>CAJGYO010000001.1:127360560-128075397 GCA_904845875.1 Miscanthus lutarioriparius
CAGGACCGCCCGTATATACTTTGTACCAGGTGTATCGCTTTGTTAGCGATATGAAAAAAAAAACTTTGTGCTAGCTACCTAGCTAGGCATGTACTAGTACTAGTCGTCACAAGAACAAAAACTCTGACAATCTATTCGCTTCATGAAAAGAAAAGGAAAATCTGTTGGCGGATGCTTTGCCTAGTGTGTGAGGGCCAAATTCTTCGCGGATGCTTCGTTGCCGTCGTCGCTTGGTCCTCGCCGCCGGTGGATGCTTTGCCATCGTGGCTACTGTTCGTTATTCCTTCTCTCGGTGGATGCTTTGCTACCTAGGCTTTGTTTATCTTGCAGGCAACTTTTGCGTTGTTTCTTTATTTACAAGCTCAGTTGTAGGTCTTGATGTCAAGGGCAGTCGATCTCTTTTCTTTTCTTCTTTCTATCAGCATATTCGCTTGGTCGTGTTTGACTTATAAGCCATGACTTATCAGCTAATGAACAGTATTTTTTTCTCATACCAAATCAGTCAACGGTACTTTCAGTCATTGCTTATCAGTCAAAGAAGCTTAAACAAACGGGGTATATGTGCATTCCAGATCACTGACCACTAGCTTAGTAGTTTGTAATCTGTGCTACGAGGGTTCTCTCGTAGCTGCGTCGTGTAATTACTCCTCTTAATAAAAAACGGGCTATATTCCCGATAAAAAAAAAGAAAAGGAAAATCTGTTAATCTACGGCTACTGTGGTGACTATTTTACTGAGATGACAAGGTAATTAATATGAACTTAACCGGTGAATGACTGATGGATTTAGACAGTTAACGGGTAGGCTGAAGGTTAATCATCACCTGCAGCTGGAGAGATGAGAGCTCCCATGGGTGACCCGGTGTTGGTAATGGAGTTGAGCTGCAACTCCACCGTCGTCAGGAACTCATTGGCCTCCCGGAGCGGCCGGGTCAGCTCGTCCTTCCGCGCAACAAGCAGCTCGCAGTAAGACTCCTGATGTCACAATACAAAACTTTCACAAATCAAACGCCAAACATATATTATATTTAACCGAATAACACTAGCTAGCTATTAGCTTCTTCAAGATCCCGGATCCTCATATGAGGCCATATGCATGATCCCAGGGACGACGAGAGTGTGTCATCTGTCTCATCGTGTACAAGCATGCATGCATGATGCATGTTTGGTACTCCACCATGAACTGGTCGAGCTCCGGGTCCGGCCTTGTATTGTGCGCGTCGCCCACGGCTGCACGCTGCCACGCCTCGCGCTCCCGAGCCGCCGCCGCGATCTCCTCGGCCGCTTCCGGCGGGCAGCCGACCTGAGTAACATGAACACATGCAACAGGAGTGAATACGAAGGACAGCAGCAGCACGATGCAACAGGAATGAACACGTGCACGCGCGTGAAAATTGAAGGGACATCGATCGGGTCGTGTGCCTTGTGGCAGTCCAAGAAGGCGGCGAGCAGGCGGTGGTAACGAGGGTGGGAGACGATCTTGGCCTTGATGGGGTCTAGATCAGCAGCGCGGCCGCCATGGCCACCGACGCTAGACGACGCATGGATCATTGGTGCAACACCTCCTTGAGCTCGGGCTGCTTCACCGCCGGCAGTTGAGCTGCTTGGGACGGTGTAGACTTGCACGGAGACTTTAGAAGAGGACGGAAGTGATGGCGCCGCGGGCCGCCTGGCAGCACCCAGGTGGCCGCGGTCTCCAAGATCCGAGAGATCCTCCATCGTCAGCTAGCTAGGTTTCGTGATCTGGGTAACGAAGACAGCTGGAGAAGAGAAGAAAAGGGCTAGCTAGCTAGCTAGCTAGGGCTAGCATGAGAGATTTTGCTTCGGCTTTGAGATCTTTTGCAGTACTACAGTATAGTAAAGAGGAATTTGGGGATAAATAATGAGAATAGGAGGGGAACAGGAACAGTGGAGACGGAAAGGAACATGAGGTCCACACTGTGGACGTGCGATTCGAGATGAGATCGCATAGAGCTAGCGTAGCTGCGTAGGGTAGGAGTGTGAAGTAGGAAAAGAAAGGAGAGGCGAGGTCTGGTGGCCGTCATGTCGGACGTCAAATCGGGCAAAAAGCCGGAGAGAGTAGCTAGTGGAGTTTTGACGGCGAGTGTTTTCATGGCGAAATGTGTGCTGGCTTACGCGTGCTGTCGACTTGAGCAGTGTATGCACGGGTGTGATTGCTGTGTTTTGGACGTGCTGACAGCGCCACGGCCTGTTTGGACCTTCAAAATGATTATTTGTAGCAGACTAGCAGTTGGATACGCTAGTCTTTCTCTGCTCCCTCTGTAGCTATAGCTATAGCTAGAATTATAAAAAATATTAATAATATTTATATCTCTTAATATTTATTAAAAAAATATAGTGCATAATAATAGCTATTATGCAGTATAAACATTAGTATTTTCTTATATATATAGTTGAACTAAAAAAGATTTGACTCATTGAAAAACAAGACGTACAGTTAGTTTGAAATAAAAGGGAGTACATGTTTTATTGTTTAGAGGTACGCTATCCCTTTGTAACCAGAGAGAATTCTTTATTTGACATTGGGAAAATAAGCAGTTTTTTTTTAGCCCTAAAATTTTCTTCGTTCCTTATTTGACACTCACTTCAACTTTTATCTCTAATTTGACACTACCATCAAATCCGTTAGCTAACGGTGTTAACTAGCTGTTAAAAAGACGTTTTTGCCCCTAGAAAAAAAAGCGGTGAAGCAAATTTGAGAGGAAAAAAAACCTGTGCCTTTTTTTTGTAACTGGGCGCATGCATCAGAGGCAGGCACAATTTTTTTCCTCTCAAATTTGCTTCGCCGCTTTTTTCTAGGGGCAAAAACGTCTTTTTAATAGCCAGTTAACACCGTTACCTAACGGATTTGACGGTAATGTCAAATTAGGGATGAAAGTTGAAGTGAGTGTTAAATAGGGAACGAAGAAAATTTTAGGATAAAAAAAGGAACGACTCATTTTTCCAGTGTCAAATAAGAAATTCTCTCTTGTAATAATTGTGATATGGTACATCCTTGTTACATGCTGTCTGTGAGATAAGAAATCTTCTAGTCTGTTCTTCTAAACCCGTGCGTTGCCGCGGAAACTACTGATTTGGAGTTAAATTTAACTATTTGTATAGTTCTTAGAAAGAGATTAACTATTATAAACTAATGTTAGTAGATAGCGTGGCACGCAGATGTGGACAACTAAATGCATGTTATTAGATGATGTGTCTCGCTGTGGATATCATAATTGCCTGTGCTAGTGAACTTTAATTATAAGTGATAGTGGACTGTTGAGGTGGACACCTTGCATGTCAAGAAAAATTGCTAGTGGGGTTTGACTTTATAAGAGTATAGGATTATAAGTCATTTTAATTTTTTTTGTTTACGTAGCTTTTGTTCTACATTTAGGTGCATAATAAAAGTTATGTACTTAAGAAAGCTAAAATAATTTGTAATTTGGAACGGAGGGAGTATTATTTAAAGAAAATACCTTGTGCTTTATCATACATGGTATAAAATCACTTTCAAAAAAATATAAGTTTTGTTTTCTCTTAAATCAAACTATCTAAACTTTGAGCAAGGGTCAACATTTATGATATCAGACAAATTCCATGATGAATCGAATAGTATTTATTTCATATCATAAGCATTGATGTTCTTTTTACAAACTTAGTCAATTTTAAAATAACTTATCTTAGAAGAAAGCTAAATTGTTTTTATGTGGAGAGACTACCATGCAGTGTGCAAGCCTATAAGATATTTGGGTTTTCCATGGTGTTTTTCTCGACTGAGTTTTACTATTAATTTGTTTATGTTTTATCTTCCATTTGTAGAAAATAAATCGTTCTAAATTATAGATTGTTATAGATTGTTTTGTATTGCGGTGTCTCTGGTTCTTTATTTTTTTTAAAAGAATAAAAGAGGTGAATAAAAGATACATATGGCCACGAGAATCAAACATAATGTTGTCTTTATATCTAGTCATGCTTCTTTCTCTCACTGAGATAAACAAAGAGCAACCCCCCTCCTCACTGATCTTCCTAGTAGAAATGATTGTCAATGACCTTGCAGATACTCCCTTCATCGTTTTTAACTACCGTTCTCACTTTCTTTATGAGAAGTCAAACGTATTCAATTTTGATTAAATATATACAAGAATATATTAATATGGGTAAAGTACACTTTACAATCCTGAACTTGCGCCAAAGTATGATTTTCAACCTTCAACTATGAAACCGGTCAAGAAACACCCTCAAACTATCAAAACCGGACAACTTTGGTCCTCGGCCGGTTTCAAAAGCGGTTTTCTATTTTCGGGAGGCGCCGAAATTTTAAATTATTTTTTTGAGCATCTTAACGTTCTCAAATGAAAAAACTCAAAACTACAAAGTTATAGATCTCATTGAGGTCTACAATTTACATATAAAATTATCTTCATCCGACATTTTATTTTTTCTATTTTTGAAATTTGAGTCTCATGCGCGAAAAATATGGTGCTGAAATTTTATATTATATTTTTTCGCGAGCATCTTACTGTCCTCAAATGAAAAAATTAAAACTATAAAGTTGTAGATCTCGGATGAGTTCTACAATTTACATATAAAAAATCTTCATGTAGAACATCGTATTGAGATTTACAAATGTGAGTTTTGAACAATTTTTCATTTGAGAACGTTAAGATGCTCAAAAAATAATTTAAAATTTCGCGCCCCCAAAAATATAAAAACCGCTTTTGAAACCGGCCGAGGACCAAAGTTGTCCGGTTTTGATAGTTGGAGGTGTTTCTTGACCGGTTTCATAGTTGAGGGTTGAAAATCATACTTTGGCGTAAGTTCAGGGTTGTAAAGTGTACTTAACCCTATTAATATTTATGGTATATAATTAACATCATTAGATATAGATCGTTAAAATCTATTTCATAATAACCTTAATGTAACATACAAATATTATTAATATTTTTTATAAACCTCAAACTTAAAATAATTTGATTAGCACAAATACTATATAATGACACTTAAAAAGAAACAGCAGACGGTAACCGATCCTATTCTACTATAGCAGCCCGTTCATATTTGGATACTTTGGTATATACTTTAACAGTAGTTCAACATATCTGCATTTCTGGTCAAAGGCCTCACTCAATAAAACCTATAGCGTAATGAGATATAGGGCTATGGCATAGGCCGCGTTTGTTTCCTCTATAGATTTTCTCAAACTTCCACGGTACGGCGTTCCACTCATCTATAAAAGTCGTTTATGCTGATTTGTATGGTTAAAAAAGAAAAATATTGTCCTATGATTAATAAGCTGGCTCGTTAGAGCAGCCGAACATAGCCTTAGATTTTCATCAGCTTGTGTGACATCCTATCAATCCATAACTGTTACGATCTAGTCCTTTTTAGCTATCGGTTCATAAAAGACGACCAAATTAGTCACTAAACATCGGGTAATAAAATTACCCACCACTAGTAACAGTTACCACGCTAGTAGACTTCAACACAGGTCATTCAAATCTGCACCGAACCCTTCTCCTGCCGTTGCACCGCACGTCGCACCACACTAGCTACCAAACCAGAGGCCGGACCACACTACCAACCAGAGAGATCCGCTTCCGACAACATCGATTTACCAATAATATATGCTTCTTCCGTTCACGAAATAATGTAATTATAAAAAACATGGCAGTCAAACTGGTTCAAGTTTGACCAAGTTTACCCTTATGTCTCTAAATAAATTTATTATAAAAATATATTCTAAAACTAATCTAATGATATTTATTTTATTTTATAAGTATTAATATTTTTTTTATATAACTTTAGTTAAAGTTTAAACTGCTTGACTCCTCGATACGTGATAATTGCGTTCTTTTATAAACGGATGGATTATAGTGAGCTTGAGGTTGTGCAAAAAAATGATAAATATAGAGCACCCAAAATAGTCGTCACTAAGGCCACTAATAGACTGTTAGCATATCCAGCGACATTCCAAATCACCCAAATTTTAAGTTGCCTATGCAATTTCTCATCATGGTCTTTGACTCGTACTATAATTTCTTTTAGGAATCACATTACATACGCAAACATTCAAACGTGCAGACGCACTCACTTTATCCTGATAGATGTGACGGTCAAAGGACTGTTAAATTCTGAAATAAGGGGGCGTTAAAATTTACGTCACATCGAATATTTAGGTATTAATAAAGAGTATTAAATATAGATTAATTAAAAAACCAATTACGTAGATAAAGGCTAATTTGCGAGACGATTTTTTAAAGCCTAATTAAGTTGTCGTTAGCACATGTTTACTGTAGCACCACATTATCAAATCATGGGCTAATTAGACTTAAAAGATTTGTCTCGCAAATTAATCGCAAGTTGTATAATTAGTTTTATAATTAATCTATACTTAATACTCCATATGTATCTAAATATTCGATGCGACAAGAATTTTAGGAGACCCTGTAGAAACCAACCAGGGTCTAGATACAGAAAAATACAATCACCCATACGTAAAGTCCAGGACTTGAATTTAAATCCAAACGAACAGAATCCACACCAAAACAGCTGATGTGCTGCGCTCAACTCGTGTCTTTTGACTCATATATACAAAACAGATCTAAGTGCATGTTTAGTTCTCAAAATTTTGTAATTTTTTTAAAGATTTTCCGTCACATCGAATCTTTGGACGTAGGCATGAAACATTAAATATAAATAAAAAATAAAACTAATTACACAGTTTAGACGAAATTCACGAGACGAATCTTTTAAGCCTAATTAGACTATGATTAGATACTAATTATCAAATAACAACAAAAGTGCTACAATACCATTTCCCAAAAAATTTCGCCAACTAGACAAGACCTAAATGTTTGTATTTGGTTAATCTGTCACACTCACAGGTGATCGCATGCATATCTAGCGCGAGTCGTTCTTCCATGGGTATCCAGGAATCGTGCTCATGAAGTGCTTCCCCTGTGGCACAGGGACTGTGTCAACATCGCACAAGAAAGCTATATATATCTCATGTGACCTGATGATTCGATGCCGGATCAAACATAATCCATGCGATGGACGAGGATGGTAGTGGTAGCCAATGCAACTACCAGAGATGCTGAAAACCACTCACACTCAGTGTGTCACCTGCTGGCTGTTCCAACAAGCTCTCTTTCATGGGTTCCGTTCGCTCAGCGACAGTGAAAGACCTTCAGAGTAGGACACATTTTTGCATTTCATAGTGTTTTTTTTACTTGCTCAATTGTATTGACAGTTTAGGTTATATATAAGACTTCTTAAGTTTGCTTTATCAAGAAGGAGCAAAGTGTTGGTAAACAGAGTACCTCTGAAACGTAGATCAAGGGGTAATCATCTTACTTAGATGTAGAAATTGGTTCCTTTACTTCGCCCTGGCGCAGTTGCGCCGCAGCCGCGTGGACGCTGGTGTCGTGGGAGCTCGGCGCGGTGGAGTCCAGCGTAGTGGTGGCGATGCAGAGGCGACGGTGACGCTCTTTAGATCAGGTTAGGTTTAGCTATTGGTGGATCACGGCGATTCCGATCAACCTCGTAGTTAGAGCCTTAGTCACCACCTCTCTTTATTATGTTGTGCGACAGAAACCCACCAGCCATATTAAGGTTTGACGTCTCCGATCAAGACGCAAATCCAAAGATCCTGGTGGAGATCAACTAACACAAAGCAGTAGAGGTACTGCTACTACATAAGAAAAGGTCTGCATGCGCTTCTTCAGTTGATGCCAAATATTGGGGTCGAGGACTTGTTTGGCTAGCTACTGCAGAGTAAACAGAGATCTGTATCTCGTGCATGCCGCAAGGACACACAGCATCAGACCCAGCGGCCAGCGGGCAGCGGCGCGCGACGCGTGCGGTGGTTGCGAGGAAACAGCCTTGCCTGGCGGCCCGTGGCCCCAGCCGACAGGGGTGGCAAGGCAACGAATGATCGAAGTGAAAGTGGTCACGGTCACGAGGCCGAGGCTGGAGACCTGGGACCGGCCGGCCCCTTGACGGACATGACGGATCAGCAGCAGCCAGCGAGCGCCAACCGCGCGGGCTCTGTCGTTGGGCCCCGTGCCAGAACCAGGGGAAGGGGAGACCGCAAATCGAAGCCACACGTGATGGCGCTTCTTCTCGCAAGGCAGCCAAGGCTGCATCTGCTGCTGCATCACCTGGCGCCGGCACTGGCTCTCCCCGCATGACAGCAAACGGCTAGTGTTTGGCCCATCGCAGGCAAAGGAGATGCCCCCGCCCTGTTGCTTTTTGGGGTTTCCATTCGACTTAAATTTAGCTTGTTCGACTTTTTTTTTTTCACCGAACGGGGCCGATTCGTTCCTCGGAGAGAATAGAACAGGAGCAACGGCCCAGCAGCAGCAGGATGTTCGTACGAGAACCCTAATCATCATCATCGCAGTTCACATTAACTGTGCTCTTATGCCGATTTGTTCTGACGTAAAAGTCAGCCAAGACAGAGTGATCAAAGTGAAACACCGAAAATATTATTATCCGGAGCACGAAGGTTGCTACAAATTTACTGTTGCATTGGTGCGTGTTGTAATTATAGAAAAGGTAGGAACTAAACCATAAAAAGGAGAAAAAGACAAGGAAGATTGTAAAGGATGGTGGGTATCGATCCCTTCATCTTTCCCAAGTGATATTGTTTATCATCTTTCTAATTTCTTCTCAACACGGTATCAATAGCAGGTTAGTCTTGTCGTTCCCATTCCGTTTAAATTCGCGGATTTGTTCTCAGTTGTAAAAGGAGAGGCAATTGGTTGTGCATGATTGTTCAGTGGCATTTTTCGTGTAATTTGTGTGAATTTGGTGACTACTTCTATGTTTAAGAGTGTGTGGACCATGAAACTGGATGAGCTAGAAAAGTGCATATTTTTGTGGCTTCAACTTTATTAGTTATGGCTTCACAAGTTGTTCATAACTTGCATGTTTCACAAGACTTTAATTAAACCGGTGGGTTGGAGACGTACCAACATAAGCCTGCCAAAGAGCCTCTTCTCTCTCTCTCTGTTTTTTTTTTGTTTTAATTAGGAACATGGTTGAAACAAATAGAGAAACAATAGTAGACCCATTTGGATAGACTTTGTGAAATGATCAGCAATTTGATGGAGCAGACTAAGATGACATATGCAATTTAGTCTAATCCAGTGAAATTGCAGTAAGTTGTGTTCATTATGCCCATCTAATCTTGAGCTCCCATGCACACAAGGGTCTGTTAGTTGATAGTAATGAGGAAATTAATGTTCAAGCTAAGAAAATTAATTATAAAGTGTTGCTGGTTGTTAAGCATGGAACTAATAATTCAGGAGCAGGTTGAGGTTATGACCACAGTCACACAAGCATGGTCATCCTTGGAGAATCAATTTGTGGGAAATATCAAATAAGATGCAAGCTATGCGAATTATATATTCATGAGTTGAGAAATTTAAAACAAGGTTCAGGTATATGATTGAATATGCTGGTGAGATGAAAAAACTATATAAATATTTACATCACTATCACCCATTTGAGCCTGATGATAAGAAGGACATGACTATTCATCATTCTGGTTCAAATCATTTGTGAAAAAATTGTTCCTTGATGGCTTAAATCAAGAGTTTGATCTTCATTGCTAGTTTATCTTATCTAACTCTGAATGGCCAGTCTAATTTCAATCATTATTGACGAAGAGACTAGGCTAAGACATCTCAAAGTGGTTATCCAAGAAGGACAAGGAATAAATCATATGTGACCATAGTGGCAGTAAGGGAAATAGAGAAGTGCTTTAAGTTGCATGCCTTTCCACCTGGATGAGATAAGGGGAAACCATAGCCTAGGGAGTTCAAGGTGGTAATTGGAATAGAGCAAATTACATTGCACCTGGAAAGAAGCTTCCAGTGGCAGACGCTCAAGCTCTTGAGAAATACAACTCCAAACTTAGACTCTCTCAAGGCTCACCTTCCACCCAAGATTCCTCTACTACTAGTCTTGGGACTCTAAATTAAATTTCAAATTCTAAAAACTCTAAACAATTTTAAATAAAAACTTGTCACCTACAAAGTTGTAGATCACGTCGATCACTACAACTTTGGTATAAAGTTTGTCTTTGTTGACTTCATCTAAAAAGTTATGAATATTTTTTATGTAATTATTCCTAAGGATGGGTCTCTTCAAAGTGTCATCTCTGCTAATCGATTTCTAAAGGCGGCACTGTTAGAATTCCTATCTCTTTTAATAGCCCTTTTCAGACACAGGTAAATCGAATAACATAGGTGGTCTTCTTATTATGTCCGCCTCTATAAATATCTATCTCTACCTAATATTAAAGAGCAAAGCATTTCTTCCAACCCACTTTTTTACTTCCCAAATTGACCTTTTTCTCATGTTTTTTTTACTTCCTAATCAGCCCACGCATCATCCGTATATGGCTCGGATTCATGACCTGTATATGATCTGGATTATTGACCGATGACATACAAGTTAGAACAACTCGTATCCAACAACGATACGGAGTGAGATTCCAACACGTATTGAGTTCTATATACAACGCACGAGCATGTTTGCTAGTGATTAAAGTTAGTGTTTGTCTGAGACTCGCCTAACGATCGATAGGCAATTCCAACAATATCAACCTTTATTATTAGGGAATCTATTTCCTAATTTTTTTGTACTGATGGTTTTACAACATATCTAAAATTGTCGACCACTTGCGTTCATGTTTACATCTTTTATCTTCCCTTTCGTCATTCACCAACTGGATTCCTAATCGTCAACACTATATAGTTGATACATAGGCATCCTAGGTTCTCTCTGATGCTAGAGTGTTGTCGGTCGAGTGGTTCCAATTAAAGAGAACCATCCCTCGTTTCTTTCTTTCTTTCTTAATTTGTTATGGCCTATCGTGTATATTGTGGATTTGATGCAGGTTTTGTCACCCAATTTTCATAGGTGCAAGGCTGTCTCCGACAGGAGATCCATCAGGAGACCCAAACCCAAAATGGGTCTCCAACATAATATCTATAACCTCTAATAGAATACCTATATAGAAGATCCATTTTTTATGTCAGGAGAGATATAACCTAAATCTGAGTATCCTTTCTCCTAGAGACTCGTTTCAGAAAGGGTTCTCTTTTGGGTCTTGTTGTTGGAAAAGACTAAAAATATGTATTGAATTCTTTGCCTATAACGCTACCCAAATATAGAATAAGTCTTGTATTTTGGATAACGGTTGTTGGAGACAGTCTTAAGGTCCCGGATTTGAGTTGCATTTGTGCTGAAATAAACCATTCGGCCTGGCTAGATCCAGCCTCAGCATTTAGAGACTAAAATTTATGGTTTGGGCGTTTGGCATGTTTGGGGCCTGCTACATCGGCCTAGCCCGAAGGGCATCCGAAAGCCCACAGGCCGCGGAGAGACAGTTAATCATTTTGGTCTCTGCCAGTTGGCCCAACTCAACATGTCCGAACTGTCCGCTCCAGTCACCTTCGGGGAAAAGCTCGGGGAGTCGGGGTAGCCAAGTCGGCATACCCATCCATCCAATGGTCCATCGCAAAAGTTGCCATGCTAACCCCATGCCGGCCCCATACACTATTATACGTAGCGCTCGCATTAAGCCCGCAGGTCAGCCGACCCAGTCTAGCGCGTGTCCAACTCGTTGCATGGGCAGCATGGAGGCCATGCACGCATCTCCTCTCCCTGTTGAACCCAGGTGGCGCACATTTACGCCTAGCACTAGCAGCATGTCTCGACGACGACGGCGGCCGGCCGCCAGACGTGTCACGGTGTCAGGAGTAGTAAGGTCGATTTGCCACTCCTGCTTGTCCGCATGCACTCGAGAGAAGAACTGAAGAAGTGGTGTGGTGGTGACCAACTTCTCCTCGTCAAAGCAGCTAGACAGCAACCGAGAAACAACGCGAAACCTGTGCGCGCGATGGAGCGCCGTGCTTAAAGTGCTCCATCCACGGATGGATGGATGGACTCGGAGCGGAGAACGACACGCATCCGATGGAGATAGACCGCGCGACATGGGGCCACGCAAGTCCTCCGCTTGCGGCGGCCGGTCGGTCGCCCCCTGCCGCCTGCCGGCCTGCCCTGTCCCAGTGTCCCGGCCCGGCCGAGCCGCCGACCACGCACACACGAGGTGCTGCTGGGCATATGCATGCTGTGCAAGAACAGCGCCATGCACGACAAACGGCGCGGGCAGCAGAGGACAGGAAGGTGTCCGTCCGGCAGCGTCGTTCCTCATGAGGGCCTATCTGGTGGGGACTGTGCCGTGTGAGAGCCTGGCCGGCCGGCCTTCCGGGCAAGTCTCCGACCGTGGCAGCACGGCTGCCTGTCCTGCGGACGGCACGCCCGGGACAGGGCGGCCTCGCGTGTCCGTTTTGGAAGGTGGACGATGGTCGACGACGGGCCGGGACGACGACGCACACCTGAGCGATTATTTCCCGTCGTGATTCATGTGCTGGTTTATCCCACGACACCGATCGTGTCCTGAATTCTGCTGGTTCATGGACGACGCATACGGCCGGATGGACCGCGCGCGGTGGCATTTGTCAGAGTGAAGTTATTGGCACAGTTTGCAGACAGCGTGGTTGTTGGGTAGTGATCACAGGATTATTGGCGCGTCACGTTTGACCTTTGTTGTAAGGAACAACCCAACAAGAGCAAACAGCCTCTCTGTTCATGTGTGGTACAAGTACAAGCAGGACCCATTCTCCGCGCTGCTCCTAAGCCGTCTGTTGGTTTGTCCCGCGCTTTTTGTTTATCCATCCATGTGCTGTTTGTTTAGCACTCGAGAGATTTAAAAAAAACTATAAATTCTTACGAAAACTTGAAAGATATGGCTATCGGTTCAGCGTTTTCTAATCATCGTCGATAGTAATAGCTATTTGATATAATTTGTTTACTGAAGATTTACTAATCTTTGTAAATGCATCGCAAAAAAAATGTATTACTGTGAAACATACTCTAAAGTAAACATTTATTCTATATCTAAATTGCTCACCTATATCATTAAGAAAACAACCTAAATTAACCTATATCGTCATCGAAATTATCCACCTATGTCATCACAAGTAAAAATATAAAGTAACATCATACATTTGCCCTCATTTTCATTTGTCACATGAAAACTGGCTATTGGAACACTTAAGGATGAACCACGTTTTGTTGCTCCGGTTTCTAACATCAAACCAGCTTCGGCTTACCTACTTTTCACACAAAAACGGCTGCTAAAGTGTTTGGTTCAGCTCCTCCACAAAAGATGTTACGGGAGCCGGAGCGGTGCCAAATAGACTCTTAAAGTAACCACTAAATTTACATCTAAAATACACACCTCTATCGTTACTTAAAATAACCCCCTCTATTTGCAACTCAATTATTGATATACTCCCTCTATCCCTAAATATTTGTCATTTCCGCTTTTCGAGAAACAACTTTGACTAAATATATATTAAAAAATATTAATATTTATTGTACATAACTAGTATTATTGGAAAAAAAATCTTTGAATCTAGTTTTTTAATAAATTTATTTAGAGATACAAATATTGCACGTATTTTCTACAAATCGAGTCAAACTTGCGGCACGCACTCCAATGACGATAGTTATTTAGAGATGGAGGGAGTATATTCTTTTATA
This sequence comes from Miscanthus lutarioriparius, assembly GCA_904845875.1. Lineage (NCBI taxonomy): Eukaryota > Viridiplantae > Streptophyta > Magnoliopsida > Poales > Poaceae > Miscanthus > Miscanthus lutarioriparius. The sequence goes on from CAJGYO010000001.1 coordinate 127,374,186, forward strand.
AAAGACATCCCAAAGTACTTCTCTATGTGTTTTTAAATTATTTACTTTTTCTGTTTATAAATTAAAAAATAAACCAAATGTATACATCGATATGCAAGAAGTGATGAGCATACCTATTTTTACGTAAACACGTAGCTAATGATAAAATTTGAATATGTTAATCGGATATAGAGATAAGGTGCAAATGAAAATAAAAGTATGGATGTGGCTTATTAAAGTTTATTTTGACTGGGCAAAAGTAAAGAAAAAAGTATCTACATGAATATTGTTTAGAATATGAACACATATAAGGACTCTAACACTCATCTCGAGCTACTTGGACTAATCAGAATTAGCTAGAAAATACTGTTCACATATTTGTGTGGGGTGCTTTACGTTGTTCGAAATTAGGAAAAAGAGACATGTTTTAATTTGCCTTAAGTGGCTCTTAATGTGTAGACCAATGTCAAATATAAATTAACTGGCTTTACGTTAGTGATGATCAAATCATTTGGGGGATGTACCTTGCTTTGTCGAGAATTTGGTGACCAGCGATTTGGCTAAGTCTAATGAGTAATAAAGTTTCTGATTCAAAAAAATTATATAATGCTTGGTTAATCAGCCGGGTGTCCGGTGGGTCACACGAACTTCCCAAGTTAGAAGTACAGGGGGTTTGGCTGATTATCGGCAAAACCAAAAGTTTAGCAGCACGGCCCCACATGTTGTTCCTTCGTCGGATAAATGTTTGCTCTCGCGTTCATTTCGACGTTGATGTAATAAGTCAGACTGCTAGGGCACGCGTTAGTCTTGTTTTCACGTCGGCAGTCGCCACAAGTTTCAAATCTCAACTAACTCACAACCGAATGTTGCTCCTAGGGTCAAAGGAAATGGAAAACGCGGCTTTCGCTTACCGTTTTTTCCCTAGTGTCGGTGACGGCACATAGCTAGCTAGCTGCTGCCTGTTTTCTTCTTCGAGAGGTGACGACCGCGGTCGCATGCTCATCGCTCTCCGGTATGTTCGCTTAGTCGTATTTGGCTTATAAGCCATGGCTTATCAGCATGAACAGTATTTTTTTTTCACACCAAACCAGTCAACAGTACTTTCAGCTATGGCTTATAAGCAAAAGCCCAAACGAACAGGCCGCTCATCCCGTATGGCGGACGGCAGTCGGCGCCCCGGCAGCTGATCGATCGGACAGTTGTACGCGCTCGGCGCTCCAGCCCCTGGCTGGCTCCCCAGGGACCGCGCGCGGCCATGCATGAAAACCACACGGCGAACGCTCGTTGTTTCCGCAGGTGGCTGGATCGCGGAACAACCGCGTGCAGTCAGGCAGGCAACTAGCATACCGGCACGGCGCTGCGGGATCAGGATCACCGATCACACGTCGACCACGCGTGGCTTAGGGCCACACGGCCGCGGTTCCACCACCACACCAACAGGCGCACCTCCCACTTGACAACCCGCTCGGGTACGCTCATGTCACGGTTCACCGGGGGGAGGCGGAGACCACGCTCGGGTACGCCACCGCCACCGCCACCGCCCATCCACATCGGTGTGCTGCTGCACCTGCGCACCTACTACACCCACAGTTGTTCAGGCTTCAGCTTCGGCAGATGCCGGGGTCGCCTTGAAGAAGAATTACCGCGGGCGGAGTGTACGTTGCCGTACGCGGCCTACGTACGTCGACGTTGTGCGGCCAGCTGCCTCTGGGCAGCTGCAGGCTGCAGCAGCTTAGCTTTACTACAGCTGGGCATGACGAGTTTTTGCGTGTGCTAGGATCCATCCTGGCCGCGGGGGGATAGCTGTTGGCCCGAGATCCCCGAGCCAAGTGGGTTGCACTGGTCGACTTGATCGGTGGCCTCAACATCATTCAAAAAGCTTGCCCATGTTCCGTCGCGGTCGCACAGTGCCTTAACTTTTTGGACACCCACCTCATCCGAATCAAACTTAGGGGGTTAGATCCGGTGACTAAAATTTAGGAGGTGTCATGTGAGAATTTTATATGGGGTGTTTCATACTAATAAAAAAACAAATTACATAATCCGTCAGTACTCCACGAGATGAATCTACTAAGGCTAATTAATCCATCATTAGCACATGTTACTGTAGCGCCACATTATCAAATCATAGACTAATTAGGCTTAAAAGATTCATCTCGCAAATTAGTCGCAAACTATGTAATTAGTTTCGTAATTAATCTATATTTAATACTCCATACACGTGTCTAAACATTCAATGGGATAACGACTAAAGTTTAGAAGAGCAACCAAACACCCTCCCTTGCTACAGACAATGTACCACCATCCCATGCTACATAGTGGCATAGGAAGCCTACTAACGGCACATGTACGAAAGGATGTTAGCTACGTATGTCGCTTGATCAAATGTTGTCTGCATTTACAGGAACACGAACATTATTTGTTATCTTGGAATGATGGAATCTATATATAACATCCAGACGTTTTGCAATGCCATGCAAATATATTAGACCGGTGGTCTTCTGGAGGATGAACTTCTGGGCAAAAACAACAACACTATCTACAAAGAAACAAAGGAAAAAAAATCAACCCTTCAATTCCTGCAGGTCCTAGTCACCGAAATATACTTTCTTCTTGTTGTTTTCTATTGCTCGCTATCATCCACTTTTGTTGCTTGGGTTTGGGGCTTCATATCGATATTTTCAACCATGTCAGAAAAATGGCTCACTCTTAAACACACTTTCTTGCTTCGCAAATCTTCTGTGCGATCTTATTCCCTCTATCTCAGCAGGCATGCTTCACTTTCGTGTTAAAAAAAAAGCATGGACACTGTTGCTTCCTCTTGTTTCTTCATTGTTCACCCACTCATAATAATATAATATTATAACCTTTTCCCAAGTTGCGTGATAATATCTTAGAAAGATTTAAAACGATCTTCACCTTTAGAAACTTAGATCCTAAAAAAAGCTGACGCATTGCCACATTGAGAAAATCTACTCCTTTTGCGAGCTGTGGATGCATTTCAGTTCTCTACAGTTTTACCGCCAAGGATCAGAAAAGCTGATTTTTTTTTCAATTTTTTTTAAAAAAAAACGGCACGTGGATTGACCAGTAACCAGCAACGAGTAACCAGCAACGAGTCGGTTACCGGTACTTGCAAGTCAAATCCATTAGCTTTATTAGTAAAGTTTTTTTTGAAAATAACTTCATGAGCAACTATCTCAGTGAAGCTCTTTGGCAAAACAAATTCATCGACAGTTTCATGCTTGGCTGAGGGAGGAAATAAATGAGAGAGCTGTGAAAAGCTTTTTTTTTCAGCTTCATCTCTCTCCGTAAGCTGTTGGTGAAGCTATGCCAAACAAACCATTTATTTATTTTGACCTTTCATGATTATTAGCATTAAGATCACAATAAAATTAGTATGAACTATGACATGACCTTTTGCCAGTCACTACGACTATTAGGGCGTGGTTGGCACAGATCCTCCGCCCGTTTTTTTGGTCTTCGCTGCTAGAGCCGAGGCCCTCTGGACGAAGCCACTTTTTTTTTTGCAGATCCATGTTTGTACGCGAAAACGGCTCCGGCTTTTTTCTCTTCTTTTCTAGTCATCCTACCCACTTGCTCAAATATGTCATAAATAAATTTTATACAACTGCTTTACTAGAATAAATTAGCTACAAAATTCATTAAAAAATCCATTCAGAAAGTTTTAGGGTGATATAAGTTTTAAAACGAGCATAAATGAATAAAACCCCTTGGTCGTCTCACTCGTGAGGTGACTAAGGGCGACTGACTCGGCCGCCAAACCTCTACGCCCCCTCTGACGAGCTCAGCCTCTACTACTATAGCTGCTCAGCAACAATGACCATAGCAACGGCTAGCAATGGGCGGCAGCCAAAGGCTCTTTCAACACGTGCTTCTTTCCCTATCATACCTTTTTTTCCCAACCCCAAACTTCAATATAATCCATGTGTGTTTGTGGGGTGGCATATCTAGGTGGGATAGTTGCTCAGCGCAACTCGACGGCTCCCTATGGGCTTAGGGTGCTAGTGCTACCAACTATGGTGGTGGTAGTGACTGCGTGGCGTGGTGCATAAGTGTCCATGCCCAGCTTTGGTCCTAGATGCTTACACCTTGATCGAGGGCTTGGACAATTGAGAGCATATCCAAAAAAGTTGGAATGGATTCAGCGCGATTCAAAATATGTATTCGAATTATTTTCATAGAGAAAAGGCATGGCTATAGCTCGAGCCCGACTCTAGACAGAACCGTGGGATGGTACGAGATACATTTTTTAGGCCCGAAAGTGTTGGATTTCCTTTGCCGGCCTGACATTTGCTCAGGTCCATCGTGAAGCCTACTAAACCTTTAACAGCACTTAACATCATTTAGGATCTATGTCTGGTATAACCTATAAGTTATTTGTGACCAAAATAAGTTGAAGTTATAAGCCAAATGACGTGCTTTTATGCGGTCCATTCTGACGTGTTCTCCCTACACCTCACTAAGGTGTTTCTTGCTCTTGCTTGTGTCATAGCAAAGTTTTTGTTCACTAAGGTGTTTGCAACTCAAGTATTGACGGGTAAGACTCTACAGAAAAATATTCTATGAACCTATAACTATCTTGTTTTTCATACTTCCTTGGAAGTGCTGATCATTTCTGTATTTTCTAATGAAAAAACCTGATGATTTTTTTCACTATATTATCTCATTTTCAGCTTTGCTGTCTTGTCCTAGACTCAACCAGCTAAGCATGCAAATAGGATTACGTATTGCTTTTATCTTTACTGCTGATCTTGAGCATTTTGTTAGATCTGAATCTATCTAGAAAATATAAGACATTTGAATTTGTCCTGTCATTTTATTCTTTGGCATATTTTCTTTTGCTCCTCGTGATACATTTAATGAACTTTATTTATATGTGGTACCTTCAGTATCCCGTGCTTCACTAACTATATAACTTCTTTCCTTTTCCCCATCTGCAACTTTTACTGGATCTGGGAACTTATTTCTTTGGCCAATACATATGCACAGGTTTGTATAGTTCAACATCTCTCTCTACAATATTATCGTGGTATCGCCCCAATTTAATTGATATGAAAGGAAATATTTCTGGGTAAAGCTAGCATCTTGTGGTTTTGAGTTTTTTTATTGAGCATTAGCAGTAAAAAGGTCGGAATAAAATCTCAGCGGCTTGTGCATGAGAGTGGGAACAATGCAGAAACTGTCAACATACTTCGATCATAAGCTCTGCAAGTAATTTGATGTGGGAGATGAAGATATTAGCTCATAACTGATAAATATTTATGTATTTATTAATAATGCCTCAGGAGTTTGCAACGTAGCCTCGTGTAGTAATGGAATTTTTCACTTCAAATAAGCTAGAATTTTATTGCCAATTGTAATTCCTCCTTAATGAATGAGATTTCTTTTGATATCCACGTGTGCGTCGCACTTGAAGTTGTTTGCTTAACATAGGTTATTGTCACCAAGAACATTAACAATAGAAGTTTTTTTTTTGGTTAAAAGTTGGCTGCACATGGACCACAATTCAATCTAAAACATGTGTGAAAAGAAGGTTGGTTTATGTCGAAATTTTGTGTTGCAAAAAAGATAGGTTCGTAAAGAGCATCAGTGAAAAATAAACTTGTAGACCTTATGGTATTCATGTGGCACGAGGTTAATTTTAAATAATCAGGCTTATGCTTTGGCAGATAATGCTGTTTAGTGCAACATTCCCAAACGAAATACAAGTGAGCTGTTATTTCTTTGTTATTGATGGAAATGTTAATATTATGCATACCCATTTCTTGTAAATGTTTCTTCTGATAAATTTGTGTCTTGCAGGAGCTGGTGACTGATGAAATAGTATGCTAATATTCAGTGTAAATAAAAGCGTAAATTTTAAGTTTTCAAGTGTCGGGGACCTAATACCGGGGTACCCCAGAAGGTGGAACCAATAACTACCGAACGATAAAAACTTCTGGACGGATAAGGGCGCCGTAGCGTTCCTTGCTCGAACGACAGGAGTTTGGTTCCGCCTCGCCCGACGCCTTTGGGGTAGCTCTGCCTCACCCGAGGGCTCAGGGCTAGTCTCCGTCTCGCCCGACGCCTTTGGGGCGGGCACGGTCTCGCCCGAGGGCTCAGGACTAGTCTCCAACTCGCCCGACGCCTATAGGGCGGGCTCGGTCTCGCCCGAGGGCTGAAGGATAGACTCCGCCTCGCCCGACCCCGGAGGGGCGGGGTCGGTCTCGCCCAAGAGATAGGGATTGGTCTCCGTTTCACCCGACGACCAGGAACGAGCCTCGCCCTGCTCGATATCTAAAGACTGGTTTCATCTTACCTGACAACTCCACCCATTCCCTCATAATGATGGGTACAGGGCAAGATAAGACGTTCGGGTCAACCATGGCTCCAAGGACCATACCCTGCACCCTGGCAGGAAAAGTACTGCCGGGGAACGACGTGACAGGTGCTTTAGACCCTTCCGGGCACCGCAGAGCCCGAAAAGTGTTACAGGTGCGTGCTCTTCGCCCTATAGAGTTGTAGGCGCCGCCTTCAGCTCTGGGACACGGAACCCGACGAAGATATACGACAATCGCTACGCTCCAGAAAAGGATTTGCTATCTCCACAGACGACGGGTTTTCCGTCACCACGCTACGGACCCAGGGGAGCGGTGCCCGCTTCCCGACCCCCCAGGTCCACCAAGACAGAAGACCTTGGCCACAGCGCTACTCCAGACCCCAACCCCGCGTCCCTCCGATGAAGACTCATAGGAACCAGAAGGCGTGTGGAGCAAGGCTGGGGGAGGCTCATAAGTCAAAACCACTGTACTGTGGCCCATACCCTGCGCAGGGTAGCATTCTGTAACCAACCTGACATTCTACAGAGACATCGACAGTATTGTAGGCGCTTATCTTCCTTCGCACTCATCAGAATAAAGAACCAGGCCGGGTAGACGTGAGCCACAAGACTAAGTAGAGTACGCATCCTAAAGCCCTCACCCTTGTAAAAGCCATCCCCTTCCTCTATAAAAGGGGATGCGCTTCCTCCATCAAAAGGAGGACTTCTGACCGAACAGCAGAAGACACACACACACACAATCAAGCGGCTACCAAGTTCTTGACCTCCTTTCAACCCTTCCATCAGAGACTTGGGACCAGTCCCTCTCTCGATCGTTTGTACCCCCTACTACGAACCGTTCACGGTGCTAATAACACGAGCAGCAACAAACTGGACGTAGGGACATTCGGCCCGAACCAGTATAAATCTTGTGTCCTTTAACGCACCATCCGAGCCTAACGCGCATTACTATAAATTTACTTGCCGGTGCCTGTACGAAACACCGACAGTTGGCGCGCCAGGTAGGGGCTTTGCGTGTTCCAAATCAGGCCTCGGATGGCCACCCACGCAATCAGCTGGGCCCCGGGCGCACATGTGCGTTTCGGCGACCTAGATTTTATCATCACACTAGGAGGAGAACTGGCGCTGACCCACACGGCCGCACAGTCTCTCCCTTCCATCAACCTCAGCCGTCTGAGGCTTGAGGGCCCGCGGGGCGACTCCCTTGGACCCCAGTTATCCAGGGAGCCCCCGCGCAGCATCACCCTATTTCTAGAAGGCCCTGTACGAAGCGCCCCGACAGCATTTCCATTCGGTCTCCGCAATGCCGCGGCGACCGCCGGCCACCTTCTGGCACCACGCATGGTTCAGCCACCTACAGACAGCGAGTTCATGGGGGTAATCGAACACGATCCGGAGACACTCTACGGGCTCCTCGTGGAAGATCCAGAGTCGTCCTCTAGCTCTGACTCCAGCAATGGGAGCCATCACCCTTCCCGGGAATGCTTCATGACGCAAACCCCCGAGGGACACATCCAAAACATCTCCGGAGATGAGACAACCCCAACAGGCAAGCCCGACGCCAGGATCGAGGCAGAGACGGCGACTCCATCTCACGTAAGGATGGAGCAGCTAAGAGCACGAAAGCTGGAGATCGATGACGCCGGGCAACAGCTTGTCCGGGAGTACCAAAACATCGAGGAGGAGATCAAGCGTCGCGGAGACGGTGGGCACGCACGCACCTCGGCCCGTGATGTGCATCGGAGGATCCTCACCGATGATGGGACTCTCCCTCATTTCTCTTGGGCAAGCCAGAACATCGCCGCAGCAACGGCCTTGCTACACGGCCTTCCGGAGGCCGCGACATCCGAGGATCGCCGCGCCCGTCGAGAAATTCGCACGTTGCTCGAACGTGCGGCGGCGCAGCAGACGGAAAGCTCGTTATCTCGACGACGTGAGCCCGACATCAGCCAGCGCACGCCCTCGGTACGTCCTGCCAAGGACGCGTCCGTTCACCAGACGCCGCCGGGCAACAGGCAGCGCTCCGCTATCCCGGTACATCAACGTGTCGGCCACAGCCGTGACATGTGCAGCACCATTGATGCCCGTAGGCGCACCCACGGCAACGAAAGAGAAGAAGCCCGTGGCGGCTATCATCCACGACGCGGCAGACGCTACGACAGCGGCGAGGACCGGAGCCCGAGTCCCAGCCTGCCTGGCCCTCGGGCCTTTGGCCGACACATCCTCAACGCTGCGTTCCCCCGAGGTACCGATCGCCCACCAATATCCTAAAATATTCTAGAGAGTCAAACCCCGGGCTTTGGCTCCAAGACTATCGGCTTGCCTGCCAAGCCGGTGGTGCGAGTGATGACAATTTCATTATTCGCAATCTCCCGCTATTCTTGGCCGATTCGGCACGAGCGTGGTTGGAGCACCTGCCGTCCAACGCCATTTAGAGTTGGGCGGATCTCATGGAGATCTTTGTGGGTAACTTCCAGGGCACGTATAAACGCCCAGGAAACCCATGGGACCTCAAGAACTGCCGCTAGAAGGCCGATGAAACCCTCCGCGGGTATATTCGGCGCTTTTCCCAGCAGTGCAACGAGCTCCCTAACGTTGCCGACGCCGACGTGATAGGGGCCTTCCTATCTAAGACAACCTGCGAATCCCTTGTCCAGAAGCTGGGACGCAGGTGCCCGCGGACCACCAAGGAACTCCTAGACATCGCAACCAGCCACGCCTCAGGAGAGGAGGCGGTCGGAGCCGTCTTCGACCGCACCGACGGCAAGGCAAGGCAGGACGAGGCCACCGACGAAGGCACCTCCGACCGCCCCTCCAAGAGAAAGAATAAGAAGCAACGGCGCGACAACTCGCTCGTGGCCGTCGCCGATCATAAAGGTGGCCGGAAGCCCGCGGAAGGCACTCCGAACCATTTTGAAAAAATGCTCGAGGGGCCATGCCCAAACCACGCTTTCCCGCCCAAGCATCTATACAAAGAGTGTGGCCTCATGCGCAAATACTTGTCCAGAGGCCTCAACAAGGGGGAACAGGGGAAGGAACCTGCCCCCAGTAGAGACGACGTCGAGGAGAAGGACGACACCTTCCCGACTCCGAACGGCGCCCTGATGATATTCGGAGGATCAGCGGCCTACAACTCCAAACGCCGCCAAAAGGTTGCGCACCGTGAGGTCTATACGGTCGAGCCGACCACACCTGCCTTCCTCCGATGGTCAGAATCTGCCATAACCTTCGACCGGGCCGACCACCCGGGCGCCGTCCCACACCCAGGAAGATACCCGCTCGTCGTCGACCCGATCATCGGCCCAAAGCGGCTCACAAAGGTACTGATGGACGGAGGCAGCGGCCTCAACATCATGTACGCCAAAACGCTCGACGAGATGGGCGTCGACCGAACGAACCTCCGTCCCGTCCGAGCACCTTTTCATGGCGTCGTACCTGGTAGGCAGGCCATGCCACTATGGCAGATCGATCTACCCGTCACTTTTGAGGATCGGTCCAATTACAGGACTGAGACCCTCACCTTCGACGTAGTGGGGTTCCCTCCAGCTTTTCATGCCATCCTGGGACGACCATGTTACGCGAAGTTCATGGTCGTCCCCAACTATACGTACCTTAAGCTAAAGATGCCAGGACCCCGCGGGGTCATCACCATCGGCACCTCCTTCCAGCGCGCTTACGAGTGCGAAGTCGAATGCTGCGATCACGCCTCTGCGGTCGTCACTTCCAAAGAGCTCATCACCCTCAAGGAGGAGGTTGCTGAAAAAACACCCGATGCCAAGACAACAATCGGGTCATTCAAACCAGCCGAGGGCACCAAGGAGGTCCTCGTAGACCCCAGAAGCTCCGAGGCTAAGAGGGTACGCATTGGTACTACGCTCTCCTCCGAATAGGAAAGCACGCTCGTCGACTTCCTCCGTGATAACAAAGATATCTTTGTGTGGAAACCCTCAGATATGCCAGGCATCCCAAGGGAGGTCGCCGAGCATACCTTAAAAATCCACCCGGGCTCCAAGCCAGTGAAGCAACGCCTGCGCCGCTTCGATGAGGAGAAACATAGGGCCATCGGCGAGGAGATAGCCAAACTATTAGCCGCAGGATTCATTAAGGAAGTAAACCACCCAGAGTGGCTGGCAAATCCCGTTCTCGTATGAAAGAAGAGTGGGAAATGGAGGATGTGTGTCGACTACATGGGCCTCAACAAGGCGTGCCCAAAGGATCCGTTTCCTTTACCACGCATTGACCAAATAGTTGATTCCACCTCAGGGTGCGAAACCCTCTGCTTCCTTGACGCATACTCTGGCTACCACCAGATCACGATGAAAGAGTCCGACCAGCTCGCGACGTCTTTCATCACCCCCTTCGGATCATTCTGCTATGTTTCAATGCCGTTCGGTCTAAAGAACGCTAGGGCAACTTACCAGCGCTGTATGCTCAACTGCTTCGGGGACCTCATCGGGAGAACCGTTGAGGCCTACATCGATGACATCGTAGTTAAGTCCAAAAGGACCGACCACCTTGTCGCCGACCTCGAACAAACCTTTACAAAACTCCATGCAAACGGCATCAAACTTAATCCTGAAAAATGTGTTTTTGGGGTCCCGAGGGGCATGCTGCTCGGCTTTATTTTCTCTGAACGAGGCATAGAAGCCAACCTAGAGAAAATCTCAGCCATCACAAGAATGGGCCCGATCCAGAACATAAAAGGGGTTCAGCGAATCACAGGGTGCCTTGCCGCCCTCAGCCGATTCATTTCGCGCCTCGGCGAATGAGGACTTCCCCTTTATCGACTCCTAAAGAAAGCTGACCACTTCAAGTGGACAGCCGAGGCACAAGAGGCGCTTGACATGGTTAAACAATTTCTAACTAAACCGCCAGTCCTAGTCCCTCCGTGCAACGGAGAATCCCTCCTGCTGTATCTATCGGCCACCACGCAAGTGGTCAGCTCCACCTTGGTAGTACAGCGAGAGGAAGAGGGGCACGCCTTCAAGGTACATCGCCCTGTCTACTTCATCAGCGAGGTGCTATCTGACTCCAAAACCCGTTACCCCCAAATCCAGAAACTCCTCTAGACCATCCTCATCACCAAGAGAAAGCTACGCCATTACTTCGAGTCACACCCTGTGACAGTCGTGGCGTCTTTCCCCCTCGGCGAGGTCGTCCGTAGCCAGGACGCTACAGGAAGAACCGTAAAGTGGGCGCTCGAGCTGATGGATCAGGGCATTACTTATGCCCCCCGAACAACGATCAAATCCCAAGTACTGGCTGACTTCATCGTAGAGTGGACCGAGGTCCAGATGCCACCAACAATCGCCGATCAAGAGTACTAGACGATGTACTTCAATGGATCGCTGATGAAGAATGGCGCCGGTGCTGGAATAGTCTTCATATCTCCCATCGGGGTCCGCATGAGGTACATGGTTCGGCTCCACTTTCCCTCATCAAACAATATCACAGAATATGAAGCGCTCATCAACGGCCTATGAATCACCATCGAGCTGGGCATCCGACGTCTCGACGTAAGAGGTGACTCCCAGCTGGTCGTCAACCAGGTCATGAAGGAGTCGAGCTGCCATGATGCCAAGATGGAGGCATACTGTCAAGAAGTCCAACGGCTGGAGGATAGATTCGACGGCCTCGAACTCAACCACATCCTAAGGCACCTCAACGAAGCAGCCGACGCGCTCGCGAAAGCAGCATCCGTCCGAGAGCCAGTCCCGACAGGCGTCTTTGCCAGTGATCAACACAAACCCTCGGTACGCTACACGGGGTCAGAACAAGCCAACGATGGCCCATCTAGTTCGATCCCAGGGGCCAATCCGCCAATCACTCGGCCCGACCCCGAGGTTATGGCACTTGAAGAGGACCCAGCAGCGGAGTCCGGCCCTCCCGATGACTAGAGAAAGCTTTACCTCGACTACCTCCTCCGCAACATACTACCAACGGACAAGACGGAAGCCCGACGGCTCGCATGCCGCGCCAAGTCCTTCGTTCTTGTAGAGGACGAACTCTACAAACGGGGTCACATCGGGATCCTGCAGCTCTGTATCCCTAGCGAACAGGGAAAACTTCTGCTGGGCGATATCCACGGTGGGGCTTGCGGTCATCATGCCGCACCAAGGACCTTAGTTGGGAATGCATTCCGACAGGGCTTCTACTGGCCTACCGCAGTAGCCGATGCCAAGCAAATTGTACGCACCTGCGAAGGATGTCAGTACTACGCTCGACAAACTCACCTCCCGGCCCAGGCGCTCCAGACGATCCCCATCACGTGGCACTTTGCGGTCTGCGGGCTCGACCTGGTTGGGCCACTCAAAAAGGCGCCCGGGGGCATCACCCACCTGCTTGTCACCATAGATAAATTTACAAAATGGATTGAAGCTCGACCGATCTCCACGATCAAATCCGAGCAGGCTGTGCTATTCTTCCTCGACATCATCCATCGCTTCGGAGTACCGAACTCTATCATCACGGACAACGGCACGCAGTTCACCGGTAGGAAATTAATTCGATTCTGCGACGAACAACACATCCGGATCAATTGGGCAGCCGTCGCACACCCCCGGACAAACGGGCAGGTCGAACACGCAAACAGCATGCTCCTTCAAGGCCTTAAGCCTAGAATTTTCAACCGGTTGAACAAATTCGGCGCGCGCTGGCTCACCGATCTTCCGGCTGTGCTCTGGAGCCTAAGGACAACATCTAGCCGGGCCACCGGCTACACACCTTTCTTCATGGTCTACGGTTTCGAGGCTGTTCTTCCAACGGACCTTGACTATGGAGCACCAAAAATCAGAGCGTATGACGAACAAGGGGCTGAGGCATCCCACCAGGACGCCATGGACCAACTAGATGAAGCCCGCGACATCGCCCTCCTCCGTTCAGCTAAGTACCAGTAGGCGTTGCGATGGTACCACAACCGGCGGGTGCGGGGTCGATCCTTCAACGTCGGTGAAGGGTCGAGATGGCGGACTAGAGGGGGGGTGAATAGTCTTTTCTAAAATTAATCGCGTCGGCTAACCGATATAAATGCGGAATTAAAACAATTGGTCTAGCCAAGACTACAACCCTCCATATATGTTCACTAGCACCTTGCAAAGATACTAATAAAGCAACTAAGGTGCCGGGCTAGCTAGAGCTCTCCTAAACAATTCTAGGAGCAAGGTCACACAAACCTATGCCACTAGTACTTTAAGTAACAAGGGAGCTCCTACACATGCTAGTAAGCAAAAGCACAAAGCTAACTAAGCTCACTAGCAATGCTCAATAACAAGGCAACCAACGCCTAATTAGAGAGCGCAAATACTTAGCTACACAAACTAAGCAATGTGACTAACAAGGTTACTAAAACCAAATTAGCCACGCAAGGGAGCTACTTCTATGCTACACAAGCAAGAAGGTAATTAGCTAGCTACACAAGCTATCTAATTACAAGAGCAACTACACAAGCTTAAGATATATATATAAGTAATTGCAAGCTTGTGTAATGGGGATGCAAACCAACGGGAAGAACAAGGTTGACACGATGATTTTTCTCCCGAGGTTCACGTGTTTGCCAACACGCTAGTCCCCGTTGTGTCGACCGCTCACTTGGTGGTTCGGCGGCTAATTAGCATCACCCGCTAAGCCCGCACGTCGGGCACCGCAAGAACCTACCCCTTGAGTGAGGGTAGCTCAATGACACGCTTTACTAGAGTTGCTCTTCGTGGCTCCCGCGGGGCGAGCACAAGTACCCCTCACAAGCACTTCTCTTGAGCGCCGCACAAGCTTCTTGCGCGCTTCGACGGAGACCACCACCAAGCCGTCTAGGAGGTGGCAACCTCCAAGAGTAACAAGCACCACCGGCTCGCAACTCGATCACCTAGTGCCACTCGATGCAACCTCACGATGCAATCGCACTAGAATCGCTCACTCACACAATCGGATGATCGCTATCAAGTATGTGTGTGATGGAGGGCTCCCAAGCACTCACAAGCATGGACACAAAGTCCCTTAAGGTGCTCAACACCAGCCATGGCCGAGGGCCACTTCTATTTATAGCCCCAAGGGCTAAACTAGCCGTTACCCCTTCACTGGGCAACGGTCGGGCCGACCGGACGCTCCGGTCGTGTTGACCGGACGCTGGACCTCAGCGTCTGGTCGCCCACAGACGGTCATGTGTCCCGGTTCCAACGGTCACTTGACTTGACCGGACGCAGCGGTAAAACTGACCGGACGCTGAAGCCCCAGCGTCTGGTTGTTTCCAGTAAGCTCCTCGAGGCATATTTTCTCGACCGGACGCGTCCGGTCCACCTTGACCGGACACAGACCAGCGTCCGGTGCAATACCCTCGGTACAGAGCAGACCCATCAATTTGACTGGACGCAGCCTTTCAGCGTCCGGTCGCTGCATGACCCAGCGTCCGGTCAGTGGACCGACGCCAGCATCTTCGCGATCAACTCGTTTTCACTTCTAACTTCTTCACCCTTGCTCCAATGTGCCAACCACAAGAATTTGCATCCGGCGCAATAGAAAATAGGCATTCTATTTTCCCAAAAGCGCCAACACCACCAAGTGTATGTGTGTTAGCATTTTCACAATCATTTCCCAAAGGATGTTAGCCACTCAACTTGCCACGCCACTCGATCCTAGCGACAATGCAAAGTTAGATCACTCGAGTGGCACTAGATGACCGATATGCAAACAAGTTTGCCCCTCTTGATAGTACGGCCATCTATCCTAAACCCGGTCATAAACTTCTCTACACACCTATGACCGGTGAAATGAAATGCCCTAGGTTATACCTTTGCCTTGCGCATTCCATTCCATTTCCTTCAATGTCGATGCAACACATGCACCAACACGATCAACAATGATATGATCCACTTCATATCATCACATGATCATATTGGTTCATCGATCTTGACTCTACTTGCTCTTCACCGTTGCTATCGTCCATCGGCGCCAAGTCTTGCTCAAGCTTCACCGCCACGCGGTCCATCACTCCAAAGCCTTTGACTTGCCCTTCACGCTTGCAACCGGTCCATCAAGCCAAGTCTTGTCTTGATCTTCTCCACCTTGATCACATGACTCAATGTCATGTCTCATGTGCGTTAAGCTCCTTCATCATCACATGTGTGAGCTTTGCAACATCTCCAAGCCATTGCTCATACACATGTACCTGTGGACTAACCACCTGTGTATCTCACATAAACACAATTAGTCCACCTAGGTTGTCACTCAATTACCAAAACCAACAAGGACCTTTCAGTCGGGGACCTCGTCCTCCACCTTGTGTAGAGCTACAAGGACTGCCACAAACTCTCACCACCCTGGGAAGGGCCCTACGTCGTCGCAGAAGTACTTTGCCTGGGCACCTACAAGCTGAAAACCATCAACGGCGAGGTGTTCACCAACGCCTGGAACATCGAACAGCTACGTCGCTTCTACCCCTAAATAAACGCATACTTTGTCCTTATCAGTTTTTTGTCTTTACAAAATCCCCGAGCTTTAGTGACATCCGACCCCAGCAAAATGCAAGGGGTCAGACCTCGCTCAGGGGCTGGTACAAACGATATAAGTATGTTTACCTCACAAACATCCCATGTGTCAAACTTTCTCTAAGTTCCTCCCAAAAACTAGGACTTTGAACCGATTCTCGAGTACAAACTGTACGATCATGGAAACCCACGCCCCTGCAGCTCACGGCCTCCTCGCCACCCAAGTCGAGAATCGTTCCGCCCGCACCCCAAGTTTTTGTGAGCTAAACTATGAGAAGAATCGGAAGGCACCAAAAACCTCCTTCGAAGAAAAGGAAACTAAAAAATGGTTTGCCACAACAAAACACGAAGATTTGTTCATTTTTGCACAAATTCACCATTTACAAAACCATCTCATCACGAAAAGGGCTAATGTACTCTTAAATTCAACAGACAAGCCACTCGGGGGCTCCCCCACAAAACTTTTTTGATTACAACCTCTGCCCAGCTCGACTACAACTGCTACCACGGTCGCAGTACCAACCTCTTTAGGCACAAGCACCAGAAGGAGCTCTTCGTCGCCGCCGAGGACATGTCCACGGGCCAGTTCATCTACTGCGGCCACTACGTCTCGCTCCCCATCGGCGACGCCCTACCGCTCCGAAAGACCTTCGAAGGCGCCACCATCTGCAACGTCGAGCACCACGCCGGCGACTGTGGTGCCCCTCCGCCGGGGCGTCCGGGGACTACGCCACCATCATCAACCGCAACCCCGACAACGGTGCCTGAACGGAAGGCGCCTCCCGCCGTGGGGAGGTCGCAATGAATGATGACGAGGCTGACGACGCTCGGCACCCTCTAGTACTCCTCCTCTTTCGGCGGCATCAAGCTCTTCCCGGCAAAGGCGGCCCGCACCACCTCATCTACGTTGGATGACCTCCAGCTCAACATCATGCTTCGGAATAAAGAGCGGATCAGTGAGTTTCCCTCTCTCTCTCTCTCTCGGCATTACCCTTCCTCACTCAGGAACCGCCGCAACACACGGATGCATTCGGCGAAAAGGAAGAAGGAGAGGTAGCGGCTCAGAGGCAGAAGAAGAGGTGCGATGAGAACTCTCCTTCCCCTCCCTATTTAAAGAGGAGACACCGCAGCTAAGGAAAGGCGAAAGGTTGGATGAAAAACCCTCTCCCTTCCGCTCCTTAAATACGGAATCAATGCTTATAGACACCTGAGGGGATGCGCCGGAACTGACGGAACGTGTCCCGATCGACGAGGCGTCCCGCCGGTCAAACTGGACACTACCTTGGTATGGCCTACCACTGACCCGCTCCGGACACGGCAATTAAGGCGCTCACATGGGCAGACGACCCTTCGCCACCCCATGCAGGACCACAGAATGATCCGACGACAGGACCTCTGTGAAGGGGAGCAAACGACGAACGAATGTCCAAAGAAAGATAAGCATCTCTGCCTTCTTACTTTACGCGTTAAAATTCCTTTACCACGAACATCACTCGGGGGCTGCCGAGCGTGTCTACTAGTCTAGATATCCTCCTCACCCGACCCCTCCGTACGCTTGGAACCAGGGGCACGAAATGCGGGCATAAAACTTTGAGTAAGACTGGACGAACTAGCAGACCCTACGCCCTGATAGCTACGGTGTTTCTGTTCACCAGAAAAATCATACTCAACGCCTCCTGCGTCTCCAGTTTCGATGTCTGCCTTCTCAAGAAGGGTTCGGAGGGGTCCGCCTACAGAATCTCCCCCAAAGGAGAAGCTGTCAGGTTGCCCAAGTTAATCGAACGGCTCGGATCACCACCGAAATACGAAAACAAAGAATAGCGATTCTTATGCAGGTTATTCCAACCTCGTCACAAACGTCAGGGCCCGAACCCATCTGGTAGGAGCTTTTCCGCCACTCATGCCACCAAGGTAACGTTACCGACCCCGCCTTTATTTCGATTAAATTTTGCATTCACAACATTCCATATGCAAAACGTTGCATCCCAACACTTCGTGTCGCGTCACGAAACGGCTGTCGCCTCACTCGATATAGGTGACAGTAGGCCAAGGTTCGAAGGCCGGTCCACGAAGGGCTCTAGGCCGCCTCGTACCAAACAGAGCCAGGGAGAAATAACTGAGACGAGCCCCAGCGGCCTTGCCCAACCCCGCTCAGAAACGAAAAGGGGCGTCTCTACCGTTTCTCGTTCGATTCTAAACCCCGAGCCAAACCCACAGAATCTCCATCGAGGAGAGGCCATCGGGCCGCCTGAGCCTATCAAACGGCCCGGGCATCTGTCGGGAGGCGGGTTAAAAAGTTGTGGAGTGCCACCAGATGGCTCTGCCGACCCCATCAGCAAATGATGGACCCGGATTCCACACAAACGTACCCGTTAGCGAGCTCATTGAGCGCGATACTCGAGCCATCGATGCAAGTGTCGTTTACTCAGCCCCACCGATTGCGAAAATCGAGGACGGGGTAACACGCAAATCACGGCCGACCCCTATCAAACCTTGACAAGGCCCGATGGCTCGAGCCGCTCAATACAGGGACACAGGTTCGAAGGCCCTACCTTGCCGAGCCCATAGAGTCCCCATTTGGGGATTTCTGTTGGAAGACAGGGCGGGGAATATTGCAATGCCATCAAAGGACTTCGCCGACCCTGTCACAAAAACCACGGATTAGGATTCCATCCAAACATTCCGGTCTCCAGTAACACCCGACCCCAGCAAATGCAAGGGGTCGGACCTTACTCAGGGGATGGTAAAGGTATGGCTACCTCCCTTCCTTTTTTCAAACAATCTCCTCGCATCAAGACCAGCAGCAAGATTTGGGGGAACGGATTGGTAAGATCGCAAAAGATCAAACAAAACGAAATTACGAAGCAAAATTATGAAACCACGTCTAGACTCAAAAATACCGACACTTGTCCACATATTACATATAAGTTGTTCTCAAAATTATTCAACTAACTACTCCCGCGAAGGGAGAACCATTTCTTTCAGACTATTCGCCAGGTTCTTCGCAAGGGGAGCCAAGACCTTCTCAATCACCTCCAGCTCATCATCCTCATAGGTAGGCGGGAAACCTTCGCTCATCACCTTCAGGTTGATCTCCTTCTCTTAATGAGCATGGGCAACGGTGAAGGCCTGAGTAATCCCGGTGTGAAAAGCACTCTCCTCAAGCTGGCCCACCCGAGCCGTGATACCTGCGGCATGAGCCGCAAGCGGGCTAGTCTCCACCGGCTCCACCACCTTCAGGGCATCAAGGACCACCCCGACCGTAGCTTGCAGCAGATCGTTCTCATCGCTCTCAACCTGAAGGGCCCTTCGTGCATGGGCAACCTCTTTTTCCAGCTTGACGGAGATGTTTTCGGCGCTCAACCTTTGGCTTACCGCGTCACCGAGATACGCCCGGAGAGAGCGGACCACCTCGACGTCCTCGTCCACCTTCTACTGAAGGGCCGTGGCCCTACTCTTGGCATTCCGCCGGAGGTCCCGCTCCATCTCCAGCTCCTTCAGGACCTCGCCGGCCTTCTCATTAGCCGTGGCATTCCTCTGGAGCAGCTCATCTCGCTCCTTTTTGAGCCTGGCAATCTCCTCCCCATCCAGCTTGGACTTCGCCGACAAATCCTCGAACATCCCGTGGGCCTCCTCCGCATCCTGACGCGCCTGGGTCTCCCGCTCTTGGGCGGCAGCAAGCTGTGCGGCCATGTCTGCTCGCAGCCGGGCCTCCTCGGAGAGGCGATCCCACTCCGCTTTCTGCTTGCGGAAGAATCAGGATTTATTTTGGCTATGAGCAACAAGAGCCTGAAGAAGAAGAAGACTGGTATCAGAAATGCGACAACACAAAAACATGCGAAGAAAGAAGAAAATCAAGCGAACACCTGGGTAGTAGGAACAACAATTTCACGCAGGGCTCCTCTGGCCTGATCCAGGGCCTCCAGCATGGTCGAAATTATGATGTCAAGACCCTCCCGCTCCATGCTCTCGGAATGATCATCGAGCGAGAAAAGAGCCGACGTCGGGTCCTGAGCGGCCATCCACTGAAGCGGCGGCTCCCCCCGAGCGGGGGAGCAGTTTCCTCCCAACAAAGGGGCCGAGGGCGACTCCCTCCTGACCCTACGTGGCACCACCGCCGCGCTCGAGGACCCTCCGACTGGACCCTCCTCCATCTGGGCCGCTTCGAGCGCCACGGGCGAATCCACCTGGGCCCCCGGGGGCGCGGATTGCACTACGCCCTCGAGCACCACCACGGCCACGCCCGGCTGATCCTGGCTTGGCGCGGTCATGACCACCTCCACCGGCGGTATGCGGCCCTCAGCCGGCTGTACCACGTCCGCCATGGAGGAAGCTGCCAGCTCGGTAACCTCCGCAGGCGTGGGCGCCACCACAGACGCCGTCGGGTTGGCCAACGCAGATCCAACGTCGGCACCACTCCTGCCCGAAACAGGGGTGATGCTAGGCGACGCCATCTGTCCCACCTGAATGGCGAGACTCTTCTTGGGCGCCAGCCCCAGGGGGTGACCCATCCGCAAGAGCCTACACAAAGGTAATAGCCATTAGATCAAAATAGAAATGGAAAAAGGATTAAAACAAGGGACTCAGCATCTCACGTTGACGCCCTCGGCCGGTGGAAGCGTTTTGGGGACGGATCCCCAGATCCCTGCCCCGACTCGTCTGGGCGGGACCGTTTCGAGCCTGCCCCCTGCTCCGGGGTAGGGGGCTCACCTCGTGGGGCGCAGCACCAGAGCCGCTCCCCTCCATCGTCTCATGGGGCGCGGCACCAGAGCCGCTCCCCTCCATCGTCTCATGGGGCGCGGCACCAGAGCCACTCCCCTCCACCATCACCTCAGGGTCGGCAGCGGCAGGCCCGCTTTCCCCCATCCACCGGTCCTCGGTCGGCACGCCGTGCGAAGCGGCGGACCCGCCGGCCTCCACCGACCTCACCGATTCACTTCCCTTCACGTGGAACGGGAAGGGTCCCTACACGGACGGGTGGCCACTTATCAGCGTGTCCTCGTCCTCCAGGACGTCCCAATCCACGCCGACGGCTACCTCGTCGTCATCGTCATCGTCGTCGTCGTCATCGTCACCACTCACGTCCTCTCCCCGATCCCGTGCCTCCTGCTTCTGTTGTTTCGCCCTCTTCATCTGCTCCCTTGCTT
This sequence comes from Miscanthus lutarioriparius, assembly GCA_904845875.1. Taxonomy (NCBI): domain Eukaryota; kingdom Viridiplantae; phylum Streptophyta; class Magnoliopsida; order Poales; family Poaceae; genus Miscanthus; species Miscanthus lutarioriparius. The sequence goes on from CAJGYO010000001.1 coordinate 127,395,131, forward strand.
TCTTGTCCCACTCGACCGCGAGTCGATTCGCCGCCGCCACGGCCTTGTCCTTCGGCAGTGGAACCGGACTATCTTTGAAGACTAGCCCCCTCGGCTGGTCCCAACGTCACAAAAAGCACGGGAGAAGAGGGCTTACAAATTCAAGGAACCCAGGTTCTGGCCGCATTGGGGGATGTCCGGGCACCGGATACACAATGTCGAGGACGCTGCCTTAGGAGTCCTTCGTCGGCTCCGTCGCCTCCTTAATGCGCTGTGCCACTTCTGAAAAGGGGAGTGCCTCGTCAACAAGCACTGTCCCCTCGAACGACATTTCGGGCATCATCCGATGTAGGGGAAGCGCGCGCGCCATCAGCGGCGCCACCCTCCTCGCATGATAGGCACCGATAATCCCCGTCCCCTTTACGCCCCGATCCTTCAGGGCCTGAAGGGCGGAAAGAAGGTCGGAGAGGTGTTTCTTGTCTTTGAACTAGACGCCCTAGCTCCATGACTCCGGAGCCTCTTCAATAAGGCGTCCAGTGTACCTCGGTAGGGTGGCACTCACATCATCCCTAACATAAAACCACTGCGAGTGCCATCCCTTGTTGGATGTCGCCAGGCGCATGTATGGGTAACCCCTCGACCGGGTATGGCGCAGATGAATGCTGGCGCATCCCATTAGTGCGTTCACATCTTTCCCTCCAATCTTCCTCTTCGACAAACTAATGGTAAAGAAATACCGCCACAGATCAAAATGGGGATCGATCCCCAGGAAACCCTCGCACAGGACAACAAACGCCGCCATATGTTGAACCCCGTTGGGAGTTAGATGCTGCAGCTCCACCTCATAATAATCCAGTAGCCCCCGAAGGAATCTAGGCGCGGGTACCGTAAATCCCCGCTCATGGAAGATGGTGAAAGAAACGACATACCCTTCGAGCGGCACCGGCTCACCCTCGTCGCCAGGTAGCAGCCACTCCTGGACAGCGGACAGCGGGTGGAGAAGGCCACGGTGGACAAGGCCCTCTAAACGCCGTGGGGTGATGCTAGATCTGCCCCACAACTCCATCAAAGCAATTAGGGAGAAAGGTGGGCGCAAGCTCGATGGCGGCTACGGGGCAGGCGCAAGCTTGACGGCGGCTGCAACATGGATGCAAGCCGGCTGACGGTGGCAGCGCGGGCGCAGGAGGCTGGGGCGATTGGCGGCGGATGTTTCAAGACGCAAAGGCAAGGGAGCGAAATACGGAACCTTGGGGGCGAACCCCGTGGTTTTATAGGGGCGACAGACGCGAGAAGGGCAACCGTCCGCCTCGATCTCGGGGCCTGCCACGTGCACCGCCGTGTCACGGCGCGGGACACGCGCCCGCAGTCCCTATCCTTTCCCACCAAAAGTCACTGTGGATGGTTCGTCTTCCCCAGGCGAATCCGGACTCTCTACCCATCTGGGAAACGCAGGTCATGAAGATCTTTCTCTCTTTGGCCCACCTAGGGCCCAGAAGCTCGGCGACCGGCCCAACTGGGGATGGGTCCACGAACGATCCGAAATCAAGGGCGCAACCATTACTGAGGTCTCGATCCACAGTCAAGCCCCAGCTAGGTCAGCCCTGAATGAGATCCCCGCGAACGGGATACCACGACCCCCTCGAAAAATATCCAGTTGATGAAAAACTAAGTCCTTCAGCCTTACCCGTGAAGGGTCCGAAAACACCCTCCAGGCGGTTCTATCCGAATCACCTGGAGGCTCGGGGGCTACTGTCGGGGACCTAATACCGGGGTACCCCAGAAGGTGGAACCAATAACTACCGAACGATAAAAAACTTCTGGACGGATAAGGGCGCCGTAGCGTTCCTTGCTCAAACGACAGGAGTTTGGTTCCGCCTCGCCCGACGCCTTTGGGGTAGCTCTGCCTCGCCCGAGGGCTCAGGGCTAGTCTCCGTCTCGCCCGACGCCTTTGGGGCAGGCACGGTCTCACCCAAGGGCTCAGGACTAGTCTCTGACTCGCCCGACGCCTATAGGGCGGGCTCGGTCTCGCCCGAGGGCTGAAGGATAGACTCCGCCTCACCCGACCCCGGAGGGGCGAGGTCGGTCTTGCCCAAGAGATAGGGATTGGTCTCCATTTCACCCGACGACCAGGAACGAGCCTCACCCTGCTCGATATCTAAAGACTGGTTTCATCTTACCTGACAACTCCACCCATTCCCTCATAATAATGGGTACAGGGCAAGATAAGATGTTTGGGTCAACCATGGCTCCAAGGACCATACCCTGCACCCTGGCAGGAAAAGTACTGCCGGGGAACGACGTGACAGGCGCTTTAGACCCTTTCGGGTGCCGCAGAGCCCGAAAAGTGTTACAGGTGCGTGCTCTTCGCCCTGTAGAGTTGTAGGCGCCGCCTTCAGCTCTGGGACACGGAACCCGACGAAGATATACGACAATCGCTACACTCCAGAAAAGGATTTGCTATCTCCACAGACGACGGGTTTTCCGTCACCACGCTATGGACCCAGGGGAGCGGTGCCCGCTTCCCGACCCCCCAGGTCCACCAAGACAGAAGACCTTGGCCACGGCGCTACTCCAGACCCCGACCCCGCGTCCCTCCGACAAAGACTCATAGGAACCAGAAGGCGTGCGGAGCAAGGCGAGGGAGGCTCATAAGTCAAAACAACTGTACTGTGGCCCATACCCTGCGCAGGGTAGCATTCTGTAACCAACCTGATATTCTACAGAGACATCGACAGTATTGTAGGCGCTTATCTTCTTTCGCACTCATCAGAATGAAGAACCAGGCCGGGTAGACGTGAGCCACAAGACTAAGTAGAGTACGCATCCTAAAGCCCTCACCCTTGTAAAAGCCAGCCCCTTCCTCTATAAAAGGGGATGCGCTTCCTCCATCAAAAGGAGGACTTCTGACCGAACAGCAGAAGACACACACACCCAAGCGGCTACCAAGTTCTTGACCTCCTTTCAACCCTTCCATCAGAGACTTGGGACCAGTCCCTCTCTCGATCGTTTGTACCCCTACTACGAAACGTTCATGGTACTAATAACATGAGCAGCAACAAACTGGACGTAGGGACATTCGGCCCGAACTAATATAAATCTTATGTCGTTTAGCGCACCATCCGAGCCTAACGCGTGTTACTATAAATTTACTTGCCGGTACTGGTACGAAACACCGACATCAAGAATTCATAATTTCAGATGATATGATTCAGCTGGAGAATTCGTTGTTGGGACGAGAACCAGGACTGAATAAAAGGCATCTAGTTTGCTGTGTCGCCTTTGTTGTAAATAGGATATCACGTGTTCTGCTCCTTCCCCAGTGACTGCAGGTATGCAAGTGCTGATACTTGTAGTGAAAGAAAGTTATTGTTTTAGTTGTGGGTTGGATTTTGATATGAATGTAAATATGGTGTTGGTGCTTAGCAACCAACTTTTGTTGTAAATACACAATTTATTTCTATCTGAATTCTTGTTATCTACTATGCATGAATTGAGCAGTCAACTCCTGCGACAAATACATATTTTAATTTCTATCCGAGTTCTCTCGAACGTGCATTGTTATTTCTCGAAAACTTCACTATAATTCCTCTTTTATGAACGACCATTTTTATGGCCACCTGCGTGCCGCACGTGCGTGTCCACTGGTAGTAAGGGAAAAGCGCGTAGGAAGGGAGACCGGTCGGTTTGAGCCTGTTCGGTTGGCTGGTTCGTGAAGAAGTACTGTTGGCTGGTTTGTGTGAGAGAAAAATATTGTTCTGGCTGAATTTATGATCGTTTACGATAAGCCACAGCCAAACGAACAAGCTTAATTTCGGCCCATTTTAAAAAATGGAGATCAGGACGTTTCTTTGCTTGAGCACGTACGCAGCAGGGGTAGCTAACTGATGGATGACTTGGACAATGGAGAGGATTTGGGAAGCTTCGAAGCGGAGCGTTAGCTGGCTGGGAGAATCGGAGACTGTCTTCGGTCTGTGGCCAACCACCACCCATATCGAAAAGGGCGAAGTCGGTGGAGAAAACTATGTGCTGAAATGTGCGACTAGCATCAGGGATCGGTCCTCCTCTCTCGTTCGTTGGTATTAGTGCCAATCATCGCCGACACCCAACAATAATACTACTCATTTCATTTTAAAATTTAAATATATATGACACTATTGTGTTTTTTTCTCCATTCGTCTGACCACTCTTTTTTACAGATACTGTATAAACCAACAAGGAAAACTTAAAAGTACTTTTGATGACAGACTTCTCGCATTTTTACTTAAATATAAGTAAATGGTGACATATATTTAAAAAGTTAAATAAGGAGGAGTAAGTAAGATGGTAAAAAATAGTATTAAAAATTATAATTCCAAAAATATACTATAAGAATATATTCTAATAATATTTAATTTAAGTATGAATTGAAGAATATAATTCTAGTATAGTACCAAATTAAAGTAACTTGAGTTTGTAATGTTAAGTACGTATTATTAGATTTGTCACGTGATATAGTTTCATAGTATACATATTTGGTGTCATAAACGTTATTGTTTTTATCGATATACTCCTTTCGTCCCCCAAAAGAATGCAATTATGGAACAGTGTCATATTTTAGTATACCAAGTTTGACCAATTATAAATAAAAAATATAAATATTTATAATATAAAAAAATACCGTTAGATTAATTATGAAATATATTTTCATAATAAATTAGTTTGGAGCCATAAATATAAATACTATTTACTAAAAACTTGGTCAAACACGAAACACCACGCAACCATAGTTATGTTCTTTTGGGGACAGATATAGTACTTGGTTAAACTCTAAATATTTTAACAAGGAATGCACTTTGAATTACATTTTCTTTGGGATGGAGGCAGTATGATAAAATATTTGTATATTTTTGTAAAAAAAATAGTCAAATTGAAAATTATTTGACTTAGCCCTGTAATTAGAAGTGTTTCTTTTTTTTGAGCGAGGGAGTAGAGCTCAGCCTAGTACTGAAAACGGACAATGTCAAGTTCTTTTTTTTTTGAAGCAACAATGTCAAGTTCTTGCTTAACACTGTAACTGCCTGGTAGGATCTGTAACTACCATCACTTTCCTAGCTCCTCGGGATCGAAGCTCTTGTTGTGCTGCTGATAAGAAATCACACTTCCCAGGAAGATGGCAGTGACGGTGTCATCTCCAGTCTCCACCCGTATCTGTCTTTCATCGCGTCACCGTACAGTACAGCCAGCAGCGACATGGGACGCAACATGAGCACGCGAAGAAACAATGCCCTCCACCGAAGATTCACTGTGCTGTGCCACATAGACATAGGAGTAGATTCCTCGCACTCGCACGCATTATATGAGCCAGCTACCCTAGGCCCCCAACACACCTTCGCATCCACCTTATCCAGTTATCCGGATGCCCCTACTACCACGACAAAAAGTACGCTCGCTGGTTGGTTTCTGGACTAATAAGTTCGGCTAGTATTGGTTTGTTGTGAGAGAAAAACACTGTTAACCGACTGATAAACTCTGGCTGAAACAACAAACGAACAAGTTGAAAAAATCGTTCGTTCTAGCCATCATTTGTACTCGCGCCACCCCTTTTTTTTCCACGACGTGTTCATGGTTGCTCCTCGTCGCGGTAGTCGATCAAAAACGGCAAAGCCTGAGCCCGATGCATCGATCCCCAGTGGCCAAAATAATTGGCCGCACCATGCAGAGCCACAACCCGCAGGGGCACCCTGGCCCCCCTGTGGAAACTGGCGGAGACGATAGGACGAGAACAAGATGTGCGCCGCGCGCTCTTTCCGTTCTGGGGGTCCAGACACCGATCTGCGCTGCTCCCATCGGGCATCGGCCAAATACAATGCAAAGACGACCCTGACCGGAACACGCATGTCCTAGTGCGCGGGTGAGCCCCATGTGGGCTGAGGCCGGCGCGCGGGGCCTAGCCTGCCCGCGGATGCTGTTTTGGCATCAGCTGCATCATGTCGTCATTGTTGGCGGCACCCCGGATCGCTGGGCTTCACAGGTTCACTTCAAACAATTTCCTAATCCGCCCTAGCACACTGGAATCGAAGAGAGAAAACAAAAACAATTTCCTAATCCGCCCTAGCACACTGGAATCGAAGAGAGAAAACAGTGGGAGAGGGAGGGAGAGAGAGGAAACCAGTGCCTCGATTATCGTGCCACGCTGATTTATTTCTTTTTCCCCCCTCTTCTGATACCTCATACCCCCAAGCTGTTGATAAATAAAGGGAACCCTCCAATGCAATTCGTGCCAAAATTCGTGGCAAAGAAGAACAGTGGGCGAAGCATGCAGCGTAGTATTCCGAGGTCAGAGCAAGTTCAAAATTCGTGGTGCCATGTTCGTTCTCTCCGGCCAGCGTGTAGGATAGACGAGTCAACCAGCGTGCTTAGAGCAGGAACAATAATTGAGTTATAGCCAAGTAAATGTTGATGTAGAGAGAGAGAGAGGAGAGATTGACTCTCATGCAAGTAACAAGCTCGGTACGGATGTATATGCAGTGGTGGGTCCATACACCAAGTGAATGTGAGGAGGATAAGGAAAGAGAGGGTGAGGCATATGTAAAACTAATAATAAAAAAATTTCTTATAGATAAATAAGATATTATTATTGTATAGCTTGACTTTTACAATTTAGCTAATAGCCAAATACTTATCTCTGTTATTGACCTTGCTCTTACGTAAACGTAGCAGGACATACCACTGCACAAGGCACAGACATGAGCTCACAAGTCACGTCTGGACCATGCAAATATAACGGGAACCCCAAATACAGATACTAGTTACTGTAGGCGCGCGGGGTCCTGGTAGTAATACGTAGATTTATCCTGACAACATCGATGGATCGATCGGTAATAAAGTCAACACAGTACGTAGATTTATTTTATATTACAACAAGCCTTGAGAACGATGTCGTCCAAGTGACCAAGTGGTTCCGGATTTGACTTTCACGTGACGGCGACGCGATGCCAAGTGCCGACCGGTCAGACGAACTCCCGAGTCCCGTTGCAAGCAGTAAAGGCTACAGAAGCATCGATCAGAGGGTGTGTGCGAGTGAGTATGTAGTCCAATTTATATAATTAGGTTCGCTGGTCGGTTTCTGGGCTGATAAGCTTGACTGGTGTGGGTTTGTTGTAAGAGAAAAATACTGTAACATGGATGATAAGTCTAAGGTTTTTAATTTCGGTATCGCTAAAATTTCGGCCACCACCGAAATTACCGAATTTCGCGAAATTCGGCCGAAATTTCGCCGAAATTTTTTTAAAGATTAGCACATGAAGTATGTTTTTTCTAAAAAAATTTGGATCTAAACAAATATTAGTATGATTTATAACTACATATCTATTAAATAGAAGAATATGCAATATAAACAATAGAAAAATATAAGATTAGAGTTATATAGCACATGTATTAGTGTATTAATTTTTTTTGGAGTTTTCTTTGGGCCACCACCGAAATTACCGAATTTCGTAAAATTCAATCGAAATTTTGAACCCTGGATAAGCCTTGGCTGAAACCAGCCAACGATCCGGCTGAATGTTTACTTAGATGTGAAATTTATTTACCGACCAATAACACATCGCTGTAATAACAACAATAATAATGATGATACAGAGTGACCGCGTGTGCGTACACCCAAAACAACCGGGAGACCCCGTGCCGGCCCGTGGGATACGCACGGGAATTCCCAGTCAAAAAAAAATACACGATGCGATGCCTGCTGGAAGATCGATCGCTCCTGCTCCTACCTTACCTAGAGTAATACAACAGTGGCCCTCGGGCACCTATGTGGCCGTGCCCAAGGAAAAATGGCGGCGTGGTATATACGGCCCCCACCCACAAAATTACAAAAACCCAAGGAATGATTAATTAATACTACTAATCGCCTACTGCTAATGATGCTGTAGGGTGCTGCTGCCGCTACCACCGCCGTGTGGTACGGTATCATAGTATACGTGGCCGTGGTTTATGAACATTGCTCCACACCACTCGGTGAGCTGAAAAAGCTGAGCACGTGGTGATGCTTGATGGACCGGCTACTACCGCTCGGCCTTCCGGTCGGCGGCGGAGGCCGGGGTGAGGCGGTTGGCCCAGCTGAATCGGATCGGGAGGCTCATGCTCCTGGCGGGCCCGAGCACGCGGCGCGCGCCGGAGCCCCGGCCCCGGCCCTCGACGACGACGGTGGCCTCCGTGAAGGCGGCCAGGCGCTGGAGCGCGACGTCGAGCGTCTTGGCGGACATGTTGGCGAAGCAGACGCGGAACCACCCGGGCTCGCGGCAGTGGCAGGAGGATCCCGGGGAGATGTTGAGCCCGACCTCGAACACCACCTTCTTCCACAGCTCCATCTCGCCCTCGAACGACGGGGCGTTCCGCATCAGCCCGCGCATGTTGACCCAGCAGAAGAGCCCCGCGTTGCTCTCCAGGCACTCGATGCCGCCGATCGCGGCCAGGCCCTCAGCCAGCTGGTCGCGGCGCGCCTTGATCCGCCGCGTGTTCTCGGCGAGGTACCGACGGGTGAAGTCCCTGTCGCCCAGGAGCGACGCCAGGAGGTGCTGCGTCTGGGAGGACACCAGGCCGAAGCTCGACATCTTGGTGGCCGCGGAGACGACGCCGGCGTTGGAGGAGTAGATGGCGCCCACGCGGAAACCCGGGAGGCCCAGGTCCTTGGACAGGCTGTACACCACGTGTACGCGCTCCGACAGCCCGTCGTCGTCCGTGGCGGCGTTCCCGCAGCGGCGCGCGGCCATCACCTCGAGGACGCTCACGAAGCCCGGCTCCGCGAAGGCCGTGCCGGAGTAGATCTCGTCGCTCACCAGGTGGATGCCCTTGGCGGCCACGAAGTCGACCAGCATCTCCAGGTCGGCGCGCGGGGACGTGGTGCCCAGCGGGTTGGAAGGGTTGGTGATGAGCACGCCCTTGACGCGCAGCCTCTGCTTCTGGGCGCGCCGGTACGCGTCGTCCAGGGCGGCGCGCGTCACCCGGAAGCCGTTGGAGCTCGTGCAGTGCACGGGGACGATCTCGGCGCCGGTGCGCCACTTGAGGTCACGGTCGAACCTGCAGACGACAAGCGCGAGCGAACCCAGTCAGCAGCCGTCCCATCCGTCGTCATGCCATCATGTGGGCCTAGCTAGGAGTACTTAATAGCAGTAACGTGCATCGCGCGGCGCCAATCAGCCGCCGGCCGCCACTTGCACGTTCCCTATTGTATCGTAAGTAGTTGCAGCGACTCACATACCCTGGGTAGTATGGCGTGGGGATGAGAAAGGCGTCTCCGTGGTCGGCGAGGCAGAACATGAGCGCCTCGTTGGCCGAGGTGGCGCCGGCGGTGAGCACGATGTTGCTGGGGTCGAAGGTCACCCTGTACCCACGTTGCTCCGACATGAACCTCGCCAATGCCTGCGGAAATCACGCATTCAGTCAGTCACTCTTGTTTATTTGCTCGATCCCCGGTCGCTTACACCACAGAGTGGCTGCCTTGCCTGGGAACGAATCAATGAATGAGTAAACTAGCAGCAGCCAGCAGACACTCACATTCTTGAAGGCCGGCATGCCGTGGTAGTCCTGGAAGAGCGCGAGCTCGCGGAAGACGGAGGCGCCTCCCCGGCGGAGGCCGAGCGCGTCCGGGTTGGCCTCCAGCCACGCCTCCAGCAGGTCGAAGGATAGCTGGTTCTCGGCGAGGCCCATCTGGATGATGCCGCCGGGGTTGGCCACGGGGTCGTATGGGTTCTTCTCGTACTCCTCCCACCCCAGGAAGTAGGACGAGTCCTGCCCGTGGCTGTTGCAGGCGGCCTTCTTGGACAGCAGCTGCGGCTGCGGCTTCTCGTCGGCGATCACCATGCTCACCATATTGCCACGTCACTTAGCTTTGGCCTTTGGCGCGCGCGCGTGTTTCTGGCTGGCTGGGTTCGTTTGAAACTGGGGGCGTCAGGCACAGATACGCAGTGAGCGTGTGCGTGTGTGTGGTGAGTGAGCGAGCTAGTTGGGGAAGGAGGGAGAGCCAGAGGAGGGAAGCTAGCTGCTGATCAGTTGATGGTTTTGGTGACTCCCAAACGCGTCTATATATAGGAGGCAGGAGCTGCCGAGCTGAGTGATAGGTTGCACTACCTCTATAACTTAGACCAGGAGATAACCTGCTCTTAAATGGGGAAACTGTTCCTGTACCTCGCCCTTGGGTCCATAGTGCCGCAGCAACGTGGACGCCGGTGTCGTGGCAGCGTAGGCGCGATGGTGGCGATGCAGAGGCGACGGTGAGGTCGGTGACGGCTTCCCGTCACTGGCAGCACCTTCTCTCTAGATCGGTTCGCATCAAGGAATGGTTGGTGGGGCGCCTAGTAGCTCAGGGAAACCTCCTGCCATGTGCCTCGGCCCCCACCTCCCTTTTATGGTGTTGTGCGACGGGGGCCCATCAACTATGGAGCGGTTGGACTCCCCCGATCAAGGCGTGGATCAAGGGCCTAATTGACCGTTGGGTCAATTGGTGCAGATCATAACTAACATTCTCCCACTTGATCTCACCTTATTCCTTAAACTTAACTTACTTACTTTATCTTGTTTCCATTCCATCACATATCAGTGCATAGATCGTGCCTCGTCGTCACGGTCTGTTGCCATTAGATTAAACAGCTACAACGCACCTCTCTGTTTTGAAACAGATACTCAACTAGGCCCTTAGTATCCAGAAATCATAGGCTTTCCTATAAACCCATGTCGACTGTGTGTTCTCTGAACGCACTAGATGGTTAGCCTTTGTTAAGCGGATCCGTAAGTACTTACTCGGTACTTATGTGCTCAATGCTTTTAAAATGATTCTGGATTTTCTCCTTTACAACATATACCTTAGTGTCAGTGTGTTTGAAAGCACACTTGACTTGTTGTCTTAGGAGTTAACTTACTTTAAATGGTTATTGCTGTTGTCTACCATTGTTATGTCCGGGTACATATTCTCTTAACCTCATTTTGTCTGTTCCTTAAGTCTCATGACAAGCTATACTATGGTATGCATCACTGATGACACCATAACTATTTTTTGGAGCTTTTCCACAATAATACTTCAACTGCGAGTGTTCTGTGGATTTCACTACACATCTCGTCAAGACTTAACTTTTGTACCCTCAACTATTTGAGAGTTCTTATTCTTTTTTACTCAGCATGAGATGTATAATACTTTACAAAAATGCAAGACATTCACAACTCAATTTTAGTGATCTATATCTGAACTAGACTTCTGCCAAAATATCCCGGATACATAAACTACGTCAGGATAAGTTCTTACTTATACTTGTACACACATCAAGCTTTCAACAGCTAAAGCATATGGAACCATATTCTTTTGATCGATCTCATATCGGTTACTGGAACACTTAAAGTTCCTAAAACTATTACCCTTGACTATAGGAGTAGGAGTAGGTTTACTCGCATGCATACTTTATTTCTTTAGAATCTTTTCTAAGTATGCATTTGCGATAGTCTTAATACCCAATTTTCTTCTATCTCGGTGAATTTTGATTCCTAGAACCAATGACACTTCACCAAGATCATTCACGTTGAAACTTGAGGATAAAGCTTCTTCTTCTCCAATGACAGGTTAACATCACTACTAAGGAGTAGAATGTCATCTATTTACATGATGTGAAAAATGATTTTTCCATTCTTGATCCTCGCATAAACGCTATCGTCCTTCTCATTTTCTTTAAAACCCAAACTTTCTTATTGTTTTCATCAACTTCAATACTAATGTTTAGAGACATACTTTTAACCCATAAATGGATTTCTACATGTGGCATCCCATATGTTCTTTTCTTCCGTAACAAAACTTTTTGGGTTGTGCCATGTAATCGTTTTCATATAAATCCCCGTTAAGAAATATCGTCTTTACATCCATCTGATGTAACTCTAAATCGTAATGTGCCATTAACACCATTATGATTCTAAAAGAATCCTTATATAAGACTGGAGAGAAAACTCTCATTATAATCTATTCTTTCTCTTTGCTTAAAGCATATTGCCATAAGTTGTGCTTTATATCTTTCTACATTCCCTTTGGAGTCACATTTTGTCTTGTAGACCCATTGACAGCGTACTGTTTTGGCTCCATTAGAAATTATTTCTAAGTCCCAAACATCATTGGTACTCATCGAATTCATTTTAACTTTATATCTTTCTATATTCCCTTTAGAGTCATATTTTGTCTTGTAGACTCATTAACAGCCTACTGTTTTTGTTCTATTGGAAATTACTTCTAAGTTCCAAACATCATTGGTATTGACCTAATTCATTTCAACTTTCATAGCTTCTTGCCATTTAAACGAGTAAACGCTTCTCATGGCTTCTTTAAATGAGGTGGAATCACCCTCCATCTGAATTTCTTTACTAACATAGGTTTCATAGTCATTGGAAAACTTGGTTTACTAATTCTGAGACCTTATGGGATCTCAGCTACTGGCACTTTCATATGGGGCTGTTATTGCTCTTTATTGCCAAGAGACAATTGATTCTACAGGCTCCTATATCACAAAATCCTTATTTATATTATTCATCTTCTTCGAAAATCCAACAACAGGTGTTGTATTAGTCATACAACATCAGCAGGTATTAAGAAACTTGTTGCTCCTGAGTCATTGGAGTGGGCACGCAATCCCTCTTCTCTTCAAGTCTTAGGTCTCTACATACCTCTACATACCATGCTCCCCCAGATCTTCCCATCTTTTCTAAAGATATTATATCTTCAAATTTCTTATTTTGGGTTTAATCCGTTAAAACCTCATATGGCGCTTTAAGCATCACCTTAACATCTTGGAGGCTGACTACGCTATCTTCCTGTCAGAACTTTAAAAGGTCCAGGAATTTAGCTATTTCTTTGCTTAGGGGTATCAACGTTGTGACAGTTGTACTCCTCCAACTGTCGTATTCATCTTAATTAATCTTTTATCTCACTCTTAATGAAGAGTATTTTTTCTTAATTGATCTTTATATTCTTCCCCTCGAAATATGGCATGAACTTTACTGCCATAATTTCGGTAACTATTCAGAAAGCCTATAAACGAGGAGACACTTTTAACTTACTTCATTCACATGATTATGTTATGTAAACAAAGTTATTTCTTGATCCGTTTAGAGGTACACTTTCCTTAATTCACTTTAAGAACTCAACGAGGTCTTTCATTAGCAGTACTTTTGCAAGTATTGGTTAGTATTGACCATGACGATGCATTTCTATTGAGACAAAGTCAATACTAGGACAGCATAAGAGCTACTCAAACTTCTCTCGCTATATGGGATACAAAACATGTGAATCATCACAAACCTTCTCCCGCCATGCAGGATTGACTAGCATAAGTACTATGCCAAAACTTCTCCCCATGTGGGATACATCTATACGAAAACTTAGTCATGACGACTAAAACATTCACTTATACTTTATTTTCCAATTAAATCTTCTCGTTGGTTCCAATTTAATCAGAAAATTAATAAACTAACAAAAAAATTGTCCTGAACTGGCTTGACTCAAGCCTTTCCGTTCACATACCCCAGCATTGCAGCCTGTTGGCATGCAACCGAGTGATCTCGTCGGTAAAAATAAAACATACAATATGCTTCTGCATCAATTCTACATCACCGTTGGGCAGAAAATAGAATTAATGCAAAGAAAACTCATAATTAAATTATAATATTGATATTATTAACTTTGGTCAGAAAAATAGCAATATCATAAATACATCATTCTTCTACATTAATTCTATATCATCTTTGTGCAGAAATAGAATTAATGCATGGAAAACTTATAAATAAAATCACAATATTATTATCATCAACGTTGGTCAGAAAATAACAATATTGTAATTAACTTAAATAAATTTTGGCTACTCCTCCAATTAAAGTTTTCTAAATTTAATCAGACGATAAAATATAATCTTAATTTACTAAATATAACTGCTCTTCAATTTAAATTCTCCCGTTGGTATGAATTTAATTAGAAGATAATCAACATTGAACTTTGCAGCGGAAACTTGAATAATTCTCTATCTACTTTTTAGAAGCATTTTACTTTATCCATCTACTCTCTGAAAAAATTATCCCGTTGGTTCAAATTTTGACAGAGATACAAAACTTGATAAAATTCATCAAAATTGCTTCTGAAAATAATAAAACTAAACATCTGCGTTTACTACTCATTCGGCTCGGTCTGGTGAAAATAGTCGGTGCCATAGTTCACAGCAGCAACGCGTGGCCCAACCGCGACCCAGTCCACAGCAGCAGCACACGGCCCAGCTGCGGCCCAGCGGGATCTGGGTACGGCGCGCGCGCCCGCTTCCCGACGCCTAGGCCGCAACCTGGGCCTAGGCCAGGAATTCGCTTCCACGCCTAAGCTGAAAACAACCCGAGCAATGCCGACCGTCGGATCTCATCAGAAGGCTCCGCGTGGTTCTTGCGCGAGCAAAAATGCTCGGTCGGCGCTACCCCAAAACCCTAGCCCCCATTTCGCTCTTCCCTTTCTCTCTCTCAACGACAGCCATTGATCGAGTGCTAGCGCAGAGAGCCCGGAGCCGAGAGAGGGAGATGGCGCCATCGCCGGCCCCCTCACCGGCGCGCGTGCTCCCCAGCGGGTGAGCGTGCCACCATCGAGCGGCCTGGCCACGGCGCCCTAGCATGAAACTCGCGCAGGCCCGACGTGCATCGGCTCAGAGTACTTCTCGCTCACCGACGAGGTGACAGCGCGGTGGAGCGCCGAGGTAGGCCTCTTCCCCTTTCCCTCTTCTGTCTTTGGATCTTGCTGTGTTCTTCTCGGTTCTTTGCGTATTAGGGATTAGGGATTAGGGTTAGGGTTAGGGTTAGGGTTAGGTTTAGCTGTTCATCTTCCCCGATGGAATTAAGGTTCGGGTTGATGCTTAGGGTTTGAGTTAGGGTTCAAACCCTCTGTCTCTTTGTTTCTTCAACTTCCTCGGTCGTAGATCCAGCTGGTTAGGGTTTGACTGAACGCACTGTTCATCTTCCCCACTTACCAATTGCGAGTTAGGGTTAGGGTTCATGTCTGGGTCGATCCGAATCGAGCCCTCTTTCTTCTGTTGTTCTACCCCTTCTTGGGTTAGGGCTAGGAACCCTCTCCTTCGATCTGAATTGGATCTTTCTCATCTCCTTCTAAATTGCTAGTCTCCCTATCTTGATCTACACATTAGATGAACATGTCTTCGATACCATTGATAGGTTGTAGTACCTCTAAAACATAGATCAGGGGATAAACTGCTCTTAGATGGGGAAACTATTCCTGTACCTCGCCCTAGCACAGTTGGGTCCATGGCGCCACAGCAACGTGGACGCCGGTGTCATGGCAGCGTAGGCGCGGTGGTGGCGATGCAGAGGCGATTGTGAGGTCGGTGACAGCTTTCTGTCGCTGGCAGCGCCTTCTCTCTAGATTGGTTCGCGTTAGGGAATGGTCGGTGGGGCTCCTGGTAGCTCAGGGGAACCTCCTGTCGTGTGCCCCGGCCCCCACCACCCTTTTATGGTATTGTGTGACTGGGGCCCACCAACCATGGAGCGGTTGGGCACCTCCGATCAGGGCGCAGATCCAAGGGCCCAATTGGCCCCAATTGGTGGAGATCATAACTAACACTGAGGACTTGAGAAGCCTAGAGCATGACTACGAAGAATACGGTGCTAGACAGGGGCAGGGACAGAGAGTGCATATTTTCCTTTTATTGCTGAATTTCTTGCATTTCGGTCGAGGAACAGTGGACTCGTTCAGGGGAAACCTCCGGAGGTGTTAACATCACTGCTTGAGCATGCCGAGCAGACCGAGTGGAAGTAGTATTAGGAGGCTATTAGCAGATGACTGTCTGGGGGTTGGGGCCATCATGGATGTCAAAGAAGTAGGCTTATATCATTCAGAACTTGGAAGGGGAAGAAGTCCTCTGATTCTGATCCAACAATAACACCCATTTGGTACTCAATCCTATGCTTCTCCGACTGAAGCCTTTCTCTCCATGATAGGTCACGCACCATTGAATTCCTAGTATGTAATCCAATATATATACCAAAAAAACAAATCTCGTGATGAGATTATATTTTTACACTGAATAAATTTAATGACATGTGGGCCCTATATGCATATTCACTGTTGTGATTTTTTTTTCTTTTGACATAGGGATTCACGATTTGATTGATTCAAATGCTTGCTCAAACATGGAATCTTCTCACTTGACTAAGAGAAAGGGAAGATCGAGGGGCAAGCAGCCCTCAAGACATACATTACCTAGTTCTACAAAAATATGTTTGGGGTCTTGATGAAAATTCTTATACTTGGGATGAATCGAGAAATGATGATATCTCTTGGGTCACGTAGGCGAAACTGAATTCCTAACGACACATTTCTTAGAGAAGGACATTTGGGAAGCGGTTTTTTAGATGGGGAACAATAGCACCTTGCCCCAATGGTTTCCAGTTGAATTTTATCAGAAGTTCTAGCATGGATATTGTGTCTTACTTTCTGAGGTCATAACATGATCAATTATATCCATTAATATTTAACATTATATCTAGCATGCTATCATTCCAATAAATTTAAGCTATAGCATATGAGTAAGTTAAGGTGGTTAGTGCCGCACCTAATCCATGACAATATCTCTATAGTCTATCTCTACAATATGATAATGGCATGATTCTTTTTACAAAGAAGGGTTATAACATGAAGCTACATCTTTTGTGCATATGAGAAACTATGGGGTCTCAAAAACAATTTTGACAAGAGTGAATTGTTTTGTTTGATTATGCACATGATGCAAAGGAGCATCTACAACAATTTTTTTTGTTGTACATCTTGAAATTTTTCCTCAACATATTTAGTCACCCCTATTAATTATAATTTATAAAAATGCTGATTGAAAATTGATAGACAAAAATTTTGAAAAGTAAACACCTTTGTACACATGTCTTATACACTAATAAATTTAGTACTCAGTAGAAGTCTACTTATGCGTATAATGCCTTCATAATTCCAAGATGTGTATTTATATCTAGATTTTTTTTGGCAACATGATTGACCCTAAGAATGTATCACCTCGCAATATAGAGTTTTTTTTGGTAACCTAGAGATGTTAGGGGCATATTTAAAATATTGTTTTGGTTGGTAAATGCCTACTCACGATAACTACAATTGGTGGGATGTGCCTACAACTGATGTGTAACAAATACTTTTGCTGTAGCGAAAAATGGGGAACACACTTTTGGTCTATTTTTTTGATGGTCAACGGTATTTCCCTGCTTTTGAACATTTGTAATCAAATCAAAGATGACTCCCGAAGTAGACTTTAAGAAGACAAATGGTTCGGAAATGCAATCTTGGAAGAATAGTGTCCTTGTTTGTAGATCATAGCACAACACAAACATGTATAGTAGTAGAAGTCTTCATTATTCCTGTTCTAATTTGTCATCGCACATAGATCTTATAGTGACGACAGATTCATTGCACAAAATGCGTTGCTTCCATGCATTACTAATATTAGAGATTTTGCTAGAATTTGCACCCAATGTGCAGTTCTCAGTCATGTCTAATTATCTTGTCGTGATTCACGGTGGCATTACAAATATTATTAAGCGCCTATAGAATTGAAAGTGCCACTAGAAGTTAAGATCTTCCTTTGATGCTAACACCTAAATTTGCTAAGTGCCGTTGTCAAGGATGCAAGAAGGTGTGTTTTTTTCTCAGAGTTGTTGTTCCAACATTAATAGTGTGTTACATATGTTTGGTAATTGGCTATAGGGATTTTGAAAAAAGAAATGCCTGAAACCGCTAGTCCTTTTGGTGGTGTCTGTAGCCTATTGGTGGTGGTGGCAACCCACAAGCTTAAAAGAAACTAGAAGCATACCCTGCGCGTTGCCGCGGGATTTTTCTAAAAATAAATATGTTGTATACATAGCATTATTGTATGATATTCTATATACTATGTATATATATGGGTTTGACTTGCATGTTATTTTATTGTTTCAGATTCGGTAAAAAATCGGTAAGCTAATAGAAAAAAAATCAATAGAATATATGATTACGTTATAGAGGAATAGATGATGAAACAAATAGTGTATGTAGATAACTTGTATGTTAATAGATTAAAGATTAAAAGTATTACACATGATAGAGATGGCGTCAATAATTTTTTTGTAATTAATAAGGGATGACATGGATTTAGTGGGAAATGATATGGATACCTTGCGTGAAGAGACAGAACATCTAGTGGAGTCACTTAGTGAGAAATGATGTGGACACCTTACATAAAGAGACAGAATATCTAGTGAGGTTTAGTTTTATAAGAGTATATAGATAGATATAGATATAGATATAGATATAGATATAGATATAGATATAGATAAGTGAAACCGCTAATCCGTTATGATTATTGCATGGAACCCGAACTGAATGAACTTATTACTAATAAAAATAGTACAAAGATGCGGTAGTTCCATTCAGGAAATGTAGTGGTGTATGCTGCAGTTTAAACTCTCATCTATGAACGAGCCTTTTCTTCAGTCTATATGTAGTCCGTCAGTTCAGAAAGCGAGACCAGTCCTAATAAGACATTAAAGGACGAAACTAAAGCGACAGGGTGTGTCCTTGCATACACTTCCTGGATTTGTCTTTTAAGCTTGTGGGCTGCCGATTTGTCTTGTCTTTGCCGAGGGTCTTAAGGCCCATTAATCTTCAGCAAAGGCTTTGCTAAGGATAGCCCTCGGCAAAGAGCTCTTGGGGAATTTTGAGTCGGCGAAGAGGGTCTTTGCCGAGGGCTCTTTATCAGGCACTCGGCAAAGCCTTTGCCGAGGGCTAAAGCGGCACTCAGCAAAGAAAAGCAGCCGTCACGGCGGCAAAGCCTTTGCCGAGGGCTAGAGCGGCACTCAGCAAAGAAAAGCAGCCGTCACGGCGCCAGCACCTGGGACGGAGTCTTTGCCGAGGGCCATCTCCGGGGGCCTTCGGCAAAGATTTTTTTTTTGAAAAATCTTTGCCGAAGGCCTCCAAGCATGGCCCTCGGCAAATAAATGTGCAGAATCTTTTTTTTTGAAAAATCTTTGCCGAGGGCTTTCCCGAAGGCCCTCGGCAAAGAATTTTATTTTTTTTAAAAAAAAGTCTTTGCCGAGGACCTCCCACCATTGCCCTCGGCAAAGAAATGTTGCAGAAATTTTATTTTTTTTAAATTTTTTTTTACCGAGGGCAATGGGACGGCCCTCGGCAAAGGACCCTTCTTTGCCGAGGGCCTTGGTCATTGCCCTCGGCAAAGAGGCAGAAATTTAATTTTTTTTTGTTTTTTGCATTCCATCGACACAAGCATTTCATATATATATCACACAGAACCCATTTTGTCACAATATATCACAACTATAATTGTGAACCACAAATGACAATATATTACAACGACAAGTCACATGTTCATCATCATTCATATGTTTATTACGACAAGTTCATGAAATCCAAGCACAAGTCAGAACCATAAACCACAAATATTACAATAAAGTCTAACCACATCACCTAGCACTAGTCCTCATCAAGGTAGCCTATGAGACGGTGGTGAAGGAAAGACGGGATCAGCCGGTGACGCACTACCGGGATGATTGAAACCCGCGGACAGAGGCTGCACAAAGGAGCAGACATTGCATGTGTGAGTAATCCGAAAAAACGGTTTTGAAACTTAGAGATTGCATCTAGTAATCTAGGAATACAAAAAAGATTAGACTCAATTGAAAATTTCGGCAGCACCTCCCCTGCACGGGGAGGTTTCCAAAACCTGCAAGAAACAACGGCACGAACGCCGACATACATGCAAAGCACAAGCGAAAAGTGAACTTTCATACTTACAGGAGTAGCTGCAGGAGTAGGAGGTGGAGGAGCTGAAAACTGCACAGGTACACCCGATGCTTGCCCAAGACTTTGGATGATCACCATCATCTCTGCCATCTGCTTATGCGCAGCCTCGAACGCGACCTGCTGGACCTGCAGCTGTGCGGTCAGTTCCGCGTTCTGCTCTTGACTTTGTCTTTTTGTTTCTTCCAGCTCGGCCTGCAATATTTCACACCAATATATCAGTAATGCAAATCTAATTTAGGTGTGTAAATATCAACGTACGACAAGTAAAATAGAAATTACCTAGAGTGCCTAGACCTGCTGCAGTGCTGGAGAAGGCTGTGAGCGTATGGGCTGGCTGGAGCTCGTGCTCCGTGCTCGGATAGCGTCGAGGGAGGGAACAGTGGTGGAGTCGATGGCGCAGTATGCAATCCACAGCCGCCCGTGCTTCTTGCCTCCTCCGAGCCTCATGATCGTCTCTACATCAATGGGTTCAGTGCGCACATTGTAATATTCCCCATAGATCTCCCTTACCGAGGACGTGGACTCTTGGACTTTAGTGTACACGTTCGGGTCGGAGTACACCTGGGGCGGGGCAGCCGGGTCAAAGGAGACAGAGGACAACGCCCTACCCATGTGGAACATAGCCCACGCAAGAACTCCGAGACCTCCTCGCCCGGGTGCGCAGCCTCCTACGAGAAAGACGGGAAGATGGTGAGAAATCAAGCAGAATTGAGCATCAAAATAAATGAAAGAAATCACTTACGTATGCTTGTTTGTATCCGGGGAGGCTGTGGCTGTCTTGATGGTGAGTTGGACCTTGCCTCATCAGACGCTGTTCCCGCTGCCTCTCGTGCGTGTCAACAAAGTCCTATGATAACCACTTGTCCACGATCATGGCCCAGCACTCGGGATACGATCGGCACCACCGGGGAATCACCTACAAGTCATCGAGTATTTGACATATAAGAAGATGAAATTGAACCTACTTAATATCAAAATGAAACACTATGAATGTTATTCGCCTACCTCAAGGTACTGGTTCCGGGTCAGCGTAATCAGTCTTGCTTGAGGCTTGGGATGGGACTGCTTAAGTACCGACCTGTAGTAGTCTATGTGGGCTTGGACGCGCCCATGGTGGTGCATCTCGGTGACGTACTTCCTACAAGCTGCGACAGCCGCCCGATCTGCCTGGGCCTCAAGTCCTTCTTCGGCCTTGAAAATTTTCTACATACAAAACCGATGTATCCATTCATTATTTCAATAAAACATTTAACCAATGAATGAGATGTATTAAGCAATGTTGTGCGAGAGAAACTTACCCAAAACTCCACCAATGCCCACTCCTGCTTGTTGCGGTAAGTGTCATCTGTGACCAGCGCGTACATGTCCTAGTTGGAGGCCGGCTCCCGCACCACCGGCTCTTCGGACAGTTGCACAATGCCGAGGTACCATTTCCTGCACAAAACACCAAGGATGCTCACGAGGGTGCGTGCTGAAGTACCTGACAAAACCAACCAGGCCCTGCACAAGTGATTAAGAAAATTTATCAGTTTCTCTTATGATTTCCAACATATCTTATGAAGTAATTGTGATAACATCTATAATTACTTACCTCTTTGCCATAGGCCGAATCACTGGGCGGTTGAGAGGAAGCGGAACCGGAGGGAGGCTCGTGGGACCTCGCTCATAGGAGTCCGGGTAGCGGTACCCCCTCCGTCGCCCTCGAGCCCCTCACCTCCCTCGCCCTCGAGTGCCTCGCCTACCTCGCCCATCTGCTGACCCCTCTCATCCTCCGACGAGGACGTGGCCGTGGCCGTCACGTGCTCCTCCCCCAGCACCTCGTCACGTGGCGAGGGAGGAGACCGCTGCCTCCTGCGGCTGCTGCCCCTGGTCCTCCTCTCGTCACCTCCTGCGGACGCTGCCCTGGACGAGGACCCCTCACCTCGAAGGAGAGGGCGGTCTCTCCTATAAACCGAGGGTGTGTCACAGCGTGGACGTCTACTCGCCATCTTTGTTCAATCACCTACAATCACAAAGAATGAACAAGACTAATTAGTACATATATTAGAAATAGATTCAAAATATATAAACAAAACACAAATTAAAAAAACATAGTATTACATGTATTAGGAATAATCTTCATGATTGGGATCATAGGTCTCATCATCACTGTCAAAATTGTCCAAATGGGCAACACTATCCGAAGGTTCTATGTTGTCATCGTAGTCATTGCCTAGAAGTAATCGCTCAAGCATTGCTATGTCCTTGGTATTTACCACCACATCTCTATCGACCTCGCCATCAACCATTTCGTTGTCTACTCCCATTTCGATTGCTTCAGGTAAGACTATCTCAAACGTGCCTGGTAGCCCATCTTCTTGATAGAACTGTCCATCATATGTGTTTGCATTGAAGTTGTAATCATCATCGTTTGGGGCAGATAGTTT
Organism: Miscanthus lutarioriparius; assembly: GCA_904845875.1. Classification (NCBI taxonomy): domain Eukaryota; kingdom Viridiplantae; phylum Streptophyta; class Magnoliopsida; order Poales; family Poaceae; genus Miscanthus; species Miscanthus lutarioriparius. The sequence continues at coordinate 127,417,382 of CAJGYO010000001.1, forward strand.
ACCGTGTGGAGATACCTGATGCACAATAGCCCAACCCTTAAGATCCTCTTTGTCTTGGTTGGCGTATTGAGTATAATACACCTGCATGGCCTGTTGAGCCATAATGTAGACATCTTTTCCAGGATAGATGGAATCTTCTCGAATCTCAACTAGCCCAAGATGAAGGGTTCGTCTTGTTGATCGAGGATTAAACCAGTGGCATTTGAACATGATAGGTTTAAGAGGTTTGTCTCCATGAAATGAGAGTTCATAGATTTCCTCAACTCTACCATGATAGTCGAGGCCATCAATGCCGGGCGTACAAACTCCGCTATTTGTGTTTTTTCGTTTGGGCCGAATCTGCTCGTAACTTGGTGTGTGGAAGCGATATCCGTTCACGTCATAGCCGGTAAATGACTTCACCCTAACGTCACAGCCGTTTACAATATGTTTCAACTCGTCACTCATGGACGAACCGGTCTAGGCCTGCAAGGTGAAGGATGATAGATCGTTATATTAATCAAACGTACGATCACCTTGGATGATCGAACGTATGAGCTAAATTGGACATTACCTTTTGTTTGAACCAAGATATGAAATCAGGCCTCCCCGCTCCCGCACCCCGTGAAACAAGGGTGTCTTGTTCATGCGAGGTAGGATCCCTTGATTGATGCCAGAATTCATGAACAAATTCCCTATCCGAACGAGAATCAATGGGGTTGGATGCAGAATAGTGATGGTGTATTGAAACAAGTTCGTTGAGAACTTACTTGATGAACGACTGCACCTCGGTAAGGTTATTCAACACATATAGCATGATACTGCGCCACTCTTCATTTCCCAATAGCTTCGGGGTTGATCCACTTACGCTGCCGAGTTGGCCTTGGAAAAGGCTGAGGGTCGATTCATTTTCACCAGCATTGTAACGAGGGAGTGGATTATGATTGCTAGGAAGGTTCGGCTTGTAGTATTGTGTTGTGAAGTTTGCCACCTCCTCCCAAAGACATGCCTCTGCAATGGAAGCCTCAATTCTGGCTTTATTTGTACATTTTTTGCGAAGAGTCTTTAGACATCTCTCGATTGGATAGCACCAACGGGCCTGCACGGGCCCCCCAAACGTGCCTCGGACGGGAGGTGCACAATCAGATGCTGCATCGGCAAGAAGAAGCCAGGTGGAAAGATCTTCTCCAGCTTACAGAGCAACACAGGTGCCGCTTTTTCCAAGTCCTGAGCGACGGTCCGAGATATCTCCTTGGCACAAAGCTGGCGAAAGAAAAAGCTCAACTCTGCCAGCACTAGCCATACATGCTTAGGGACATAGCCTCGGACCATCACCGTAAGAAGCCACTCAATCCATATGTGGTAGTTATGACTCTTCATCCCGTTGACTCGTAGAGTGCCTAAGTTCACTCCCCTGCTAAGATTCGCTGCATATCCATCTAGGAACATTAACGTCTGGATCCATTTTAGTACTTCCCTCCTTTGATCGATTTGCAAGACGAAATTGACCTTAGGCCTTTTCCAGTTCTTGTTTCGACCACTAGGAGGCTGCATCGCTTGATTCGGTCTATCGCACAACGTCGCTAGGTCCACTCTAGCCTTAACGTTGTCCTTAGACTTGTCAGTGTCCATGAGAGTTCCCCAAAGTGCCTCGGCGATATTCTTTTCAGTGTGCATTACATCAATATTATGTGGCAGAAGAAGGTCATCGAAATAGGGGAGCCTCGTCAAGCCGGACTTATGAGTCCACATATGTTCCTCACCATATCCCACAAAACCACCTTCTTCATTGGGCACGAGAGCATCTATCTGAGCACGAACCTCGGCACCAGTCCTCAAGTGCGGTTTAGGGTCTGTCACTTTGACACCTTTTGTAAAGCTCTTGATGTCTTCTCTGAATTCATGGTCTAGAGGGAGGAACTGACGATGCTGGTCGAACGACGAATACTTGCCACCCTTCTTCAACCAAATGAACCTCACAGCTTCCTTGCATATTGGGCATGGGAACTTCCTATGAACACACCAGGCGACAAATAACCCATATGCCAGGAAGTCATGCAGGGAGTAGTGGTACCAAACATGCATTTTGAAGCTTGTCTTTGTAGCTCGGTCGTATGTCCATACCCCCTTCTCCCAAACATGGATCAATTCATCAATCACAGGCTCCATGAACACACCCATATTACTCCCCAGGTGTCCAGGAATTATCAACGACAAGAATACGTTATGCCGTTGAAAGGAGATGCCGGGAGGGAGATTGAGGGGATAACAAAAATGGGCCAGCATGTGTATGGGGCAGCCATCATTACATAAGGATTGAACCCATCTATTGCCAGCGCGACACGTACATTACGGGCCTCAGCTGCTTTGTCACGATGTTTGTCATTGAAGTACGTCCATGCTTCAGCATCAGACGGATGTACCATCTTCCTAGGATTGTACCGTTTGTCATCTTTGTGTCATGTCATCTGTTTCGCGGATTCCTCGATCATGAATAGCTGTTGGATCCTCAGTAGGAAAGGAAGGTGCCGTAGCACTCTCGCGGGGATCAGAAGTTGCTTTTTCTGACCATCACCAGAGTCTACCTCCAGGTACCTAGTGGATTTACACTTCGGACAGTAATTTGCGTCCTTGTGTTCTTTCCTAAATAGGACGCACCCCTTCGGACAAACATGTATCTTGTCATACGGCATCTTAAGCATACGAAGGAGTTTCTCTGCCTCGTACAAGTTCATCGGCAAAGTGTGCTTCTCCGGTAGCATGGTGCCAAACACGGCCAACATCTTATCGAAGCCTTCTCGACTCAGGTTTAACTCGGCCTTCAACCCCATTACGCGTCCAACCGCATCTAGCTGAGAAATCGTTGTACGCTCATGAAGGGGTTTCTGTGCCGAGTGCAACATTTTGTAGAAGTCCTATGCGGATTCCTCCATCTCCTCCTTCTCACGTCGTTCAGCGAAGTGAGCTTGGTGGGCGTCATCTAGCATGTCTGCTACCCCGGCATCATCATCAAAAGCCTTGAGGCCTGCTCTCACCACCTCCGCTCTTATACGATCTGCTTCACCATGGTAGATCCATTGCTGGTAGCCAGGCGTATAACCATTGAACACAAGATGTCTACCCATGGTCTTCTCGTCTACCTTTCTCCTGTTGTCACATTTGCTGTAGGGACACCAAACTAGAGAATGTCCTCCTGCTCCTGAGCCAAATGCATGTTTCAAGAAACGATCTGTCCCCTTCACCCATTCATAGTCGTAGTCACTGCAGCTTCTCTAGCCCGTGTACATCCACTGACGGTCCTCCATCCTTTAACATTTACATCATAGAGTATTGTGACCATCAATTACATCTACGCGGTGTTCCTAATGTCTAATAGGTGAGGATAGGTCCTAATCCCACCCGCGAATGCGTAGATGAGGTCAGTTTCCAGGCTCCGCTCCTCTCCGAGACAGAATTTCGACAGCACCTCCCCGTTGTTCTCCCGATACACGTCCTGCCAGGGAGAGTGTGTATTCGGAGAACAACAGGGAAGAGCTGTCGAAACTCGGTCTCGGACCGGAGCAGACCATGGAAACTAACCCATCTACACATCCGCGGGCTATCCAAAAAACGTGGACAATCCGAAACAGATACAGTCGTAGATATGCAAAGATCTGCATACCTACGACCGTATCTGTTTTGGACGGGTGACGCCTAACTGGGTTACACGATCTAAGACAATGATATGGGAGGAGGGCTTATTTATACCTAGGGTGGCGGTGGAGTCAGGCTAGCGCGGTAGTGGCGAGTCGGGGCAGTGACGAGGCGATGCTGTGCAGGTAGACCCGCAACACCGATGAAGAGGATCGGGGTCGCCGAGTCCCCTCTGACGTGCTCTTCTCTGCAAAAGAAGATACACAATACTATAAGTTGAAAATTTCGGCAGAACCTCCCCTGTACGGGGAGGTTTCCAAAACCTGCAAGAAAAAACCGGCACGATGGCCGACAACCACATATCAAGGGAACAAATACGGCACGATGGCCGATAGCCAGATATATATTAATCCACCACCAACACACCACCACCTCCACCACCACGACCACACCACCACCACCACAACCACCACACTACCACCACCACCACGACCACACCACGACATCCACCACAACGACCATGACCACACCACCACATCCACCACAACGACCACACCACCACCACCTCAATGAACACACTACCCTCCTTCTCCACCTCCACCATTGCACGCCACCACCACCTCGACCTCCACCTAGACCTCCTCCTTCACCAGCATTGTACACCATGAAGCGAGGGAAGGGCATACATAGACGTTGGAGGGACGTCGGAGGCCACGGACGGGGCGAGGGTCGCGAACGGGGTGGCGTCAAGGGGCCGGGGCGGGGCACCTCCTCCTCCTCTCTTCTCGGCCTCCTCTCTTCTCCTGTTCCCCTTCTCCTCTTCCTCCCTTTCTCCCACCTTCTGCTCGGAACGGGGGCGGGCACGGCGGACAGCGTGGACGGGGTTGGCGGGTGGCGCGGGGTCCTCCTCCTTCTCCAGTGGTCGGCGGATGGCGCGGAGGTTCTCCTCCTCCTCGGGGCGGGCCGGGCGGCGCGGCCGGGGCGGGGCACCTCCGGCGGGTTGAGGCGAGTGGCGGGGTGGGGCTCCTCGGTGGCCTGCTCCTCCTCCCTCCTCCTCTAGCAGCCGGGGGTCGGGGGCGCGCGGGGTGGCGGTGGCGGCTAGGCGCGCTGCGGTCGGCCGCGCGGGGCGGCCGGGCGCGCAGCGGTGGTGGGCCGCGCGGGGCGGCCGGGCGCGCAACGGCGGGCCGCGCGGGGCGCGGGGCAGCGGCGGGGCGCGCAGCGACGGCGTCAAGTTCTGTGGGCGGGGAATTTGGGCCGCTGCCCGATTTACAGTTTGGCCCTTTGCCGAGGGCCCAGATCCAGGGCCCTCGGCAAAGATTTTTTATGTTTTTTAAATATTCTTTGCTGAGGGCCATTGGCCAGGCCCTCGGCAAAGAGCCCCTTTGCCGAGGGCCAAGCTAGGCCCTTGGCAAAGATTTTTTTTCTGTGGGCGGGGAATTTGGGCCGCTAGCCGATTTAGGGTTGGGCCATTTGCCGAGGGCCCAGATCCAGGCCCTCGGCAAAGATTTTTTATTTTTATTTTTGAATATTCTTTGCCGAGGGCCATTGGCCAGGCCCTCGGCAAAGACCCCCTTTGCCGAGGGCCAGGCTAGACCCTCGGCAACGAGTTTTTTTGGTTTTTTGAACCCAGTTTTTTTGTGGTGCTATAATACATTATTTAAATCTCAATTTTAAAATTTGGGCCAAATTTGACTTTTTTGATATCTTTCCCTAATTTATTTCTTTTCGTTGATTTTTTTCGAATATTTCAAATTTGAACTGCAGGTGGATGGAATAATGCAATTTAGTGATTCAAAAAATGTTATTCATAGTATTTGGTGTATGTTGAGTCCCTATCCACGAACTCGCATCAAATTTCGGGCATCTTCTTCACGTAACATGACGAGGAACTTGTCGGAAAAGTGTTTTTAAATTATATAAAAACCATACGAAGTCCGAAAATCTTGAAATTTGTCGAGGTGATCACATGTGGAGATGTCTGGGTTTTAGGCATCCGACGTCACAAAGAAAATATTATCAATATTTATGTATCTATATGAATTTACTGAAAATATATTCTATGATTAATCTATGATACTTATTTGGTGTCATAAATATCAGTATTTTGTATAGATTTTGTCAAACTCAAAATTGTTTGACTCATAGAAATGCGAGAATTTACATTCCTTTTAGAATGGAGGGAGTATCAATATAATCCATGAGAAAAACTATGTAAGTTGTAACTCTAGATAAATTTATACATTTCATATGTAGACAAAAATGCATGAACTAACTAAGACTAAAAGGCCAAAATAGTTATGAAGCCAAGGCACATAGACTGCAATCAAAATTTTAACTAAACACATACTCCGTATTAAACTAGAACAAAAGTGCCATGCATGCAAAATGGTGAACACTATGAATATGAATGGCCAGCACTTATGTTACAAATGCTCTGTTCGTCTGGACAAAAAGCTCGTTGAGCTGGCTCAGTGGCTCGGTACAAAAGTGATCGGATTGGACTTGTTTTTCTTTTAGAATGAAAATTAGTTGATTTGGAATGACTTTCGACCTTGGCTCGGCTCGTTAAGCTCAGCATGAAGTTGGGGCTCAAACAATTTATGAGACTATGATAAATAACATTATGACAATTTCCAAAAAAGCTCGAAAAAAAACTATAGTGGCTCGATATCCAGCCCTTCTTTGTAAAATTGATTAAATTTTACTAGATAGTTTGGCTTATATGAAAACTATATTGACTTTTTTCAGTTCGGAATCAGAGCATGTATTTTGGTTCTAGGTCCTGCGGGCTGTGCGGCTCGTGGGCGACGTGAACGCCTGCATGGTGGGGGCCCAGCGGCTGACGGCGCCTTCAGTAAGCGCAGGGTCCTGTGCGACTGGTCAGAGATACGCTCGGCCCGGCCCGGTATGGCTTCCGCGGCTCCCCTAGCCTCGTGAGTCGTGACGGTCGCACGTAGCCGCGGCCCGCCGATTGGCAGGCACACTGCCACACACGCACGCGCCCATCCGTGTCGGTGCTGTCGTCGCAACCCCCGCGCCGGCCCGACGACCCCGACGCGCAGAGCTGCTGTTGCATCGCTGGCTAGCTATGGATCGCCGTCGGGTGGGCGACGAGACCGCCGAGACGGCGACGCCCCGGCTCATGCCGCCGCGTCCGCGCTGACGCTGATCCGACCGCGCCGTGCGCGCCCACGACGCGGGGGGTACGGCTCGGCTGGCCGCGCAACTTTTGCGGTGTAGCGCCAGTTTCCTGCGCTGCTTCCTACTGCGCCGGACTGGGGACAGGCCAGCCGACCAGGACGTGGGCACTACTGGGCGCGGCCGCGGATCGTCGTCTTGCTGTCATCTTTTCTTCTGATGACGAGGATGAGAGAAGGGTTTTACGCCATGTAGTCATGTGTAGTATGTAGGAGTAGCATTTCGGGTGTTCTTTTTTATTCCTCTCCCAGAGATTTCTTTCTTTGAAGAAAAAAAATCAATCATGGTTATATTTGTCCAAATGAAACAATTCGGTTCGAGTTGGTGGTATACGTCTATATAGGACAAATTTTGTTGTCTGTGGACTGCTTGATTTCAGGGGCTGTTTGGACTGCTCCACAAACTCCACCGTGGAGCAGCTCCACAAAAAACTGAAGTTTGTGGAGTACCTCTTTAGGTGCTCTCACAACTCCACCCTTTTTTCTCGAGCAGAGTGCGTGGAGCTGAAACTGTTTGGCTAAAAAACGTGGAGCGAAGCTGAAAAACGTGGAGCGGAGCAGTCCCAAACACCCCCTCAATATGCATGGTTGATGGTTGCTCGTCTGTTCATCTCACAGGATGAATCATACAGTTTTTTTAAGGGGCAAAGAAAGAACATTTATGTATTTCATTCACATGCACACCTGGGCTTATAATTAGGTTAGTTTTTAGCTAACTAATTTTTGGCTTCATCAACTAATAATTAGTCTTAGCTGATGTAAACATGACTTCAGTCATATTCACTTGCCGATATGAGTTACTCATACCGAACTTGTCAATTTGAGCTAGCTAGTACTTGACTGTCTACCAGGGACACGGCTGCGATTGATGTTATCCTACTCACCTAATCATGTGTTGTCTCTATCAGATTTCCGGCGACAGTTGGCTTGAACCCTTAACAGAGCAAAGTCAGCGCCCGTACCATGCGACTAATGATACGGCAAATTGATGTATTTACGCGGAAAGATACCAGGTCAAGGGGGTTTAGCTCATTACTAGAGTAGTACTGTATCTTCTTCCAACTTCCAACCAAGAGAGCAGCAGGCTAGAGCTAGAAGAAGCCTAGAGACTGTCTAGTCTATTTGCACTTGCCAAAAGTCAAGAGAGAGACAGAGACTACCATATGGGCAGGGCAGGGCTCTATCTCGGGGCAATCAATACGCCGAGTATGTCAAGAGTATGTCAAGGATGGGTGAAAATGGGAATTTTGCCCTAAAGGGAGTAGGTTTTGCTAGATTGTTCTTAAGCTTATGGACTTTGTCAGAATACCTTTACGAAAGATATGTTTCACATTATTTTATTATTTCGTGTTTTTTTAATTTGTAAATTTCTGATCTCATCTTTTGACTATTTTATCCCTCTCTGCATGTACCTTATCATCTGCTCTGCTTCTCACGGTCACGGTAATTTCTCCTTCCTCTCTCGTTCTCTCTCCGTCTCAGACCGGTGTTAGGGCGGGCGCCGGCCGCCGCCGCCTGTCCGTGCCAGGCCGCGCGTCACCAGGCGTCCTTGCCCCGACCGTCTACGCCAAGCCGCCGCCGCGTCCGCGCCACGCCGCGGTCACCGCACCGACGCTTCCGTGCTAGGCCACAGCCGCCGCCCCACCGCGTCTAGGCAATGATTTTTGTGGAATAGGTTCGTGCTAGGTTGAATTGCATCTGTGCAAAGTTTGGGAGGGGTTCATGGAGGTTTGGGTAGGATTTGGTTGAATTTCTTGGAGCCGCCCTTTTCCGTTCCTTCCGCTCAGCTTCCTGTTCGTGCGTTTCTGGTTGGGGACAGTAGCCACCGGTGTGAAGTGGAACGGCGCAGTGCAGTCCCTGCCCTTTCCTTGCTGCTGCGTTTCTGATTTGCTCGGTCTTGCAGAAATCGGCTCAGGACTTGCAGCGCTCGCTCCTTCTGTTCTTCGTTCTCAGTTCCAAGTTCGAGCGCTCGTGTGGAGCAGCGCAAGCGGGTGGGGCCCAGCACGACAGCCGTGCTGGTACGTTTGCAGCACCGTCCGCCCGCCCAGGTCCGAGCCGGCGTCGCCCGTGGCTCCTGTGCTTGACTGCTCGCCATCAGAGAAGGGCAGCTCGCCCTTGTTGTTCGTGGCCGTTTCCTGCCTGTCCTGTGCGTCTTCTCTCTTACTCTCTGTGCTGTACCTGCTGGATGATCTGTGCGAGCGGTGCCTAGCGATCTCGATCTCTTCCTCCCGGCTTCTTCGATCTGCGTGTGAATCAGATGCAGACATGCAGTGCAGGTTCGCTCCCAGCACCGAGCGCTCCTAGCGCCGTACACGCTCTCTGCCCATGCGGGTGCTTGCCCGTGGAGCTCAGGCTGCCTGTTCGTTCTCCTTTGGTCCGTGATTGGCTTTTCTTGTGTCGCGTATTTCCTTGTGAGGATAAAATTTTTCCAGGTTGCTTGATCCGACGCCCGCTCAGGTTGCCTGGACGCGGTGGGGCGGTGGCCGTGGCCTGGCGTGGAAGCGTCGGGGCGGCGACCGCGGCGTGGCGCGGACGCGGCGGCGGCCTGGCGCAGACGGTCGGGGCAAGGACGCTTGGTGACGCGCGGCCTGTCGACAGCGGCCTGACACGGACGGGCGGCGGCGGTCGTCGTCAGGCTCCCGTCCGAACACCGATCGAGACGGAGAGAGAACGGGAGAGAAAGAGAAATTGCCGTGACCGTGAGAAGCAGTACAAGAGGATAAGGTAGAAGGAGACAGGGATAAAACGGTCACGTCTAGTTAAAAAGATGGATCAGAAATTTACAAAATTGAAAAAAAAAACATGAAATAGTAAAATAGCGTGAAACACACTTTTTATAAGGGCATTCTGGCAAAGCCCACAAACTTAAGGGTATTCTAGCGAAGCCCACTCCTTATAAGGGTAAAATTCTCATTTTCTCCGAGTATGGAAATGTTGCACTTGCAGTGTAATCGAATTTTTAGTTTTTTAGGTTTTTTAAAAAAAACACACACACAGATATGTCCCTGGAGGTATGATTTTAAAATCTGGACCCTTAGCTCGGCATCATCGTTGGTGGCACCAAGCTTACACGTCTCGGCGTCATAGATTTTGGCGCCTAGGTCTTGGGCTTGACACAGATGTGACGGTGACTTGGCAGACAGCTTGAAGCCGTATATCGCCGTGGTTATTGGCGTCAAGCCCTGTCTTACGTATGGGCCATCTTTCTTTCTCTCTTTCTCTCTCTCCTTCCCCGAACCAGCGCTACCGCACCGTCGTCGCCCGCACCCGCGTCGTCCCCCGCGCCAGCGTCGGCCACCGTGCCCGCGCCCACGCCGTCCATCGGGACCGCGGCGGCTACCACGCCTGCGCCGTCCACCGCGGTCGCGTCGGCCCCAGCGCCCGCGCGCCGCGACCTCGCCGTCGATCCCGTCTTCCACGTCCGCGCCGAATAGTTGCATTCACATGGCATTTCTATGTGTTTGTTGTTTGATTTAATTACCTAAGGCAGGTTAGGTTTAGTCGAAGGAACTCTATACCCTAGTTTGGTACATGTTCTCACATGGCATTCTATGTGTTTTGTGTGTTGAATTATATAATGTCCTACTTCGTTAGGTTTTGTTTGCAGCGTGTGATCACATTTCACTACGTCCTTAATATTATACTGGCCCTGTTCGCTTCTCTTATAATCCGTCTTTTTCAGCTTGTTTTTCAGCCGGAGCAGTGTTTTTCTCTCACAACAAATCAGCCGGAACAGTATTTCGGTTTATCTTTTCAGCGAAGCGAACGAGGCCACCGAATATTATGACCATAAATAAGGAAAACAACTGCATAATAAAAAGTCTAATACTATGCCACAATAAATAACACAATAATACTAGAAGTACGTGCCAACAATAGACAACATTGTTCATGAATAAACCATAGAACTAGTAAGTCATGGATACTACTGAGTGCAACGAGGCCACTTTTTCTTCCTCGGGGTATCGGAATTCTCCTCCATCGCTGCTTTCGCTCGGCGTGCACGCTCAAGCTTCTTCTTTCTCTCCTCCCTGTATGCAGCAACACGTCTCCTTTCCTCCTCTCCGTGTCTCTTCTCCATCATCTACTTGTCCTCTTCCTCTCACCGCAACAGTTTCTGCATCCATTCCTTGTCTTTAGGCTTGATCTCAGTATCGATCCACTGCTCAAAATCACAGAGCGGTGGAGGGGTCTGCAAAAAATGCAATCGTTACAAAACAAAAAAATCATGTAAGATGTCATATGATACAAACATCAATTTCTCACCATCATGTTAATGCGGCGCTGACGAAGTGTAGGCTCAAACGCAAAATTAGAACACATCCAATACATCTGCCTATACGTGTCCTCTTCATCGGACTTGGCTACCTTACAAGGATTGCCGCAAAAGCACATGGGAATTGGAATACCACTAGGTAGAGGCACTGGGTCGAAGTCATTTTCGGTCATCCGGCCATAACTACAATTTAGCCATTTTCGTTCTACGAACCGAAATCAATTAACATTAAACCCTACACCTAGGGTTTTTCATTTGATCGGACAACAATGAACCCATAACATAACAACATGCGATGAGGTTACCTTGGTTTGCTAGCTTTTTCACGTCTTGGCATCCTACGGTTGTATAATATAAATATTAAAATTGTATGAAACCCTAAGTAATTACGATTCTTAAGTTGAAAAATCCGACTAATATATACCGAATCGATGTGAAAAAAAACTAGGAGCAAGCAATGATACCTTGCTCTTGAAGATCTACGGATCAAATTAAAGTTTCCAAGGTCCAATATGCCGATTCATGAGGTAGGGCGAAGTGGAGAGAGAGAAAACCTGAGAGGGAGGAGAAAGAAGAGGAAGAAGGCTCGGACAGGAAGGTTGGGGGCAGGGTTAAAGCACCATCTCGGTGCCATAGATTCTGGCGCCGAGCTTGGCGCCAAGATCTATGACGCCGAGCTCGACGCCAAGATCTACGGCGCCGAGCTCGGCGCTAGGATCTACGGCGCCAAGTTGCCTGCAAGTCATCGCCACGTCTGCGTCGAGCCTAAGGCCTAGGCGCCAGAATCTATGGCGCCGAGACGTGTAAGCGCTGAGCTAAAGGTCCAGATTTTAAAATCATACCTCCAGGGGCATATTTGTGAAAAAATTTCAAAAAAGGGGCTAAAAACAAAAAAGTTGGACAGTGGTAGTACGTGCAATGCAAGCGACGGGTTGATAGGTGCATCGTCGTCGCGCAGCTGAACCAGTCCTTGTTGGAGTTTTGATGTGGAATTCGTCAAAAAATGTGCAAGTTGTGTGGCTGGTCTCGGAGGCACAAAATCAAGGGTACTACCTCCCATCCTAGAAAGCAGCGGCAGATCTAGGAAACATTTTAGGGGGGTGAACAAAAGTGCAACAGCAACGTACCTCCAACTGCTGCTCGATCTTAAGTCTCAGTCCCACCTACACGATATCACTTTGCCTAAAAATTCATAGGGGCTTCAGGGCTGGTATCGGTAGGGGGGCTCGAGCCCCCCCTCGTTGAATCCGCCGCTGCTAGAAAGAATATGAACTCTTCTAAAATTAGTATTCAAATCTATATAAAAAATAAACTAATATTTAGCATACCTATTTAAAGTCAGAAATGCCAATATTTTTTTCTATAAAAAACTTAGCTAAAGTTAAAGTAATTTGACTTAAACTTTGCATCTCTATGGGATTGATGGAGTTAAAATCATTGAGAGCCTCTTTTAAACCCAAGAATTTTATAGTACTAACTTGAAAATTTTATAGGAGTTCATTCTCACGCGATAGGTACCAGCAGTAGAGTCGTTTTTGCTGACAGTCAGAAGAGAGCAGATATCATCTGTATACAAGCGGCACTGTCCTGCATAACAAAAGTAAGTACTGCCACACTTTCGCAGCCTGATTTTTATTTCAGAGAAGCAGATATTTCAATAAAGTGACCACAACATGTATGTCCCAGTTGATATATATTGGACGTACGTGCAAAGACAAGTACTGGTGTATGTACGCGAGGAAGGTCTTGGTCCCGTTTGGAGTTGCTTTTTCTCACGTGATTCTGGTGAAAAGACTTGAGAGTTTTTCGCACGCGTACTTCACTTGCGGCGGATGTGGTATAAGTGGACTAACAGAACTTTTGTACTCCCTCCGTTCCAAAAAATAATGATGTTTTTTATTTTCAGACATCGTGTTTTACTGTTCGTCTTATTCAAAAATTTTATATAAATTATAAAATAAATCAATTATTATTAAAGTATCTCTAATAATAAAATAAGTCATAACAAAATAGATGATATTTATAAAAAAAATTGAATAAGATGGATGGTCAAACAAGATGTCTGAAAGTCAAAAGCGACACTCTTTTTTGGACGGAGTGAGTACACCTCAGCCGTGGTCATGGTTGGAAGAGGAGACACAACCCCCTTTTGACATTGTAACTGGGCCAATGAGGCGGCTCACAAAAACACATAGCCCTGGTCCTTTTTCGAAAAATCATGCAGAAAGAACATCACAGTCCAAAAGTAATGTACAATGCCAGTTGGATCAAGCATATCTCTCCGATCACTCAAAGGGAGGAAGAAACACGTCAGCTTGTAGCACTATGGGCAACGCTAAGGACCTGTTTGGCAGGGCTCCTGCAAGGGCTCCGGCTCCGGCTCTTGCAGGAGCTCCACCAAACACCTCTTCACAGAACGGCTCTTCCGGCGGAGCACTTTGGGAGCCGGAGCCGTTTTGTATAGCACGTGGAGGAGCCAAGAAACGTAGCTCAGCGCGGCTCCTCCTGCTGTCTAGAATGCAAAGACGTTGACGCCCTTCCTTGTCTCGCTCGGCTACGCAGGACGGCAGTAGGCTTCGGCGGCGCTGTACGGAGAGCGGCGGCGCGAGCAAGCGCCGTGTGGGAGCGGCGGCGGTGGCGGCATGGGAGAGAGCAAGCACGACGTAGGAGAGCGGCGGCGCAGGCACTGGGTGCGATCCTGCTGCCGGCAGCGGCGGCCTGAGCAAGCGGAGCCGAGAACGGCGGCGGCGGCGGCGCTGCAATCTTTTTTTTTACGAGAAGATGCGAGCGGTTGGTTCCTTGGAAGGGAAGACCGGCAGTGGGTTGGTGCAGGTCGTATGGGCCTAGGCCCAAAGGGGTGCCTTCCTCATTTCTTCATTAGAAATTATTTTAAATATGATTTACCTTTGCTCAAAAAATGATTTACCTAAATTATAACCGATATTATAATTAATTGATGCAAGATTTTGTACAGTCAAATAATAAGTAGGGGCACTTTGGACATTTTTACTTTTCATCAATTCCAGAAGAACAGGAGGAGCCGTTTTGCCAAACGTTTTTTCAAAAGGCTTCAGCTCCTAGAGAAGCCACTTCTATAGAGAAGCCAGAGCCGGAGCTGTTTTTAAAGGAGCCAGAGCACTACCAAACGAGCCCTAACTCTCCACGGCGCTCCACGACGGCCGAGATCCTCTACACCACGCTCATTTACCTCGCGCTGCTCATCCGCCCCGCCGCTTTGATTCTTGGCGAATCTAGCTATGTTTTTGACGCTTTGATTCTTAGCAAATCTGGCTTAGCAAAAAAAAAAATCCAGCTTTGAGTTGAAGCGTAGCTAAATATAAAACCGTCCCAAACAGGGCCCCTGTGCTATTCTTGTTGGTCTGGGGGCGCCTTGTCGGCCTCGGCTCTATATTCCCTCGCCGGATCGCTGTCACACTGGCATGCATCGCCGTGGCCCATGGCCCATGGGCAGGCACTACCGTTGTCTTAACTTCCAGTACCGACCACGACCATGCGCTCCCATGAATGCCAACACCTCGAACCAAAACGGATCGCCCCGGTCCTCTCCAAATCCAATCTGAGACTTATCGAAGCGTTGTCCATTACTGTTGTTCTGTGCGAGTGGGCACCAGCTCCGATCCTCTTGCAGATTATTAGACCCACGGCGAGACGAAGACGACCGGGCGAGGTCGTGGCGACCCATGTGGGCTCCGCGTGCAACATGGGCGGGGCGCACAACCCGTAGGGCCCGGCCGTCGCCGTCCGTCCGAGATCCATCCATCGCGCAGCAAAGCACAGTGTCATGTCGTGCACGACCGGAGGGCGGCGGCTGGACGGCCATTTCCTCCGATCCAGTAGGCCGGCCGGCCGCAGGCACTTGTAGTATGGTATAGCCGGTGGGCCGGCCACGGCTAGCTAGCGCGCGAACGAACGAAGCCTCGTCGAAATCCGCGCGTGATGGCACGTACGTACGGTCGCGGCCGGGGAGAATCTACGCGCGGGCGACGTACCAACGGACGTATACTGCGTCAAACGGGGATCATATCGGAGCCGGCCGGGGCGGCGGTCGGCTAGTTAGCTACACGATCGACGACATGGGGGCCCGGGGCCAGGCACGTAGGCCCGGTGGCGCCGCTCGCGACGCATGGCCCTCCGTATGGCGCTGCCGGACGGCGGGCGCCAATGATAGATGGCCGGGGGCGCGGCAGCGTGACACACTGACACCCAACGTGGTGTTGCGTCCACGGAGCCCGGCCGGCCCTGGCCTCCCCGGCGAGCTGAGGGCTCGGGGGATGTGGACCGTGCCGCGCGCGGGGCGCCGGGGACACGGGGGGTTTGCCGTGTCAGGAGGGCATCGGAGACGGGTAGGGACGACGTCGCGCGGCGCTGCTCGCCCGACCGTGGACAGCCTCAGGTGCGGGTTCCCCCCTGTGCGCACGGCGGACGATCCTGACGTGCGGAGGTCACGTATGTTCGTTGTTGTTGGGTGGCGCTGCTCCATCATCCTCTCCGCTGGGGAAAGCTCTCAACTAGTGCTCCAACTTGTTCGCATCGGTAGTACGTTGTCATGGCTCATGAGAGTTCAGATCAGCGCGCCATCCCCGGCGCGTCCCGAACATGAAACCGTGCGTGTTTGCGGTTCTACTAGTTGAGCTTCTTGCCTCCTTGAATACACTTTCACATCAAGATTTGTTCCATTCCCGGCATTTATAAGCCGTTCGAGCTGATGCTTATTTACTTAATTAACTACAAAACGAAGCTTCGCCTTCCTAATGTTTATATATTGAACTGAAAGCTCCGCCTTGCAACAAGTGAAGCAAAAAAAAAAACGGAAAAAGAATAGAGAGATGCTACGAGATATATGGCCATGTTCGATTGTCTTACGAGTCGTACTATTCCAGCGAACGAACAGTGTTTTTCTCTCACAACAAATCAGTGAACAGTATTTTTAGTCATGATTTTTTAGCAAAACGAACATGGCCATAAAGAAAGGTCCATATGCCGCCTAGATTAGTTTTCGCGGTCCGGGAAAAGACATCCCAGGTCCAGGACCCAGGTTCCAGGATACAAAATGGCCGGGAAAGCCCATGTTAACCTTTCCTAAGTGGTAAGCCCAGCAAAAAAAAATTTCTGACGAGCCCAGTTCATTTCAGTTTTTTTTTATAAAGAAGCTCCACGAGCTGCTAATCTAATCTTCTCTATTCACATGTAGGATAAATTGATTGTACGTGCTAGCTTATAATTTAGCTAACGAGTCTTCACTGATGAGCGGTGACATTCACAAAAACAATATCTTCTACTGCTGCTACACTTTGTACTTTCACTGCATTTCTACTCTGCTTAATGAATCCCGTGCATGTGCTCATGCACGTTCGAGAAAATATCTTCTACTTCTACCTTGAGAACCGGATATTAGGCCCCCCAAAAGTGGACCATGTGACGTTCACCACAAGCTTGAACATCCTTCCCATCGAAATCACTCTTCTGCAACTATTGTGCTTTTTTGCGGTAAAAGAGAGCTCACGAGTGCTCACAGAACCCTTTGCTTCTCTCAGGGCCGTCCCTGGGGGCGTGCAGGATGAGCGACGGCGCAGGGCCTCCAATTCCCATAGGCCTCCAAGTCTATAGTACATTACCCAATTAGCTAAGCACAGCAGCGTTGCCCCAATAGCATCGCCCATTAGCAAGCCTATTAGGCTATTAGCCCAATAGAAAATGATTTTCCGGCCGGCCGCACGGACGTCGTTTTGTCTCCCGATTGCTGCGATCCCAATTCCTAAACTTGTTCCTCTCGACGTCTCCTATCGCCCTAACGTCTTATCGGCCGGCGGCCGCGTATCGCGAGCGTGATGAACTGACGGCAACGGCGAGGCACCCAGACCCAGGTGAGGCGCTAAGGCCCTGAAGGTAATACTAATCAAGTAATCGTTCGTATTTTTTTCTCAATTCATTCACAATCACTGCGAACTATAGCGAGGCGAAGGTAATACTAATCAAGTAATCATTCGTATTTTTTTTTTTCAATTCAATCATCAGTGAAGCGAAGCTTTTCTAAATTGAAGCTATTGAAGTCTTATCTGCGTTCTACAACGACACAAGAATGACTTAATGATTTGGCTATAATAGCACTTGAGAGCGAAATGTTGGAGAAGATTGATTATGAGTATATCATTGAAGATTTCATTTCAAAGAACACTAGAAGAATGATGCTATTCAAGTAACGATTATGCAATATAGGTATTATTCTTGACATATCTTATTGCAATGTAATATATTATATCATACACCTTATTTTAGTCCTATTTTTTTCAAGCTAGTGGCCTCATTTTTTAGTTTCCTACGAGGCCTCGAATTACCGCAACATTTACAAAAACTGTGTCCACCAGGTTCCTCTTCAGTTTTAATATCGAACACAAGCTTCAACTGTGATCACAGATGACGCAACCAGCAGCAGCGGTGAACCATCGTTTGGCACCATGGGTGGGGTGACGACGGACCAGAGCCACTCTTATACAGCGTGATCCCATCATGATTGTATCCGCTGGTAAATGCAGTCAGAGTCTTCAGATCGCAGCCTTTAGCAGCGCGTGTAATATTGACATCAATAGTCGCTTCCACAGCGTGCATGATGATAAACCCAAAGGCAATGTCCACCGGGCCAAATTCGCGAGAGATGCGCACCTTATGCTTCTGATTTCCCGAACCGTAAACCCAATTCCTAAACTCAAAACACCCATCAATGACTAAATCATCATTGAATTCACGTGCATACTTAGTGGAACTGTTTAGGATTTAGACATCAAGGGCCATGTCGGTACAACCTTGGCACCTTCTATATTTTTTTTTAACATGGAAACTGTTTGCATATTGAAATACCAAGCTTCCATAAAACTTAGTGAAAACAGAGTTCCAGGATGTTAGATCTTGAGATTATAATTGATTCTCAGTATTTCAGTTCTGAATGTTTAAATGGACAGTAGTTTAAAAAAAATACTATCCTTATTTTTTATGTATTCAAAATATCTATGAAGTGCTTTCCGATTAAGCTACTGCCCTAAATATCTTTTGGTACCATGTCTTTTTTTTGCGGGTTTGGTACCATGTTTTTTGTGGAAGAAGTGCCATTTCAAGTGTGTAGTAGTTATTTTCGTTTCAAGTAATTACACAGAACCATGAGGCCCAAAAGTTGCCAAAATCATAACAAATGGCCTGTCACTAAATTAGAACCAGTCTGGCACAATTTCTGCTTGTGCATAATCCAACTTGGAGCAGCAGCTGAAATTACTAAAATGATAAACTGTTGCAGATTCTGCCATTTGGCACACCACCTCTGCTTGTTGAGAAACATAAGCAGATGCTGTGCCAAATAGGGCCTAAACCTTAAATGGTCAAAAGAAATCTAGAATCCATCATGAATATATATGGGCCTAGCAACAGCTACGCTGATGGAGTGATGATTCACAGGAAGTGATCAGTAGTCGTTTTTTCATTGGAATGGCACTAAGCGTCTAAGCGCTAACTTTGGGATGAGTATTACGGAGGTGGATGCACTGGCCAGTTCACCCAAAGCATTCCTATAGGAAATGTGAACAAAATTCCCTCCCTCAGATCAAAACAAAATTCTCTCCCTAATTTTCACTACTTCAACAAGCACATGCCTAACTCTCCATCAGTTTGAATACTTTGAAAAGGTAATAAATTAATACAATGAAATAGTAACGTTGACAGAGAAAATTACGAAAGAAACCTTGTAATTATATAACACAAGCTCCATGAAGTGAACATACAAAAATCAAAACAGTAAAATATGGTAAGTAAAATATGAAAAACTTGTAACAAGATCGAATCAACTGACCAAGCTAATCTCATGATTGTGCTCTCGTGATTGAAGAAAGACATGATTCCGAAGATAATCAATGTCATCTCGAACTGCCAGGAAACCATAAACACTCATATGATTGTGATGCGATAAATTACCAGCAAACCTCAATGAGAAAAGCTGAAGCATATAGCTGTTTCTGTATACTCGGTTACACCAGGCTGCGTAAATTGTCCACTCTTCACACAACCTGATAACAAGGAGCCAGGGGGCTACTGTTGAAAATCCATGAAAATAGGAATAATACTGTTATAAAAAAAAGGAACAATAGTAAGAAGTATTACTAGGATTAGTGTTTTTCATCCGGTACATTTTGTACCATGGATAGAAGCAATCTGGTCTAGGACCAAACCTCAACACAACTAAACTTCTCATCCTCATTAAGCATCTCATTCAACTCCTTAATTTTGTTGTAGTACTCTTCAATATCCTTTTTATATCGATCAGCCCGCTCCATACGCCCCTCTGAATAAAGGAACAGACCACAAATTACAGTCAGAAGATATCCTGATTGTTTTAAGTTAACAATCGAGGCTTACCAAACAAAAAACTATTGCTGCAATCCTCGACACCTCAACCGCACTCCACGATTCCTGCCACAACCTATGTTGTTTGTCTGTAATTACTGCCCCACCACCGGGCATCTTTTTCTGTGACTCAGCGGCCTGCCGCTGCCATCAGGCCACACGGTCTCTGCTGTGGTTTGCTACCGACCTGACCTGAGACTTCCAGAGATGCAGGGATTCCAGGCTGCAGTGCGATGGTATGGACAAGGGATAGGGTGGGGACTGGGGAAAAACATGCGTAGGAACTGTTAATTGGGGTCAAATGCAGTAGAACATGCCTCTTCCCGACTAAAAAGTCACTGATTTTCATGCAATTCTGGAATAGCCCAAGAAACTTTTTTTTTGCTGCAGCAAGTATATTTTGTGATGCAGGGAGTGTTCAATATGTTTAAACAAGTGTTGGCAATAAGAAAAGCTTATTGCCACCAACATTAAATCGCCTTTTGTGACACTTCCAAAATACAAGTAGTTCAAAATACTATCAATTTTTTTTGGAACTTTCCTTACCAGTAATATCCAAAAAGCAAATAGTAATAAGCAATATAAAAACAATGTCAGCATTGCATCATAGAGTGTTGCAGTTGTTATACGACCATGCCAAGATAGAATTCATGGCCAGAAGTTTCATCCTACAAACACGCAAGCGTTCAGTCTTTTAGGCATCCTAGCTAATTCATGTACTACGGAGTACTGTGATAAAAGTGAAATGCAAAACAAATCATACACAGATTAAAGATTACTCTCTGAAGAAGCTAATAATTACTGAGACATACTGCACCAGACCTGGCCATACCTAGGGCCTGTTTAGATCAGCTGGGGTTAGTAGCCCAAAACAGTTGATATTGACCAGCTAGTTGGCTAACAGCTTGTTCAGACTTAGCTAAAAAATTAGCACACCTATTAGCCCCCTGCTTGGATGAGTTAGGGCCGTTTTTAACGAATTTATGGCTAAAATTAGCTGCTACCAATTACACATGCATCCAAATAACCCCCTATTCAGTTCTAACTAGACAAGGGAAACAAAGTAAGCAAGCAAATTAAGCCACTAGACTAACCAGAATCCCACCAGCCGGGACGCGAGGGCCTCGTCGAAGTCAACAGGCACCAGTCGTACACGCTTGTTCATGGCATCGTAGTTGAGGGATCGATATCTCTTCGCCCCGTCAGCCTCCATCGAAAACTAGGCTCGACTGCTCTGTGGTAAGGGAGGTGACTACGGTAAGAATCGAAGGCAAAGGAGGCTACTGGTAGATCCAACTATCTGCAGCTATTACAAAGAATTCAGAAAAAAAAAACTTCCTTTCAAGAAGAAATCGAACTCGAGACGGTTTATCGAGAGGAAACCGAAATTTTTTGTTTTCCAACTTTTTTTTTACTCACGAGAGAAACCAAAATTGATAGATAGGCCGAATTTTTAATTGTTAGCCTTTTTTTAAAAAAATATTCATATTTAGACCTTTAAGCGTTTTATTTTTATTTTTAGACCTAGGGTGGCTCACCGCGCTGAGATAATATGTCTCGGCGCCATGGGCCACGACGCCGAAGTTGTAGGCGCTGGCAGCGTGGACATTTGATGTGGCGTCGACTTGGACGAGGCTCGGCGTCATATACCCCGTGCTTCGGCCATGTACAGGACTGGAAAAGATGTGGCATGTAAAAGCTTTCTGCCTTCTTTTTTTTGAAACTGGGTATAGCTTTATTACTCAGCTAACAAATCGTTAGCAACAATTAGATAGATAACTTCAGGGATGGAACTAGTGACTTGCTCCTCTCCCTGAATACACAAATGACCTAGCTTGGCCAGCTCGTGAGCGGCTCTATTACATTCTCGAACTTTAAACACACACTCAAAATTAATGAAGCAATCAGCAGCTAATGCTTTAATTTCAGCAATCACACTCCCACTGCCGTATCATCAAAAGCTTCCGAGGTAATTGCCTGGACAACCATATTCGCGTCAGTCTCGACGATCAGCCTTCCGATGCCCAAGTCAGCTGCCATCTGTATGCCCTGAAGACAGGCAATGAGCTCGGCATGAAAGGCATTGAGCAGATGATCTATCTTGCCTTTCCCTGCCATGACCACATCACCATCGCAGTCCCGAATTAAAAATCCCCAGCTGCCTGACAAAGAAGAAGGCATGAAGGATGCATCGCAGTATAGTTTCAGAAAACCCGGCGGTGGTTTACTCCATTTCTCCCCGCGATTAGGAAGTCTGCTTGCTGCACCTGAATTCCCCTCCAAGTCTGAGACGCTCTCATCTGCATAAGACTTGATGCACCGAGCTATAAGCTGTGCACCCCTGCTGCGTCCTTCCTCCCTGATTAAATTGCGTTCATGCCAAATAAACCACATAGCGATGACCATTAGCAGCCTGCGATCTTCTTTTGATTTCAGGATCAATTCCACAGCATCCCGGGCAAGGGCAGTAGCTGCTAGAGATATCCGTTCCCTGTCCAAATTTAGGTAACTCCATACCTCCGTTGCCAATCTGCATTTGAAAAACAGGTGTCCCCCATCTTCCCCAGCTGTTTCACCGATCGGACATTTGTCAACTATCTTCATTCCTCGCTGAACTTGATTTCTTCTCAAAGGATGGCTGTTATGACACACACGCCATAGGAAATGTTTCACCTTGCTCGGAGCTTTTATCTGCCAAATCATTTTCCAAATTAGATCAGGCTCATTGCTGCTACTTCCTTGGGCGCATGAACGAGATCGTTCCCGCATTATATCGTCCCGGCACACTTTGTAAGCACTTCGGACGCTGAATCTACCATGATTATCAAAATGCCAGGCAATGAAATTCTCTCTTCCTTCATGCACCGGCAGTGCCAAAATTACCGCTGAGTCCTCTTCCCAGAACACTTCCTTCACTAGCTGCACATCCCACTCCCCTGTCACAGGATTTATGAGCTCGGCAACTTGAGATAGAAGACAAGCACCCCTAGAGGGGTAATTGGTCTTCTGGAAATACCCCTCGGCAACCATGGATCACGCCATATATTCAGATTGCAGCCATCACCTACACGCCAAATCATTCCTTTTCGGATCACCTCCAGCCCCCGTAAAAATGCTCCGCCACGTTTAGGACATATTTGCCTTTGGTTTAGCATCCAACACTGACGTATTTGCAAAGTATTTGGCCTTTTAACACCCGTGCGCACAATGAGTCTGGATTATGCAGCAGCCGCCACCCCTGTTTCGCAAGCATGGCTAAATTGAAGGCATGTATATCTCTAAAACCCAAACCACCCTCCTTTTTAGGTAATATCATCCGGTCCCTGCTTAACCAATGAATTTTGTGTTTGCCTTCTTGTTGATTCCACCAAAATCGACATATCATAGTGCTTATTTGGTCACACAAAGCCTTGGTCAAATCAAAACACCCCATAGCGAAGGTTGGTATTGCCTGAGCCACAGCTTTGATCAATATTTCTTTCCCAGCCCATGAAAGGAACTTCTCATTCCATCCCTGCATTCTCTTCCATATTCGATCTTTCACGTATGCAAAAGTTGCAGTTTTAGATTTCCCCACATGCACTGGCAAGCCCAGATAGCGTTCACTCATTGTTTTCTTCGTGACCTGTAGCATCACACACCACTTGCTTGTGTTCAGGGTTGGTGTTGCTACTAAACAGTACCACAGATTTTGCCTTGTTAATAACTTGGCCCGAGCAATGTTCATAAAGCTGGAGTATATCCTGCAAGGCTGCAATTGCCTACTACCCCTTCGGTCGCACGAATCAAAATTAAGGAGTCATCGGCGAACAGAAGATGAGATATGCTAGGCGCATGGTGACAGATTTTTACTCCCGCTAAAGACCCATCCTCTCGGCCTTCTTTAATAAAGCGGAGAAAGCTTCAGCACACAATAAAAAGAGATAGGGAGAGAGGGGATCTCCCTGCCTCAGTCCTCTCTGTGGCACAAAACTGTCTAGATAAATTCCCATTCACCTTCACTCTATACTTTACAGTTATGACACATTCCATGATAAGCCCGATCCATAGTTCATCAAACCCAAATATTCTCGTCATACTTTCCAAAAAGCTCCACTCTACCCGATCATATGCCTTACTCATATCCAGTTTCAGAGCCGCATACCCCAAATCCCCTTATCTTTTATTAAGCAAATAATGAGTAAGCTCATAAGCAATAAGGATATTGTCAGAGATCCATCTACCCGGCACAAAAGCACTTTGATTTTGAGTAATTATTTCTGGTAAGATAGCTCTCAATCTTTTTTATAGAACTTTAGAAACTACCTTATAGACCACATTGCAGAGGCTGATTGGTCTCAATTCAGTCACCCTTTCTGGCTTCTCCGTCTTGGGAATCAAAGCAATGATCGTGTCTGCTTTTGGCGTTGAGGAAGAAAGAAATCAAAGCAGCCCATGAATGCTAGGTACTCCCTCCGTCACAAAAAGATGGAATTCTTGAGTTTTAAGGTGTGATGAACATAGACGTGAAATTACGCATGTATCCTCGCTCTCTATCATTCCATCTGGACTGCCTTCTAGAGAATTCTTCACAAATACTCCCTCCGTCCTACATCTACCATTCAAAAAATTTCCCAAAATAAAGGTCACTTGTAACTATCACGTCAAACTGTACCAGCCACAGGTGAGATTAGAAAAATAAAAAATTAATTAATTTATGTCACAAATAAAAAAAGAAAAAAAGAAAGGAGAGAACCAACGATCAGATCGTTGGAAGGATCTCGAGCTCTCCAGAACGACATCGTGAGCTCTCTAGAAGCTCCTCGTCTTGTTCACAGGAACACATCTTCGTTCTCCCGTTCAGCCTTCTGCGCCAGGGGCGGATCTACAGGGGCATACCCTGCAGGTCTAGCATGTATAAAGTATATATACATGTATATTTATTTGTAGTAAAACAAAAAAACTTGCAAAATAACTAATTGAGGTTGCGTTGTGTGGCGTGAGCTCTTTTCACTTTCGAGGCCACGACCTCACCCAGTGACACGCCTATACCAGCTACGGGCCGGCCTACGGCCACACGACGTCACTTGGAAGGACCCCACACGACGGGACTTTATGGTAGGAGTCCATCGATCCAATGCCGCTGGGTCTCAGATCGCTGCCGTCTCCGATCAACGAAGCCGTACACGCGCTCAGGCGAGGCTACGAGGACACGACGTCACCACTAATCATGATTAAGATGGTCAGAGGATCCGCCCCAGCTACTTCGCTGCTGCTGGTCAGCTGCTGTGCGTGCGCGACTAACGTGCTAGGCATAGATCTCGACTGCTAGCTACCGAGGTATTCCATCTCTGCTTTTGTCTCTTCTCTTTTATTTTATGTAAAAACATAACGCCTATTGATATTGCTAGGCAACGGCAATTGTTGATAGGGTATTTTGTACGATGATTTAGTGAAAGCAAAATTAAGAATTTGTTAAGAGGCATTTTTAAGTGAATAAAGATAATATAATCGAAACATTCACATCCCTTAGAAAACAGTCTAAAAAGTCAGATAAGTAGTATGATAATTCTCTTACATACTCTCTTTTATGTTTATATTTGGGACCGTTGATATGACGTTTGAACTATTTGTATTAAAATTTATGTCTTGCAGTTTCATACTTATCATGTAATTTAGTGTGTGTATATCAAATTACGTTTAATTTTACAATTATTACCGAATTGAGAAATTGTTTTACCGAATTATATATGAAAAATTTTGGCCGGCATACCCTGAGTTCAAATCCTGGATCCGCCACTGTTCCGCGCTGAGGGTGCAGATCTCATTCCGCATCTTTGTGCCACCGTTTTGGGCGTGCCCACTCCTTCCCCTTCCTCAGACGGCCTCCACCTAGTCTACAGCGGCCGTCCAGCGCGGAGGCCAGGTGCAGCGGTTGCAGCCCTGCGTGGGGGGCGAGCGCGTGCAGTCGGCGATCACCTGGTGGCGGCGGCGGCGGCCCGATGGACCTGTCGCCGGCGCTGCCCAGTACCACGCTGCCATCGTCGAACTCCTCCGTCACCTCTCCAATGTCGTGGCCCAGGCAGCTCCGTCCGCTCCCCACACTCGCAGCACTGTGGAAGAGGAGGCGGAGATGGGCAATGGCGCGTGGAGACGTGGGAAGGGCGACATTGACACGACTTCTACGGAGGAGGCGGTGGAGAGGTGCGGCATGTTACGGAGGCGGCAATGCGGTGCGAGCAGTGAGAAGTGGAGGTAGATGGACCGAAGATTGGATTGGGTGTTGGGCGAAGCTCGACCAAGACGGCGGTGGAAGATATTTCGTAGGGGCAATTTCTTAATTTTACCTTCTTCTTGGTTTCCGCGCTGAAACCTAGATGTGCAAATATTAGTGAGACTGAGGGAGTAGGGGGTGTTTGGTTTCTCCTCCTAAACTTTAGTCGCTGTCCATCGGATGTTTGGACACATGCATAGAGTATTAAATATAGACTAATTACGAAACTAATTGCATAGTTTACGACTAATTTGCGAGACGAATCTTTTAAGCCTAATTAATCCACAATTTGACAATATGGTGCTACAGTAAACATGTGCTAATGACAGATTAATTATGCTTAATAAATTTGTATCATGGAGTACTGATGGATTCTGTAATTTATTTTTTTATTAGTATCCGAACACTCCATGCAACATCCTCACGTGACACCTCCTAAATTCTAGTCAGGGGATCAAACACTCCGTAAGATAGAAAGAGTAGGACTTCTAGAGAAATCTTCACAGATGGACGGAAGAAATCTTCACAAGTATACGGTGGGCCCTACTTAAAAAAGTCAATCACAACTTAGAATTACATCTTTGGGCGTGATTTGAACGCTAGAATTTAATTCTCTCTTTTCTTTTTTTTTACGGTGGGAGTACTGCTGCTCCGTAAAGCTGAGAGCGAGTAGTCTGCTGCAGCTGCACACACTGGTTGGCTGACCACAGCAGCTGAACAATTCAGCACAGCATATGAAGGCAGCCGCAGCAGCTTAGCCCATGGGCTGTGATGGACAGCGCAGCACAAACAGCAACGAGTAGCACAGTCCAGAAAACGACGGTTGGATTTATTCCCGTAATAACATTTCAGTGAAGCCTTGGTGCTACAAGCGGATGCTACTTTTGTACCCAGTTGAGAGGTGTCAAAAAAAAAAAGTAGCACAGTCCAGCAGGCTGCTTCACTTGTGTGTGCGCATGTCCAGTCTCTTCTCTTTTCTGTTCACTTCCTTCCCCCATGACCAACATCAGATACAGTATGCATATGTCCCATCTATCGGCTGCTCTCTGTCCCGAAATAAGTGTCTGCTTTGGGTTAGTTAAATTTTTTTAAGTTTATTACTAATAATTAGTCTAATAATACTTATTGTTTACCATAAATATTAATGATTTTTTATATATTAGTCAAAGTTTATATCTGAATTTGCATTCATCAAAACTTGCTCTAATATTTTTTTATTCCAAAACTTGCTCTAATTTTAAATCATATATAGTCACCACTCACTAACAAAGTTTTGACTACATTATTGTCGGAGTTTCGAGTTACTAACTAGTAAATTTATAGTATTGTGCGTCTGGCTCGGGTGGTGTGCTTAGAGGACACGAGGTTTATACTGGTTCGGACAGAAAGTCCCTACATCCAATTCGTCGCTGCTGCTCGTGTTACTAGCAATGAAAGTTTATAGTAGGGGTTACAGACGAGCGAGAGAGGGACAGGTCCTAAGTCTCTGATGTGCGTGTGCTCCTAAGGCGTGTTAGGACGTGTGTTTTGATGTCAACAGCCGTGTAGAGTGGTGAACCGCCGTCCTCTCTTCTAGGGCGTCCTGCTTCCCCTTTTATAGACGAAGGGGAAGAGCAGGTTACACAGAGAGAAAAGAGGGAGAAGAGCCAAGGAGAGGAAGGCTTTTAGGACCGCCGGGTCTTTCTTCTCCTTTATACGGGTCCCACCGACACTGTAGATGGTGACAGGGACGGCTCCACGCCGGGCGCCTGTTCGCCGCTGATGCCACGCCCCGGCGTTGTCAACGGGTCGTGACGTCCCATTCCGTCCCGGCGGGTGACGCGGCGAACCAGCGTGCTGGTCAGCAGCCGTACAGGGAGTAGGCAGCACAGTGACCACGCGTTCGTCACTGTTGGTGATGTGAGTTCCCTGGAGTGACATGTCGCGAGCACGGGTCATGTTGAGATGTGCCCGCTCCCTGCACGATGCCAGAAGTTTGACCTTGGGTTATACTTTCTGGCCCGTAGTGGTTGACGGCGGCACGGGCTTCCGTCAGGAGCCGCGCCTGAGGGGTTGGGCGAGACGGGGCCCTCGACCCAGAGGTCGGACGAGGCGGAGCCTCCGACCCAGAGGCCGAGCGAGGCGGGGGGCCCAACCCAGAGGTCGGGCGAGGCGGAGCCCGTCCCCAAAGGTCGGGCGAGGCGGAGCCCGCGCACCTAGGGGTCAGTTGGAGCTGTAGTCGCGCTCTTGACTGCTCAGATGAATCAATGTTGATGACCATTAGCTCATTCTCTTCGGGTACCCTAGTACTGGTCCCGACAATTATACTCCATCCCAGTATATAAGGCGTAACCACCTCTGGTGACAAGGAACATATTTAATTTTCTTTCTCAACACTAGTATTAGTACATCGATATATGTGTCTAGAGAAAGCACATCTTATATTATGGAATATATAAATAAAAAATGGTTACGTATGATATATTATGACAGAGTCAAGCAACAGCAGATACAGCCAGCCAGCCAACCAACAGCAAGATGTTATGTGTGATGTAAAGCGGTCGTAGATCCTGGGGGCGATGGACGGTGGCGGCGGGCGGCCCAAACCTTAGCTGAGAGCGAGTAGCCTGCTTGGCTCATGGCTGCTTCACTTGTGTGTGCGCATATGGATCTATCCAATCTCTTCTCTTTTCTGTTCATTTCCCTTTCCCCACGACCAACAGCAGGTACAGATGCATATGTCCCATTTCTCAACTCTCTCAATCTGAAATAAGTGTCCGCTCCAGTTAGGCCTGGTTTAGATTACAAATTTTTGTAATCTGGACACTGTAGTATGTTTTGTTTGTATTTGATAAACTTTGTCTGATCATGGACTAACTAGACTCAAAAGATTCGTCTCGTTAGATTGCAAATTTTTGTAATCTGGACACTGTAGTATGTTTCGTTTGTATTTGACAAACTTTGTCTGATCATGGACTAACTAGACTCAAAAGATTCGTCTCGTGATTTACAACCAAACTGTGCAATTAGTTACTTTTTTTACCTACATTTAATGCTCTATGCATGTGTCTAAAAATTGATATAATGGAGAGAAAGTGAAAAAACTTAGAACTTTGAAGCAATCTAAACAAGGCCTTGTCAAAAAATTTAAGTTTATTATAAAAATATATTTAATAATTAATCTAATAATACTTATTGTGTACCATAATATTAATAATTTTTTTATATGTTTAGTCAAAGTTTAGATCTGAATTTGCATCAATTAAAGCTTGCCTAAATCATATAGTCACCACTCACTAGTAAAGCTTTACTAATGCCCTGTTCGTTTGTCTTATAATCCATATTTTTTAGTTTGTTTTTTCAACTGAAATAGTGTTTTTTCTCACAATAAATCAGTCAGAGCAGTGTTTTGGCTTGTTTTTTCAGCGAAGCGAACAGGGCCTGAATCATATATATTATTTTCAGCTTCACCTGAAGAACTATTTATGTGAGAGCAGCTGAAAAACAACTTTAAGAAAGAAATTGTTTCGTCATGACCACCAGATGAAAATAGTTGGATCCAAGGACTAAAATTTAGAAGATATCACATCAAGCGTTCGCATACTAATAATAAAATTAATTATAGAAGCCATAACTAATTCGTGAGACGAATCTACTAAACCTAATTATTCCATCATTAGTATACGTTTATTGTAGCACAACATTGCCAAATCATGGGCTAAGTAGGCTTAATAGATTCGTCTTGTAAATTAATCTCAATCTGTACAATTAATTTTATAGTTGATCTATATTTAATACTCAATATTAGTGTTAAATATCTGACGTGAGAGAGACTCAACCTCGGGAGGCAACCAAGAGCCAGTTTAGTTCACTTCATTTTGCCAAAATTTTTAAAGATTCCTCGTCACATCGAATTTTTAGACGCATACATGAAGCATTAAATATAAATAAAAAATAAAACTAATTACACAGTTTAGACGAAATCCACGAGACGAATCTTTTAAGCCTAATTAGACTATGATTAGATACTAATTACCAAATAACAACGAAAATACTACAGTAACATTTCGCCAAAAAAATTACCAACCAAACATGCCCTTAAGCGAGAGGACGATCGTTTCAGCACAACGTTGGAAACCGGGTGAAACACGCAACGCAATCTTCATTCATTTCCTATTCGGTGTGGCTGGCCGCACGATGGTGTCCGTACTCCTGCCATCGTCTGTACTAGAACAGCATGAGATTGTGGCCATCATCTACCACCTTCTGTACTACGGTCTTGTTTAAATCTAGGGCCTCAAGTTTTGAATAATCATATTAGGTGTTATATGAGGATGTTGCGTGGGGTGTTTAATACTTAAAAAAGTTTACAGAATCCGTCAGTAATTCGCGAGACGAATTTATTAAGCCTAATTAAACAGTCATTATCATATGTGTTACTGTAGCACCACATTGTCAAGTCATGGACTAATTAGGTTTAAAAGATTCGTCTCGTAAATTAGCCGCAAACTATGCAATTAGTTATTTTTAGTCTATAGTTAATACTTCATGCATATGTCCAAACATTCGATGAGATAGGAAATAAACTTTAGAGAAACTAAACAAGGCCGGAGTCTACTAGAAGCCATGATAGCTCAATTAGTACCAAACTTTCTCTCTGCTGAAAAACAATTCTTTTTTTGCAAGTACCAAAATAATACACAACGATGGATATAAATAAGGGCCATGTGCTTTCATGTTAGATTTCTAGAATATATAGGACAGATTAGTATTATAATAGATAGAAAAGACCATATTAACATTCATTAATTGAAGTAGTTGTACACTTATATGTGATTATTCTAGTATAAACACTTATTTGTGATTATTCTATATAAAATATGGAGCTTGCTAAAATTCAGGTATCTTCCTTTCAGGTTATTGCATATAGTCAGACAAGGTCAAAAGTTCAATATAATGTGACACTAAGACAATTAACAAATTATAAACATAATTATTTTTATAGTCAATGACAAAAATCAATATGATATATTACAATTACATAAAGACAGTTAATAAATTACAAAGCAGTACGAGCTTGTTATGGTGGCTGTTGGGATTGCGAGGGCGGCTGAGATTGTGAGGGAAAGAGAGGGCCGGCTGGGGCCTTGCTCACGGCCTAGCAAGAGAGAAGGCCTTGCTTGATTCGTTCCACCGCAGATTACATATATTTATGTCCCTAACCACTCAAACTCAGTTTAGATCCTAAGAATAGGCAATGCCTGACTCCTTCTGCCCAGTCCTCCTCCGCACATCTTTTTGCCTAGTCCTCCATCGCATGCCTGCTCTTCCCCGTGTCTTAGGGGTGTTTGATGTAGGGATTAAAGTTTAAGAGATTAAGAGATGTCACATATGGTATCACATGGGGTGTTTAAATACTAATAAAAAAATAAATTACAGAAGTTCTTAGTAATCAATGAGACGAATTTATTAAGCCTAATTAATCCGACATTAGCACATGTTACTGTAGCATAACATTATCGAATTATAAACTAATTAGGTTTAATAAAATTCATCTTACAAATTAGTCTTAATTTATACATTTAATTTTATAAATAGTTTATATTTAATACTCTATATATGTGTCAAACATCTGATAGCACAGAGACTAACGTTATAGAGGTGGAGTTGTCTCTAAGGCTCTAACAGAGCTGGAGTCATGTCACTGCGACAGCTAGTGCCACAAACGTTACAGCCATTGATCGGGCGTCAGCGCGCTTGGAACGAGCAGCTATACTACTCACATCGCCTAAACGGACTAAGACTGATAGATAGGAACTGTGATGAAATATATTTTTAAAATAAATGTTAATAACTCTTTAAGGAGTCATATGTGTGTTTATTTTGTGACCAAGCATAGTTAAAAAAGTCAAAAGACTTTTCGATTTTCAGACTTTGATATGACAACTCCATAAGCCTCTGTCTTCACGTTAAACAAAGTTTTCATCTAATGACTTGGCTGATAAGCCATGATTAAAAGTACCGTTGACTGATTTATTGCAAGAGAAAAATACAGTTCCAGCTAAAAAAAAAAAGCTAGAAAATATGAATTATAAGTACTACTGTTTGCTGCA
Organism: Miscanthus lutarioriparius; assembly: GCA_904845875.1. NCBI lineage: Eukaryota > Viridiplantae > Streptophyta > Magnoliopsida > Poales > Poaceae > Miscanthus > Miscanthus lutarioriparius. The sequence goes on from CAJGYO010000001.1 coordinate 127,449,218, forward strand.
GGTGCAGCAAGCTCGAGGTTGAACTGAGCCTGTGTACCGGTGTACCACTAGTGCGAGTAGTACTATGGTACTGCACTACTACTTCCGTATTTAAAAAAATTATAATTCTAAAATAGTATCATGTTTTAGTACATCAAATTTAACTGATTAAATATAAATAATTATAATATCAAATAAATATTATTAAATTAATTATAAAATCTTGATAATAAATTAATTTAGAGGCATAAATATAAATACTATTTACTAGTAATTTGATTAAATATAAAATACTTTAACTGATACGTAATTTGTAATTTATAGTTGCATCTTTTCAGGTACTGACGTAGTAGATGAAAAATGAATGTTAGTACGGAGAAGCTCACATACACATACTAGCTCTTTTCAATTTGAGAGCAAATCTAGCCCCACGGGGTGGAGCCTCACGCCATACAGTACCCAGGGCCCAGGCTTGTCGCTGCAGATTTTGGCGCCAAGAACTGTGGCGTCCAGCTCTCGCCACATCATCTCACCACGCTATTCAGGTCTCCAGACTTGGTGCCATGGCCTAAGGTGCCGGACCGTGTTACACGGGCGTCATAGACCAAGGCGTAGACCTTTGGGTTTAAAAATGAAATTAAGACGTCTGAAGATCTAAACGTAAATATTTTTCAGAAAAAAGATTAGAAATAAAAGAAGTTGGATAGATAGGAAACAGTGAACTCGTCGAGTCTTGCTGTTCTGTGTGTTTAGGATGGGATGATAAACCTGGATTAGCAATAAAAGCGAAACCGGGAGATATCAATTATCGAGTCTCATTTTCAAAGTTTTACTATATTCTTTTAATTACACATTGTAACGCTGACACTTACAACGCAAGCACACCGACCTTTATAAACGCACACACATAAACTCTATCTCTATGAGCATCTTTGAAGACTGGACCCACAAATCTTTGAAAACACAAAGCTGTTAAATCCTGAAATATTCGCTTGCGGACGTTCACAACGCATGCAAACCCTACCGCTATTAGCACATTTGAAGATTGAACTGACAAATCTTTAAAAGCACAAAGCTGTTAAATTCTGGAATATTCACTTTCATAGGGACAGGACCCACGACCTCAAGTGCTACTGAGACTCTTATAACCACCAGCCTATATGCCATTTCACAGTTTTTACGGAAGTGGTATTTATCGTATCCATAATAAAGATAGAAAAATACAAAAATATTAACAAGAGTGGTATTTACCGTTTTCTGACCGTATGTGTCTTAACGTATTTTATGAGAAAAATAACGTGATACTCCCTCCGTCTCGAAATATAAGGGCAAGTACATTGGTATTGTCTCATATAGTCTCATGGAGTGCCACGTAATTATAAGACGATTTAAGATGTAACACGTACAATAGATTGTCTTTTAAGTTGTCTCATAGTCCCAAATTTTAGCTTATGGGGTAATTGCTTCGGGAAACAAGCACCACTTTCTCTTACCTCCCTCTCTCTCATAAATGTCATCAAAAATCCAATGTGGCACCGCATAAGACAACTTATAAGACCTACTAATGTACTTGCCCTAAGGGGATCTAAGTTTATTCTAAGTCAAACTATGTTAAATTAGACCAAAATTATAAATAATATTAACATCTATCACGTCAAAGAGGTATATCATAAAAATACATGTCACTAATGTATCCAATTAAGTTAAATTAAAGCCCTATGTGTTTTTCTTCTTCGCGGGACAAAATTGGATCCCTTAAATTTTAGGACAAATGGAGTATTATATTATTTTCTCTAGAGAAAAAACATCTCCAACTTTGGGAGCCCATACCTAGCAGGCCAACAACATAACTCCCGGCTCTTGCTTCTCTGCACACCGCACACCTTGGGAACCCAGCTTAGCGGGCCAAACTGTCAAGCACCACACGTCCGCACACTAGTCGCGCTACCATCCGCTAATTGCACGAACTTAAGTTGGACAGAGACTCTATAGTCTAAAGAAAGCTATATTTATAAATTTTTTATAAGAAAAAATGTATAGGTCTCACTTGAAAGCTTAAAGCAACCTAACTATAGAAGAGAAGAGAAGTACTCTTCCATTCCAAATTATATGTTGTTTTGGCTTTTTTAGATACATTGCTTTTTGCTGACATCTAAACATATATTAGAACAACTCCAAGATACTTTTTATATCCTGCATACTTGGAATAGAGATTTTGGTGAAAAGATATACTCTAATAGCTTTGTTAAATTTTTATCCGAATATAGTTATCATTCATTCCCAATTTTGTGAGTGGGAGGGTTAGAAATTGTCATATGAAAAAGAGGATTACTAGACATTGTGGTTCTAAGACTAGTTTCCACAAAATGGCTCAAGAGAGATTTAATTCCGCCACGAAACCAAACAAAGCAACTGATGAGATGTTTACTAAGATAAATGATCAAGACAAGACCCTCAGTACATGGCATGTTTGTCCTATTCTGTTCAATGTGCTAATTAGTACCTTCTTCGACAAGCTTTAGCTTCTCGTGGGCATGATGAAAGCGAAAGTTTACTTAACAAGGGAAAAATTTTAAAGTTGCTAAATATGCTAGCTGAAAACTTCGAAGAGTTTGCTAAAGTTGTTTTGAAGAATAACCCAAAGAATTGTTAGTTGATTGCTCCTCAAATTCAAAAAGAGATATCTAATTGTTGTGCCAAAGAAACAACTAAGTTTCTCATGGAAGACCTTGGTGGTGAATGTAACACCCGGTGTTATGCAAGCATTTAGGCACTGCAAATCATGCATATTGTGCATCATCAAGCATCCTAATCATACATGCCTAATCATGTAAATAATAACTGAAACCATGCTTTGAAACATATGAAACATGCTTGTGAAACATGAATGTTGCATACACTTGTTTAGAGTTGTTTTTGCCCTAATTATGCTTGCTAGGTTAGTAAAACATATTTAGCTATAATTGTAAATCATCTAGAATTTTTTAGCATAATTTTTGGAGCAAAGTTTGTATTCAAACTTTTGACAAAATATGCTTTTGAAATTTTTATTGAAAATGGTCAAAAATCCTCTCTATTTAGCTTTTTACTTCTCAATTCAAAATCTATGCAAAATTTTTAGTTAGTCCCTAAAGCAAAGTTGCAGAGGACTAAATTCTAAGCAACTTTTATTTTTGGGCCATTTTCAAAAGAAGTCATTTTCTTGCTCAAAAGGGTATTTGAAAACTGATATTTGGAAATTCCTTGAAAATAGAATTTGAAAAAGGGTTTCTCTCCTTTACTGGGCAGCCGCCTCACTTACGCCCGCACTTGCCCAAGTCGGCCCACGCTCCACCCCGTGCTGCGCCTTCGCCTCGGCCCAGCCCAACTCGCGGCTTTATCTTGCCTCTGGCTTGCTGGCACACTGTTTCACATGCGCCCCGATCGTCGTCAGGGGAGCGTCTGCCAGGCATACCATATGCGCCATGGCTGACGACGCCAGTGAGGCGCCCCGCCCGCCCGCCTCGCCCTCCACGCGCTCACCTCCATCTGCCGAGCAGCGTCCGCCTCCCCTCCTCCATCTCAATTTTCCTCTCCTTCACCTCAACAAGAACCACCAGAAGTAGCGTGCAGATCGCCATTGCCACAATTTGCTCCACCGAAGCTCGCCCGCGGCCACCGCCGCCCCATTCTCCAATCGGTCGTGCTCAAGCTCCGCCCACCCTTCTCCACCGTTTCCACCTTGCAGCGCCCACAATCGTGCCTTAGGTAAGCCGCCATTCGCGTTGCGCCACCGCGGGTATGCCTTTGCCGGAGCTCCGCCATGGCCGTTGCCATGGCCGTGCTTCGTTGGAGCGCCTCCAGCCGCCTAAGTCGCCTAGACATAGTCACATGGTTGCCGTGTTCGAGAGCGCTTTTGTTCGGCTTCATCGTGGCGGTGACGGCCGCAGACACCACAGAGCAGCGCCGCCGTGCCGCCATGGCCGACGACGAGCAATCTCCGCCACACCTGCACCGCCACCACTTAGGTCACTAGACTTGCCCTGCTCTGTAGATCACGTTGGTCCACTTGCCTTTGTCGGAGGACTCACCGGCAACAAGCCGTGGCCAACCCGCGTCGAAGCAGCGCCGTTGCCCTGCTTTGTTTCATTGACTTGTGGGGTCGGCTGACAGTGAGTCCTGCCTGGCAACCCCTCTGGGTGCACTGCACCGGGTGCACCTAGCGGTTTTGGGTTGGTGGAATTTCAGTGTTAAAGAAAATGAATTCAAAAATTGATTTAAAAAGCTTGTAAAATATATATCTCCAGTTATATTGCTCCAAAAATGGTGAAACAAATTTTGTTGTGCTTCTTGTCACCAGATATACAGGATAAAAATATTGCATGTCATTTTTGAGATACTTTTCTGTGGAGTTTTATTTAATTCTTGATATTGCTGATATCTTGTAAAATGTGTAGTAAAACCTATATGTATCAAAAAATATGCTTCCAAGTTTGTTACTCTTCTTGTGTAATATACTTCCTAGGAAAAATGTATGCCATGCATGTTCTGTAGAAAAATTGTGAGATGTAGTTCAAGTGCCTTTAATGGCTGATTTTTGTTATTTTTGCTAGAGAGCAAAATTTGTATAAAACATGCATGTGATAATTTTTGTACAGTGATTATTTACTGTGTAGAATATAGGAAAAATCTTACATCTATTGTTTGACACTTTTCATAATACAAAGTATTTTCATGTTCATAATTATGCCATAGCTTGTCATTTTTGTGTAGGCTACTCCATTTATCCAAATGTCATAAAAATTTAATAGTAGACTATTTAGGGTAGTATTGTGCTATGATAATTTTCTAAGATTTTTTAAGCTATAAAAATAGATGTTGCTATTCAAACCTATTATTAATTATGGTTTAATCAAATGTTGCTTTATGCATGATTAAGGAATTAGTGAAGCTTTGGTGTATCTTTGAAGCATTTAATGAGATGTGTTGACTTAGCATATTAGTAGTAGAAGAGAATGTAGTAGATGACATGTGCTTGTAGTACATGTTCTTAGATGATGTTGACTACCTTGCATTCAAGCATATCCATTGAGCTCATTTCATCCGATGCACCTTTTGCATAAGCACTTATGCACATGCATCATACAGGATCGCAAACCGAGAACCCAGTCATCATAACCGAGGAGCCCGAGGAGCAGCTCGAGGTGCAGCCGTAGGAAGTGACCGAAGCAGACGAGGAGGACGTTGAGGAACTTCCGGAGTGCCCCGATCACCGTCCGAGCTCCTTCGAGAGAGGCAAGCTCCGAAGCATTTTTCTCCCCGGTTTGTAATTATTAATTAAATGCTTTACTTTAATTGATGCATTACGTTCAGGAGTTGTTTGCAACCGTTGCTGCATTATACCTTGTCTACCTTTGTTATACTATATCCTTGTTACCCTGGTATCCGCAGTCGAGTCAATGCTTAGCTGGCTTAGACCGGTAGAAGTCGGTGATTTCCTGTCACCTGCGAGCTATAGGTGGTTACCTAGATCTGCTTGGAGAACTATGTAGTCATGGTATAACTAAGTGTTAAATGAAGTTGAGGCCGGACGGAGACTTGCAGAGTTTTGGACTGTAGTGCTTTCCGTCTGTGTCGATTAAGGACCGACCGTTGTTGGGCCTCGAGTCATGTTGAACGCATGCCTTACATTTAGCTGGTCGAATAAAGTACCTTTCGACCATGAAGCTGGAAGATTATTCGGGCCGAGTAGATTGCCCGCAGCGCACTGTACCGGAGCAGGTGTGGTAGGACACGGGGGCGAGATGATAAGACCAAAGTGCAGTCGGTCGGCCCCTGGGTACATGTGGTTCCTGGCAAACTCGAGATTCCTGGATAGTTGACTCGGTGACCGATACCTCACTTTAGCGGGTGAGTGAGGTTTGTGTAAGGAATAAATTACCAGCTGGTTAGGAATCGATTCAAATCGCCATCGCTCCTGGATAGTGAGCACTTGACTTGAGTTACTTCATCGTAGTAATGATTATGGAACACTTGGGCAGTTATAATGAATGCGACATTATGGAAGTTGTTAATGATCATTGGTTATCATTATTTGCTTAATCACATGTTTGCTCTAGTATAGGTGCAAATCTAGTCGACAGGTTAATAATAATCAACTTGACAATAATGCTTTTGGAAAGGTTCTTGAAATGCTGAAAATGCCTCTTTTCGCAAATGAGTCAGCTACCCTACTATAAAACCCTTCATAATCCTTGGTGTCACTTTATTTTCGGTTATGTCGGGTAAGTATAGCTGAGTACCTTCTCGTACTCAGGGTTTTATTCCCACTTGTTGCAGATGGGCAGATGTATTATGGCTACTGTATCAACTGCCTTTATCCTGCGATGGGTGATGCTTAGGACCATGGGCATGGTCATTCCTTACGTCTCGTCTGATGCTTTTGTTGGAGATGATCATTAGCTAGCACTATATTTGAACTCTGTGTGAGTGTGTGTGGTTTTGAACAAATGGCTTTCGCTACTTCTATTTTGAACTCGTTTTGTAATAACTATGTTTAAACTCTGATGTATCTGAGATGCAAACTTTTATGTAATATGTGATGGTGACCGCTAAACTTATTACGATCTTGGCTGGTATGTGAGTTGGTTTGAAATTCTTCATGATTTCACGGACTACCGGGTTATACGGGCTTAAGTTTGCTAAATCATCTGCTCTGGCGGATGATTTTCTTACTTAATTTCGTATAATTGGTTGGTTTTGTTATAGTGAATATTTGCAATTCTTGCTGATGAATCTATTGATGTGTACCAAAATGAACATCTAGCTCTTTGTTTGTGGTATGTTGACAAAAGGGATGGGTAGTTGAGAGGTTCCTAGGTGTAGTCCATGTTGAGAACACGTACTACTTCTTTGACTCTTAAAACCACAATTGAGAAATTGTTGGTGGAGCATTCATTGAGCTTGTCTATGGTACATGGGCAAGGCTATGATGGAGCCAGTAACATGAAGGGTTATGCTAATGGTCTAAAGAAACTCATTATGGATAATTGCCCATCTACTTACTATGTCAATTGCTTTGCACATCAACTTCAACTAACTATTATGTCAGTTGCTAAGGAAAACCTAGACTATGTTTGGTTCGTTGATCCAAGTTAGATTTCTGTTGAACCTTATTGGGAATTCTTGTAAGAAGACACAACTGCTTCGAGTAGCACAAGCTCAGAGAGTTGTAGAAGCTCTAGAATTAGGTGACATTGAAACTGGGAAGGGTTTGAATCAAGAAATGGGTTTGGGAAGGCCTGGAGATACTCATTGGAGATCTCACTCTAAAACTGTTATGCATCTTATATATTTGTATCCTTCAACTCAGAAAGTTCTCATAAAGATTGGCAACGATCACTCTCAAGGAGTTGAGTGCTCTTAGGCACAAACATTGTTGACAATATTTTCGTCCTATGTGTTTGTTTTCATGGCACACTTGATGCAAACAGTACCGGGGTTCACAACAGAATTGAATCATGCCTTGCAAAAGAAGGATCAAGATATTGTCAATGCAGTAGAACTCATTTCTTGACCAAGCTACAAATGCATCAATTGTGGCAGGAATAGATGGGGGGATTTTTCTTACAGAAGTGGACTCATTTTGTGCCAAAAATAAAATCAAAATTCCAGATATAGACACATTCTATAGGCTCGAAGGGATAGGAGGTTCTTTATCAAGATCAAGAATCTCCATCATTTTCATGTTGAAATGTTCTTAAGTGTCCTTGATAGGCAGCTTCAAGAGCTTGATGAAAAGTTTGATGAGGTAAACGCAGAATTGCTTATTTGCATGGCTTCATTCAGTCGTATTGATTCATTTGCTGCTTTTGACAAAGACATGCAATTGTTTAGTGTTAGAGTTGTTTAGGTTAAGCTTGCTGGATTTTATCCTAGTGGTTTCTTAGAGTTAGAGTTGCTCCATCTTAATTCCTGCTCAACTCAATTTGTACATTACTAATATGCGCAACGATAAAAGCTTTACAAATGTGAGAAGTCTTGTTGGGCTTTCTATTAAGCTTGTTGACACAAATAAGAATCAAAGACATGTAGTTGTTTATAGGCTTCTCAAATAGGTGCTAGAGCTTCGAGTAGCAACTACAAGTGTTGAAATAGTCTTCTCTGTCATGAATTATGTGAAGAACAAATTGAGAAATAAGATTGAGAATAAATACTTGAATGATTGTTTGGTACATTTATTGAGCAAGAGTTGTTTCTACAAGTTAAGGACAAAGACATCATCAATTGTTTTCAAACCATGAAGAATCGCAAAATTAAAGCAACATTATAGTATTGTCTAAGTTCTCTTTATTACTTATTAGTTTGTTTCATGGATATCTTAGAGCTGATGAGCTGAATAATTTGATATTTGACTATTTTTATACTCCCTTTGTCCAAAAACAACGTAAATCTCGTTTCATGAGAAGTCAAAGAATCTTAAGTTTGATTTAGTTTATAGAAGATATTATCTACATTTAGATCTCCAATTAGGTTTATTATGAAAATATATTTCATGATTAATCTAATAATACTTATTATGCATCATAAACATCAATACTTTTATATTTACATTTGATCAAAACTAAGAATGTTTTATTTCTCATAAAGCAAGATTTAAATTCTTTTTGGGACGAACATAGTAACTTTAATTATTGATAACATACTACTCTCAATTATATTTTAAATTCATAGGATGAATTTCTTTGATGTGGAAATAGGAATACTCAACCTTAAAATCATGCCTCCACCACTGTATGTGGACAGCATCCTAGCGATTCCTCGCATCTACCACACACGAGATGACCCGTGCAGCCAAGTGCCCAACCCTAGTGTGCTTTCACTGTCTGAACAGAGAACGCGAGTGTAGATCTAGACATGGGTGCCTTCCAATGAACAGAGCACTTGTGCATGTCTTCTAATGGAAGGAATAGGTTGGGCGCATTTGTTTGCCTGGACGAAGGCAGAGCATGGTCACGGTGAAAGCCCTAGTTTGGTTTTGGATAATTGATGAAACCTAGGACTAACCTTTGATCTAAGTAAATGAATTAGATAAGGTGGTCCATTCCAAGTGATTGAGTAAGATGAGGTCCATGGAGTTGAAGGTGGACATGAAATGATGATGATCATGCTCAACTTGGAAAAGAAGAAAGAGAAAAACAAAAATCGAAAAGATCAAGGCAAAGGTATATGATAGGTTTTTGTTTTGCACTCAAGACACCATAGAGGGTATGAGTGACTTAGGATCGATAGCCGTACTATAAAGAGGGGAAATATTTGGCTAAACGGTTTATCGAGTGCCACTAGATGACATGACTTTTGCATATGCATATAGGAACCTAGTGTGCTAACTTTGACCCTTGTAAAATGCTTTTAAAATGCTAACACATGTGCACATAAGTTCTACACTTTGTGGTTTGCAAGTTGGAAGCAAGGGTGAAGCGGTTGTGGACTTAGAAAAAGAAAAAGAGGAGAAGGTCCATGACCGGACGCTGGCCATGGGGTGACCGGACTCACCCCGGCGCGTCCGGTCATTTATAGGCGAGGCAGTGTGGCTGCTGAGAGCGGCAAGGCATGATCGGACGCTGGCCCTAGCTTGACCAGCGCGTCCGGTCACATATTGAAAGGCGGTGGCTTTGCGCGATCAGACGCGCAGGGCGTGTGTCAAGTTGGCTATGACGTAGGCTGACGTTGGCTTCGTAGGCTCGCACAGAGAAGAGAAGCGAGGATCGAACGCTGGGGCACATTAGGTCACTCTTGACCTGATGCGTCCGATCAATAGAAATCACCTCGGGGAGCTTACTGGAAACGACCGGACCCTGAGTGGCACCGAGTTCGGTCACTGCTCAGGCGCGTTCGATCATAACTTAATTGTTCGCGTGCTTGGGTTTTAACCGCTGGAGATCAACAGCGCAAGTTCAAAGCGATGACACATGGCACAGGATCAATGACCGGACACTGGCTTGAGCGCGTCTGGTCAACCCGACCGGCACGTCCGGTCAGTACGTAGGGCACCCCTCTTTGGCTCCAACAGCTCTTTTCATTTGGGGACGTCTATAAATAGTGTTTGGACAGCTCGAAGGCATTTCTCTTGGCACTTTGACATCCCTAACATCCTTATGAGCCTAGGCAAATACCTTCCACTCATCTTCATCATTGATTCATCATCATAGTGAGATTGAGAGTGATTCCAAGTGTATTTGGTTGAGTGATTGCATCTAGTGGCACTTGAGGATCGTTGTGCCTGCGGATTTCTTGTTACTCTTGGTGGTTGCCGCCACCTAGATGGCTTGGAGTAGCGGAGGAGCTTTGGCATGTGTTGGTGATTATTCGTGACCGGCTCCGGTGATTGTGAGGGGTCTTGTACCTTTCTCGGCGAAGAGCCGAAAGGTAACTCTAGTGGATTGCTCGTGTCATTGAGTTACCTCACTTTATGGGTAAGTTCTTTTGATGTCCAATTGTGTGGATGAGGTTCATGCAACACCTCTTAGCCGTCAAACCACCAAGTGTTGGTCAACACAATGGGGACTAGCATGCTGGCAAGCACGTGAACCTCAGGAGAAAAATTGGTTGTCTCTTGCCCTTTGGTATTCTCCTGGTGATTGAATTGGTATTCATCTTGTGGGGCAGTATAATTCACTCCCCTACACGGTGGTATAATCACCCTGCTCACTCATTTACATTCCCGCAAACTAGTTGTAGCAAGCTCTTTAGTGTTGCAAGTTTGAGAGCTTTTAGTGAGTAGCAACATAGCCTCTTGTGTGTCTAGTGATCGTAGCAACTAGAATTGTTGGATAGGTGGCTTACAACCCTTATAGAGTTAGAGCAAGTTTGTATTTCACTTTTGGTCATACTAATCAAATTGCTATAGTTGGTTTGTAGATTTTTAAATAGGCTATTCACCCCCCCTCTAGCCATATTAGGTCCTTTCAAGTGGTATCAGAGTTGTGGTCACCATTTGATTCAAGGCTTAACAATCTTCAGTGCAAATTATGGCTCAAATTGTGTTCAACCATGTGGGGGGGCAAACCACCGTTCTTTGATGGTACATGCTATGACTATTGGAAGAGAAAGATAAAGATGTACCTTGGTTCAATCAAAGACCAAGTGTGGGATGTGACCGAGAGTGACTTTGTGATTCTTGATCTGGACAATCTCACCAACAATGGTAAGGCCAACAAGCAATATAATACAATGGCTCTAAAAATCATCTACAATACCATTGATTCTAAGGTGTTTGAGTAAATCAAGGATTATGAGAGCTAGTGAGGTGTGGAAGAGATTGAAAAAAATATATGAGGGCACACCGGCGATGAACAGTGCCAAGCTATACATCCTCAAGGACAAGTTCACAAGCTTTAAAATGAAAGATGATGAGAGCATTCTGGAGATGTTCCATCGATTGCAAGTGATTGTCAATTATTTGAAGGCTTTAGGAGAAAAAAATCAATGATGATGATGTCTCTCATCGGTTCTTGATGTGCTTACCTCCTAGATTTGAGACATTGAGATTGATCATCATTAGAGGAGGATTGAAGCAACTCACCCCTAACCAAGTACTAGGTGATGTCATGGTTCAAGAGACATACTGTGTAGAAAGGAAGGGGTTGACAAGGATGACAAGAAGGAAGATGAAGACAAGAAGAAGAAAAGTGTAGTATTCAAGGCTAGCTCGTCATCCAAGAACAAGGGCAAGTCCAAGAAAGAAGAATCAAGTGATGATAAAGATGCTAGTGACATTGATGATGAAGCCATGGCTCTCTTTGAGCGAAAGTTTGGAAGATTTATGAAGAAGAAGGGCTATGGTGCAAGAAAGAGAAGAGACAACAACAAGAGTAAAGATTATGTGAGGAGATGCTACAAATGCAAGAGCTCGGATCACATTGTAGCAGAGTGTCCCTACAATAGTGACAAATGATAAGGATGAGAAGAAGAAGCATAAGAAGGGGCAGAAAGAAAAGAAGGAGAAGAAGGAGAAGAAGATAACCTTCCAAAAGAAGAAAAAAGGTGGAGGCTATGTGATGACATGGGATAGTGATGGCTCTATCAAGAAAGCACAAGCATGTATCGCCATCAACAACAAGCCTTCCATCTTTGACACTCCATCGACATGCCTCATGGTAAAGCCTACCAAGGTAAAATATGATGTGAGTGATGATGATTGTGAAAGTGATGATTGTAGGAATGATGAGGAGGAGGAGTACACCAAGGAGGAGCTCATGGACATGTGTGAGCAAGTGCACACTTGCTTTGAGATAAAGAGAAAGGAGTGCAAAGAATTGCGCAAGAAGATCAAATCCTTTTCGTGTCCCAAGCCGTCGCCGCCTTCCTTGCTGGATCTACTTCCTCCTTCCCAAGCCACCGGCTTCTTTCATGGCTGCTTCCTCTCCGTCCTCAAGGCAAGGTGAAATCTTGAAATTTTGCCTACACATGGCCCAATTCGGTGGTCTATGTGCTCATAGCGATGTGATGTGCACATGGCCCGATTCGGTGGTCTATGTGGTCATAGGTTGTGATGCTCAGATTTATGGATGCCTCGAGGCATATCTATGAGTTCTTGGTCCCAATCGATGATATTTCCATATTCTTCTTTGATTGAGACAATACATATGTGCTAGGGTTTACTGTACCACATGGTTTAAGATTGGGATCCAATTTTGCACTGTTTGTTGCGGTGGAACCTCTAGGTGGCTGTGCTATGCACATAGCCGGCGAGGCCATGAAACCTTGTCCACCAGTTAATTTTTATGTTTGTAATGATGTCCATTTAGAGGCCAGTAAGGCATGCCTAAACCTAAAATAAAACTTTCATTCATGCATGTAGATGGATTTGTAGCAACAAGGATCTGCCATGGCTTCACAGGCAGCTGCCATGGTAGTTGTCATGGTTGCCCTTATTTCTTCTAGACTGAAAAGGCATAGAGTGGAAGATGAGCCAATTTGTTATGGACCTAGGTTAGAACCAGATGAGCACAAGGAGAAAAACCTTTCTCACATTTACAACTCAACTGATGCTGAGTATTTAGCCATCCTTAGGATGAATAGAGCACCTTTTTTGCACTCTGCAACTTGTTTAGGCAGAGGGGCTTAGTTGTGGACACCATTAATTCCTCTGTGTAGGAACAAGTGGCCATGTTTCTTCACGTGGTTGGGCACAATCAAAGGTTTAGAGTTGTTCATTAGAGCTTTAGGAGATCCATAGAGATAGTTAGCAGACATTTTCACTAGGTTCTTTTTGCTATTGGGTTGCTAATAAGGGGTGACCTGATCAAACCCCCAACTGGTTCAACTCATCCTAAAATCTTGGGAAGTCACAGGTGGAATCCTTTTTTCAAGGTAACTGTTTACTGTCTTGGTTCCATTATGTTGGGTTTAGGGTCTTGTTATTATTAGAGTACTTATGTTTAAAATCATTACTCCTAGGACTGTATAGGTGCAATTGAAGGTACCCATGTGTTGGCGAGGGTGCCCAGCACATGTAGGGGCCCTTCAGGGGTAGGAAACACAACACTACACAGAATGTCATGGCAGCAGTTGACTTTGATCTCAAGTTCACATATGTTCTGACTGGGTGGGAGGGTTTTGCTCATGATGTATTGGTTCTAGCTGATGCTATAGAGAGAGAGATGGGGGGCTTAGTGTTCCTAAAGGTAACTTCACTACCCATCGCTGCCAACTTACTCTTAAACCTTTATGTTCAGACTTGTAAGCCAATACAACACTGCCTTGTTGGGAAATTCTATCTAGTGGATGCCGGTTATACTTGTAGAACTAGCTTCCTGCCACCATACAGACCATGTGTCGGTGCGGAAAGTGACCAATAAGTAAATATTTATAGTTTTGTCATACGTTATGATCGAATATGGCCTAGCACTCAATGACAAAAGATTTATACTGGTTTAGGCAATGTGCCCTATGTCCAGTTTTAGTCGGTCGATTATTTTATTCCTGAGCCTTGGTGCTCGAAGTTTGCTATGAGGTTACAAACAAATAGAATTGAGAAGGGGGTGTTAGAGGCCCGATCGGATTCTTAATCGAGTGGCTGAGAGGGACAGGGGATCTAACGTATGCTAAGTATTAGATCGTATGTTCTGTGTGTCTCTAAAGCTTGTTGAGCTGTTGTTTTCTCGAGTCATCGAGAGAGTCTTCGAGAGAGAGAGCCATTCTCCTTTTTAGGAGAGAGTGCATCCCCTTTTATAGTTGAAAGGGATGGCCTTGAAAAGTCTAAGAGAAATAGAGAAAATGTATACGTGTGCTGCCTAGTCTTGTTGCTTATGCCATTGGGTATGGGATGGTTGTCAGCGCCCATAATATTGTTAATGTCCAGACGCGTCTAACAGGCTCTACCGTGTTCGCCTGGTATGGTAAACATCGACGCCCACAATACTGTTTGTGGTCTGATGCGTCTGGAAGGTTGTATAGTGTTTGTCTGTCATGACCTAGAGGCACCGTCTTGCAGGTGCGCAGGGTATGGAAGGGTATGGTCCTTGGTATTGCGGTTGACTTGAGCGCCTTACCTTATCTGCTCCGCTTGCTCCCTAGGCCCACACCGAGCGGGCGTCCCCGGTCGGTCGTTCCCAGTTGTCCCCGACCATGTCGGTCGGGAAAGAGCAGCGAGTAGAGGTCCGGTGTATCCTTGGTCAGAGAAAGGGTCGGGCGAGGCGGAGCCTACGACCCAGAGGTCTGGGGAGTGTGGGGCCTGCCCCCAGAGGTCGGAGGTGTCGGTTGGGGACTGGATCATGGTCTTGGCCTGTTATTGTGTATCTAGGCCGGCCCTGACGTGTGCTGTCGTTGCGCTGCATGATGCTGCTAGGCCGAGTTTTATAGGGAAGCGGGTCTATTGGGGACACCGGGTTTGTGAACCTGATAGGAGCCCCGAACCTATTTGGGACTTCTGTGAAGTCATGAAGGGGCTGCTATTGGTACTTCGGTGTTTTCCCCCTTGGTTTGTTGTACCGCGTAGGGTAACCGAGTAGAATTTAGGCACACAGCCTCCATGTGGAGGACTAGCAAAGGCCATGGAGGTGCGCAAAGTGGATATGGGTGCCCAGCCTCCGTGGGGAGAACTGGCGAAGGCCACGGAGGCGTGTCGAGGGATATTGGCACCCAGCCCCTGAGGAAGGGACTGGTGAAGGCCGCGGAGGCGCGCCGTGTCAGACATAGGCGCTCAGCCCCTGAGGAGGAGACTCGCTGGTAATCCATTTTCCACCGGGTGCGCGCGAGCGCATCTGGTGGGTGTAGCCCCCGAGCCTGTGGCCGACTGGGGAGTCGATCGGAGGCTGAGCACCTTGGTACTCTTTTTTGGGGCTGCGGACTCTTGTGTCTCTTCCGATTGAGGTGTTCGCCCATGTCCGTTCGGACCGCAACCTATGCGGTCGGCTAGACTCCCGAGTCGAGGTCGGGTGGCCCAAGCCCCTGAGCCCCGTTAGGCTCATTAGGGGTCGGTCGAGTTTCGTGCATCACCCCGTCCACGATTTGTACAATCAGAGGGGTTGAACTAACATCGCTTGCCTCGATGGCTGGAGTGACGCGCTCAGTGAGCTCATTAACGGATATGTCCAAGTGAAATCTGGGTCCGCCATTCATAACGGGGTCGGCATAGCCCTCATGTGGCATTCTACTACTCCTTAACCTGCCTCCCGGTAGATGCCTGAGCCGTTCCGGAGATCGACTCAGGTGGCTCGCTAGCCTCCCCTCGATAAAGATTCTGTGGGCATGGCTCGAGGTCAGGATCGAACGAGAAGGTCGAGATGACCCTGTCCGCTTCTGCGCGGATTTGGCAAAGGCCGCTGGGGCTCATCTGCGTTTTCTCCCGGCTCTGTTTGATGCGAGGCGGCCTCGAGCCCTTCGCGGGCCGGCCTTCGAACCCCGGTCGGTTGTCGCTCATATCGAATGAGACGACTACCGCTTTATGACGTGACGCAAAGCGTTGTGATGCAACAATTGCATATACAATGCTTGGGTGTATGTGATGAATGTATGGATACATGCATGAGAATGGATAAATGTATGAATGCATGCACGAGAATGGATGAATGAATGATCATGCACTGGAAAAGTAGAACGGGGGTTAGTAAAGTTACCTCGATGGCCCAAGTGATGGGTTCGGGGAGCTCCTATCGTACACGGCAAGGAAAAAATTTGGGTGTAGCCAATATGCACTTGTGCGTCTGTATATACAGGCTTCGATTGCTGCCACCTGGACATAAAAAAATTAGACTAACGAACCGCCGGGATCGCTACAGTCCAGAATTACGAGCTGTTTGTGCGTTCGCGTGGGGGTGTGGGAGCCAGCAAGGAGAGTTCGTTAGTTCGTGGGATTTCTAGTACGTCCACGCGGCACAAATCTACAACCTGTATGCACGAAGACTTGAGTGCACACCGGCTCCGCACAATTTTTTTCCACACATTTTGGCCCTGTTCGCTTTTTCTTGTAATCCATCTTTTTTAGTTTATTTTTTTAGCCGGAACAATGTTTTTCTCTCACAACAAATCAGCTGGAACAACGTTTCGGTTTATTTTTTCAGCGAAGCGAACGAAATTTTTTTTCCCACAGCAAAGGCATGTGGACTGCATCCTATCGATTGCTCAGTTTTTTTTTAAATCGATTGCTCAAGTGCCCAACCCAAGGGTGAGTGTTTGCATGCGAAATATAGGAAACGGCATTGGCAGCCTGCCAGCCTGGACTGCCGTCCGCGGATCGGCAGTTGCCAAAAATTTGGGAGGGGAAGCAAAAGGAAACCCCGCCCGCCCGGCGCCCGCAACGCCCGCCCGCCCGCTCGCCGCGCCGCTCCCGCTCGGAGGTTGCCCAAAAATTCGCGAGGGAAGCCGAAAAGACGCCGCGGGGGAAGCCCAAAATTTTTCACTGCCGCCTTCTCGCCTTCCTTTAAAACCGCTACACCTGAGGCACCAATTTCCGCCGCCGCGGCATTGCGCCTGATTTTCTTCTACTACCCCGCCGCGCCGTGGCATTGCGCCCAAATCCCGATTCGATTTTTCTACTACCCCGCCGCGCCGCGCCACTGCGTCTCGCCATGGTGCCCTCCATCGTCGTCCGCCGCAAGCGCTCCCGGTCGCCGCCACACGGTTTCGACTCCGGGAGACGCACGCGCCCGCGACCCACGCCGTCCTCTCCCGACGTCGGCCGCAAGCGCTCCCGGTCGCCGCCACGCTGTTCCCACCGCGAGGGTCCCAAGCGCCCGCACCCCGTGCCGTCCTCCGCCGATGTCGGCCGCAAGCGCTCCGGGTCTCCGTCGTGCGGTTTCGACTCTGCGCCGTGCAAGCGCGCGCGCCAGGCGATGGAGGTGGAGCCGACGGGAGAGGGCGAAGCCGCGGCGGCGGTAGCAGCACTGCCCGACGACATGCTCTTGGAGGTCTTCAAGCGGCTGCCGCCCCCGCGCGACGTCATCCGCTGCGCCGCGGTGTGCCGCCGCTGGCGTCGCGTCGTCTCCGGCGCCGGAGCGGCATGTCTCCCCAAGCCGCCTACCCATCTCGGCTTCTTCCGCAACTACGGCCCGTCGCCGCTGCCCCCGTTCGTGCCCACCGCAGGCCTCTCCCTCGACATCGGTTTCCTCCCGGTGCCGCCCGCGTGCGGCGCGGTCCTCGTCGACGCCCGCAACCGGCGGCTGCTCCTGCGGGAGCTCGGCCCTGGCTACCCCCGCGAACTCAGGCTCCTCGTCTGCAGCCCGCTGGAGAAGATGTACGTTCGGGTGCCGCCCCTCTTCATTGCTGGGCACAGGGTGGCGTGCTGCGTGCTCGTCCCGGGGGAAGGCGTCGCATTCCGCGTCGTGGTCGTCCTCTTCGGCACCGACCCGAATCACTTCGAGCTTCTGGTCTACTCGTCGGTGTCCTCCGCTTGGGAGTCTGCCACCGGACCGGTTCACCGGAACCTGGTCCCCCGTCAAGGCCCATCAGTCGTCGTCGGCGATGTCATGTACAAACTGCAGGGCGAAGAGAAGTACATTATGGTTGTCGACGCGGTCCAGATGACGCTGTCGGCGGTGCCCCTTCCTGATGCCAGAACGCTCCTCTACTCCGGGAACCACTGGATTGGCAAGACACCGGACGGCCGGCTTTGTTTCTTCGTGATCAGGGAGCAGCTCAGTCTCGTCACCTGGGTTCTCCAGGCACCTGGGAAGTGGGTGGAGCAGCAACCCGTGGACCTGCGCACGCTGATGCACCGGGCGTTTGTTGGTGACCTCGCCCACATGAAGCTCTCGGCGAAGATGTCGGACCAGCTCCGTGGCTTCAAACTTGTGAGCTTCGCTGCGTTCTGTGAGGGTACAGGCACGCTGTTCTTTGTCATGGCAGATTGGGTTGTGATGCTCGACCTCAGGACGAGGAGATTGCTGCGCCTGTGTCGTAACACTGACGACTCGCGGCCATTGGGTGATGTGTACCCGTGTGAGATGCTGCAGTGGCCACCGGTGCTCAAGAACTTTGGCGGGTCTGATGAGGCAGGAGGTGTTTGAAATACGGGTTAGTGCGTTGTGTTTATCGTGATTTGACTAGAAAAGTGGTGCCATTGGTGCGACATATGGTCTCCCTCATGTGGCCGTGTGTTGTGATGAATCCATGTCTGTGAACTGAATTCGATTGAGAATAAACATAAATTATTTTAATGAATTCCGTGTTCATGTATTTGCAATCTTAGTTTTCTTGTTCTGCTGCCTGCGTAACAGTTTTTTTTTGGCATTTGTTTACACTACTTTTACAGGCCCTCTCTAATTTTGTTGTGCAAATTTAGGAAGTTCCAGTATCTCAACTTTCAATCAAGTCTCCTGGAGTTTGAAATTTAACTGTTACATGCTTGCTAGTGCTAATTTTCTATATTGGTCAAGGGCAACTCCAATGTATATGACTAACTCTGGTCCTATATAATGTGATTTAACTTTTTGAAATGGTCCTAATGTATAGAACGGAGTAGCTAAAAAATGGTCCTAATGTAAGGAGATGAAAAAGGAACTGTTTTATATTATATTATAGGATTGGATTCTATGCAAAGGAGCATATTCTCTATGTTTTTGAATCTGCAATGGAAAAGGGCCTAGTTCCATGAGTATAGAAGAGGCCTTAGAGCATCCGCAATGCGAGGTTTGTAGCCGCTCCCATACAATAAAAGGGTTTTTTTTTATTGGCGCCATTACAATTATTGAAGATCTAAAAAAAAGGTATGAATAGGGAATGAGCGAGTCGCTTGTTTGATTAGCATCGCGAGCCGCGAGCTCGACCACCCGGGTTCAAATCCGGTGCCTAGTGTATTTCCGCTCAAAATGAGTGGGAATGGGGAAGAAGCTCCCCGGTTCAAAAAAAAGGTATGAATATCACACTAACCAGCCAAGCCTAGAAGCCAGCATATCAACAATGTGGAGGGAAACCCAAGACGAGCTAGCCCCTAAGAGCGTCCACAGTGTGTTGAATTGGACTTGGGTCTTAGCTGGGTCCCACAAGCGATTAGACGTCATCTGTTAATACTAGCACAATGTATGGAACCGGGGATGACTCCATACGTGAGCCCCATGTCAATAGAAAAATCAACCGATCCCCATCCTTTCCTCCCGCAATGCCGGCCAGGCCCGATGCTAGGCACCGCCACCCCCTCCACCTACTAGCTATGGCGTCTCGTCCTCTTCTCCTTGTGTAGCAGTCTATGGCGCTCCTCCCTCCTGGCGCGGCTGCGCCTCCACCTCCCTCCTCTAGCTTCTTCCTCACCAAATCTAACGGAGCTTCATGGATGTGTCCCAGAGTTGCCGCTGTCGCCCCGTTGTCCGCATCTCGGAGCCCGCCGCCGCCTCGAGGTCCTTCAACTCTGGTGCCGGCCATGGGCCTATGCCCAAATCTAAGGGTCGGGAGGCGCAACGATGGGGCCATGGGGGCCATGGCGACCGGGACAGAGAGAGGGGTTCTGGCCAAGGACGGGGCCGACTTCTAGGACGGAGGCGCCGACATCGGTGGACGACAATACCGACGACGATGATTTCCTCTCTTCGGCGGGAGCAGCAACGGCAGGGAAGAGAAGAAGGGTAAGAAAGGTAGCGTGATTTCTTTATTTCTTCTAGCTGGGTTCCATTCAACGAAACGAGTCCTTCGTAGAATCGGCCTCGCAGTGTATGGGAGCGGGTTCGATCTTCCCATTTATTATAGTTTTTTTGGATTGGTGCCATTACAATTATTGAAGATCTGAAATATACCATTACTATTCGTCTATTCGGAAGCGTGCCATTACAATTTTGACATACTCTGAAATATGTCATTCTATACGCGAGACAAATGTTTGGGCCCGCTTGTAGGCTTACGTGGCATACGGTCGACCGTATCCGTCCGTCTCCCGTCTTCATCTAAATAGCGCGGTGAATATCGCCGTCTTCCCCTCTCTGTCACTCTCGCTCTCTCTGTCTCTCCCCAAACCAAGAACCCTAACGAGGTGTTGGTGGCGGCGACTCCGGCGGCGGTGGAGGCGACGAACCCGACGGCGGCGCAGCAGGCCAAGGAGACGGCGCAAGGGGGTCAGTCGAAGGGAGGCGATGGAGTAGCGTGCGGGTCAATGGAGGGCGCGGGCCCGCGCGTGTCGCTATGGATGGAGGACGGCAACGAAAGGTACTTTTCTCTCCTTGCTGCGCACACAACCGAGTAGATTAGGCCTTGATTTATGCATTGGTGTTAGTGAAGTGTAGATTTTGATGTGATTTGGTTGATGCTAGGGTTCCACTGTATTCGCTAGAGATTAAAGTGGAAGCATTCTGTACGACAGACTCTTTGGGTAGGAAAGCTTACACAAAAGGCTTTGTGATTAAGTGGGATGTGGAGATATGCTCGTTTTCCTTTGATTTACTTTTGACCAGCTTGAGGAATGCTGTCAAATGGTCTCCTACTCAGTGTCATGCTGTTTGGTTCTTTGATAAAAGGGTGTGTGAAGATGTCAGACTAGAAAACCAGTTCCAGATGAATGACATGTTTGAGATGTATAAGGAGCAGATGAGTTGCCAGACTGTTGTAGGAGTGTTTGACAAATCTATGTGCCATGTTGATGAATTTGCTGCACTAGAGCCTTTATGTGTGATTCCTCCTAACATTTGCACTGGCAACCCAAACCCTGCTGATAGTAATGTTAACCAGCCTACATTTAAGGTAGATGATGCACCAGAGGTTTCCATGGAGGCTGAAGTTGAGCCCAAACTTAAGCCTGACAGGGAGACATATATGTTTGATAATCCTGAAGAGTATGTGGGCTATGACGATGAGGGGATGTACATGCCAATACCACCTACACAGCCACCTAGCAGTTCACAACCTCATAGTAATTCACCTCCACCTTATTCTCATGATGCTGAAAATGATAATGTTGATCCTTTTCATGTTGAGGCAGAGGTCACTGATGCAGACCCTGAAGAGATACGTGTCATCCATGACCCAAAAACTCCTAAGATTGTGAAGGGGGAGTTATGTAACACCTCTGGTGTTACGAACTTGCTTAACACCAATATTTAGACCTAAGAGGATTTACCGAAACAATTTTCTCGAATGTTAAAATTTAACTTATGTTTAAAAGTGTCATCTTGGCAAATTACATTGAACAACGGGTTAATTAGTTCCTAAATGTTTTGTTTCTACAAGTCAGTATGACATATGGACGAGTGTATGAAATGCGTAGCAGTTAGAATTAATTAGGTTTAGGCATATTAAAAATTACGGCAAAAGCGCTAAAGGTTGTTAGTTCTAGCCAAGCTATTATTCTCTAAGTCTGAAATGATGATAGTAGTCAATGCCGATTTGACATTCGAATTCTAACAAAAATTTGCTTAAGTTCATTAGAATGCGCTGCGAGCTTTGTGTCGACGCTCTGTCGTGAATCGGAACTTCAAGGACGAACTCATTTTGGCACGCATGTATCTTCCTCTCGGGCGGTCCTTTTGTTGTGCGGGTTGCCCTATTAGATACCTGATAAGATCAACCTTAGGGTCGTGGAATTTGTTGAACCTCAATCGTGATCATTAGCAGTTTTCGTGTTGCTTTAAATTTCATGCTCGTTATCATTCGTTGGTGGCCTGGTCATAGCGGGGATGGGACGTCTCCCTGTCCTGCTCGGCCGTTAACCGAAGCCGGTGACCCCGCTCGGACCCGCTGATACGATTCAATGTTTCGCGCCTAGTCTTTTTTTGTTCGTCAACCAGGCCACGTGCTCGTGGTCGCTGCTAGCTTCATCGCATCATCTCTGCTACACCTTGAATACCACTGCTGTCCTGCGCCCGACGCCATGTGCGAGCATCCTTGCTACTGCTGCGCTGTCACTGTCTTTTGCCTTTAAGAAAGATGGCCGAGCTACTGCTGCCGTGTATTGCTCTTCCTTGCCTCCGTCCATTTCCTCTCTATCTCTATCGTGCACCTGCAGCCCTAGCTCCTGCTTTCCTCCCACGCCGCCGTTCTCCTCCTGCTCACCAAAGCCCACGCGCGGCTTCGCCTCGACTCTCCACCACCGTGTGCGTGAGCGCGCCTAGGCCCGCGTTGCCCTACACCGCTCCACCACCGTGTGGTACCTCGTGGCGCCACCGACATCTCCACGCCACCCTCCGCTGTGCCATGGCCGCCCATGCATGTGGCCAGAGCCGCTGAGTTGCGCCGCCATGGTGTGCGCGCGTGTCCATTGTGTGGTGCCCCTCCTCGGTCCACGTCGTGGCCAGGCCTGGGTCCGGCCATGGTCCGCACGCGCCTCCACGCATGCCCTACCCATGTCGAGACTCGTCGCCAACACCGAGCTAGCTCTGGACGCTGCCCACCGGCCGGCGGAACACTTCCCCCACAGCGTACTTTGTTTTGAGGTAGAAAAGGACTTGAACGCAAATAGAATATTTTACCGTGTTCACTTTGCAAAAATGCTAGACTCATAGGTTTACAAATAGGGGCTTAGTTATTTTCAGGGAAACTCCGGTGCCTCATCGCTAAAGTGCTTGAATTCTTTGCTGTGCTTGTGCGAGGGGCCGGCTTTTTGGGCCAGCAGGTGTGCGCGCCCCGCCTGGGGTTCGTTCGATCGCGATGGGCAGCGTCTGCGTCGTGGGCCGTCGGTCTCCACCGGGTCGCATGGCTCGCTTGCCGCCGCCTAGTCCACACCGGCGCCCGTCGTGTCTGAAATTTGCCTTGGTCATTGGTCCGAGCCATCTTTGGGATGTTTCTTGCCGAGGTCGTTGCCGCTGGCCTTTTCGAATTGTAGAGCACTTTCTAATTAGCGTGCAAGGTAAATTTGTAAATTTAAAATAAAATTGTGTAGGTGTCCAAAAATGATGAAACCAATTTTAGTATATATCTTACCCAGGCAAGCTTCGGTGCATAACCTCTACTTTTCTGCACTTTAAATTATATTTGTGCATTAAGTTTTAAGGAGTTGAATGAAACCGACTTGCATATATACACATATATCTTTATTCTATGAGTCTTATTAGTATGACAGGATCGTGTAGATTGCTATGCTACAGAACTCCGGTAGAAGTCGAGTGATTGTCTGTCACTCGCGAGAGATAGGAAATATATTACTGTATTATTATCACTTGAAAAATATAAATGGTGGAAAGGAAAAATGGTGACCGGGCACGGATATGGTTTGGGTATTGGTGGGTGTAAGAGGTTGTGTCCTGCGGTCAACGGGACATAGCATGGTTACACTATTTTCTCTGTCTGTGTCGGTTAAGGACCGACCGTTGCATTGGGTTCTAGGCAGGTCACAGACTTATTATCCCGAGCACATACTTGGGTATGGGCGCAGGGAAGACTTGTTACTCTCTTGTCATGAGTTCTGGCTCTTTCTGGACCGACTGTCAGGGTGATTTTTGGGTGGAGGTCCTTGCACCGCACTAAGTCTGAGACTCAGGGGCGGGGGCTCGGAGTCCCAGTTTGGATAGAGACCTAGACCCCGTGACAGGAGGGTAGTGGGTTGGTCCTGCTTGTGCCTGGGGTACAAGCGGGGCGTGTGTTTTCGGGGTACCCAGCTGAGGGCATTGATTCGCGAATCGTCAGGCGATCCGGTACGGCTTGTCTACAGTCTAGCAATGTAGTAAGAACTTAAACATGAAAGATGGTAAAAGGGAATTTGATTGCTTACCACCTACTTGAAAGTAGCACAGGTGCTTACATAAAATTGTTAGTTAATGAATTAATGCGACTGCTAATAATTTTTTTGAAAATAAGGACGCACACTTAGTAATGCTTCCTGCAGATGTAATAAACCCACAAGCTAGATAGCCTTGCATATCATTGGAGTCTTTTTCTTTCCTCCTATTGGGTAAGTCTTACTGAGTATAATTGGGTACTCAGGATTTTATTTCCCCCTGTTGCAGGTGACAGGTGGATGCTAGAGCTGACCCTTGTGTGTGGATTCCTCCTGGTAGGCTCAGAGAGGAATCCTTTACGCTGCGATCATAGTTTTTATTTATAACTCTCACTAAATGTTTTTCTAAATGGAAGTTTTATAATCTATTGTCATAGTCTATATACCAATGCTTCATCATTTCATGAATAGATATTTATTTCCGCTGTAATTCTGATCACATGTTTATATTCCGCTGTTAACTTAAATTATTCATAACTATGATAACACATTCATATTCGGCTATTATAAATAATAAATATTATACTTTGATGTTACATGGAAAGTGATGTAAGAAATGGCAATAATAATGTAAGCTTTATTCTCTCATTTGTGATCCTGATGGAAAAATATGGATTTTCGGGTTCTCCCTTGGGGTGTGCCCGACGGAACTGCGTAATTTGGTGTCCTCCCTTGAGTACTTAGTGTCTAATGGAAGACGAGTACTCCTGTGAGCCATTATATTAGACGGTTCTACCACAGGTGGTATCAGAGCATAAATGACGAAATAAAGCTTATAAAACCTTTTCTAAAATAAAATTTGATAACAAATTCTTTTCAAAAGTTAGGACGTTTGTATGCGAAGTTATATAAGTAGCCCTATTACTATGATTATGTATCCAGGATAGATGGCACTTTGCTGACTTAGGTAGGCTTAATCCAGTTTTTTGCAGGTACACTGACCCCGAGCATAATCCGTTAGTACCAACTAGCTACAGGGAGAGAACGATGTGTCAAAAATCTGAGAATGGTTGCCCTATATGTTGGCAATGGTGGAAGGACGTATATGACGTGCATTCATGCATATCCTGCTTGTGCATTGTAGTGCCGTATTGCTTGCAGATACGCCATCCATAGATGTAACGCGTGTCGTATTGTGCACAACAACCTCGTTCCTGGTCTGGAGTTATTTCTGCACTGTGGCTTCGTGCTCCGTGTTCACTTGTGGTTCACGCCTGTCGTGACCCATGTTCCCCGTACCCCTTTTCTGTACTCTTGTCGGACACTTGCCCTGCAGACGTACTAGTCATTAATGGCCTCCTGGCATCGCTCGCCTCGAACACGCGAAGCATTTGGTCAATTCTTTCATAATGATCCCACGCAGGAACCCTGGTGGACTGCATCAGCACCACTGCCGCTCTACCTTTATAAGTAGGGCCTGGCTTAGCCGTTGGTACCACCACTCGGCGCACTTTAGCTCGCCTAGCTTTTCCTTTGAGCAAGCTTTTTGCTCAGTCCTTCCTCACAACCACCGCCAGGAATGGCAGGAGCCTGGGTTAGTAGTTACTGCCTAAACATTGAGGGTTTTCCCATAATCCTGCATGCTACCCTGCAAAAGCTCGAAGTCAAAGATCGTCCCGAGTATGAGGGCCGAGAGTATGAGAAGCATGGCACCAAGCGATGTGAGGTTACCGCCTACATTAGGAAGAGTTAAGAGTTCCCCGACATCACTGAAGCCTGGAATGTGACCGCAATCGGGTTTTGCTTCGTCGACACCTACCAGGTTGTGGCCCGCAAAGCCTTATGGTATCTTTGCTAGATCTATGAAGAGCCCATTGCCCGTACCCCCATGAGGTTCTTTTCACCTTTGGAAAAGAATCAACGGGCATGGAGGGCTACATGGAGGAAGAGAGAATGCGCAAGAGGAGAGTCCCACCGTAGTGCACTTGACCATGATGGATGAGCGATATGACCTGCAAGCCTCGAGAGCTAAGGAGTGTGAGCCGAGGAAGATGAGATCTTCTCGGGATGCTTTGCAGCTCACCAAACGCATGATGCTGCCGACACTGAGAGGCGAGAGACTGCCATGTCGGAAGCTCTGAAGGAGGCCAAAGATTGGCATATCCATTAGTTGGGAGAGGCCTACCTTGTTCAGGCTGTGAGGATTTCCGGGTGCTTGAAAAGGCAAGATTCCTCGACCTTGAGGGGATCTACTCAGAAAGAAGGAGGTTCATGACCTCCACCCCGGAAGTGTCGGGAAGTAGAGCTCTTGATTCTTTTCCAGAGCCTTTGCCTAGAGAAGAGGCAAAGTTACAGCTGTATGTAAAGAATCCATCGAGCCTGTGAATTACAAGTAGATTAGGTGTCTTGGGATCTTTGTGCACAGTAGTGGTAGTGCAGGTTCTCGATGTTGTACTCTTGCCATTGTTTTTCGTCCGTAGTTGTTGAGATCGTCCGACCGTAGGGAAGGTGAATGATGTATCATGAATGGGAGACTGAATGCCTGTACATTGTACCCGTATAAGACCGTTCGGAATATGTATTTTTTTGTTTCGTTGTGTTATTTGCGTCCATCTACTCTTAGGTTCGTGAGATGTGCTTAGAGTTTTCAAGGGCGGTGTTAAGTGGGTTACAAGAGAAGTTGCCATTCAGATATCAGCAAACCAGTCATGATTGGAGAACATTGGACACTGTATCGACTAATTGTGGATGTCCCAGCAGAACACTTGAATCTCTTTAAATCAGATCTGTTGTTGGATTTGAATTCCTTGTTCCTTGTTGTGAAAGGAACCCTTGTTGTTTGAATCTTCCCTCGCAATACTCCTCTTATTCTAGGGTCTATGACCCCACCGCCTTCATGGCGTGCAAGTTGGTACTAGTTGCCTGGTTAATTGCTTATGGTGCCACGATAAAACCGAGGGCCCCTATGGAACAGCTGCCACATGGTGACGCTGCTCGGCACGCGCTGATATCGAGGATGTTGACCAAGTACCTTTATCAAGTTACACCGCCGTACCATTTTTGCTACAAATATTTCTTGGGAATGTTCAGGTGTTCAAATAGAAAATCCACAACGGGTTGATGAAATAATGTTCTCTCAAGGTGAGCAAGAGAATGTGGTTTTGGAGGAAGCGCACCATGGTCAAGTTTATCTCCACAGCATGACTCATCTATGTATCCCATTCATGCCACCTCTACTTCTGGTGTGTTGCGCCCCACCTCCATTCGCCACTATAAGATGCCCTCGGTCCTTGCCCTTCTTCTTGATCCCCATTCCCCTCGCATTCAGAGTAGAGCTACGAAATCCAGTCGTCATTGTGGAACTAGGTCCATTAGTCTGAGGTGATGGTGTAATCTGAGAAGAAGAAAGGATCTGGTTTCGTCAAAGAAGTTCAAGTCTACCGTTGGTTAGTTCGGTCTTAGGGTTCACGATATTTGACTTCTTAGTCTCCTATTTCTGGATCTGTTGGTCATACGCCATGTTTTGGATAATCATTATGTTGTTGTTTCTCCATTGCCCTCGTCTATCTCGACTTCTGGATTAAGCCTTGGTTGTACTGGGTTGCTCTAAACTATGTATCTCTAAATCCTGTGTGGTTTAGTATTCGAGGTCGTGTAATCTTTCGTGTAATCCCTGATCTACAAAATGTAATCACGTTTCCCCGCTTCTGATTCTTGCTTCGAATCTCGGGACGAGATTCTTTTTAGGGGGGTTGGTTGTAACACCTTTGGTGTTACGAACTTGCTTAGCACCAAGATTTAGACCTAAGAGGATTTATCGAAACGATTTTCTCGGATGTTAAAATTTAACTTATGTTTAAAAGTGTCATTTTAGCGAATTATATTGAACAACAGGTTAATTAGTTCCTAAATGTTTTGTTTCTACAAGTCAGTATGACGTATGGATGAGTGTATGAAATGCGTAGTAGTTGGAATTAATTAGGTTTAGGCATATTAAAAATTACGGCAAAAGCGCTAAAGGTTGTTAGTCCTAGCCAAGCTATTATTCTCTAAGTCGGAAACGATGATAGTAGTCAATGCCGATTTGACATTTGAATTCTAACAAAAATTGTTAGGCACTAGATCCATGTTTTTGGTACTTATTGGTTGTCCCAAGGTGAGCACTCGAGACGGGTGTAGGTTATAGTCATGTTGAGTGTCACGTGGAGCTCAGAGAAATTTGCCTAAGTTCATTAGAATGCGCTGCGAGCTTTGTGTCGACGCTCTGTCGTGAACCAGAACTTCGAGAACGAACTCATTTTGGCACGCATGTATTTTCCTCTCGGGCGGTCCTTTTGTTGTGCGGGTTGCCCCATTAGATACCTGATAAGATCAACCTTAGGGTCATGGAATTTGTTGAACCTCAATCATGATCATTAGCAGTTTTCGCATTGCTTTAAATTTCGTGCTCGTTATTAGGGATGAAAACGGATCGGATACGGACGGATATCACCGATATTACATTTGTTTTCATATTTCTGTCCGGATTTGGATTCGAATACGGATAGTGTCAACTATGTCAGATAGGATACGATTGGATATCGACATCATAAATATGCGATTTGAGTATTCGGATACGGATACGGTATCGGATGTTGGATATCCGGACTCGGATACGGACAGATCTCAACCCCTCTAAACGGATTCGGTTTCGAATACGGTCGGAAAATATCCGTACCGTTTTCATCCCTGCTCGTTATCGTTCGTTGGTGGCCCAGTCACAGCGGGGACGGGACGTCTCCCTACCCTGCTCGTCCATTAGCCGACGCCGACGACCCCGCTCGGACCCGCCGGACCCGCTGCTATGATTCAATGCATCGTGCCTAGTCTTTTTCTGTTCGTCAACCGGGCCACCTTTTTCAATGCATCGTGCTCGTGGTCGCTGCCAGCTTCGTCGCATCATCTCTGCTGCACCTTGAATACCACTGCTGTCCTGCGCCCGGCGCCATGTGCGAGCGTCCTTGCTGCTGCCACACTGCCGCTATCTTTTGCCTTTAAGAAAGATATCTTGGCTGCTGCTGCCGTGTACTGCTCTTCCTTGCCTCCGTCCATTTCCTCTCTCTGCCATGCACCGCTATCGCCCTACCCATGTTGAGCCTCGTCGCCAACGCCGAGCCTGCTCTGGACACCGCCCACCGGCCGACGGAATACTTCCCCCACTACATACTCTGTTTTGAGGTAGAAAAGGATTTGAACACAAATAGAATATTTTACCGTGTTCACTTTGCAAAAACGCTTGACTCATAGTTTCACAAATAGGGGCTTAGTTATTTTTAGGGAAACTCGGGGCCTCATCGCTAAAGTGTCGTCGTTGCGCCGCGTGTGGGCCGGCTTGCTGGGCCACAGGCCGCGCGTCCCGCCTGGGCCGTTCGCGTCGTGATGGGACGCACGTCTGCGTGGGCCATCGGTCTCCACTAGACCACGCGTGCACCTTGCCTGCCGCCTGGGCCGCCACGCGCCCGTCCACCTGGGCTGCCTTCGCCGCTGGTCCAGGCCGTGCTGGGATATTGGGCTAAGGTCGTTGCCGCCGGCTTTTTCGAATTATAGAGCACTTTCTAATTAGCATGTAAGGTAAATTTGTAAATTTAAAATAAAATTATGTAGGTGTCCAAAAATGATGAAACTAATTTTGTTAAGTTTCTAAAATCATGATCTACCTCATAGTGTATTTTGTTCACAAAAATTCTATATGTTTTTAGGGTTGCTCTAATTATTTTAAAATATTTAATATTGTTAAAATGTGAATTGGTAGGAATTTTCGTGATAAATCAGCAATTGTATTAACTCTAAAATTTTTACAGTAAATTCCTAATATTATTAGCTACTCACTGTAATTTTTGTAGACCCTTAGGGATTAGTTGTTAAGGTAACTAAAGGAGCCTAGTGCGTAAATATATATTTAATCAATCAAATGTCAAAAACAATTAGGGGTTTGTAGAACGAAAACAGTTCTAGGAACAAGTCTTACTTGACGACGAGGATACGTAGACCATCGTTAGAGCTATCTCGTTAGCTTGTGAGGTGTGATCAGATTTCTAAGCATTTCGGCTGTCGTTGATTATTTACATCTATGCATTTGCATCAATACATATCATATAGGTACGATGATGGATCAACAGATCAATTAAATGATGATTGGGAATCCAAAGATGGTGTAATGGTATTCTCTCTAGGAGATGATGCAATAGGCTTTCTATTCAGTTGATGGTGGATGATCTAAAGATGTAGATACTAACTTTTTAGTATATATCTTACCAGGCAAGCCCCGGTGCATAACCCCTACTTTTCTACACTTTAAATTATATTTGTGCATTAAGTTTTAAGGAGTTGAATAAAACCCACTTGCATATATATATATATATATCTTTATCCTATTAGTCTTATTAGTATGACAAGATCGTGTAGATTGCTATGCTACAAGACTCCGGTAGAAGTCGAGTGATTGCCTGTCACTCGTGAGAGATAGAAAATATATTACTGTATTATTATCACTTGGAAAATATAAATGGTGGAAAGGAAAAATAGTGATCGGGCAGAGATATGGTTTGGGTATTGGTGGGTGTAAGAGGTTGTGTCCTGCGGCCAACGGGACATAGCTTGGTTACACTGTTTTCCCTGTCTGTATCGATTAAGGATCGACCGTTGCATTGGGTTCTATGCAGGTCATAGACTTATTATCCTAAGCACATACTTGGGTATTGGCGCAGGAAAGACTTGTTACTCTCTTGTTATGGGTTCCGGCTCTTTTCGGACCGACTGTCAGGGTGGTTTTTGGGTGGAGGTCCTTGCACCGTACTTAGTCCGGGACTCAGGGGCGGAGGCTTGGAGTCCCAGTTTGAACAGGACCTAGACCCCATGATAGGAGGGTAGTGGGTTGGTCCTGCTTGTGCCTGGGATACAAGCGGGGTGTGTGTTTTTAGGTACCTAGCTGGGGGTATTGATTCATGAATCGCCGGGTGATCCGGTACAACTTGTCCATAGTCTAGCAACGTAGTAAGAACTGGAAGATGAAAGATGGTAAAAGGAAATCTAATTGCTTATCACCTGCTTGAAAGTAGCAAAGGTGCTTACATAGAATGGTTAGTTAATGAACTAATACGACTGCTAATAAAAAAATTGAAAATAAGCATGCACGCTTAGTAATGCTTCCTGCAGATGCAATAAACCAACAAGTCAGATAGGCTTGCATATCCTTGGAGTCTTTTTCTTTTCTCCTGTCGGGTAAGTCTTGCTAAGTACAATTGAGTACTCAAGATTTTATTTCCCCCTATTGCAGGTGACAGGTGGATGCTAGAGTTGACCCTTGTGTGTGGATTTCTCTTTTAGTGGGCTCAGAGAGGATTCCTTTACGCTGTGATCATAGTTTTTATTTATAACTCTCACTAAATGTTTTTCTAAATAGAAGTTTTATAATCTGTTATCATAGTTTATATATCAATGCTTCATCATTTTATGAATAGATATTTATTTCCACTGTAATTCTAATCACATGTTTATATTCCGCTGTTAACTTAAATTGGTCATAACTCTGTTAATACGTTCATATTCCGTTATTATAAATAATAAATATTATACTTTGATGTTACATGGAAAGTAATGTAAGAAATGTCAATAATGATGTAAGCTTTATTCTCTCATTTGTGATCCTGATGGAAAAATATGGATTTTTGGGTTCTCCCTTGGGGTGTGCCCGACGGAACTGCGTAATTTGATGTCCTCCCTTGAGTACTTAGTGTCTAATGGAAGATGAATACTCTTAGGAGGCATTATATTAGGCGGTTATGCCACAAGTTATTTCCTAATATTGTAACATTCAGGAAAGCTATCAGGCATTATGCTGTGACTAAAGGCTTTGAGTTAGCTGGTCTAAAAACAGGCCCAACAAGATTTATTACTAGGTGCAAAGCTGAGGGATGTCCTTGGCGTATTCATGCATATAGGATACATGACCGCAAGACAATATAAGTAAGTGGCTGTGCACTTATTCATTTGTTTTTTTTTGTTTGCTTTACCTGACTTTGTTTTGTATGTGTAGATCAAAGTACTGCCAGCAGAGCATAATTGTCCAAGTACAAAACTTAGAGAAGGAAAGATGGCAACACAGGACTGATGT
Source organism: Miscanthus lutarioriparius (assembly GCA_904845875.1). NCBI lineage: Eukaryota > Viridiplantae > Streptophyta > Magnoliopsida > Poales > Poaceae > Miscanthus > Miscanthus lutarioriparius. The sequence continues at coordinate 127,481,401 of CAJGYO010000001.1, forward strand.
GTGTGAGACAGGTTAGGAGATTGGCTCAAGAAAAATCCAACAAAAGGTCCAGGTGATTACAAGGATAAGTTGGAAGGTGACTATGGCATTAAGCTGAAGTTTTCAAAGGCTTGGTCAGGTATGAAGGTAGCATTAGAACAAATTCATGGTAAATATGAGGAAAGTTTTCAATTGTTATTCAATTGGGCTGCTCAGATTGAAAAGGTGTCTCATGGTAGCTTAATAGAGATAGAGCTTGAGAAGGTTGATAAGAAGAACATGTTTAAGAGGATTTTTATTGCTGTCAAGCCTTGTGTGGATGGTTTTTGGGCTGCATGTAGACCATTTCTAGGGATAGATGCATCAAGTCTGAATGGTAAGTACAGAGGACAGCTAGCTTTAGCAACCAGTGTTGATGGACATAACTGGTTGTATCATGTAGCATATGACATTTTGACTTAGAAACCGAAGACAACTGGAAGTGGTTCTTGCAGCAACTTTCCAGGGCCAGTGGTGATGTACCAAATCTTGTAATTTATTCAGATGCATGCAAAGGCTTAGAGAAAGCAGTGGTGAGTAGTGTTTCCAACAGTTGAGAATAGGGAATGTATGAGACATTTGTACAACAATTTTATGAAGCACTATTCTGGTGATGTATTCACAGATCATCTTTATCCTGTTGCTAGAAGCTACACTCAAGGCCTCATCCAGTGGCACATGAAGAAGATTTTTGAATTTGCCCTAGAAACTGTAGAGTACCTTGAAACTCATCACAATAGGATATGGTACAGGTGTGGGTTCTCATAAAACAGCAAGTGTGATTATTGGACCAACAATGTGTCAGAAAAGCTTCAATGCACAGGTGAAGTAGTTCAAAGGTTTATTGGTACATGAACTGGTGGACAGAATTAGGGAGCTTATAACGGAGAAGAGATATTTGAGAAAGAAGGTTGCTAGATAGTGTGAGGATGGAATCCTCCCAAATGTGATAAAGGATCTGAACCTGATCAGCAAAAATATCAAGGTGGTCAAGGTCAAAGTCAGTGATGATGACATTGTCGAAGTGACTATCCTGGATGAGTGGAACAATCAGAAGAGGCACACTGTGGACCTGCAGAACCACAATTGTTCTTACAAGGAGTGGCAGGTGATTGGAAAGCCCTGCAAGCATACTTTGGCATGGATACATTCAAACAGAGGGATCATAATTCAAGATTATGTGCATGAGTACTATTTAGTGGCAAGATTTAGGGCAGCTTATGAAGACATGATTGAGCCTATCCTAGATAGATCGTAGTGGCATGTTGTCAAACTTGGCTTCAAAGTGTACCCTTCACTGTTGGGAAGAAGAGCAGGCAGACCAAGGGTCGTCAGAATTAGAGGGTGCCTAGAGAAGAGAGCTACAAAGAAGAAGGTAAGGTGCATAGGATGTGGTGACTTTGGGCATTTTGCCAAGACTTGTAAGGAGGCAGAGCTAGGAGAAGATGGAGAAAGAGGACAAGGGTCTTCAAAAAGGTATTACAACTACTTCTGTGTTACCATTTTGCTCTAACTTGTCACTTGCCAAAATTAACAAAGCTACTATTATGTTTGCAAAGCAGGAAGAGGCCAACAGAAGATGATGCTGGACCTTCCCAGGTGAAGAAGAAGAAGGTTTAGAAGAAGAAGACTAGTGCTAAAAAGAAGAAGATTCCCATCAAAAAGAAGATAAAGAAGGCAGCAGCTGCTCCACCAACAACTATTGTCACTAGCATCAGGCAACTAGTCTTTGATGCTCCACAACCGACTAATCCTTGATGGCTAGATTCTCTAATGCTTGATGGACAACATCAACAGCTTTTGTGAACTTTGTGGCCTTCTTACTGTAGTTTATAATGTGGCCTGCTTTTGATCAGTCTGTAATGAAGCCTGCTAGTGAACTGTAGTCTGTAACGTGGCCTACTAGTGAACAATATGTAATGTGCCACTTATGTGTCATGCTAGTGAATTGTAGTCTATAATGTGGCACTTGAACTTGCCAACTTTCTCATCTGTTGTTGTTAGTCTACTTTGTATGGATATTCAATGCAAACTTGGTTATGAAATGCTATTTCCACTATATTCTATTGTCATAGCTGTTATCTGGACATGTGTTTGCTACTCTCCTGCCACATGCCATCTGGGCATTAAAATGTTTCAAAAATCAACACAAGATGTTGCTCGAATTTTTTCCTAATTTCATATAGAAATGCATAGCACACTGCTCATCAAATTCAGGCAACAAAGAAACAAATTTGGGCAACATTCATCCATCCATTTTCATTCATTGTTAGTACAAAGAAACTACATTACAGTCACTTCATCATCTGGGCAACAACTACACCTAGTAGTAGATCAACAAGGACACATACCACAACACATACATCCATCACAATATGCATTTTCCTATTACCCAATTCCTCCCTTCCATTACTGATTCAGCTAGGATCACTAACTAGACTATGATCAACTGTAGGTCTATCTCCAATTTTCATCTTCAATTTCCAAAGTTCAGAGACTACATTGTCCAGTATTTGCTTCACGTCGCCAAGTTGCTACTTCAAATCACAAATAACATCTCCACCAAATGAATCAAGGGGCGACTGGAGGTGCATCTGCTTCTCCTTTGCTTGCTTCTGAAACCAGGCCTCGTACTGCTCCTCCGAATGGATCCAGCTATAGGTTGTTGGATCACCCCGCAAAACCCAAAATCCTTCAAATTGAAACCAAATCATGAAGATTCAATAAACACTGCAAATGCTTACCTTTACGCTATTGGGGCACTTGACGAACGACTCATTCATCGAGTGCTCTTGCTTGCTCACGATTTGGATGAGAGGAACATGGCAATCAGGGTAGTCTAGTAGGGGGTAGTGTCCTTCTGCTGCCAGCAGCAATGGAGCTCGAGCTCATCTGGACCCCCTTGCATCGTCTCCTTGGCCTGCTGCGTCGCCATCGGGTTCGTCGCCACCACCGCCGCCGGAGTCACCGCCACCAGCGCCTCGTTAGGGTTCTTGGTTTGGGGAGAGACAGAGAGAGCGAGAGTGACAGAGAGGGGAAGACGGCGATATTCACCGCGCCGTTTAGATGAAGACGGGAGATGGACGGATACGGTCAACCGTATGCCACGTAAGCCTGCAAGCGGGCCCAAACGTTTGTCTCGCGTATAGAATGGCATATTTCAGAGTATGTCAAAATTGTAATGGCACGCTTCCGGATAGACGAATAGTAATGGTATATTTCAGATCTTCAATAATTGTAATGGCACCAATCCAAAAAACCCTACAATAAATGGGAAGATCAAATCCGCTCCCATACACTGCGAGGCCGATTCTACGAAGGACTCGTTCCATTGAATGGAACCTAGCTCGAAGAAATAAGGAAATCACGCTACCTTTCTCACCCTTCTTCTCTTCCCTGCCGTTGCTGCTCCCGCTGAAGAGAGGAAATCATCGTCGTCGGTATTGTCGTCCACCGATGTCGGCGCCGCCGTCCTGGAAGCCGCCCCCGTCCTTGGCCAGAACCCCTCTCTCTGTCCCAGTCACCATGGCCCCCATGGCCCCATCGTTGCGCCTCCCGGCCCTTAGATCTGGGCGTAGGCCCATGGCCGGCGCCAGAGTTGAAGGACCTCGAGGCGGCGGCGGGCTCTGAGATGCGGACAACGGGGAGACGACGACAGCTCTGGGACACATCCATGAAGCTCCGTTAGATCTGGTGAGGAAGAAGCTAGAGGAGGGAGGACGAGGTTCTAGGGAGGAGGAAACGGAGGAGGGAGGTGGAGGCGCAGCCGTGCTAGGAGGGAGGAGCGCCATAGCTCTGCTACACAAGGAGAAGAGGATGACAAGCCATAGCTAGCAGGTGGAGGGGGCGGCGGTGCCTAGCATCTTGCGTGCCCAGCATCGTGGGAGTAAAGGGTGGGGATCGATTGATTTTTCTGTTAACGTGGGGCCCATGTATGGAGTCATCCCCGGTTCCATACATTGTGCCAGTATTAACAGATGACGTCTAATCGCTTGTGGGACCCAGCTAAGACCTAGGGCCGGTTCGACACACTGTGGACGCTCTTAGGGGCTAGCCCGTCTTGGGTTTCCCTCCACATTGTTGATACGCTGGCTTCTAGGCTTGGCTGGTTAGTGTGATATTCACACCCTTTTTTTTTTAACCGGGAGCTTCTTCCCAATCCTCCCTCATTTTGAGCGGAAATACGCTAGGCACCGGATTTGAACCCGGGTGGTCGAGCTCGCGGCTCGCGATGCTGACCAAATGAGTGACTCGCTCGTTCCCTTTTCAGACCATTTTTTAAATGTATGTTTACAACCCCTGCTAAGCTAGATTGCTTTTTTTTTATCTTATTCTGATTTAAATGCATTTGTTGCTTGACTAACCTCTCCTAGTGTTTCATTGGATGGAAACTTTACACCAGGATGATCTGTATCTTTTCTATCGGAGTACACTGATGCTAAAGGAAGCGTCTTGCAAACTGCCCAGAAGGCACCCATTTCGGCTCAAGGATTTCATATTTCATGTTTTCATTGCCTCCTAGCAGAAGGAGAACTTTTCATGTAAGCCTCCTGTCAGAAAAGAAGAGAAGGCTGCTTTCATGCAGAAATAATTTGAGCTGGCGACATAATGCAAATGCAAATTTTCTTTATGTAGAAATGCTCCACATTGGCAACTACTGCACTGCTGATTATTTTTCGTGTATCATGTTTAGGCTGTTTGAGTTGGTGATGAGTTATTCAGATCTCTTTCAGATGAATTGAGCGCTTTCAGGGCTAAGGCCACGCCCAACGCTCCAGCCAGGATAGTGGTTTCATCACGCCACGTCGGAGCAAAGCTCGGCTGGAGGAAAGAGAAAGAAAAAGCAGTGGCTTGCAGCACGCCAGTAGTTCTGGCAGAGGGTGATATTGTCTTAAGCCTTGTTTTCTTCCTCCTAAAATTTACTCTCTATCTTATTGAATAATTGACACATATATATAGAGTATTAAATATAGACTAAAAAATAATTAATTGTACAATTTGTGACTAATTTGAGAGACGGATATTTTAAGCCTAATTAGTCCATGATTTGATAATACGGTGCTACCGTAACACATGTGCTAATGATGGATTAATTAGGCTTAATAAATTTGTCTCGTGCATTACGGACCGATTCTATAATTTGTTTTTTATTAGTATTCAAATACCCTATGCAACATCCTCATGTAACATCCAATGTAACACCTCAAAACTTTACACCCTTCAGTTTAAACCAGGCCTGAGAGAGATGGTGAGATAAAGCTGTTATGTCTGGACATCTGTTCTTTCTTTTGCTGAGGCAGCATCTTTTGGTTTTCTTTCGAAGCTGTTTGGCGTTGTAGGCTTGGTACTTCGATAGAGGTTTAGGAGTACGTGGCATCTTCTCTCAGCTGAGACCGCCAACACTGTATGCCTGCGTTGAACGTGCTGTAACAGGACCTGCAGTTTGATTGTGAGGCTGCATCGGTGTTAACCACACGTCCACACTGGATTGCGGAACATCAGCATCTCGTACTAAAAGATTTTCTTTGCTGATATTGCCAAAAGGCTGATGTTGGACTCCGAGAACCCTGTTGCTGACGCTGAAAGCATGATAAGGCCCTGTTTGGTTACTGCAGTGACCAAAGTTTGGCTAGGCGGTGACTAGTCGGCGACTACGCGCGCCTAGTCGCTGGGCGAAGCCCGTCGCCGCGACTAGGGGCATAGGCGCGCGAGAAGAGCGCTAGCTCGAGTTTGGCGCACCAAATCGGAGCGCGGGAGGAATTCCCGCACGGCCAGGCCCGCGTGCGGCCACGAGACCCAGGCGTAGGAGGATTAGAAGGGAGCGCGGCCTGCTCCTCCCGCCGGTCCTACTCGTCCAAGCTCGTCCCCAACTCGTCCTCTGCTCCTCCCCTGCTCCTCTGCTCCCGCCGGTCCTGCTCCTCCCCTATTCCTCCTCTGCTCCTCCCCTGCTCCTCCCGCCTCCCCTTGATCCCTCCTCCCGCTTGGTCCTGCTCCTCCTCTGCTCCTCCTCCTCCCCCCTCGTCCCCCTCGCCCTGCCGTCTCTGCTCCTCTTCGACTCGACCGCCGTCCTGCTCATCCTCGACTGGAACCCCTCCCCGCCGGCCACCCCAAGTCCCCAAGGTGAGCTCCATTCCCTCCCATGCTCCTCTCCCCTCCCATGCCGGCAGCTCCTCCCCTACTCATCTCCCCTGCATGCTCTCTTTCTTTACAAACCTGAAAAGAGACAACTTGCTGGCCAGTGATGCAAAAACAACATAACCCCCAGGCAGTACACAGATATCCCTAATAGCTTTAGTATCAGGTGGGAGGTAGATCTTCTCCATTCCATGTCTATGAAACATGCTGATCTGTTGAAATTAAGAATTGATTTGCGAAAGGTGAATAATCAACAAAAGTTTACTGTAAAAACTGTTATTCACCTGAAGTCATTAAGCAAAAGCTTCTATTAAGACTTGTACCTTTGCAAGGATGTGTTCATTCTACAAAACATGCTGCAATTGTGAGTTGGTGAATGACAAAGTTCCTTCATAACTCTACTGCTATAGTGATGCTGCTGTTCCACTGACTGTATGATTGAAGTTGGCATGGTAAGAGGCACATGCTTCATAAGTAATAGTAACCATTAAACATCTTGTGCAGCCTTGTTACAACTTACAAGTAATAGTAACCATTAAGTAATCAGACAACACTGAAAACAGACCTGGAGAGCAAAACTTGACAGATTGTTGTGATCAGTGCTCTTTGTAAGTGATGCAATTGGCTCTGCCCCTGGTATTCCATCTGATGACTGCTCTGTCATTTTCTTCACAGTTGATTGTAGGATGTCGACAGAACAAGGTGTTTCTGCACCAGATGCAACAGGCACTAAGGCAACTGATCTCCTAAAAAGGAACTCAGATGATGTTGGATGGGACTATGGATGGGACTATGGTGTTCTTGTTGATGCTAGCAACAAGGACAAGGTGAAGTGCAAGCTCTGTGACAAGGAGATTAGAGGAGGGATTCATAGGTTGAAGGAGCATTTGGCTCATGAAGGAAAGAATGTGAAGAAATGCACAGCAAGAACACCACAGGCTATGGAGGCTAAAGAGAAGTGCAAGAAGGCACTAGCTGATGCAAAAAGGAAGAGGAAGGAGAAGACTGTCCGTGAGCTAGAAATTAGAGGGGAAGTTCATGTATCTAGGGTTAGAATAGATTCAGATGAAGTTACATGTGTTGGAAGTTCAGAGCCCCACAAATTAGGACCCATTGACAAATGGACACGTGCTATTGATCCTAAAGCTACCAAGTCTGATTCTTTGAAGCAACAACAGCTGAACAAGGAACTTTGGAAAGAAAGAATCAATGAGGTGCATAAGTACATTGCAAGATGGGCCTATACACATGGTAAATTGCTAGTATACTATGCTGTTTTTACATTTCAAAGTTCATTAGATGTTGTTTTCCTATACTGAACACTAATTATGCTTCTTTCAATGTTGTGTTGGCAGGAATTGCTTTCAATGCATGTGATAATGATGAGTTCAAGCAAATGTGCGAAGCAATTGGATAGTTTGGTCCAGGACTTGTACCTCCAACTCAGGATGCACTGCGAGGAAAGTTGCTGGAAGAAGGATATGAAAGAACTAAGAGTTTGCTGCAGGAGCATGAAGCCGAGAAGATGAAAAATGGATGTTCTATTATGACTGATGCTTGGTCAGATAGAAAGAGGAGAAGCATACTGAATCTATGCACCAATTGTGCTGATGGAACCTCCTTCATCAGCTCTATGGAGATGTCACATGTCTCACATACCAGTGAGGTCATCTTTGATCTTGTGGACAAAGCAATTGAAGAGATTGGTCCAGACAATGTGGTGCAAGTAGTGACTGACAATGCCTCTAACAACATGGGAGCAAAGAGACTATTAGAAGAGAAGAGACCACACATATTTTGGACCTCTTGTGCAGCTCACACAATCAACCTTATGCTCCAAGGAATTGGCAACATGACTCGGTTTAAGAAAGTGGTTGACCAAGCAAAGACATTTACCATATTTGTCTATGGCCACACAAGGGCATTGGAGTGCTTGAGATACTTCACAGAGGGGAAAAAGGCAGTGAGGCCAGGAGTGACTAGGTTTGCTTCAAACTTTCTCACTTTGAGTAGCATGCAAGAGAAGAAGGACCAGTTAAGGAAGATGGTGGTTCATAGTAGGTGGGACTCATTGAAGGATGTGAAATCAAAGAAAAGAAAAGAGGCAACAGCAACTATATTGAGTCTAAGCTTTTGGAAGGATGTGAAACTAACATTGATTGTTTTTGAGCCATTGGTCAAAGTCCTCCGTTTGGTTGATAGGGATGTGAGGCCATCTATGGGTTTCCTTTATGGAGAACTACTAAAGGCAAAGAGACAGATCAAAGAGGCCTTTGGAAATGTTGAGGCTCGGTTCAAGGATGTAATAGCTGTTATTGACAAGAAGATGAATGGAAGACTTGATTCTCCATTGCATTTGACAGCCTATTTGCTGAATCCTCACTATAGCTATAGTGACCCATCAATCTTTGATCAGCCCAAAATATCAGAAGGGTTTATAGCTTGTGTTGAGAAATTTTATTATCATAATGAGGACATGCAGCATCAGGCTACCAACATTGAACTAAAGAAGTTTCAGAATAGAGAAGGACCCTTTAGCAAGAAGCTTGCTAAGAATTTTGAAAACTTTGATTACAACCCAGGTAGAGGTACTTCCTATAAGCTTGCATGGATCATGGTTGTTTGTTGTTTGCTGTTTTCTAAACTAATAGAGGTGTTTTTTTATTTCAGCATCATGGTGGAGACTGTATGGATATGAAACACCAGCTTTACAGAAGATGGCTACAAGGATCCTATCTTTGACATCAAGCTCTTCTGGTTGTGAAAGAAATTAGAGTGGGTTTGAAGGGGTTAGTACCTAACTACCTATCTATTATGAACATTTCTGTTTCAGGCTTTCAGCAGCATTACAATTAAATTGTAGAACTGATAATGCTCTTTTTAAATTGTAGATACACACTAAGAAGAGGAATAGGCTTACTACAACCCGCCTCAACAAGCTGGTGTATATCCAATTCAACTCCAAGCTGCTTAGTAAGAGAGAAAAGATCAAGTCAAACAAAATCAATGATGTTCTCTTGTCTAGTGATACAACTGAAGCTCAAGGTTTTCTCCAAGAGGGTGGGGATGATTGTGCATTAGCTGACTTTAGAGATGGGGAGAAAGATGAGATGGAAGGTACCGGGATACCTTGGTCTGTCATTGGAGAGACAGTGGGAGCAGATGAACAGCTTGCTGCGTAGAAGTGCAAGAGTGAGGGAGCTCTATGAAGGAGAAGAATTTGAGTCTGAAGAAGAAGAGTATGACGATGAGGATGTGAACTACAGTGAAGAAGAAATATGAACTGCAGTTGTGTCACTTTGTGTCTGTGTCTTCTTTTGTGATTTGTGAGACCTGAACTAAGAACTATGTGCTTGTGATGTCCTTTATTTATAAATTGTGTTGTGCACTTGTATTACTGTCCTATCCACTTGTATTGTAATTACCAGCTGCTGATATGGTGTGCTCATGGATGGGAGGCTATTGAAATCATCCAGATAAGTCACAACTTAGTGTTTTCTATTTTTTTGGATGACCAGCTAGCTGTCATTTGACTAATTTACTAACTACTAGCTGTCAGAATGTGTTGCAGAGAGGCAGGAGCTAGGAACATGCAAGAAAGCAAGAGTAAGCCAGCTAGGAATCAGATATGTCTACTGGCCCTCTTTTTCTACTTACTCGTTACTGTGACTCATATAGTCATATATAGTAGTTATATACATATATATATATATATATAGTTATATACATAATATATATATAATTTATGGCTATATTGCCAAAACACATAGGAAAATGCTTAGGAGCGCCTATGACCGAGTACTCTTGACTAGGCGCTAGGCAATGGGTCAGCGCCTAGATTCCGCCTAGCGCCTCTGCTGAACTTTGGCAGTGACTCCTAAAATTCATGTCACATCGAATGTTTAGACACATGCATGGAGTATTAAATATAGACTAATTACGAAACTAATTGCACAACTTGCGACTAATTTGCGAGACAAATCTTTTAAGGCTAATTAGTCCATAATTTGACAACGTGGTGCTACAGTAAACATGTGCTAATGATAGACTAATTAGGTTTAAAAATCATCTCACAAATTAATCTTCATCTATGTAATTAGTTTTATAATTGATCTATATTTAATGTTTTTTATTAGTATCTAAATATTTGATGTGACATAAATTTTAGAAACGACTAAAGAACCAAACAACCCTTTAAAGACATCAGGGATGGGGCGATTGATGCCACCATTGATCATGCCAACAGTTGGACGGTGTCTAAGAAGACTGGTGGTGTTTGCCCGACAAAAGAGCCACAGATAGCTCTCAACTCCAGGGATTGCATTTTGCTTGGACATGCACGATGAGGCAGTCAAAGCACATGGCTGAGAAGGAAGGTGACGACTTATAACGTACTTGATTTTAAGTTCCGCTAGAACTTTGGCTCTCCTACTCTAGTTGCAGGGTGCCTAGTGGGCTAGTGCCTTGAAATTTGGAAGTGTTTGGTGTTATTTATGTTAATTAATTTTTTATCACTTCAAATGGCTTAGAAAGTAAGCTATTATTTTCTCAGAATATATCCAAGGGAATTAGAGCCATTAAGGCACTGTTCACTTCGCTGAAAAGTCAGGCTGAAAAGTACTGTTCAGCTGATTTGTTGTGAGAGAAAAACACTACGCTTCACTCATGTGTTTCTGTTTTCAGCTTGGAAAATTCCTAACATGGGAAAAGTTCAGTGAATTCTTTCATTTGTCAGGGGATGTTTGGATCCAGTGATTAAAATTTAAGAGGTGTCATATAAGGGTGTCGCATGGGGTATTCGGATGCTAATAAAAAAGCAAATTACAGAATCCATCAGTACTCCACGAGACGAATTTATTAAGCCTAATTAAGCCGTCATTATAACATGTTTACTGTAGCATCACATTGTCAAATCATGGACTAATTAGGCTTAAAAGATTCATCTCGTAAATTAGTCGTAAAATATGCAATTAAGTTTCGTAATTACTCTATATTTAATACTTCATGCATATGTTAAACATCCAATGAGATAGCAACTAAAGTTTAGTAGGAGGATCCCCTTAGTTCAAAACTTCAGACTATCCTGCATAGCCTCATGTTGCCACTATTTTTTTAAAGCTATATACTGCTATGGCCATCTAGTGCATCTAATGGTACCTAAGGGCGTTAATTTATTTATAGGTAATGGTGTTGTCGCTAAAAAAGATGATAGATACTGCTTGCTTCGGGTTTGTATAGACCTGTATATATGGAACATTACTTAGTTATTAAAGCATTTATTTAGCGGTTGAGCACATGGGGATGTAGCTCAGATGGTAGAGCGCTCGCTTAGCATGCGAGAGGCACGGGGATCGATACCCTGCATCTCCAATACACATTTTGTTGCTTTCTTTTCGTTTTCTCCTTTCTATTTGCGTTCCCTTCTTTTAAATTTTTTTATTTTTTATTTGTTTCCCTTTGTCAATAATCTCATTTCCAAACATTTTGTTTTCTCCTTTCTATTTGTATCCCCTTCTTTTTTTTTATTTGTTTTCCCTTGGCTGTCAATAATCTAATTTCCAAACATTTTCTTGCTTTCTTTTTTTTCTCCTTTCTATTTGTGTCCTCTTCTTTTATTTTATTTTTTTATTTATTTGTTTCCCTCGTATGTCAATAATTTCATTTCCAACAAGGAAATCATTTTTTTGCTAATGATACGCCACGAGCGCCGCCCCGTCCAGACAGATCGCTCTGCACACTATTGCTCGCTCCCGCCCGCACCCTCATCACCTCGCTCATCGCTGAAGGGGAGGCAAGGGAGGCCTGCTCCCCCATCCACCTCACACCATCGCCAGGAAGGGGAGGCCTGCGTCACCGCAGGTTTCCCACCAGGTAGGCCACGACCGCTGGCGACGTTGTGTTTTCAAGTGTTTTAGATGTTTTTAGAATGTTGCAAGCCTATATTTCAAGTGTTTCATCTGAATGTTGCTATGACTACACGCATGTTTCAAGCGTATGTTTCAAATGTTTCAGATGTTTTTAGACTTACTATTATGTTGCGAGTCTTTTATCTGGATGTTGCAAAAGTAGATTTGGATGTTGCATAGGCTATTCACGCATGTTTCAAGTGCATGTTTCGAGTGTCTCATCTGATTTCGGACATATGTTGCAAGTGTTTATCTGGATATTGCATATATTGCAAATGACTATGTTGTAAGTGTATGTTCTGAATGTTTTCATCTGTTTAAGACGTATGTTGTAATTGTTTCATCTGAGTGTTGTAAAAGTAAATCTGTATGTAGGTGTGGAGGAAGCCTAAGCCCTCGGTGGTCCAGCTACTACGACTCCCTGTGTGGCGAAGATGGAGGCCACGGACATGAGAGTGATGGGGACGGGATGCCACGGAGGATCGGCTCGGATGTGGAGATGTATGGGCACGGGCGCAGCGCATCGGGCGGGATGGGACGCGGGCCTCCAGTTGTGTGCGTGGGGCGCAGGCGCGGGAAGCTCCGTCCGGACGGACGTTGCCTCCGGAACGGGGATGGGCAAGGGACGTGTGTCGAGCGCGGGGCGTGTGTTGAACGTGCGTCGGCCGTGGGCGTGACAGCAGCATCCAGACGTCCAGACGCTAGCCGCTCCGTTTTTTTTGTTTCCCCTCCTATCTATCAATAACTTCATTTCCAACATGGAAAGCCTATTCCAACAGCAGCAGGATATCTGAATCTTGAACTCATTAGACTATTAGTGTTCCTTTCTTTTATTTTTTCCTTTTTATTCCCTTCGTCTGTTTTTTTTTAAACCTTCCCTTCGTCTGTCAATAATCTCTCAAAGGAACCATATTCTCCCCCCTATGATCCTATCTATCAATAATTTCATTTCCAACAAGGAAACCTATTCCAACAGCAGCAGCACATCTGAATCTTGAACTCATTGGAACCAGGGGTTTAAGGAAAGAATAATCTCATTTTCTAGCAAAATAAAGTAAAGTGGTGGGCCAATGGTTTCCCTCGTGTGGCCAAGTAATGGGATGACAAATACATGTCATTTGAGTTTCACTGAGGAATGAATTCCACGTTCATGTATTTTGGTTTAAAGGGCTTGTTGTCTATTCGTTTGAGAAGACACCTATTAAGCAAATGAAACAACAAATTTGTCAAAAGGTTAGTGTAGCGAAGAGAAACACAGTATACAATCTTCCTTTTCTCTATAGTGTAACATACTTGTACAATCAAAGGGGAAATTTTCAGTCTATAGAGCCTTGTGGTGTCTCCTTGTTGCAGAGTATCGTTAAAGAACAGAGTCTGTCTCTCGCACAACACAATCGGGACCTACTGTTCCGCATATCCGGATAATGGTAGTTCACCTTTAGAATTGATCTATTAGTGTTCCCTTCTTTTATCTTTGTAACTCCGGTCAATCCTGAGTCCCTGACATACTTATCAACCCTGACATCTTCAAGGCTTCCTTTCACTAAATCTGCCAAAATTGAGAGGAAAAGGTATCGATGTTAAAAGTACGTTGCCAAATTACGACAAAACATGCTTGCGCGAATCTGGTTGGCTGAGTGGCAAGAAACAATGACTGCTATTTTTTAGCATAGACATAGACCTAATCATGGAGTATAGTGATACGTAGTGATATACGGATCACTGTATTTTTTTTAGCGTTTTAATGAACACCTTTGGACAAAAAAAAGGCCAGATGTACCACGCACTAACGCATGACCACATATCCAGGGAACGGTCCCTCCAGTGGCACACATAGACACCCTCTTATCAATCCACACTTCAAGGAAAAAAAGAGAGAGAGAGAGAGAGAATTTGGATTTCATACAAGCACAAAGTTAGGCATGGGAGCGTATGCAATGGTAGACCAAAATACGAAACGGATGTGAGAAGGAATAGGAAAAAAGGTGTGGATGTGTTGGAACAGAGAGAGTAGAAGATAACTATTATATAGTTTGACTCTTATAAGTTGACTTATAACAAAAAAAATTTGGCTCTATTATTGGGCTTGCTCTTAGACCCACCATGCGACCAGAATAAAGGTACAGAAAATCGATTAGAACAAATGATGTTTAATGTCCTCAATTCCAATTTTTTCCCTTTCAGCACGTATTTGCCAATATTATGATAAGCATAAATACAACATACCTATCAGAATATAAGATGCTAGTATCTAGCAACAGTAAGCATGAGTACAAAAGGTCTGTTAAAGTGACTCACATTGATCAAAATCCACACGGTCCCTTCCTACAGTATCTTCAATTTTTCTGATGCAAAAGTTCTGCAGAAAGAATATCAAGTTACTCTTTGGATGATACATCATACATCATGCACAAACGCATATACAACACACTGCGTAGTTTCAATCTCTACGGGTGCAAACTCAGAAACTGATTGCTATACTGCTACTGATCTCAGCAGCATATAGAAGAGGGGAAGTAAGGAGGTATTGCATACCTACTGCTCTGCAGCCTTTTCACCATCCATAGAGCTAGGTCTCCATTTTCTGTCGAAAGGTCCATAGCTTCTTTGCACAACATTTTGTTGTTCAGTCAGTTTCCTATCTATCAATGCCAGCAACTCTTGCAATCCTGTCCCTGTCACAGCAGAAGTTTTTACATGACAAGCGGAAGTTGGTTGTGGCAAAGTGCATCCATTTGTATCTGGGACACGAAGTTCTCCAAAACATTCTTTTGATGATAACTCTTTCGTTGCCTCCATCTCGGTTAGCTCAGCAAATGACTCTTTAGATGACACTTCATCATTGCTATCTTCAGAATTTTCTTCTGATAAATATTCTGAATCTGCTCCATCATCTACAGAATCAAAAGATGATTGTTCTGATGGAACATCATCTTCAGAGAATATGTCATCCTCCTCTTCACCTTCGGTCAGGAAGATTTCATCTTCAATCCCATCAGATGTAACATTCTCGTCCACAAGATCAATCTGGAATGCCCCAATAGAAAAAATATATAATGAAAACCAACAATCTATTGCCAAATGCCAAGAAAAAAAAAACTCAAGTCTCAGTAGGTACCTTGTTCCAAACTTCAATCATACTGTTGATCTTCTCCTGAGAAACGCCTATCTGCTGCAGTACTTGCAATACTGTAGATCGATGCTCTTCAAGATTAGATGCGCTTGAATCCAACACATGCTGCACCAATGTGTATAAGATAAAGCGAGGCCTTAGCCCTTTTCTCTTATTCACTAAACACTTTTATATCTTACAACTAGAGCAGCATCTGATAAGTAAAACACACATGGCTGAAGAAAATTTTGTTGCTAAATAAGGAAATCGAAAGTACATCATAAGTCATGTTCAACTCCAGACTTCCAGGAGAAGAAAAGTAACAAAACCTACCACTAACATGTCTGCTTCAACGACTTCTTCTAGGGTCGCATGAAATGCTTCCACTAGCTGGGAAAAAAACAAAATAAAGAGGTTAACAATAACCTTGACAATTGACATAGAGTAATTTACAGATGACATAAAAAAATGAAATTTCATTTTTCCTATCTTTATTGGAAGGACGTTGTCTGTTGCAGTTAGTGTCAAACAAAGCCTGCTTGCTATCTTAATGTATAGGCATCAACACAATGAAGCAACATCCCATCCTCTGAGAGGGAAAAGGGAAGACATAAAGTGTAAAGTGGCAGAGGTGGATGAGTAGGATGAGAAAAAGATAGCGTTGAGGAGGCAGCAGCGGCGCCAGCAGCAATGTTGAAGTGGATGAGGTGGTAGCAGTAGACAAATGGAAGAGTATGAGGCTGCCAGAAGGAAGAAGAGCAGGGAGAAAAGGAATTAAAGGAAGGGTTCTACATGATTCAGTTATGGCCCACTTGGTTCTACATGAGCCATGAACAGTGCATTAGGGCTCACCCCCTCTTCTGCCACCTCTTCGCTCCTCCCTCCTGTCTCTCCTTTCTTTGCCATGAATCCCAACAGCAGGAGCTGCATTGTTTTCAGGTCCATAGGAGGCGTGCCAAGCTATTTGCGGGGAGCTCTACATACTTAACTCCACCTCCTTCTCCATGCAATGCAGCCATAAAATGATCGCCTACCATCAATGCCAAAGCAGCACCTAGGCAATGCCTTGATAGCCATGTAAAAGGAAACTAAATATTCCTTAAAAAGACCAGACTTCTATAGTTTTATTACTTGAAATTGGATTCAACCATATATTAAAATCATGAATAAAAAGGGGGCGTACCCAGTGTAGAGAGCTCCCGCTCTGTGCGGGGTCTGGGGAAGGGTGTCAGTGGCAAGCCTTACCCTCGCTTGTGCAATGCGAGGAGACCGCGACTCGAACCCAGGACCTTCCGGTCACAGGCGGTAAGACTCTACCGCTTGCACCAGGCCCGCCCTTCATATTAAAATCATGAATGTTTAAAACTAATAATAGTGTGAATATTGGTTTTAGAAATGGCTGAGGAAGCAACCCAATGGACCATTTGCTACCTCCAAATCTTAAATGGACCCCAGTTCGGACTTCGGGTTGAAGTGTTCAACTCGGGTTTGGCTGTCCAATTCGGCAAATCTTATGGGGACATGCTAAATATCTCTTGGAATCTGACACTTGTGTAAGCTGTCCGACTCAGCAAAAAAGAAAATTAGGACACAGGTGACAGGTGTCTGAGTAACACTATTTTTACCTACTCTGTTGCCTACAAGATTATAGTACAAATTGCAAAAT
Source organism: Miscanthus lutarioriparius (assembly GCA_904845875.1). Taxonomy (NCBI): domain Eukaryota; kingdom Viridiplantae; phylum Streptophyta; class Magnoliopsida; order Poales; family Poaceae; genus Miscanthus; species Miscanthus lutarioriparius. The sequence continues at coordinate 127,498,238 of CAJGYO010000001.1, forward strand.
AAAAAAAAGATAAACTACACCTAAAAAAACTTAATTTTCAAAATGGATCTCCAATATTCAAGCGCAAGAGAAAACTTACCTGTACTGGTAAATCTGAGATGAAGCCAACGGTATCACTAAGAAGTGCTTTTCTCCTGAATAGACAAATGCAATGTCATGGGCTAAACCAGTGCAAACCCTAATCAGCTTTACCAATATATGATAGCATATTTTCTACATTACCCTGATGGAAGAATCACACTTCGTAACCGGGGATCTACTGTTGCAAACAGCCTGAAGCAAAATAGGAGCATGATTTCTCTGGTCATAGCTGCTGCAAGTGAATACAAGTAGAAGCTAATTTCAGCATACCTGTCATCACTGTACAGATCAGCTTCAGAAAGTGCACTCACAAGCGTAGATTTGCCCTATGAAAAGAACATCAAAGAACTAGACTAAGTACAAGATTTAATTTGTAGAAAGCTCAAGTACATTTTGCACGGTGATCTGAAGGAATATAGTTAGTAGTTGTCAAAGACACATATGTTAAAAGAAACTATTTTAGTGGATCTGCTTACAGCATTTGTATATCCGACGACTGCAACAGTTACAAGCTCTTGACCAAACGAGCCACCATGTCTTTTCCGACTTGAACGTTGTATCGCTCTAGTACGGCGTACATCTTCGATTTGAGCTAACAAGCTCACACGGCGTTCTTGGATTCTGGAAGAGTTGTGGGTAAAGTAAAATGAGAAATTGTTGTGAGCTGCAACTTTAGATAACTTTTATCATCTATCAACTGTCAAGCACCTCCTCCGTTGTAGTTGAAGTTCTGTTTCACCAGCACCACTCATGAATCCCCTCCCCCCACTACCTCTCCTGAACAATACAACAGCAACATGAGCATTGCATCCAATGATCTAACAATAATCAAACAAATGATGTGTCAAAAAACGAATGGATCATCACTTCAAATAAATTGATCAACCTATTATGAGACCAATTCAGGAAAGTAGAATAGAATAGAATAATAACAGTTATAAAAATAATGTATTAGTATTACAGATCAATATAATATTGCAGAAGATATTATGTGGATCCTCCTGACTATACCAAAATTATGTGAAATTGTCAATTGTACAAAAAATGTCATGTAATAACAGACACTGTCCAAGATAGCATGCTAACCAGGGCAAAACATTAATTAAACTACTGTAGAAATCAAGGAAAGAAATGTATGTATTCTCACTTTGTTTTTGTTTTATTTACAATACTTCGTGGGTTTTTCCTATGTGCATCCAGTACAACTCAATCTAAAGTATAACAAATAAAACAAGTTAAAATTCAACAAGCATGACATTAAGAGCTACACAGAGTTGGATTTTGTCATAACTCATGTCACCACATGGATATAGCATTACTTAACTAGCAATTACAGATACGAACATAAGAATGATATGCATATCTAATGTAAATACTTTTTCTTCCAAAGACATCTGTGCATCTAGGTTGGCATTATGCCCACAAGTTCATGAGCTACTTCATAATGAAGCCATACCAACTAAACATATGCAAATTGAGGATACTCCCTCCATTCTTCTCTAATGATGCCTTACAACCTGAACCCTCATTTCCAAACCTTCTAAACAGAATTCATAATGTTTGAAACTATCAAGAATTTGATATCTTTCGCATTGAAATCAGCTGTAGTTACATGAACACAGTATCTCCCGCTCCGTACATCCCCCCCCCCCCCACACACACACAAGGCATGTGTAAATTCATAAAATCAAACAAATTACTATCCACAGTTATTAAATGCAACAGAAAAGAAATTTACCCTCTTGCACTGACAACCTCAGCCTCCCCACTTGGACCAAAAGTTAGTCGTCCACCTGGGCCAGGTACACGAACAAGCCTAGTCTTCATGTACATGAGAGCTGCCAACTCTGACTGTGTAAAGTGACGGACAAAGTAAAATACTTAAACAAATACCAATGCCTGGCCATTTTATCAATACAGTGTGTCAAACGAAGACCCACATACCCCATATACCCACCCTCACAAATATTTGACATAGTAACATATAGTCCAATATCTAGGCAAACAAACACCTGTAACTTTGCTTCTTTTGTTTCAGCGTGAGCATTGAATATTTCAATTATAAGCCCAACACGATCCAAAACTGGCTTTCCCCAGGCAACCTGCTAAGCAAGGTGTTAACACAAACAATAAGGCAGTATGTTATTCTGGATCACTAAGTCAAATGCAAGGTTATTGCAAACTTTCAACACAAAGGGGAAACATGGGCACGTGCGAGGAAAAAGAGGGAGAGAGAGAATGGCACTTGCCTCCAAGTTTCTCTGTTGGATTCCAGAGAGAATCGCATTGACAAAAACTGCATCCACATCTTCCTGTTGGGATCAAAACGAGTGAAGATTACTTAATGTAGCATATTTGTGGGAATTGTCAGTACATCATGAGTTATAACAGCAACTTCAAGCAAGTACAAACACCAAGAAGGGACAATAATGGGTGATGCATCATCTATGAAACTACCACAGCCCTACTCATGCAAAAGGTCAGAGAAAGTGCACCTCTGATTCCGATGCCCACAGGTAGCACTTGACATTATCCACAGTTCCAGGGCCGAAATATGTATCTGACATGATAAACTGTCAAATATGTGTATCCTACCTAAGTGGACAGAAAAGTTTAAATGCTAGCAAACCAGTCGGAAAAAAAAAGTTAAAGAAAAATTTGAGAACTACAGCAACAATGGTTCAATACAAAAGCAGAACTGCACAAACCAACCAACTGAACCACGAGATTTTAACCCTCTATCTTATCAAATACAATGCCAGGATGTGCATACTCTGGGTTACATATGGGCAAGCTGCAGGATAAAATTAAGAGCTACTATGCAACAGGCTGCAATTTAAAAAGAGGGGAAGAAAACTTTGCAGCCTCTACGAGAATATGAGTTGTTACATAGAGCATATATTTGATTTTATGGAGAGTGAATCTATCAACACGCAAAGTAAACGAACTTGCAATACCACTAGGCCATGTGGGAAGTCCCACCTCAGTCTGTGTAACTTCGCTAATGCAAATTGTACACCAATTCATACAACAATAACACTAAAAAAAGGGTGCAAGCAATCTCACGAGACAGATATCATGTCACTTTCGAGAAGCTCAACAGAGAACAAAAATGATCCCATCAGGCCATCCCTTTTAAAAAACACAAAGTACATCTTCAGCCCAACAACGTAGCCTATGTGCACTAGTAGAGTATACCATAGTCACATAAAACGGGTTCGAAGGCATCAACCTCGACCCGGGTTCGTCAACCCGACCCAGGTTCGCAGGTTCATTTTCGACCCAAAGTGTAAAAATCTCTCGCAAGTAGTGTACCACGTTCCGCGACCCCGTACTTTGACCCTGTCGCCCGGAAACTTTGTGACTATGGAGTATACTCTAAGTCCCTAACCTACCTAATGCAGACTACATCCCAAACCATATAACCAGCCTCCGGTTGGTTAACACAGAAGAATGAATGATTGAAAAACAATGCAGGCATTGAGTCACTACCCGCTCACATTACTGTAGTAGAGCTTAGACTGGGATTTCGGGCAATTCTCACAAAATCTCACTTTATGGTGAATGGGGGAAAGGCCAAACATCCGTAATGTGACAGAAACTAACCCAACTACATATGAAAACCAAAACACTCCCACTAGAGCCATCGAGCTAAGTACTAGAAATGGTGAGGTATATAGCTGGATACCAGCGTGTGAGCGACCGCGGGAGGCGGGGTTCTGGACGACGAGGTGCGGCGGCGCGCCCTTGGCGCCGAACTCGCTGTGGTAGAAGCCGTCGCGGGGCTCCTCGAGGGAGTTGGCGAGGTTGAGTGCCTCGGCGAGCTTGGAGTCGAGGAGGCTTCCGGGGCGGAGGCGCGGCTGCACCACCAGCAGCCGCGGCGGGCACTCGGGGTCGCGGGATAGCACGAAGAGGCCGCGCAGGGGTCCCTCATCATCGGAGTCAGCGGGCGACACGGTGGGGGAGGAGCGCTTGCCACGGCGGGTGGAGAGGGCGCGGAGGTAAGGACAGGCCGGGGAAGGGTCAGCGTGGAGGCGGAGGCGAGCGCCGAGGCGGGAGATGGCGCCGCGGAGCATCCTGGGCTCGTAGGCAACGGCGGCGGCAGGAGCGTGGCGGTCCGGTGTCTGGGCCCACCAGTGGTGGCCGCGGCCCGCGGTGGCAAGAAAATCGCGTGCGGCTTTTGGATCTGTTTTGGTCGCTTTCTTTCTTTCTTTTTTAAGTTTGCTTTTGATTATTGCTAGAAGAAAGCCAGGCGCGCGCGTATGGTACGGAGTAGTTCATGATCCCCGTTCTTGTAATATGGTTGCTCAATAGTTTAGAGTTTACTGATCCGATTCAGGACAACATTCCAACTTGTATTTGTTTTTTGTTTTTTTACAACAACAACTTGTATTCGTTTACTGGTTGCCAAAGATTTACTTGTATTCGTTTACTGGTTGCCAAAGATTTACTTGTATTCTCGTGCAAGAAAAAAATTAGTTGTATTCTTTTACTGATTGTCAAAGATTTGACGTCACTTTATGAGTAAAAATGAGAGCTCTTGCTCTTCCATGCTTAAAAAAAAGCCAGGCGTGGCTTTTGCCGCGCCCTCATCAAAGGGCACCAGCCTATGGATGTCAGTTGGATCTTGGGGAGCTGATCCGTGGGAAGCTTCTTGTTGTGTTTGCTCTCTTGTGCTATTGCCACTGTCTACTTATATGACAATTAATCCCCAAAAAAGTAAAGTGCTCGCTGGTAGAGGATTTGTCATATTAATTTCAATATGGGTCTTAAGATGACTTTCAATGGTAGCAACAGTTTGACGCATATATCACCCTGTTCGCTTGATCGTTTTTGTGGTTTATAAGCCGACTGATGATGTTTTATTGTGAGAGAAAAACGTTGTATCATGACTGATAAGTATAGCTGATACGATCAAGCGAACAGGGTGTATGTCTGGACCATGATACAGAGGATCAACCAAATATTTCACCTAATTTAAGACCTTCGGTCTAAGTAAATAAACACATTTTGAAAGTAGCAATCGTAATTATATCTTCAACATATTCTAATCTTCTATTCCTTGTTCAATGTGTCGTGCCACACCAAGATTCTGAAAATAAAATAGATACAAAGTGATTTAGACCAAAATGTAATGAAAAAAATTAATCAAATGGTAAATTTGGTACAAAGGATCTGTAACCTTCTACTTCTTTTTTGGATTAATCTGTAATGAAGAGGGATCAAACTGAGATGGCCTATTTTCAGTTCGACTGATAGGAATATTGGACCAAAGTTGAAAACTTACGGATGGGAAACGCTAAACTGTGAGCGTACAAAGATAACGACAGAGAACTAACAAGCATTAAAATTTTAAGGCTTACCAAAGAATATGTAGAGCAAATCAATGGAAGAGGCTTTAATTAGGATATGTTGCAAACCTCTGTGCAATCTGCCAAATTTGCTCAAAAAAATAGGCCTACAATACGGTTATCTCCTTTGGCTAATTTCCTTGTTCTCACCGTCGCCTGCTCAGTGGTCAAAGTGACAGCATCATGAGGCCTGAGGTGTCCAGTACTTCCAGTAAAAATAATGGCACTATTCCTTGGATTTGTGTTTGTCTGTTTCATCACATTAAGGGCAGCCATACTATGTAGATATTGTTCGATATGCAAATGGTTATAGTTCCATGTAGGAAATATTGGTAATGTTCATAAATTTTGAACAGAAAACACAGTCAGTTCATGGCGTCGTCTGTTGAAGCCAAAACTGAAGCCGGTGGCGGATGGAATGATCTCTCTACTCTCGGCAAATGCTTATTAGATCTAGATGACAACCCATCGCCTGATTTTCCACGCAGCCCAACCCGGTCCACAGACACATAGACGGCAGTTGAGAGGTGCTACACAGGCACTGCTCTGTATCACAATTGCATAGAAGTTTTTTTCTGGTGAGCGACAATTCACAAGGAATGCCACAAGTTTCAAGGCTTATTTGAGGAGGTAGAGCGCTGCCATCCTAGCGGCGTGCCTACCAGGAACATGTTAGGATTGTTTTTATTGGGATGTTGCATCATTTATTTACTATTTTTTGCTGACACATGTCTTCGATTTCAGTTGCTAGAAGCTCAAAATGCATATGACATTGCGAGAAGTTCAAGCCCCCAATCAACAACAAAAGGCCTAGGGGAAGCAATTCACTACCAACAGCAATAGATGTGCTTGATGTAGAAGATGATGCAAGAGCGCAAGGTATCACTTGAAGAGCGCAAGAGTGAGGAGAAGATGCTATGGGAGCAAGAACAAAGGATTATGTTTTGTGACCTTGACACATTAGAGCCCTCCTAGAAGACATGTGATAGCAATGAAGGCTCAAATTACAGCTAAAAAGACGGTGGCCTTCAACAGTGCTTTCGATAGTGGCAGTGGTGGAAATGAAGCTAGTGGCGGAGGAGAAATTTGATAGATGTTTCATTGTGATATGCATGTCTTATTGTGTTTGTGCATTATGTTGCTTTAAGAATATGTGCAGACCAAATTTGTGTTTGAATTTATTAATATTCGTATTTTCAATCATATTTTTAAGTATTGTGCTTTAGAGTTACAGTTTAAATAATTATTATATAGTATGGTGTTCTCAAATACATATACATATAGTGTGTGAGAAAATAGAGGGAATTGACAAGTAGGGGCTCTGTTTTGAGAGCTCCTAGAGTTCAGCCCAGATAATAGGCTGGAGTTGCTCTAACCATTCTTGATGAAACTCGGTCCAGCTCCACGCCCAGCTCCAACAGCCAGTCCGGGTACGACTGCCGCTGCATTACTGAAGAAGTGAACATAGCCGCAGCTGCAAATTTGTGAATATGTTCAATTTTATTATAAAGCACCTGTCTCTAGAAGAAAAACCCATGAACACATACCTCGTTTTTTCAACAGGACAACAAAGACCACAGTGGTAAAGATAACCCGAATCTGCCGTAAAGCAGTCTTCTTCTGCCACTGGTGGTGCAGGGCAGTGAAAGTCTCGGCTCTAGAGAAACCAGGGATGTGTTTCTTTGTTGGCCTTTCCATCCAGCTTGTTTCCCCACAAATTCTCTCTCTTTCCAGATTGAGGTCGATCTACCTGGGTAAGTTGAAATTACAAATTAGAACTACCAAGCCTTCTAGTACTAAGCTAGCAGTATTGGACGCGCCGGCAATGAACGGAAGACTACTAAACATCATCCCTCAAATCTCAGATGAAAACTCACCTTGTATTTAAACAAGAGGAAAACAGATGTATCACATAGTATTTTATTTATCATTTCTCTGGTGCAATCAAGGGTTCATCCCTGTATAGAAAGAAAAGATTGTATGTTGAAACCATCTCTGCTGGTGACCTTACCCGTTTTATATTGCTGGAATCTGCACTTTCCGGTCCTTGAAGTGTCTTGATAATTTCACTTATTGTTGGCCTTTTGAACCGATCAATTTTCACACAGTCTAGACCAATCTGAATGCATCTTCTGATTTGTTGATACTCAACTTCTAGTGATACATGCCCAGATAAAATTCCCACCCTGTTTCTTCGACTTCAATTATTAAGCACATGCAAAATCACACAAATCTGGAATATTACCACAGAGGAAAAAGAGTAACACCCTCTCTTTCTTAAGAAAGTGGCTCTGCCTTAAAAGTTGAAATATAATTTTCTTACCGTCTCAATAAATTCATCGGAAGATGTTCCAGTCTCATCCGGGTAGTCCCTGCCTCCCGTCACTATCTCTATGATTATTACACCCAAACTGAATATGTCGGACTTTGTTGAGATTAGACCTCTGTTTATGTAGTCTGGGGACATGTAACCCCTGCATTTCAACATGAGTGCGTCAACCTTGAAGCCATGGGACAACTGTAAAGACAATTCATTTTAGCTATCCTTGAAAGAATGAACTATCAAGAGCCATTTGACATACAATGTTCCATCGCGACTTATTGTGCGAGTCCAAGTTTTCTCCTCACTGAAGAGTCTTGACAAGCCAAAGTCTGCAATTTTCGGCACCATATTGTTATCGAGCAATATGTTTGCAGGTTTCAGATCCATGTGAACAATAGGGGCATTAAGTTGCCATTCCTCGTGGAGATAACGTAAACCGTAACAAATACCCTCAATGATTTTGTAGCGTGTGTCCCAACCAAGTCCGGAAAATTCACCTGCATTTGCAAAGAAGAATTCTGAAAGTGCTACATTAAATGAAAAATGGACATGCTCTAACCACATTATCTACAGTAGAAAATGAAAAAGAAGAAGAACATGATATGATACACCTTTATTGAATTGTTATACCTGAAAGATACCCACGAAGGTTTCCTTTAGGCATGTACTCCAAGCAAAGCAACCTTTCTGACTTCTCAGCCCAGATGTATTTTCCGTTGTACTCCACATATATATTCTCTGTATCAGAACACCATCCTACAAGTGCCACTACATTTGGGTGCTTGAAAGCCTCATAAGATGTTTGGACCCTAGCCCCCGCGTCGCCCCCACGCAGGCGACACGGGAGGCGAACCCAAACCCTAGCGCCTCTCTTCCTTCCTCCTCTCTCTCCAGCGGCCCGCCGCCGGGCGCCACGGCCGCATGGCGTGCGGCGGCTTGCTGGGGGGGGGGCGGCGAGGCTCTTCTCAGTGGTGGGGGAGCTGCGACGGTCGAGGACGAGTTCGCGTGTGGCTTCCTGGGGTTCGGCGAGGTCGCTGAGGCTGGGGGCGGCACCGGCGTCTTCGACGGCGGTCTCTCGCGTCGGCGATCGGATCCGGCGGTCAAGACCGGGATCGCATGATCTCCGGCAGCAGCGCTGGCTGGCGCTGGCGCGTCGGTGGCGGTGGCTCTCGTCCATGGCGCCCTTATTGTCGCCGGATCCATGAGGTTCGAGGCGCGCCAGCCGTTGTGTGTGATGGCGGTGGCGGCGTCGGCTGGCGGGCCTCTTTCTCTTCTTCTCGCTTCAGCAAAGTGTTGGCGGCGTGCATCAGAAGGGCGGCGGGGCGTGCCCTCGCGCGAGCAGCGTGGGGCTCGGCGGGGCAACCTGCTGCTGCTGCGGTATGGCGGCGGCGCTGATGTCTCGCAGCGCCGAAAGCGGTGGTTGGGACTCCTTTTCCTCCTCCGCTTCCCCCTTTCCTCCTCGACCTTGGCGTGGAGGCGGCGGCGCCTGCTGGGGACACTGGGTCTGGCGCCACGGCCAGATCCGGTGCCCCTGGGGCAGGGGGCGGCGCCCGTGGTGGGGCATGCGCCTGACGGTGGCTGGCGGAGGTCGGCAGCGTCGACGGCGGGTGCTTGTGCCGGCGACGGTAGCTGGCGGCAACCGGCGTCGCGGCGGCGGCAGTGGCGCGTGGTAGGGTAAGTCCAGTTCTACATGTTGCCCGATCGGAGGGGGTGGCGGCCGACGCAATTGCGGCGCGGTCTTTTGTGAGCAACCAAGCGTCGATGCCCCTCTGGAGAAGCTTTCGCGGGATGGCGGTGGCGACCACGGTGGCGGCGAAGCTACGGTCCAGCATCTTGGCTCGGCGTATGTGCTAGGGGCACCTCGGCGAAAAGCCTTGGCGGCGGCGACTTTGTGGCGCCGTTTTTCCTTGTTGGGGCGTCGTGTTCTTGTGCCCTGACCATGTCTTCCATGGGTGAAACCCGATCCTTTCTGGACAAGCGACGGCGACGCATTCGGCGTCGTACCCTTCTGAAAGGCGTCATTGTGGAAATTCGTCTCGCCGTGATGTCTCCTTGGCGGATGTCCTCCGCCTCTCGGCGCCCGGTTGATGCGAGACGGCGAGAGTTCAGATCGCGAAGTCGGGCTGCTTGCATCGGGGATGTAGCTCGGCAACAATGACGCGTGTCGAACCCTCCTTCTCCGACGGCTGGGTTTTCAGCTTTAGAGGCTCGGCAATCGCCGTGGGCGGGGCGTGGGATCATGGCAGGAAGTCGGAGCTGCTCTTCGTGGGGCCGTTGAGCTCGGCAACGATGACCTGCTGCAGCCTACTGCTTCGGGCCCGTTGGTCTGACATCTTATGATGGGTTGTTGGTGTTTTGCCATGGAAAGTCGGAGCTGCTAGCTGCTTTGCAACTATGCTCGACAACGATGACTCGTGGTAGTGTGTACTCTATCGCGTTGCGTGGGTGGGTAACCTTTCGTGGTGTTTGGCGTCACGCTTGGCTACCTTTTGCTTGTATATAAACTTCATTCATCTTAATTGAAAGGCAGAGCTCCTGCCATTGTTTCAAAAAAAATTGCCTATCCTTAACTCCTGGTATTGACGAGTTATGTTTCTTCACAGCAATCGTTTCTCCATTTTTCAGCACTCCCTGTTTCAACTCTACATGCATGAGTTTATGCATAGTCTAGTGACATTTGTTTGGAAAGTTTGAAATATATGATTCAATCTTACTTTATATACCGTGCCAAAACCACCCTCACCAAGTAGTCGCTCATCAGAGAAGTTGTTTGTGATGTTTCTCAAATATTCTAGTGGTACATAGTGTGGCTCTGAACTTCCATCTTCTAACATGCTATGCAGCTTATCATACTACTAAACTCACCATTCATTTTCTTTCAAGCAAAATCCTGACTGCAAAGCATTTTCACATGACAGCCAACATCTATTTGTCTTCCCCAGCATGCAGGGTACCTTCAGTGAGTCAGGATGCTATTTCTGTATCAAACATTTCACCAAACCAAGATAGCTGTATGAAAGAAGAAATAAGTTGTGTCAGGGTAAGCGAACCAACCACAAAGACAAATTGTCAGGTTTGTTGCATTCACCATGAGAAATAGTTTTTTTAAAGTACGGAGTTTTCCGGCGTGCCGTGATCCCATAAGCTTCATCCATGTCTAGCTCGCTGGGATCTGCTCCACCGGGCAGCTCCCAATCGAAGTGATAAAGCAGGCTCGCAAACGCCATCTCAATGTTGGATGGAGCCGTTGGCGCTCCACCCGTTCCCCTCGGGCGCTCGACCGCCGCCTCCAGAAAATCACCGAAATCCACCACAATCCTCCCTAGATCCAACCAAAATCCTTCTTCCAACTACAGATCCGCTCTTGCATCTTGTTGATCTGCCATTTGATGGGTTTTCTTCCCCCGGGCGAGGCTGTGGTTGGGATGGAGCCGCCCCTTTGGTGGGCAGCCGGCTGGCCAGGCCGGCTCGTCACTTGGTCCCGCTCTGCTGATCGAGCCATCGTCGTCTGTTGTTGCTCTGTTGGCCAAGGCGTTCGCCGTGGCCTCACATCCTACCGCTCCACTGCCGCAAGTTGGGGGAGGGATGACTCCCTCCCACCCACCAGACCCGCACCCTCCACCCGGCGACGCCGGCGCAACCACGCCTCCTTCCTCGTCGATCTGCCAACCCAGCTTGGATCCCATCCTGTCAAACCCAGATTCGCGCTCCCCAAGACCTGATCTACCGTGCCATGTCCTTCTTGCGGGCAGCAAGCATGGGGTTGATGGCTCCTGCTCGCGTCGTTCCTGGGCAGACGAAGTTGAGGAGGAGGAGGTTGCTCGGAGTGCTTGGAGTCCTAATCTGCTGCAGCTACCTCCGCTTGTGGCGGCAGCTCATGCCAGCTTCGTCCTTCGTTCAAGCTCACTCGACCCCGACATGGAGCCCTTCGCCATTTCTCCAGGGGGGTTGGAGGAGAGGCTGCTCTTCACTGACTCGGAGGCATCGCTTGACGACTCCGACGCGCCTACATCGTCTGGACGATGTAAGGCCGTTCTGCTGTCGCGGTTGCAGCGCCGGCGCCGGCGCCGTCGTCCACGTCCACGTCGGGGGCGTCAGCCGAGCGTGCGGCTACCACCGACGTACAACCCTCGCCGACTAGCATCTATCATCGTCCACCCAGCGCGCATGTCAATCTAGCCGGACGACGATGGCTTCAGGCAGGTGCACAGCAGGAGGCGTTGGCGGCGTGCCATGGCACCACGTCGACCGGTGCCATCGTACCTGATCGGCAAGTGCTTCAACTGCCTTGCCGGTGACCACGTGTGAGCCGACTGCACGTTCCAATCCAAGTGCTTCACCTGCAATGATGTCGGCCACCGGGCGCGCGACTGCCCCCAGGCACCGGTTGTCAGTCGCTGGGCGGGCAAGCGTGGTTGCTCCCCTGGGCATGCCCCTCAGTCGCTTCAGGGCGCTCGTCGGTGTCAGCTTTCGCCCGGTAGCTGGTCGCCGGTGGACACTGCCTTTGTGTGCTCTGTCTCCACCGGCAGGGAGTCGTCTGTGCCAACGGTGTGCGAGCCTCCTACTTCGGAGCCTCAGGTCGACGTGCTGGTTGTGGAGACGTCAGGCCCTGTGCGGCAGGCTGGTGCGAACCTAGATGCCACCAGCGGTGACACGGGCGGTGATGCGAACGTTGCTGGTGATCCTGTTCTGCCCAAGCGCCTACGTCGCATCTCGCGCTCCCTGCTCAAGCGGGTTAAGGCGCCGCCGGCGTCGTCACGGCTGTGGACCACCCTGTTCACCGAAGCAGACGAGCCAACCTTCCATACACAGGAGTCGTGGCAGGCCATCATGGTCGGGGACTTGATGTGCCCAGTCGTATCGCCGCGCGGCGCCATGCCCTGCTGTGGATGCGTCAGCGCGGTTTCCGCCACGCGAGCGACGTGTGTCGAACTGTTCGTGGACAACCAGTTTGACTTCGCGCTCTGGTGCCCTGGCTCGCCCTCTCCTGTCAAACGGGCAGCGATCGACCCGATGCTTATTGAGGCATTGTTGTGCATGCCGCGGAAAGTTGTCAGCGACAGCGGTGCACAACCTCTCTCCATCAACATCGATCCGCGCGCCGGGCGAGTGTCCCACACTCGTCACCTTGGCATGGTGGGGTCTGCCCTAGAGGCGGAGTTCGAGCTGATGACGAGTCGGGTGACCTGTGTCCCAACTGGGCCTTGTGATGGCCCTGACTTCCTTTTCGGATGCACGTTTAATAGGGACCAGGCTGGCCCACAGATTTCAGAGACGGCCCTGGCGGTGGACCTGTGCCTCTCGGGCTCTGATGACTGCGGATCCGGCCACAACTCTCTCAGGCCGCACCTCATGGCGCTGGAGTTGGGGGAGAAGTCTCTGGTTTTATCCGTTGAGATCGCCGGACCTGAGCAGGCTAGGGCACCCTTGTCCACCCCTCAAACTGTCGAGGCCTCCGAGCTCGAGGGTGATGCAGTCTTGGATACTTCGCCTCAGTCCGTCGACTGCCCTGAGTTCGTCGACGATGCAGCTATCCGCGCTCGGTGCCTCCGCTGCAACCGATGTCGGTTGATGACTTTATCTCCACCTTCAAGAAGCCACTGTCGCAGCCTGTCCTCGCTTCGTCGCCGCCACGCTTGTGGGTCACCAGGTTAGCAAGGGCACGGGCAATTGAGGATGATGAGCTCGTCCCCAAACGGAGCGCTCGCCTAGCTGCGAAGAGCAAGTATAGGGAGCAAAAGCCTGAGGCGCAAGCGAGGAAGGTGATGATGAAGCGCCTTGGCGTTGAGGTGGAGACACAGCTCCCTGACGAGGCTTCGTTTCAGGAGTTCTAGACAGACTTCAAGCTGCCGCTATCGTCGTCAACACGGGAGGCCATGCAGGTTCTATTTCTAGGCAGGAAGCAGTGGACCTCTAGGGCCGTTCGCGCCGCCTAGGCGTTACCCTTATTGGCTCTGTTCGGCTGGTCTATAAGCCGCTTGTGCTGATTTGTACGGCTGATTTGTTGGGAGAGAAAAATATTGTACCATGGTTGATAAGCCGGCTTATAATGGTAGCCGAACAGAGCCATTATGTCATAATATTTGGTCGCAAAATTACATCCCAATGTAATATCGAAAAGGAATTGGTTAGTTAGGTCAGTCGCAGGCTGTGATGCTAGCTTCTCGCCGGCATCGTCTGGTATCTCTGTAACGGATTAAAACTTCTTTCCTCTTAATAAAAAACGGGTCTAACCCGATCACGAAAAAAAGTAAGCGGGCACCGAATTGCATCTTTTCTACTAAGTCACCACCTTCTTTCGTATGTACAAGTGCCTCAACATGAAACTGCTCAACTTCGCAACAGTACAGTGGACTAAGCTCACAGTTGACTCTTCTTCAATATCTCCAAAATAATAAATCAATCATTTAGTCTAGCAATTAAATGAATACTTAAGGGCAACATGTGAGGTGCAGTACTCTGCTGTTGTTAGATGGAAGTTGTTACTCTTATATACCTTGCACTAAACTTTGGCGTGTATCTGAAATATATGTTCGTCGCACCGAATAATTTGGTACTTCGATCCAGAAATCCAAGAAAGGCGCTGAAAGAAACTAACAGCCCAACTCTATCTGAGCCAACTTAATTTTCTTTTGGAGTACGAGCCAACCAGTTTTTGGATCTGCACAGCGTACAGACTTGAGAGCATGGACGGGCACAGACATGGAGTACTGCTTTAAGGTACAAAATCATTTTCTCAAGCAACATGCTAAAACACTCAGAAAGTATCAAGGTTTACCATACTGCCATACTGGCACCGGTGATAAACACGAAATTTCAGAAATATCGGGGCAAATTCAAAGTTTCAAACCATACAGAACTTGGCATGATTTCACCATAAACTGTCCCTAATTCATCTACATCAGAATTGCATATAACAAGAAGCAACATATATATCACAAGTTATAGCACCCAGTTGATATATGTAAACTAGTATAAACAGTCCCAGGTATTACATGCAGAGTCCCAAATAGCAGCTAGGATTGGGACTGTCCGTCGCGGCTCGCGGGGAAGAATCGAGGAAACAGAAAAAGGAAACAGATGAGTACAGGAGCACGGGGGAAGATCGCGAATAATGGATCAGGGTGCTCACGTCGTGCGGCCGTGGTCGTGGACAATCGTCGCGGTGTTTGACTGGAGTGGAGGGAGAAGCTGAGAAGGGGAAGGGGAGGGAAAAGCTGGGAAGCTGCCGGGGTGTACTTTGAATCCGTGGTTATCTAAATCCTGTCAGTTTTTTTTTTTGAGATGTTGAGTCTCTGGTAGGTGAGGGTAGAGGCGTGGTTCAACGTGGCGCTACAGTAAATATTTGTTAATTATGGATTAATTAGGTTTAATAAATTCGTCTCGCTAATTAGTTGTCGGTGTTTCGAGTTATCACCGACGAGTAAATTTGTATTATTGCGCGTCTAGCTCGGATGGTGTGCTTAGAGTACACGAGGTTTATACTGGTTCGGACAGAAAGTCCCTACGTCCAATTCGTCGTTGCTGCTCATGTTACTAGCACCGAAAGTTTATAGTAGGGTTACAAATGGACGAGAAAAGGGAAAAGATCCCAAGTCTCTAGTGAAAAGAGTGAGTGGGTGCTGAGAGCTCGATCACTGCTCAGCTGTGCGTTCGTGTCGTGCTCTTATGCGGATCTGTATCGGATCTTGATGGGTCGATCGGTTCGGGATCCTCTTCATGAGGCGTCCTACTTTCTTTTTATAGGCCAAGGAAAAGCGCGGGTTATAGCAGAGGAAAAGGAGAAGAACGAAAGAGAGGAAGGCCTCCATGATCGTCGGGTCCTTCTTCTCCTTCATGTGGGTCCCGTCGACCCTGTAGATGTCAACAGGGACAGCTCCACGTCGTGGTCTCGTTCATCCATTTGGCGCCATCTTGTGAGCGTCATCCCGCCGGTCATGGCGCTTCACTCCGTCCTGACGGATGTCGTGGTGTGAATCGACGCGCGTCGGTGTTTGTGACGAGGTTAAGCGGAAGTAAACACCGCATGACGTCCGACGCTGTTCTTGATGTGAATCCTCAGGTATGGCCCGTCGTGGCTGCGGGTTACATTAAGGCGTTCTGGTCTCTTCCTTGGTGTCAGAGTTTTGACTCAGGCCCATACGCTTGGACCTGGAGTGGTTGGCGGCGGTATGGGTCCCCGTCGGGCGAGACGGAGCCCGCACCCAAGGGGTCTGGTGAGGTGGAGCCCGTGATCTTGGGGTCGGGCGAGGCGGAGACCGTGGCCCAAGGGTCGGGTAGGCGGAGATCCCGCCCTCAAGGGTCGGGCGAGGCGGAGATCGTGGCCTCGGGGTCGAGTAAGGCGGAGCCCGCCCTCAGAGGTCGGGCGAGGCGGAGATCGTGGCCTCGGGGTCGGGCGAGGCGGAGATCGTGGCCTCAGGGTCGGGTGAGGTGGAGCCCGCCCCCGAAGGTTGGGCGAGGCGGAGATCGAGGCCTCGGGATCAGGTGAGGTGGAGCCTGCCCCGGAGGTCAAGCGAGGCGGAGCCCGCGCACCTGGGGTCGGTTGGAGCTGTAGACACGCTCTTGACTGCTCGGTTGAATCAATGTTGTTGACCATTAGCTCTTCCTCTTCGGATACCCTAGTATTGGTCCCCGACAGTAGCCCCCGAGCCTACGGAGGAGTAGAATACTCCTTTGGAGTTTTTTTTCGACCGGGAGGACTCTGAGGGCCTTGGCCTTTTCTTGACACCCATGGCGTGTCCTGGGGACAGCGATTCCCTTTCGTCGTGATCGGGCCTTTCGGGGGTATAGCCGTGAGATTTGGTGGGTCAGAAAAGGTCTTTCCTGATTTCGACCCCTACGGGGGTCTGTCGTTCTGCGACCGTGCATTCGGTCTCCTTGCGAGTCCAACTTTCCTCGAGCCCCCACACATAGCAGGGGTCCGGTCGAGGGTCGGTTCGTCTTCCCTCAAGCGTTTTTTCGATAAAAATGGAGGGGCTGAGACGTGCCATGATTTTCCTCTATGGACGAGCCATGGTGCTCGGTGAGTTGTTAATGGGCTAGTCCGAGTGGTGCCTCGTCATCCCGTTCACGGGGTCCGGCTTGGGTCAGTTGGTGACCGACTCCAGATTCTCAGCGGTCAATCCATATAGTTCTCAGGTCCGTTCGATCGGTCCCGAGGGTCTCTATCTTTCTTCGAGGAAAAACCATGGATCATATCCGTTCGAGGCTCGAACATCGGCCGGGACGCCCATGGCGCTCGTGCCCGCTCGGGTACTGGCCGCTAGCCGGCCCATCCCTTTCCATCCCTCACTCTAAAAGTGCCCGTTGCGATTATCAAACCCGTCGGTGGGCCAACCTTCGAACTCCTAGGCTTAGACGAGGCCGTAGGAGTGTTTTCAGCTCCGTATCCCTCTTACCTGTGATGGGTCATGGCCCATTTGGGGAGGCAAAATGTCCGGTGTGTTTTTCGAGGGGATGGTCATAGGTTGCGTGCGCACGCCCGCGATGAGACGTGGTGACATGTCGTGGCAGGCGCAAAGATCTAGGCGGGCGGTTGGTTTTCTCGCACCTGTCGCCCCTATAAAACCAAAGGGTTAGCCCTCCGGGTTTCATACGCACGCCTGCATCCTTGCCTCCATAGCCACACCGCCACCACCAACGCTTAGGTTTCCTGCCTCCGCATCTCCACCACCGTTGAGCTCGCATCCATTCACTCCCACCTCGAATGGATCCGTGGTGCCGTTCCGACATCACCTTCCAGTGCATAGAGGGCCTCATCTATCGTGGTCTTCTCCGTGTGCGGACCTCGGCCGAGGAGTGGTTGCTGCCCGGCGATGAGGGTTCGCCATCGCCACTGGCGGCTACATGGTGTCGTTCGCACACTTCCACGAGCGTGAGCTTGCGACCCCCGCCTACAAATTCCTCGCAGGGGTTGCTGCACTTCTACAAGATTGAGCTGCAACATTTCAATCCCAACAAGATCCAGTACATGCGGCGTTCGTCGTGCTGTGCGAAGGATTCCTAGGGATCAGCCCCCACTTTGACTTGTGGAGGTATTTCTTCACCGTCAGTCTCCAGAGGAAGAGGGAGAAGGGCGGCAGGCAGGAGCTGCACATGTCGATGGGGTGTGCTAGCATCCAACTTTGGAATAATCTGGTCAGCGAGTACCCATCCATATGGCTCTTGACGTCCAACAAGGGGTGGCACTCGCGTGTTTCTTCCTCAAGAATGACGTCGCCGCCCCTCTACCGGAGTGGCGCCTGATCGAAGAGGCCCCGGAGTAGTGGAGAAAGTGGGGTGTCCTAGAGAAGGACAAGAAGAGGATCCAAGACCACATCGCCGCCATTCACATCCTAAAGGAGAATGGCCTAAAAGGGTCGGGCATCATCGGGGCCTACCACGTGAGAAGGGTGGCACCGTTGATGACGCGCACGCTCCCGCTATATGCGATGGCGCCCGAGGCGTCGTTCGATAGAACGGCGCTCGCCGAGGGAACGCTCCCCAACTCTGAGATCGCGCAACGCATCAAGGAGGCGATGGGGCCTTTGCGGGATGACACGGGTGCTGCCCTCGACTTCATCTACCCGATGCCGGGGCATCCTCCGATGCGGCCGAAGCCCGGCTACGTCGTCTTTGTAAGTTTCCCTTTCTCCTGCCTTCTCTTCAATTGATTTCCTGACCCCGTGGGACTAACTTTGATAGAGGCGAGACCAGCCAAGGGACCTCATCCTCATGGATCACCCGGCTCCGCTGTCGAGGGATTTGGCCGTGAGGGTGGCTAATCCTCGCCGAGGGTAAGTGGCTGTGGAAGGCGAAGGAGGACAAGAAGAGGAAGAAGCAGCAGAAAGTTGCGGACGCAAGAACAAGGGGAGGACACTGACAATGATGATGATGGTGATGACAATGAGGTGATGGAGGAAGAAGAAACGGTAACCAACGATATCGAGTGGGACAACCTGGAGAACGAGGATGCATGATAGGCATCAATTCGTCCTTGCAGGCGTCGGGACCCTTCCCATCCCATGGAGGGGAGGGTACATCTAGGGATGCCGACGGAGGTGGGACGTACCATCGGCCTACCCTAGGAGCCTATAGAGGAGGGTTCCTCTGCCGTCGCGCTCGAGGTGCCAGCGGAGGTGGGTGGCCCCGCCGTCGTGCCCCAAGAGCCAAGGGGAGCGGGGTGTTCCGCCAACGTGCCCTAGGAGCTGCCCAGGGCGAGCCCCTCAGCCCAGGAGCAGGGGGTGGGCTCGAAGCGGCCTTGTTCCAACGAGGTAGAGCAAGGGTCGGGGGTTCATCCCCCAAACACATCTGCCGCCCGATAGCGCCAAGGTGAGTTATTGATTCCTTTGTGTTTTCCTGTTTTAGTCAGATTTCATCGTGACTTGTGTTTTTGTCCTTTGCAGCGTTGGCGGCGTCAGAATCCCTTGGCACTGGCGCTGAAGAAGAGCATTGCCCTCCAATTGGGGCAGTGGCCGTCGGCTAGTGTCGCGCCCGTTTCGGGCGGGAGCGGCGCTAGTGTAACCACATCGCCGACCGATCGGGCGCCACCTGTGATGGCGCTTGTGCCCTCGGCGAGACGGGCGGACGTGGGCATTCAAGGGTCGCCTTTGGACATCGCAGAGCAGCCGGTGATGGCCGCGATACCGCTGCCAACGGCGGCAGGGCGGACGGGGTTGCCGACCGTGTTGGGCGCGACGCAACCGGCCATGACCCCACCGACACAGGTGGAGGTGGTGGCGGCCATGACAGATGGGTCACAGCCGGGCGTGACCCGTGCCATCGATGGCCCAAGCGACGGCGCCAGACGCGGGTCGGATGGAGGGGGGGCTGAAAGGTCCTTGTATAGTTTTGGTAATTAAGTGACAACCTAGGTGGACTAATTGTGTTTGTGTGAGATACATAGGTGATTAGTCCACAGGTACATGTGTGTGAGCAACATATGACATGAAGGTGAAAATGGTGCGGAGATGTTGCAAAACTCACACATGTGATGATGAAGGAGCTTATTGCACATGAGATATGACATTGAGTCATGTGATCAAGGTGGAGAAGATCAAGACATGACTTGGCTTGATGGACTGGTTGCAAGCGTGAAGGGCAAGTCAGAGGCTTTGGAGCGATGGACCGCGTGGCGGTGAAGCTTGAGCAAGACTTGGCGCCGATGGACGAAGGCAACGGTGAAAAGCAAGTGAAGTCAAGATCGATGAACCAATATGATCACATGATGATATGAAGTGGATCATATCATTGTTGATTGTGTTGGTGCATGTGTTGCATCGACATTGGAGGAGATGAAATGGAAAGCACAAGGCAAAGGTATAACCTAGGGCATTTCATTTCACTGGTCATAGGTGTGTAGAGAAGTTGATGACCGAGTTTAGGATAGATGGCCGTACTATCAAGACGGGCAAACTTGTTTGCATATCGGTCATCTAGTGCCACTCGAGTGATCTAACTTTGCATCATCGCTAGGATCGAGTGGCGTGGCAAGTTGAGTGGCTAATCCTTTTGAAAATGTTTGTGAAAAGCTAACACACATACACATGGTGATGTACACTTGGTGGTGTTGGCACATTTGCAAAGGTGAAGAAGTTGGTGAAGAAAAGGAGTTGAATGCGCGGGTCACGGGGTGACCGGAGGCGTCCGATATGATAACCGGATGCGTCTGGTGTCTTCCTGATGTGATCGGACACGTCCGATATCTATACCGGACGCGTCCGGTAATCTGACCAGGCGCAGGCAGAGTTGCCGAGGTGACCAGACTCTGGCTCATAGCAGTGACCGAACGCTGAGCAATCACTGTGTAGCATCCGGTCATGGTGATGTGGAGCGCTGGTGTTGGTCCAGAGTGCACCGAATGCGGGAGCGCGTCTGGTCGGCCACACCGGACACGTTCGGTCGGAGTTGAGTAGCTCTAGGAGCTCTCTGGACTCAACCGGACGCTGCCCATCCTACGTCCGGTCAGTCACACTGGACGCATTCGGTCGCGGTTGAGCAACTCTGGGAGCTCTCTGGACTCGACCAGACGTTGGCCCTCCTGTGTCCGATCGACACACCGAACATGTCCGATCCGACATGTCAGAGAGAGCCATTGGTGGCAACGGCTAGTTTGAATAGGACACGTGGCGGTCAGGCAGCGACCAGATGCAGGTGATCGGACACGTCCGGTCCCCACCGGACGCGTCCGGTGCACATGATCTACGCGTCCGGTCGTCCCGAAAAAAGCCTAGTGAAGGGGTAACATCTATTTTAGCCCGTGGGGCTATAAATAGAAGTGGTGGTCGGCCTTTGGCCGTTAGCTGAGCACACTTGAGCCTTGGTGGCTTATGTGGTAGTGCTTGGGAGCCCTCTAACTCACTTTAGCTTGATAGTGTTCTTCCGATTGAGTGTGTGAGCGATTCTAGTGTGATTGCATCGTGAGGTTGCATCTAGTGGCACTAGGTGGTCGTCTTGCAAGCCGGTGGAGCTTGTTACTGTTGGAGGTTGCCATCTCCTAGATGGCTTGGTTGTGGTCTCTGTTGAAGCCCGCAAGAAGCTTGTGCGGTGCTCCGGACAAGAGCTTTGTGAGGGGCATTGTGCTCACCCCGCGGGAGCCACAAAGAGCAACTCTAGTTGAGTGTGTCATTGAGCTACCCTCACTTTCGGGGTAGTTTCTTGCGGTGCCCGATGTGTGGGCTTGGCGGGTGATGCCAATTAGCCAGCCGAACCACCAAGTGAGCGGTCGACACAACAGGGACTAACGTGTTGGCAAGCACGTGAACCTTAGGAAAAATCATCGTGTCATCCTTGTATTCCCGTTGGTTTGCATCCTCGGTACACAAGCTTGTGATTAGTTTCATATACATTGTGCTTGTGTAGTTGCTCTTGTAATTAGTTAGCTTGTGTAGCTTGCTAATTACCTTCTAGCTTGTGTAGCATAGAAGTAGCTCCCTTGCGTGGCTAATTTGGTTTGTGTAACCTTATTAGTCACATTGCTTAGTTTGTGTAGCTAAGTATTTGCGCTCTCTAATTTGGCATTGGTTGCCTTGTTATTGAGCATTGCTAGTGAGCTTAGGTGGCTTTGTGCTTTTGCTTACTAGCATGTGTAGGAGCTCCTTGTTGCTTGAAATACTAGTAGAATAGGTTTGTGTGACCTTACTTCTATAATTGGTTAGATGAGCTCTAGCTAGCCTGGCACCTTCGTTGTCCAATTAGGATCCTTATAAGGTGTTTGTGAACTTAGATAGAGGGGAGTAGTCTTGGCTAAACCAAATTATTTTAATTCCGCATTTGTTTCGGTTAGTCGACCCAATTAAATTTAGAAATGACTATTCACCCCCCCTTCTAGTCACCATCTTGACCTTACAGGGACACGCCCGAGGGGTCCCCGGGAGTTGTAGTGCTGGGAGAGAGGTTCGCGCTAGCACCGCTGGCCCCTTCCATCGCCGAAGGGGGCGTCCTGGCGAGAACGTCACAGCGAGAGGGGTCAATGGCGCTTAGGGCCGGCGGGGAGTCGTCCCTGACCCTGACGTCGGTGGGTAGCGGCTCACCCATGCAGGGTGATCCCCTACTCTAGTGGATGGATCCGTAGGATCCGGCGTCGATGTTTTTTACCCTTGACAACGCCGCAGAGAGCATGTAGTGGGAGAGCCTCGACGTAGGGATCACGTCCGTGCTCGAGGCCTTGGACCACACCACGAGTGCATTGCGCGACGTCGTTGTTCCCTCTGGCCGGGTATGGTTTGGTCCTGCTTCTTGCCCTTTTCTTCCTCTATATACTTTTTGCATCCTAACCATCGTCTCCCTGTAGTCCCTTATAGCTCACAAACGGGGGAAATCTCGGTTCCTTCATCAACAGAAGGAAACATGGGATCGCCTCGTCGAGGAGGCGCGGCTACGCGGGGAGGTTATAGCTTAGCTCACCACCACCCAGCAGAGGGTGGTCGAGCTGACTTCCCTTGCCGAGGAGGCTACCAATCTTTGGTCGTGGGTGGATAAGGCCCGTCGAGATGCTGGCGAGGCCGAGAAGGTGTTCGAGGCCCTATCGGCGAGGTCACGGAAGGATGATGAAGAAGCCACCAGGGTCAGGAAGGAGCGGGATGAGTTGCTCTAGAGGGATGCTGAAACCCGCCAGTGGATCCTTGACCTTCTAAGCGACGTTGAGAAACAAAGGGATCTAAGGCTGGGGGCTGAGGAGAAGCTCGCGGCCTTGGAGAAAAGGGCGAGCCTAAATGCCGTGGCGGTCGCTCGGCTCCGCAAGGAGTGGGATGAGCTGATCCAAACCATGGAGAGGCTCCGCTCAAAACATGGCGTGGCTCGCTAGGAGCATGACCAGGCTTTCCGAG
Organism: Miscanthus lutarioriparius; assembly: GCA_904845875.1. NCBI lineage: Eukaryota > Viridiplantae > Streptophyta > Magnoliopsida > Poales > Poaceae > Miscanthus > Miscanthus lutarioriparius. The sequence goes on from CAJGYO010000001.1 coordinate 127,521,298, forward strand.
AACGTGACTAGGCCTGCCAAGAGCGCGGCGATGTGCAGCAGAAAGTCGGCTCCCTCCAGGCCGAGCTCGAAAGGGAGATGACCCAGAAGTTGGAGGCCAAGAGCGTTTCTATCGGGCTAGCTATGGATCTCGCCGAGGAAAGGAGAAAACTTCAGGCGGAGAGTGATGAGCTCGGTATCCTGAGAGCCACCCTCGGAGTGGTCTGCGACGACCTTGAGGTGGTGCGATCGGAGGGGACCAGCTCGCTCACGGCTCGTGCCATCGAGATCATGGTCCGGGTGCGCCAACTCGAAAGGAATGCCCTTCACGCCGGGGTCAATTAGTCCTTCGCTATTGCTCATTCTCATTATGGGGACATCATCGATCTAGAGGCGATGAGCCACGGCTACGCGCCTGGTTATGAAGTCCACAAGCTGGAGGAGATGGAAACGGTGGTGGTTCCCCTTTCGTATGACCTGGTGGACATGATATAAGGCATAGTTCTCCCCCGAAGGGGCTAGTTAGTTAATTTGGTCGGGCGGTCGTTCTTGTAATAAGCGGACAAGTTCTGACCCTTGTGCTTTGTTTAAACAACTTGTTATTTCGTTTGAACAAATTTGTTCTTTCTTCCTTTTTGTGTGTAAAAAGGGGTTAATGCATTCTGACCCTTCCTATTGTTAAGACCGTAGAGCTCGAGGTGTGGGCAAGAAACTCTGATTATGCTGGTAAGCAAGAGTGCCATAGCCGCTAGGGCATAGGTTTCTTGCAGTCTGACCAGCCTTACTCAGTCGTTTGTTTCCGCAAACCTTTCCTCTAGGTTTTTAACACGAGGAAGGGTCGAGCACGACGACTGTTTCAGAAAGGGTATATATACCCTTATCAGTCCCCGAGTGAGGCCCGACCCTTTACCGTTGCTAGGGTCAGGTTTCACTAAAGATCGAGAGAGACGATATCGAAACTAGTAGCAGAAAACGTCTCTTGTTTTAGAAACGTTATCCTTAGTTTTCACATGTATCCCCTCCCTAGGATCTGAGCCATTATTCAGTGACCGTGCATTAGGTCTCCTTACGAGTCCAACTTTCCTCGAGCCCCCGCGCGTAGCGGGGGTCCGGTCGAGGGTCGGCTCGTCTTTGTGATCGTTACCCCATCCGCGGTTTCCGCAACCAGAGAGGTTGAGCTAACGTCACTTGCCTCGATGGCTCGACTGACGTGCTCGGTGAGCTCGCTAACGGGCATGTCCGAGTGGAATCCGGGTCTGTCATTCGTGACGGGGTTGGCATAGCCCTCATGTGGCATTCCATTGCTCCTTAACCCGCCTCCCGACAGATGCCCTAGTTGTTCCGGAGACTGACTCAGGTGGCCCCTTTGCCTCCCCTCGATGGGGATTCTGTGGGCATGGCTTGAGGTTAGAATTGAACGAGAAGGTCAAGATGACCCTGTCCGCTTCTCAGCGGGTCGGGCAAAGGCCGTTGGGGCTCATATGTGTTTTCTCCCCTAGCTCTATTTGACGCGAGGTGGCCTCGAGCCCTTCGCCAGCTGGCCTTCGAACCTCGGTCGATTGCCGCTCATATCGAATGAGACGACTATCGCTTTGTGACGTGACGTAGAGCGTTGTGATACAATAATTGCATATGCGATGCTTGGATGTATGGGATGAATGCATGGATAAATGTATGAATGAATGTATGAAAGCATGCATGGGAATGGGTGAATGAATGATCATGCACTAGAAAAGCAGAACGGGGGTCGATAACGTTACCTTGATGGCTCGAGTGACGGGTTCAGGGAGCTCTTATCAGATATGTCCGAGTGGAATCCGGGTCCATCGTTTGTGATGGAGTCGGCATAACCCGCATGGGGCCTCCTACTGCTCCTTACCCGTCTCTCGATAGCGGCTCGAGCCGTCCGATCAACTTGGGTGACCTGCTGGCCTCTCCTCGATGGAGATTCCGTAGGTGGGCCCCTCCAAACCCTTCTTGGGAAGGCGGAGGCTAAAGCTCAGAGTGCGAGCAACTAACTCTTATCACGCTGGTGAGCAAAAACATCATAGCCACTGGGGCGGAGGTTTCTTGTGGTCCGACCAGTTTTACTCAACGTTTGTCTCCGCAAACCTTGCCTCTAGTTTTTTAACGTGAAAAAGGGTTGAGCATGGAGAATATCTACCAAATAGACATACTCTTACCAACCCCCAAGTGAGGACTGATCCCTGGCCGTTGCTAGGGTCGGGCGTCACTTAGAGATCGTGGAGTCGACAGCGAAACCAATAGGAGAAGACGTACGTAAATTAAGGGTGGCCCGTCTCTCGGCATCGGCCCGAGCCATCTGATCGACTTGGGTGACCAGCTGGCACAGGACTTACCTTGATGGCTCGAGTGATGGGGTCGGGGAGCTCTTACCGGATATGTTCGAGTGGAATCTAGGGCGTCGTTCGTGACGGGGTCAGCATAAACCGCATGGGGCATCCTACTGCTCCTTGCCCATCTCTCGACAGTGGACCGAGCCGTCTGACTAACCTAGGTGACCCACTAGCATAGGACTTTCCTATGGAGATAGTGAAAGCTCTAGTTTGGTTTTGGTTAATTGATGAAACCCTAAGTGCTAACCTAGTTTATCAAAGTGATAATAAGATATGTAGCACTACTCCAAGTGATGAAGCAATGGTGAAGATCATGACGATGGTGATGGCATGGTGATGATCAAATGCTTGAACTTAGAAAAGAAGAAAGAGAAAAACAAAAGGCTCATGACAAAGGTATAAATAGTAGGAGCCATTTTGTTTTAGTGATCGAGACACATAGTGAGTGTGATCACATTTAGGATCAATAGTCGTACTATTAAGAGGGGTGAAACTCGTATTGAAATGCGGTTATCAAAGTGCCACTAAATGCTCTAACTCATTGCATATGAATTTAGGATCTAGTGGAGTGCTAACACCCTTGAAAACATTTGTGAAAATATACTAACACATGTGCACAAGGTGATACACTTGGTGGTTGGCACATTTGAGCAAGGGTTAGGAACTTCACCGGTAGAGTGTCCGCCCGTAGAGTGCGGACAGTCCGACGGTGCCACCGGCGCTCTATACAAAAAATATGGAGGTCACTGTAAGTGACCGGAAGCTGGTCTTGGTAGGACCGGCACGTCCGGTCAATGGAAGCATGAAGACGCTGGCGTCGATCTTCGACCGGACGCTAGGTCACTTAGTGACTGGACGCTGACGGGGTGCGTCCGGTCCTGCTGACATGGCAGTGCACAGAGGAGACGCCGAGTGACCGGACGCTGGGTGAGTTCGGTCGGGCAGGACAGAACGCGTCTGGTCGTGATTTTTCACGAATGGAAGCTTACTGGAAATGACCGGACGCTGAGGTCCTGCGTCCGGTCACTTTCAAGCAGCGCGTCCGGTCACAACTTAAATGTACTAATGACCGTTGGGATCGGGCGATCAACGTTTGAAGCAGGGGACATGTGGCACACATCGCGCAACCGGACGCTGGGGTCCAGCGTCCGGTCGATCTGACCTGCGCGTCCGGTCATCCCGTTTTTCAGTGGACTGAGGAGCCAACGTCTCTATTTCATGGGGGCTTCTATTTAAGCCCCACGACCGGCTCAAGCTCACTCTCTTGGCCATTTGCATTGACATAGCAACCTTGTGAGCTTAGCCAAAGCCCTCCCACTCATCTCCATCATTGATTCATCATCTTTGTGAGATTGGGAGAGAATCCAAGTGCATTGCTTGAGTGATTGCATCTAGAGGCACTTGGTATTCGTGTTTCGCTGTGGGACTCACTTGTTTCTCTTGGTGGTTGCCACCACCTAGATGGCTTGAAGCAGCGAGGATCGTTGAGCGGAGGTTGGTGATTGTCTTCGGCTCCGATCGTGGTGATTGTGAGGGGTCTTGTGCCTTCCCCGGTGGAGCACCGAAAGGTAACTCTAGTGAATTGCTCGTGTCATTGAGTTACCTCACTTGTGGGTAGGTTCTTACAGTGTCCAATTGTGTGGACGAAGTTCGTGCAACACCTCTTAGCCACAAAATTTAGGACCTTTCAGATAGAGGATGAGATCATCCTCCCCCAAAATTTAGTTAGGCAGATAAGCCAGGCGACGAACTCATAACAAGTGAACAAGCTTTTAAATTTTGTTATGGCCAAACATATTTTTAGCCCTTCTCCCCTTTTTTTATAAAAAGGTTAATGCATTCTGACCCTTTTCATTGTTACGGCTATAAAGCCCAGGGTGCGGGTGAACAAACTCTGATCACGCTGGTGAGCAAAAACGCCGTAGCCGCTGGGGCATAGGTTTCTTGTAGTCCGACTAGTTTTACTCAGCATTCGTTTCCGCAACCCTTACTTCTAGGTCTTAACGTGAGAGAGGGTCAGACATAGAGAATGTTTGCCAGGTGGATATACTCTTAGACGCGTACCAACTGTTTCTGTAGTTAAGGCTAGAAAGCTCGGGGTGCGGAAAAAACTCTGATCACGCTGGTGAGCAAAAACGTCGTAGCCGCTGGGGCGTAGGTTTCTTGCAGTCCGACCAGTTTTACTCAACGTCTGTTTCCGCAACCCATGCTTCTAGGTCTTAACGTGAGAAAGGGTCGGGCGTAGAGAATGTCTACTGGATAGATATGCTTATATCAGCCCCCGAGTGAGGCCCAACCCCCTGCTGTTGCTAGGATCGGGTGTCACTAAAGATCAGGGAGTTGGTAGCGAAACTGATAAGAAAAAGTGTGCGTATATTAAGGGTAAAAACGACATAGCTATTCGATGTTCCAGGCGTTGACGAAGACTTCGCCGTCGATGGTATTGAGCTTGTAGGTGCCTGGTCAGAGCACCTCTGCGACGACGTATGGTCCCTCCCATGGCGGAGAGAGCGTGTGGCGGTTCTTGTTGCTCTAGACGAGGCATAGCACCAGGTTCCCGACATTAAACGCCCGACCCCGCACTCGACAACTATGGTACCGGCATAACGCTTGCTGGTACTTGGTCGAGCGGAGGAGGGCAATGTCGCGCGCTTCATCTAGCTAGTCCATGGCATCCTCGAGGGATGCCTCGGCTCCCTGATCATCGTACGCCTTGACCCTCGATGCTCCATAATCGAGGTCGGTCGAGAGGATATCCTTGGAACCGTGGACCATGAAGAATGGTGTGTAGCCGGTGGCTCGGCTTGGGGTCATCCTCAGGCTCCAGAGCACCGTAGGAAGCTCCGCGACCCATCATCCGCCAAACTTGTTCAACCGGTGGAAGATCCTAGGCTTGAGGCCTTGTAGGACCATGTCGTTTGCGCGCTCGACCTGCCCGTTCGTGCGGGGGTGCGCCACGGCGGACCAATCGACACGGATGTGGTATTCGTCGCAGAATTGGATGATGGAGTTGTCCATGAACGGCGGACCAATTGACTTTCTAGTGAACCGCGTGCCGTTGTCCATGATGATGGAGTTTGGGACCCCAAAGCGATGGATGATGTTCTAGGTGCGGCATGGTGACCGCAGACCCCACCATGGATGTCGCTCAGCAACCGCTTCCCTTGTTCAATGGGGATGCAATGATGTAGGATCCCAGTGTGGCTTCGCCTATAGAGCTCGCCCTCAATAAGGACAAAGGACTTGGCGTGACGTGCTAGCCGCCGAGCCTCCATTTTGTCCATCGGTAGTGCCTCACGGAGGAGGTAGTCGAGGTAACGCATCCTCCAGTCGACCAGAGGGTCGGGCTCGTCTTTGGATCCTCGTCAAGCTCCATGACTTTGGGGTCGGATGGTGCCGACGAGCTGGTTAGCCCCTAAGCCTAGGGCAGGCGGCCCATCACCGGCTTGTTCTGGCTCCTCGTAGCGGACTCGAGGGCTAGTACTGATCGCCGGTGAAGACGCCCGTCGACACCAGCTCTCGGCCGGACACCGTTTTCGCTAGCGCGTCAGCCACCTCGTTGAGACGCCTCGGGATGTGATTGAGCTCGAGACTATCGAACTTGTCCTCTACCTGGCGGACCTCTTGGAAATATGCAACCATCTTGGCATTATGGCAGCTTGATTCCTTCATGACTTGGTCCATGACTAGCTGGGAGTCACCCCGAACATCGAGTCGTCGGATACCCAGCTCGACGGCGATGCATAGGCCGTTGATGAGTGCCTCATACTCGACCACATTGTTGGAGGGGAAATGGATGCGAACCATGTACCTCATGCGTACCCTGAGGGCCAAAACAAAGACCAGCCCCACACCGGCACCTTTCTTCATCAGTGATCCTTCAAAGTACATCGTCCAGTACTCTTGGTCAACGACTGCTGGCAGCATTTGGACCTCGGTCCACTCTACAACGAAATCAGCCAGCACTTGGAACTTGATGGCCGTACGAGGGGCATACGAAATGCCTTGACCCATAAGCTCGAGTGCCCACTTCATGATTCTTCCTATGACATCCTAGTTTTGGACGACCACGCCGAGAGGGAAGGACGTCACGACCGTCACCGGATGCGACTCGAAGTAGTGACGTAACTTCCTCTTGGTGATGAGGACGGCGTACCAGAGTTTTTGGATTTGGGGGTAGCGAGTCTTAGAATTGGACAAGACCTTGCTAATGAAGTACACATGACACTACACATTGAAGGCATGCCCCTCTTCTTCTCGCTCCACCACCAGGGCGGCGCTGACCACTTGCGTGGTGGCCGCAATGTAGAGTAGAAGCGGTTCCTCATGGGTTGGAGGGACCAGGATCGGGGCCTTCGTCAGAAGCTGCTTGACTGTGTCAAGTGCCTCCTGGGCCTCGGGCGTCCATTTGAAACGGTCAGCCTTCTTTAGGAGCCGATAGAGGGAAGACCTCATTCGCCGAGGCGCTAGATAAAGCGGCTGAGCGCGACGAGGCACCCTATAACTCGTTGTACCCCCTTTATGTTCTGAATCGGGCCCATCCTCGTGATGGCCGAGATCTTCTCTGGGTTGGCTTCGATGCCATGCTCGGAGACGATAAAACCCAGCAGCATACCCCTTGGGACCCCAAAAACGCACTTCTTGGGTTGAGCTTAATGCTGTTTACTCGAAGTTTCATGAAGGTCTGCTCTAGATCGGCTACAACCTGGTCAGCCCATTTGGACTTGACCTCGATGTCATCCACGTAGGCCTCAACGGTTCGCCCGATAAGGCCCCCGAAACATTTGAGCATACAACGCTGGTACGTAGCCCCCGTGTTTTTAGACCGAACGGCATCGTGACGTAGCAGAACAATCCGAATGGGATGATGAAAGATGTCGTGAGCTGGTTGAACTCTTTCATCGTGATTTGATGGTAGCCGAAGTATGCATAAAGGAAGCAAAGGGTTTCACACCCTGAGGTTGAGTCGACTACTTGGTCTATGCGTGGTAAAGAAAACATATCCTTTGGACATGCTTTGTTGAGACCCGTGTAGTCGACACACATTCTCCATTTTCCACTCTTTTTTTATACCAAAACGGGATTGGCTAACCACTCGGAGTGGTATACTTCCTTGATGAAAGAGTGGTGATTCACTCGCTTGGAGCAGGTGGCCCATGGCCCTGTGCTTCTCCTCGTCGAAGCGACGCAAGTGCTGATTCACTCGCATGGAGCATGGCCTGATCATCAAGGCATGCTCAGCGACTTCTCTTGGAATGCCTGGCATGTCCGAGGGTTTCCATGCAAAGATGTCTCTGTTGGTGCGGAGAAAGTCGACGAGCATGCTTTCCTATTCAGAGGAAAGCGTGGTGCCAATGCGCACCACTTTGCCCTCGGAGCCACTAGGGTCTATGAGGACCTCGTTGGCGCCCTCTACAGACTCAAAAGACCCGGCCGACCGCTTGGGGTCGGGTGCTTCTTCAGTGACCTCCTTCCTGATGGCCGCAAGCTCCTTGGAGGCGACGATTATCATGGCGTGTTCGCAGCACTCGACCTCGCACTCGTAGGCATGCTGGAAGGAGGTGCCAATGGTGATAACCCCACACGGTCCTGACATCTTCAGCTTCAGATAGGTGTAGTTGGGGACGGCCATGAACTTCACGTAGCATGGACGTCCCAAGATGGCGTGGTAGGTTCCGTGGAACCCGACCACCTCGAAGGTAAGGGTCTCCGTCATGTAATTGGTCGGATCCCCAAAGGTGACGGGCAGATCCATCTGCCCAAGTGACACGCTCGCTTTCTAGGCACGATGCCATGGAAAGGCACTCCGGTAGGTCGGATGCGCGATCGGTCAATGCCCATGGCGTCGAGCGTTTCGGCGCATACATGATGTTGAGGCCGCTGTCTCCATCCATCAGTACCTTGGTGAGCCGCTTCATGTCGATGATCGGGTCGACCACAAGAGGATATCTCCCCGGTTGTGGGACGCCCTCCGGGTGGTCAGTCTGATCAAAGGTTATGGTGGACTCCAACCATCGGAGGAAGGTAGGCGCGGCCGGCTCGGTCGTATAGACCTCACGACACGTGAGCTTCTGGCGGCGCTTGGAGTCGTAGGCCACCGACCCTTCGAAGATCATGAGGTAGCCATCCAGCGTTGGAAAGCCGCCATCCTTCCCATCGGCGTTGTCCTCGGACGACTTGGGGTCCCTCCTATGCTCCCCCTTGTTGGAGCCTCCAGACAAGAACCGCTTCATGAGACCGCAATCCTTGTATAGATGCTTGATGGGGAAAGCATGGTTCGGACATGGTCCTTCGAGCAGCTTCTCGAAGTGGTCCGGGGTGACTTCGGCGGGCTTCTGCCCCCCCTTGCGGTCGGTGGCAGCCATGAGCGAGCCCTCGTGCCGTTGCTTGTTCTTCTTCTTGCTAGGACGGTTGGAGGCACCTTCATCGGCGTCCTTGTCCTGCTTTGCCTTGCCCTTAAGGCGGTCGAAGATCGCTTCGACCACCTCCTCGCCCGAGGCGTGGCAGGTGGCGATGTCGAGGAGCTCCTTGGTGGTTCGTGGGCCCAGACGTCCCAACTTATGAACTAGGGACTCGCAGGTGGTCCCAGACAGGAAGGCTCCTATGATGTCGATGTCAGCGACGTTAGGCAACTCATTGCACTGCCGGGAGAAGCGCTGGATATACCCACGAAGAGTTTCTCCGACCTTCTATCGGCAGTTTTTGAGATTCCATGGGTTCCCAAGACGTGAGTATGTGCCCTGGAAGTTTCCCACGAAGATCTCTTTCAGGTCCTCCCAACTTTGGATTCTGTTGGACGAAAGGTGTTCCAACCACTTTCGCGCCGAATCGGACAGGAACAATGGAAGGTTGCGGATAATGAAATCATCATTATCCGCTCCACCGGCTTGGCAAGCAAGCCGATAATCCTCAAGCCACAGTCCGGGGTTCGTTTCCCCGGAGTATTTTGGGATGTAGGTCAGTGGTCGGTACCGCGGTGGAAAGGCGACGTTGAGGATGTGTCGGCCAAAGGCCCGAGGTCCCGGCAAGTCGGGGCTCAGGCTTCGGTCCTCGCCGTTGTCATAGAGTCTGCCACGACGAGGGTGGAAGCCGCGGCTGGCCCCTCCCTCGCGTCGCCGCAAGCATGACTACGGGCATCGAGGGTGTCGCGCGCGCGTCACGATTGCGGCCGAGACGCTCCTGCACCGGGCCCGCGGTGCGTGGCCTGCCGCCTTGCTGCGCCTAGTGGACTGACACATCCATGTTGGTTCGCTCTGAGGGCGCGCGCTGGCTGGCGTCGAGCTCGCGTCGTTGGGCAGCAAGCTCATAGCCTGTTGCGCCACCGCACACTCGAGTAGCGTGCGAATCTCACGTGGGCCCGACGATCCTCGGGCGTCACGAGCTCTGAAAGCCCCCGAAGCAAAGCCGCCGCAGCAGCGATGTTCTGGCTCGCCCGGGTGAAGTGTGGGAGGGCTTCATCGTCCTCGATGATCCTCCGGTTCACGTCGCGGGCCACGGCGCGTGCACGCCCGCCGTCTCTGTGGCGCTCGATCTCTTGCTCGAGCTCCGCGCGTTCCTGCTCGAGCTGGAGTCATGCTTTCTTGAGCTCTTGGTGCCGGGCCTTCAGCTGCTCCACCCGCAGGCGAGGTGGGGCCCCTGCATCCCTCTCAACCTCGTCGTCGAGGTCATTCGTTGGGATAGCCTCTCCCTCATGGATGCTTTCGACGTGTCCCTCGAGGGTACCTGCCACGAAATATTCACGAGAAGGGTGATGGCTCCCCCCGCTGGAGTCAGAGTCGGAGGGCGACCTCGATTCTCCCGCGAGGAGGTCATGGAAAGATTCTACGACATATTAGATCATCCCCATGAACTTGTCGTTCGTGGGGGATGGAGGCGTGTGTTGCGCCACAGGGTGGCCAACGGTCCCTGTGGTGTTGTGGAGACCGGATGGGAGCGCTGTCGGGGCGCTCCGGATGAGGTATTCCGGGGAGAGCGGCTCTCCTCCGACAAGCTGTGTCATGACGTTGGAGAACGAGAAGGTGAGGTGGCGCAAGTTCTCCCGGGACGGTCGGGGTCCCAGGAAGGCGCCGAGCTAGCGCTCTAGCCTCCTGTAAATGAAGCCGAGGAGCTGGTCGCTCCCGAGGGTACGTGCCTTCAGTGCGTGCAGCTGCAGCTCCTCAAGCACCTCGGCGATCGCGTCAAGGCCGGTGAAGTGGAGAGGTTGGACGGCGGCAGGAGCTTGCACCAACCCTCCCTCCGTCGTGACGATAAAGTCCAGGTTCCCGAAGCGCACGTGCGCGCCCGGGACCCAGCTGACGCCGTGAATAGCATCCGAGGCCTGGTGTGGATGTCGAGACGCACAAAAGGCCCCTACCTAGCGCGCCAACTGTCGGTGTTTCGAGTTACCACCGACGAGTAAATTTGTATTATTGCGCGTCTAACTCGGATGGTGTGCTTAGAGGACACGAGGTTTATACTGGTTCGGGCAGAAAGTCCCTACGTCCAGTTCGTCGTTGCTGCTCATGTTACTAGCACCGAAAGTTTATAGTAGGGGTTACAAACAGACAAGAGAGGAAAAGGATCCCAAGTGTCTGGTGAAAAGAGTGAGTGGGTGATGAGAGCTCGATCGCTGCTCAGCTGTGCGTTCGTGTCGTGCTCTTGTGCGGATCTGTATCGGATCTTGATGGGTCGATCGGTTCGAGATCCTCTTCATGGGGTGCCCTGCTTTCCCTTTTATAGGCCAAGGGAAAGCGCGGGTTATAGCGGAGGAAAAGGAGAAGAACGAGAGAGAGGAAGGCCTATAGGATCATCGGGTCCTTCTTCTCCTTCATGCGAGTCCCACCGCCCCTGTAGATGTCAACAGGGACGGCTCCACATCGTGGTCTTGTCCGTCACTGGCGCCATGCGCAGGCATCATCCGCTGGTCATGGCGCTCCACTCCGCCCTGGCGGACGTCGTGGTGAACTGACGCGCATGTCAATGTTTATACGAGGATTAGGCAGAACAGCACCGGTACGCCCGACGCTGTTCTTGATGTGAATCCTCAGGTATGGCCCATCGTGGCCGCGGGTTACATCGGGGCGTGCCGGTCTCTTATTTGGTGTCAGAGTTTTGACACAGGCCCATACGCTTGGACCTGGAGTGGTTGGCGGCGGTATGGTCCTGTCGGGCGAGACGGAGCCCGCACCCAAGGGGTCTGGTGAGGCGGAGCCTGCGGTCTTGGGGTCGGGCGAGGCGGAGCACAAACCCAAGGGTCGGGCTAGGCGGAGATCGCGGCCTCGGGGTCGGGCGAGGCGGAGATCGCGACCTCGGGGTCGGGCGAGGAAAAGCCCGCGCACCTGGGGGTCGGTTGGAGCTGTAGGCACGCTCTTGACTGCTCGGTTGAATCAATGTTGATGATCATTAACTCCTCATCTTCGGATACCCTAGTATTGGTCCCCGACATAAGTCTACTCAGCATTAACACATTTAAGTAGGTATATGTGATTTTCGTGCAAAAGTAAGATAAGGCCAGGTGAAGCCAAGAACTGCATACACAATGTCAATAGGCATCGTCTTGACATCATTAGAACGTATGAGGTCGATAATAGGGTCTACCTTTTAGAAGTTTTATTCAGAAAGCTCTACCTTTACCTGCAGCATCTGGCATTCTCTCTCTTCATGTCATCATGTGCGTGAAAACCAATCACCAGAGAGATTGTTCCAACTTGCAAGCAGTTAGGATGCTTAATTAGCTAGTCTGACAGAATGGCAAGTATCACATTACATATAAATATTAAAACAAAGTGCGCATCAGTTTACTACCAATTAAGGTTCGTCAGATAGGCACTGTGGAAATGGAAACCATCCATAAAAACAAACAGCATACACTTGAATCCAGTTTTTGGAAATGAAATAGCATGGCGCCTCACACCAGGTACCAGCAGTGCTTCGGCTCAATCAGACCTGCAGCTGTTCATTCAGAAGGAAAGAGCCATGTTGGATTCATCAGGCTGCCATCTGGTGCCCGAAGGTTGTCTTCTGTTATTTCCACAGCAAATGGCGCCAACGTACCATCCCTCATGTTGTACACAAACTTATCAAAAGGGGACGCATTTCTAGAGTGGTTGAGGCCACCATCAATGAAGTAGATGAGATCATCTTCGACTCCGTCATACAGACATACATGGAACGAATTGCTGCTGCAGGGGCTGATGAAAATGCAGTCGCCATCCAAGCTGTTGATCTCAGTGAATCTGAAAGGGTTTGTGCTCAGGTCCACCTCAAATACCCCAATCTTACAAATATTGTGCCAGCCTTCAAGTCCCAAGTATATCACAACCAGCAATAGTTTCCCATGCCACTCAACTATGTTCCACCTCTGTCCATAGCTATCCTTGACCTCAGGCAGTTCAGTCACACAACGCTCGACACCAGAAACCATCAGGCCACTCTCATCTTCTGAGATGTCAAAGACAAAGAGGTTCGTGGTGACCTTGCTAAACATGTAGACCTTTCCCTGGTACAAGGCAATGTCACTGAACTTACTGATGCAGCCACCTTGGCACACGCACCACGACGTCATCCCAGGCCGCCAGAGGGCAAGGCTAGCTGTGCTCCTGTGCACGGAGACAGCAGCCACGATGCACTTGCCATCATGGTCCGGTGAGGAGGACAAGACTACCTTGCAGAACGACATCACATACTGGGCGCCATTGACCGTGCATTGCACTGCACCAGAGCCATTAGCGATGGGGAGAGATTTACTATAGGCATCGAGGGAGTGGGTGTTTACAGAAGGCGGCGGGAGGCGGACGACGTCCTGGTAGAAAGCGTTCATCAGGAAGCACCGGCCATCACCAAAGTAGCGACCTTTGTTGAGCTGCACGCCGACGAGCCACCCGTGAAAGGAGCCCACGCAGCGGACGCCAACCGCCATCTCCCGTGAGGGCAGAGGGATGCGTCGCACGCCCGCCATAGCCCCGTCGGCGCAGAAGGCGGAGAAGGAGAAGTCGGAGAGCACGAGCAGCGGGAGCGGCGGCGGCGGCCGTCCGTGAACGCGCGCCGCGGCGCGCCACGCCCGGCAGACAGAGCGCAGCCTGGCGCGGTCGTCGACGCGGGGGAGGCGACCGACCACGAGTCCCAGGATGTCCGCCGGGAGGTCCGCCCACGATTGGAGCTCCGGCTCGCGCCCCGCGCTGGGCCTTGCCGGCTCGGGAGCCGGGGGGCGTTCCGTCGAACGCCTTGCCTGCACCCAAGCCACGGACGGCGGTGGTGTGTCACGCCAGCGCCCGTGTGGGGCGCGGACGGGTAGAGGTGGGCCTCGCCTCCGTCCACGGGCTACTGTGCTCGTGCCGCGATCCATGGCCGCCTTGGATCCTCGTCCCCGTGGAGATGAGGCCCTTGCATCGGGCGCTGAGTGCCTCGGCTCCTTCGCGCAACTGCACTAGCGTTGGCTTGAAGGCTGTAGGCCTGTCGCCTGTGCCCTGTGAGTGGCTAGCGCTTGAATCGTGGTAAAAAGAATTTGCTGTGTGTGTTATCCCTGGAAAAAGTTGCCAATTTCTTTTTGCTAAAAGAGCCTTGACTGCCTTTCGGTGTCTGTCTTGTGGGCCGCCTATCCTATTTCAAAGGAAAATTATACCAATATTTATGTCCGACACTATTCATTTTTCCTGTCCTACATTCTTATTATTTTATTAAAAATGTCAAAAACGTCCCCAAGTGAACTACAATCACGTCTTCACGTCAAGTACTTTATAATATACTCCCTTTATTCTAATTTATAGATCTTTTTAACATTTCGAGATACACATATTTTATTATATATCTAGATGTATTGTAAATCTAGACATAAAACAAAAAATATGTACTGGAAAAACCAAAGCGACCTATAAATCGGGACAGAAGGTCGTAGTAATACTCACTGTCAAGCAATTTCTTACGCGGTTTGAGGGTTACACTATGTTTTAACGATTGTTTCCAGACCAATGCCAAAGTCTAATTGTGGATTGATAATTTCAGAACAAAATTAGCACGTCATGTTTGTTTATCAAAAGAACAATATCTCATGTCGTATCATAGGTTTAATTTGGGGAATCACTCCATTCAAGGTGAGGCTACGCATCATGAGTCCATTCTTCAAATTTGATGGAATACCTCTAATCCCCATAATAATATTAATTATTATCTCGTGAGGAATGAGGTGAATGATGTATCAACCTATTCCATCTCATAAAACAAAAAAATGAGTAGACGATGAATTATCTCATGCATTGAATCAGTCACTATATATTCCGACCGCTTGCAAGTGAAATTTGCAAGCTCTCTAAGGTGAAATTTTGTTCTCGTACACGCATCCTTAGATGCATCACGATTGGATTGTCACCCCTAATTAAGAACATTCCAGACCAATCGATCGAACTTACAATTTAGATTTAGACTCCCCGTCCTTAGAATGACAAAAGATCATCCACTTTTAGCGGTTACAAGGCTTTCTCAAGCTTGAAAAAAAGAGAGATGAATCATGTAAGAACCTCTTAATCTAATAATCTATTGCATGTGAAATTCATGCTGATTTGTTACGAGAGAAAAACACTGTTCGTTCGCTGAAAAGTACCGTCGAAGTAGTACTGCATAACATAACAGGATCAGTTTCGGTAGAACAAAATAATGACCAAAACGTGACCAAAACGTGACCATAACAGGATCTTGACCTTTTTAGGCATTAATGATCACCGTGATCGTTAAACTGCCCCTTCCGTAATAACGGTGGGCCAATTTGGATGATCATGG
Organism: Miscanthus lutarioriparius; assembly: GCA_904845875.1. Lineage (NCBI taxonomy): Eukaryota > Viridiplantae > Streptophyta > Magnoliopsida > Poales > Poaceae > Miscanthus > Miscanthus lutarioriparius. Next base: position 127,536,383 of record CAJGYO010000001.1, read on the forward strand.
TTTGGCTGACAAGAGAAAATCCTCGAGTGGATCCTATTCGACTGGAATCCTGCTTTCTCCTTGTTTGGTGTGGCACACCGCACACGGACTCACTCGCCCTACGCGGCTACGCATCGGCACACGGCGCGCTTGAGGCCTCGCGAGTCGCGAGTCGACTCTCCCTCCCGTTTCCCGGCCGCGTCCCTCGCCCCACCAATCCAACTCCAATTCGTCCTCCCCCTTGAGGTCGCCGCGCCCAACGCAGCAGCGCCGCGGGGAGGGAGCTGGCTGTAAAGGAGAAGGAATTCGATCGGGAAAGCATGATCTTGGTCTCCGGCGCTCCTCGCCGTCGAGCTCGAATCGGGAGATAAGAAAATCTGCTGCGGGGAGCCCCATAGAAGATGGCGCCGCACCCGCACCCGCAGGAGGACAAATCAGACCGCCACAGCGCCGGCGCCGGCGCGTCGAGGGAGCAGGAGCGGCGGCCGTCCAAGGCATGGGGAATCCTCATCTTCGGCCTCATCGGTGTCACCACTGCCAGTTTCGCGGTGCGTGCCCCTCTCCTCCCCTTGTTAGGCTTGTGTTCGTTAGAATTTCTTGAGGATGCTATCCCACATGACGCGTCGTTAATGTCTGGCAGTTCTAGCCTGCTTCGCTAGGTTCCGTGGTTAGTCTAGCTTGCGCGTCGACCTACTGCTTAGTTGCAGTTTTGCTCTGCGTAGGCCAATTGGGTATCAAGTGATCCAATCTTATCGTTCACAAGCCTACAACAACTTTGCTAGTATGGAAACCTTATAATCAGGTAGAGCTTACTAATCATGCGCATGAAATTGGTTTGTAATATTTGCTACTGATGTGAGATTATTGGCAATTTTGCGTTTCTATCATATTTGTGATATGTACTTGCTCTGGATTCTTTTATTTGTTGCGCTATCTAGTTGTTGCGAAGATTTCATATTTGACCTTTCATTTGTGTTCCTGTGGAAGTCCAGATTACTCAAGTTCGCAGAAGCGTGGACTGGTTCTACACTCAGGTAATATAATTAGCTATGGGTTATTAATTTGTTAAATTTCTTAGTGCAGACTCATACTGTTCTTTAAGCGTGTCCTCCTTAGCCAAGGAGGACAACATTATAGATCCTTTGTTGACAAGTTTTAGCCTGACAAGACAAATCTAATGTAATGAATTTAAGTCCCAAAATCTCTCAAGCCTTGGATATGTGGTTATGATATTAGGTGGTATCTTTAGGTAAAACCAGCATAGAAGGGTTTCTAGGTCAATATGATCTCCCAGGATAATTGCTAGTTTTTCCCTCTATGTATCACCCTTCTATGCCTAATATTGCACTGCAATAGGGCAGTAGGGTGACCCTCCGCATCAGGCCTTGTGACCTTGTCCCCTGTCAATTCCACTTAGTCGAAGGGTTTGCTCAGGGAAAATGCTGCCTAGTCGAAGTCATGGAGTTGACTAAACTTTCCTGTTTTTGATTTATGATCATATGTTTCTGCCCTATGCTTGCTTATACTTGGTTAAACTCTTTGAAAATAAACTTATATGCTCCTTTCCTTCAAAAGTTGAATAAAGTGCAGACAACATCGTCTTGGAGGTATACAAGTAATAGCTCAAGTCGTGGAAGTTTCAGTGAGGAAGCTAAGAAAAGATATTATCAGCGAATGCAGCAGGAATATGAAGAGGAACAAGAGAGAGTTGTGAGTTTACATATATTCATAATCTTTTTTTTTTTCTGTATTCAACAATCAACACAAGTATGGTACACTTATCTTCAATGCACAGATGGAAATTTTAGATTACATGTATTGCTACCACATATATTTTCACTGTGCATTGAGATATCACTTTTAATCCGTGTGTATGCTGACCTTTTGTCTGCTTAAAATTTTCCAGCAAAGAATAAGGCATATGCAAAGTGTTTTCAACAGCGAGAGGAATAAATTTAGACGAGGTTATGAAAGCTGGAGGGAGAATGGCCCTCCTGGTGGCTACAATTACATCCCTCGGGATGATTGGTATTGGCAGACTGATACTTCTCACTCGGAACATAAAAATAGACGGACGTACACACCGGCAGGACCTAGGGTTTATCCTATGTCGCATCACTATGCAGTTCTGGGTCTTGACAGGTCTTTATTGAAACCTCTTGCTGTGAATTTCTGCTCATCTTTTGATCTAGTTGTGACATGGTAGACTGTCTTGGACTAATATTCAGTCCTTGGCCTTTAAATCCGTATTTATGAGCTGAGCCAATTGATTTGCTTTGTGCTTTTCTCAAATCAAATCAATATTTCTCTGTTGCACAACAAACTCCCTATTTATCTTTTTATAGTGTGGTATTGACAAGCACTTTCTTGTTGCATAATGATTTTCCCATACTTTTTTGAAAGTACATTTTGCTATTTTCATTGTCATTTTACTGCTCTTGTTTTAAAAGAAGAAGCTGTAAACTGGTATTGAATATTGTTTTATTGGACAAAGTGATTGATAGATATATACATTAGGAAAGTGTATATTAGGCAAGTCTATATTTAGTATGATTAGCACCTGCCATGTATTGCATATATCTATCAGTGATTTTGTCATCCCTGTTTCCTGTGATTCCACTGCCTTTTCTTGAACTTTGAAAATCTATGTACTGCATTCCAAATGCCAAATCTCATACAGTTGTTTTCCTGGTAAAACATATTTCTTCCTTTGTAGATCACGAGCAACACCATATACAGATGCAGAAGTGAAGGTAATGCAATTTATCTGTCATGCTATTGTTCCTTGTGCCCTGCATTTTCATGTCTGGAGAACATGTTGTCTGATAACACTCATGTTGATCATTATACAAACAAAAAAAGCCAACTATAAGATTCCCAACCTAGCTATCTGCATTTTTTTTCATTTAAATTTGATTGGTATTGGTATCTTGGATAGTGAGGGTTTCCATGGCTTCATGTTTAGAGTTATATATGTCACTAATACGGGATGGTTATATTTGTCAAGATTATTGCCTTTCACTATCTCCTTTGAGTTTACTATAATCAAATCTTCCATGTTTTAATTTCTTTTTAGTTTAATGGAGCTGATTATGAGGATGATGACTGAGAATTTTGTATTTTATAAAGAGGCTGAACACTTCTCTTGTGTCTTCTTAAGCAAGAGACAGTTTATGGCCCAAATATGCACTCACTCTATTTTATCTAGACATTTTCATTCCATAACCATTCTACTGGAAATTCCTTGGGCCTATTGGAGTTGTGGTTAGTTGGGGAGATAGACTGGGTAGATTCATAAGAGGGGGTTATGTTTGTAGGAAGGTCCCAAAAAATTGGCAGGACTTAGGGCTATGTATATCATACTTGATCTATGGTCTCGTGCTCTTGTTATCTGACTTTCAGACTTCACCTGCTGCAGACTGCTTTTAGAACAAAAGCAATGGAAGTCCATCCTGATCAAAATCAAGATGATAGAGGTAAACATCTTCTTTTCTCCATGGACACTGTGGTTCTTCTAATTCCAATGTAGTTGCTTCCTGACAGTCATTATTCACTAACACCACGAATGTTTGGACTGGTGCAGAGGCTGCAGAAGAGAAGTTCAAGGAGGTTGTCAAGTCTTACGAAGCAATTAAATTGGAGAGAAAAAACGGTTAAGTTGATGCAAACTTCCAACGTGATCGGATCATGCGGGAAAGACTGGGATCAGTTGTAACTTGCCCTGTATATGTAATCAGCTGTTGCCGGCAGCTTGATGAAATTGTATCTGCTGTTGCTGTTGCTGTAGCACGAGTTCCATTTATGAGCTTGTGCGATGTAGACTAGGATAGGTTCAAAAGATGTGATTTTGTTCGTTTAGCCACTAGCTTGACGTGCTCACGTGCATAAATGCCATAAACTTGACAAGTGGACAGGACCACAAGGGCGAGCACTTTTGTTGCCACTTAAAGCTGGGAGTTGTGTTGTGTTCACTGCTCTATACCTGGTGCCTGGTGATTTCATTTGGTGGAAATTGATACCTGATCCGAAAAATAAAAACAGTGCATAGCATAGATGATATATCTTCCTGCTTCTGCTGTATTGTGTTCATTTATATTTTGATGCATCATTGGTCCAAGATATATCTAATACGGTACCATAGTTCAGCAGATCTAGAACACCGTTGAACTTAAGTGGGGGATAGAGTGTGCAATTCATACGGTGTAGGTTATAGTTAGAAGTCGAGCAATTTGCAGCTGAAAATTACCCAAGCACACAACCTTATAATCAAATTTTATCATTTCGTTTGCGCGTAAAGCACTTGAGGTCGAATACGAAAATTTGTCTGTCTGCTGTCGATACAGCAGTTTTCGTTGAGTACATTTCACATCGCTGCATCTCGTCCGCCACGGGCCACAGCCGGCCTCACCCCGCCAGTCCGCGACCATGCGGTGCCTCCTCTCCACCCCTCTCCGCCGCGGCCTCTCCACCGCCGCCGCCGACGATCCTAGCCTAGCCTCCTCCGCGGAGCACGCGTACCGGCTCCTCCGCCGCCACCACTCCGACCAGCAGAGGCTCGCCGCCGCGCTGTCCGCGTCGGGTCTCGACGCCTCCTCGCCGCACCTCCTCGACGCCGTCCTGCGCCGCTGCGGCGCCGCCTCCTCCCTCGCGCTGCACTTCTTCCACTGGTGCTCCCCGTCGTTGCCCTCGCTGCTCCCGTCCTCCCTAGCGCTCCTCGCCAAGTCCTTCTCCCGCGCCTCCTCCGCGCCGTCCCCGTCCCTCCTCGCGCCGCTCCCCTCTCAACTCCTCGGCCCCTCCCTCCTGCGCCCCGTCCTGCGCCGCCTCCCGCAACCGCGCCTCCTGCCGTTCGCGCTCTCACTGCTCTCCGCCCGCCCCGACCACGACCAGCCCGCCCTCTTTCTTTCCCTCCTCGAGTCCCTCTCCAAGGCCGGCCACGTCGTCACCGCCGAGCAGCTTGTCGAGGAGCTCCAGCCCCGGTTCCCGCTTTCGCTCCGCCACTACACGGCCCTGCTCTACGGATGGTGCCGCCAGGGCAAGCTCGACGAGGCCAAGCACGTGCTCGCTCGCATGAAGGCTGCGGATGTCGCCCTTGACGTCGTCGCCTTCAACACCCTGCTCGCTGGCTTCGTCGCGGACGGGAGGTTCGAGGACGCGTTCGAGCTGGCGGGGCAGATGGAGCTGCGTGGCTGCCCGCCGAACGCGGTGTCGTACACCACCCTCATTCAGGGGCTTGGCTCGAGGGGGAGAGTTGATGAGGCCATGCGGGTGTTTGTGGAAATGCGAAGGAAGGGGTGCGCGCCTGATGCTGTCACGTACGGCACCCTGGTTAGCACGTTTTGCAAGGCTGGCAAGATATCCCAGGGGTACGAGTTCTTGGACGCCATGTCAAGGGATGGCCTGCGGGTGGACGCTGCTGTGTACCATGGGTTCTTTGTTGCACACGAGAAGGAGCAGCTTGAGGAGTGCCTGGAGCTGATGGAGAGGATGCGGGAGTGCCGGTGTCCACCAGACCTCAAGATATACAATGTGGTGATTCGGTTGGCCTGCAGGCTTGGGGAGACCAAGCAAGCCATGACATTGTGGAATGAGATGGAAAGTGGTGGGCTCAGCCCTGGGGTCGATACATTTGCTATCATGGTGAGTGGCCTTGTTGGGCAGGGTTTGCTGATTGAGGCATGCAGTTATTTTAAAGACATGGTTGGGAGGGGGCTCTTTGTTGCACCGCAATATGGGGTGCTCAAGGACCTCCTCAATGCGTTGGTCAGAGATGAGAAACTTGAGCTTGCGAAGGATGTTTGGGAATGTATTGTGAGCAAAGGCTGTGAGCTCAATGTGAGTGCATGGACTATTTGGATACATGCATTGTATGCGAAGAAAAATGTCAAGGAGGCCTGCCTGTATTGCTTGGACATGCTAGAGGCAGGGCTGATGCCACAGCCTGACACATTTGCAAAGTTGATGAAGGGGCTGAAGAAGCTGTACAACTGTCAGATTGCTGCTGAGATCACTGAGAAGGTTAGGAAGATGGCAGAGGAGAGACATGTTAGCTTTAAGATGTATAAGAGACGTGGGGTGAGGGATCTTGAAAAGAAACCCAAGGCAAAGAGGAAAGGACAGAAACAGAGGCGTCGGGGGCAGCCTGGTCATGGTCAGTCTAGTAGGAATGCTGACATTTTGGATGGCTAATTTGAAATAGAATTCATTGAGGGAAAATGCATCTCTGCTTATTTGAACTGCTTTGGGGAGTGATAGACTTACTAAGCAATAAAGGAGTGCTGGTGATAAGGCCTGACCATCATCATTATTCTTATGCTGAAGATGTATCAGGTTTGCTGTCTTCAGGCAAGAGCCAAGCGGTGGTTTGATTACATATGAAGTTGTGTGACAAGGGTTATTGACCCTGAGGAGGTAACTGTTTTCATCCTACCTACACTGCGCAAATTAGAATTTCAATTCAGGTGTTCTATTGCCCGTTTTTGTAGAAGAATATGACGGTTGATTTATTTGATCTGCATCATTTTATACATTGTATTTTAAAAGTTGACATCTAGCAGTCCACTTAGGCCTTTTTAAGTCGAGGTTGTAGTGTTATTTAATTCAAATACAAGAAGAGGGAAACATATGTTATAGAAATTCTGTTCTGTTTGCTTTGAAGGAAAAAGAGTAAAATCCCAAACCGAGATCATCTGTATGATATGCTCGTTGCTGACTTATTGGACAGGTCTTCAAAAGCAAGAGGTGGCTACCCAGGTGGAACATGGTGCAGCAGTCCTGAAGTCGGTGGTCCTGCACTTCAATCAACAAGCGCATAAGGAGGGAAAAAGCAATATGGCGATCAGCAAGTTAACTAACATGTAGCGCTCTATCTAGGAGGGTCTCTTTGGATTCAGCCTGTGTGCTTGGCATGTAGCAAGGAATGATAGAGCAGCGTTTGTGCGGTTAATCTTTGGCAGTTTGCTTGCGGTCTAGTTTTGTCACTTGACTTTTAAGTGGTTTCTGGATGCCACTTCGGCTGGACCCTTGGGTGTCCAGGGTGGTTGGCAGTTTTTTATTAGTTCTTATTACTATACGTTATACATGTTATCAAACTCCTGTAATTTCGATGGTTGACGGTAATGAAATTCGGTTTTGACCGTGGTGAGAAAAAAAAGGATTACCAGCCTGATCAGAAGCGCTTGCCTCACAGCAAGGACTTCACATTTACACCAGCTGGAAAGAAGAAATTAGACAGCCGACAGCTGCAGCTGCTACAGTGAAAACCAGCCGTATACAACATCGGGATGAATCTGGAGGAATTTGGATGAATACGAAGAAATTAGACAGCCGACAGTCAAGATGGCAGCAGTGCGTACCGGGTAGCTGCTACCAGCACCCGCCAGATCAAACCAGCCGCAGCGGTAGAAAATTCATTCCATACCAGCACCTGACGGGTAATTTTACCCGACGGGACAATATGAATAGCTTCCAAACCAAAACAAATCAACAATAGAGCAAGGAAATGGTGGAGTGGAATGAGGATGAGGATTAGGGTTTGAGGGAGTTCTTGAATATATATACTCATATGCTTATATGGGTCAAATAAATATATGCTTATATGGGCTAAAATTGCGGAGAGTTGGATATTATTATTTGCGGGCATGGTATCGCGGTATGGGTATGGGTAGTATACACCACACTGACACCCGATGGGTACAAGAATTCGTCCAATAACGTACCCACGGGTGCAAAATGTCTTCCATACCCGCCTCCTTATCGGGTAAAACCCGTCGGGTACTCGGGTTTCGGGTACCCGTTGCCATCTTGAGCCGACAGCTGCAGCTGCTACAGCTTGCCTGGTCCTGTTTGTTGGGAGGAATCTGGAGGAATTTGTGAGAGAGTGAATAGCGAAAACCAGCCGTACACAGTAAAATCCGGCTGGTTTTCTTACCGGCCGAACTGCGCCATAACACTGCCGAGCGGACAGTAGACCGTACCTTTTTAGTATGATATGAGGTTATAGTGTTGTTTTAATTCAATTATGCTTGAGAGAGTATAAACTTACAATGCTGTGTTTCAGCAGATTGTCATGACTTTTGCTAAGACCCGAAAGTTGAGTGGAAGAGAATGCTGAAGATCACTCAAGGCTCTGGCTGGTAGATGGAAATCATGTACGTTCTCGATGTAGCTGATATGTGAATCATATTTTTAAGAGTATTATCACTGACCTTTATGGTTGAGGAAGTGTTTTGTTATTTAGACAGCATGGCGCCATTCCAATTTTTGATAGTCTTTTTGAACGAAATTATGATTTATGATAGCATCTAAGGAAACTTTTAACGACACATGTTTTTTCTCCCTTGGTATTTTTTCTGCATCTTAGGTTAGTCTCAGCTGTGAGTTTTATGGCGTTGTTACCATGACTGTCACATCAGTTTTTGTGTTAGTGTAACTGTGATTACAGGTTTTATCGAGATGAAACTCTTTATCTTTCTTCGCAATTAACCTGATCATGTGTCAGGGTATTAAATACAATGAGACTCAGATAAAACTTCCACTGAGACAAGCCTTATAAAATATATTAAATTTTAACTGCCATTGCATCATTTGTCTCTGCACGTGACTGATATGAATGTGTGATTCCTGTTAGAACAAAGTTTCTCCACTTACCGCTACTGGTTCAATAATATAATTTCTCCTGCATGTTCACTGTTCAGTCTCCCACTAGACCAGTTTATCTGTATTTGCCTAGAAGACCAACATAAGTATGTAACCTTGGGAGTTGGGAATACACCATTTTCTAAATTCTGATGCATTACGATGATCTAGTGCATCTGATGATCATGTTTCACACTTCCAAGAATTTTATGCACTCTGTAGAATTTTATAGTAATGTCGTCCTTGATTACTTGTGTGCAGTATGCACTCTGTAGAATTTGAGGTACCCTGTCCCCCCCCACACACACACACACACACACACACACACACCCCACCCCCACCCCCAACATATGCAGCACCAAATCCAATATATAAAAGGTGGACTAGATCTTGGCACGTCAAACTCTTTGCTGATTATTTTTCTGGGAACAGCTGGTGTATTGATCTTCTTGAAATACACATGCATGGTACATCCGAGCTCATGCAGTGATGGCCACTGATGGGCATGTAGGAAATGAAGTGTTCTGGTCAATGAGAGCACGCATTTCACGTTCTGCTCCACCAAAGGATTCCATTACGCAGATTACAAAAACTAAAATGTTCGACTGAGAACCTAAGACCTGCAGTCAGTAAAAACCTTCTAGCCTTAGTAAAGAAGCGTGGTGTAAATCATCTTTTCCTCTTGCCATGCATCTTCGATTCACTCTTTGGTTTACCACTTGCCGTTGACTTGGATGCAATTGCCGAGCTCCGGAGTGCTCTCTCAACATCTGAGGGTGTGAAGCTTTCTTCTCCTATGCTCAGTTCCTTCAGGATCAACATAATCTCAGCCAAATAGCAATCAAGTACTGTGTATGCAAATACAAATTGTTCTTTTTATTCAATGCTCGGCTGTTTTTTATATGAACCTGAAATCTATATTTGAAATGGCACCTGCAACCTACGAGCATCTCCAATAGTTACTAAAAAAATTGGTAAATCAACAAGTTTCAAGGTGGCTAAAAAAAGTTAGGAGCACATTTGTTAGGTTTCTCCAACCGTTTCCAAAATCTCGGTCCTAAAAGATAGAAGATAATTTTGCATTAGAAATCCCAGACTATTTTCAAATCTCCCAACCACTTTTATACTTTCCTTTCTCTCTAGTATATTTGCATTGGGGACCCTGTCCTTACTCTCTATTTTTCTCCACGCCATTCCACCTCCATATTGGCTGATTGATAAGCACCGTATATTTCCGCACTATTAGATCAACTTTCTCAAGTGCGGAAAGATTGAGAGTTCAGATAAGGAGTTGTTGGAGAACAGTTCAATCTTGCCAAAAGGTCAAGATTGGGAGTGAGTTTTGAGAACTCTTGGAGATGCTCTAATTGAACTAGCGTCATATAGGCCAAAGTTAGCACTGCAGAGGTTGCAAAGTTTCAACATGCAAACTGTAAAATGCTTTACAACTGTTGCCCTAGTGTGCCATCTGGAGCCTGGAATGGAAAGAGAAGCAGGTGAAAAATTGTCAGAGTGTCTTGGTGCATGATCTTCAAATTTACCAGCATACACCTCAAGTTTAATGCTAGCATTTGCAGAAGGGTTGTTAAATTGCAGAACTGTGCTGTTATTCATACAGGGAAATCGAGATCCTTTCTAGTAATAGCCCTTTAATGTAGAAATCCATGTTTTACAACAGTCCAATAATTACATTTCAAGCCTTAAAGAAGCACAATGAGCTCTTCCAATTTGTCCAGGCTGAAAGGGTTGCACAAAATTCTGCACTAAGTTAGCTATATTTAAGGTAACCTGCTTAAAAATTTCCACTTTGGTACACGGATTCTGATACTTTTTAGCTTTGGCAAAACTAAACAATGATCACGGCTTTCTTTGTTCCAAATTATAAGACGTTTTGACTTTTGTAGATACATTGTTTTTTTGCATCTAGACATACGTATGTAGAAAAGGCCAAAACGTCTTATAATTTGGAATGCAGTATAACATAAACAAAGCATTAATCAGCTGCAAACTGCAGCCACCCGAGCAACTGACTCAAAACCGTAAGATTAGATTTAGTTGCACTGAATACTTCAGACGACCAGAAGATGTAGCTAGCTTTGCAAACATTGTTAGCAATTTGCCATCCGTCTCAAATGCAGAAGCCATACCTTCGCTTTTGCCTGCAATTTGTCAGCAAATGCAAGGTACTGCTTCAGAGTGTACTCCTTTGCATTGCCTAAGGCTGCTAGCATCGCCTACACAAGATCCGATCAAGGTCACAGCACTACATCGCAGTCACCACGCGCAGAAACGTACAAGACACCAAGGCTCACCTCGTCAGACATGAACGGTGCGACATCAGGTGCATACGCAGCGAGCACGGCGGACGCAGTGGCAGGTCCGACTCCCTTGAGCACGGTGAGCTCGATGATGGCCCTTCTGAGGTCGGGCAAAGCCGCGAACGCCTTGCGCGACGCCGACTCCACCACGGCGTCGTCCAAGCCCTTGACGAAATCCATTAGCCTCGGTCTGGCAACAAGAACCCAATCTTAATCGAATCGGTAGCATACTTGTGAACAAATTTCAGCAACACAAGGCCCGGACCACGCCCTAGGATCCAAAAGTTGGAGCGCGGAAAAAGCTAGCAACAGCATGACAGTTGAAGAAAGCCAGACGGACTGACCTCCACTTGCTGCGTGAGAGCTTCCACTGGAGGAGGCGCACCAGCTCGGGCTTGGCGAGGAAGGGGTCCGGGTCACGGCAGCGCAGGAGGGCGGGGAGGTCGTGGCGGTAGAAGGAGTCCACGGCCACGAGGTCGGGTTTGTCCAGGGCCGCGAGACGGCGGTCGTACGCGGCCAGCGCCGCGCGCCACGCCGCCGCGTCACCGCTCGCGAAGCCCACCGTCTCGGCCATCGTTAGCGCGGCGCGTTGCACGGGGAGCCGGCGAGGTGGCGACCGTCGACAAATGTGGGGAGCAACCAGCAACTGCGACTGCGACTGCGAGTGAATCCGGCGGCTATTTCACATCGACTAGGCGGAAGCGGAACACCAAAACCGGTCCGGTTCCCCGTTCCCCCATAAACCTATGAGGCTTTTACACGTTTGCTATTAAAAAAGTTTGAAATTACACAATGATCATTAAAAAAGTTAGCCGCACATATATGCTACCGTTCTGAACTTCTTTGCTCTTCAAGCCATTCCGTCCGCTTTTCTACCTAACGGTGTCAAACAGACAGGTGAAATGACCATTTTACTCTACGGTGGAGTCCGTTTGTCGCCCACGCCGCCGGGCGAGGTGTGGTAGCGCCGCCCGCGCGCGCGCGCTGCCAAGAAGGAGATGATGGGAGTCAGCAGCAATGCAGACGAGCCCCGGACAATGACGTTGAGGGCCCTGGCGTGCAGGAGGAGGTGGCCTCGCCCCCAACTGCGACGATGAGGCGAGAGGAGGCGGCGTGCGCGTGGAGCTGCTGCGCGGCCGGTCCTCGCCAGGATCTAACGCAGCACGTGGAGGTGACGTGAGGAGGTCCGCTTCTATGGCCATGGCGGCTTCGGCCGAGCTCGCTTCACGCACGGTCAGCCTCGCCGCCTCGAACGCCAGGCGAGTGGGGCCGGACGACGGACCATGCCATGGCATGGGCGAAGCTCCGCTCCGCCCGACCGCCACCGGGCGTGAGCGAAGCTTCGTCGTGGTATGCGTGAGAAGGAGATGAGGCCGAGTTTGAGAGAGAGAGAGGATAGAGATGAGAGGGGTATTATGGATGTTTTGACTGACCTGGCCCACTTGTCAGGACTCTCAAACAGTGAAAAACGAACGGAATGCGGACGGAATGGCTTAGAGTACAAAAAAGTTCAGAACGGTGTCATGTGTGTGCGGCCAACTTTTTTAATGACATATATGTAATTTTAAACTTTTTTAATGGTACACACGTAAAAGCTCTGACCTATTCGTATTGCTGTTTCCGCCGTTGGATGCAGGGGTAAAATCGGAAAGCTGCAAAACTCGCCCCACTTGAGGTTGAGAGGGTTTCTCCTCCTCGTGTTGCCTCTTCAACCGCCGCCACCCCAATTTTTGCGGCGCCCCGCGCCCTCACATCGCTGCCGCCGGCTAGGGCCTAGGGCCGTAACAGACACCCCTGAGACTGAGATGGAGACGGCGGAGGAGGCTGGGCAGGAAGCAGTCAGCGCTGGTGGGAAGGATATGATACCGGAAGCTGTGGCCTGCAGCAGGGAGGAGGGGAAGGAGGAAGAGGAGGAAGTGGAGGTGAGCTTCGATGAAGTTGGCCTGGACGAGCAGCTGAAGAGGGCTTTGAGGAAGAAGGGCATCGCCAAGACCACCCCGATACAGCGGGAAGCCATCCCGCTCATCCTGGTGCGTGGTTTATGGCTTTAATGCTGCTTTTAGTGTGCTGCTTTTCTTTTCGTGCGTACTTACTCCAGGCGTTCGGCCTCTGCCATCCAATCGGCTTCAAGGCTTGGGTCTGGTGGTGTTTGCGAATGACCGCTTGTAGGATTGCCATGCTATTAGGGTGTAGTAAGAAACTAGTGGGAAATGATGCAGGAAATATGGAATTTCAGCCCCTTTTCATTGGAAGAAGTTCAATTCTGACAAGTGTGATGGTCATGGGCATACTGCAAACTGTAGCATTATTTGGATAGCCTGCATTCTCTGGTGAACTTCTGGGATTAGTGTCAGTTGCAAAAACTGCTATGGCCTATTTATTCGTCATCAAAGATGATCCTATGCTAACTTTAGTTTTAGCCAAGTGCAACACAAGAAGGATCTGGTGCAAAAACCGCTGTGGCCTGTATATTGTACAGCAGGATATATATCTAGTTTTTGTGCATTTGTTTTCTGTAATTTGGGCCTCTGGTCAACAACTGAACATTGTGGTTCCAGGAAGGGAAGGATGTGGTTGCAAAGGCCAAGACTGGCTCTGGGAAGACCTTTGCCTACCTTCTCCCACTTCTGCACGAGCTACTGAAGTTGTCCTCAGAAGGGCGTATCCGAAAACCTGCGCCAAATGCCTTCATCCTGGTTCCTACTCGAGAATTATGCCAGCAGGTAGTGAACCTTAGCTTACTTTTCTGTGAGTGTTGAGTGTTCTATGACTAAGTTTGGGTTTAATTGTTTCAATGCTAGCTGTAATAGTTATGTTTTGCATCTCACTTGGATACATAAGGATTCATATGAATTATATGCTATTCATTGGCAAAGTTTGTTTAGTTCTTGGACTATGAAACGTGCATGTAGTAGCTGATTGGATTATATTTGGATATGGAATATTTTCATCTGCACCACCACTTGATATGTACTTTTCATATCGTCAGCATATTTCAATAACATGTAGAACCAGACTCCATGTCATTGATTAGTTTAGTGGTATAGGTGAAAAATGCACCTCAAGTGGTGCATGGATGGAGATTCCCCTTTGGATAAGTGAAGTGCAAACACATGTTTTTTTATATCCACTATTTTGATATATTTTAATTTGCCAACTATTAATATCATGTGGGTATGATATAATTTTCTTTCCCCTTGTTTTCATCTTTGCTAGACAGGAAGCTAACACTGCTGTCATCACTTCCTTCATATAGGTTTATAACGAGGCATTATCTCTCCTTGAGTTCTGTACATGCAAATTGAGGGTTGTGCAAGTTACCGCGAGCATGTCGGATAAGGATATTGTGAGACAATTCTATTCCGCTCCACTGTTATTTTCTCCACTTGGTGCCCATGTATTGTTATTATTGTTATGTCTATTAGCTCAAGTAACTAACTTTTGCCTGTTATTTGCAGACTGTTGCATTGTCTGGCCCCCCTAATATTCTTGTGTCAACTCCAGCTTGTGTTGCAACATGCATATCAAAGGGAATTATCCGTGGACCTTCAGTTAAAGAGTCACTTTCAATGATGATTCTTGATGAGGTGCACTTCAGTTGTCGTTCATAATTTATTTATTTTTACTTTCATTTTATTTCGTTTACATATTTCATGGGCCCTGCAATATAGAGAAGAATGCCAGCGTTGAATTTATGATTCTATATTCTCTTTCACAGTCTATATAATAAAATAATAAAAAGTAATTGCTGCTATTCCATTTTTCTTAATTGAGTTAGTTTAATTTTTTTCCCATGTATTTGTGCATATGATGGTTTTGATTTGTGCCATTTTAAAGACTAAGAGATCCTACTTCAAATTTCTGGTGACATTTTATTTAAAGCTGCATTTCCATATATGTCCTCTGTTTATTATTGTAGGGTGTACTTTGGTATGTAAAGTCTTCAAAAGCATATTTAACCTTTGAATTTTTTTCACAATATATTTTCAGTTACTAAAAAACACTTCATAATTATGAATGCATTGATATGACTTTATACTCTAAACATGCATTTAATTTGACTAACTGTTGGTCAAAATTACAAACTTTTTTGCATCAAAATATGCCTTAGAAGGTTGAGGGAGGGAGTATAACATTCTTCTTTGAAGTGATGTATATCAGATTCCACACCTTTTATGTATTAATCATAATGTTCAGGCAAGTTCCTTTTGAAGAAGTTACTAGTCTAAAAATGGTTAGTTCCCAGGCTGACCTTCTTCTATCCTACCGCTGTGAAGATGACTTGAAAGCTCTCATCCCACATATCCCGCGAAGCTGTCAGTCCATTCTGATGTCTGCAACTTCAAGGTCAAATCTGGTCAATGTTCCTTCTTTTTCTGCAGCTATCCATTAAATCTTGATTGCCCACCCTACATTTACGATTTCTCTGAGCATTTCATTATTTTATAAATACTTGGCTCAGATGGTTTTCTCTTGAAATTGTGAATTTTTTGCTGTTTACAATTTTTACCATGCTGATTAAGTGGGTGGTTGCTGTTAGACCTGTTTGTGCTGTTGCTTCTCTTGATGGGACTCTGCTCATAGTTTAATAATTGTTTAAATGCATCTGACATGTAAGTGTTGGAGGTTGAATCCATGCTATTGTTTTCCCTTGGTAAGAGAGAACATTAGAAACTTGGGCCCTTGCTTGCATTTGTCCCATTTTTTTGGTGATACTGAAATTCGACTGTATGGCAGCTCTGATGTTGACAAATTGACAAAGCTACTTCTGCATAACCCATTTATTCTAACTCTTTCGGAGGTTGGTCAAGCAAAGGATGACGTGATCCCCAAAAATGTTCAGCAGTTTTGGGTAAGTATCTTCTGCTGCCTGTTCTTTTCGCATCATGTACTTGTTCTCCTTTTCATATTACCATTGCAACTTGGAGGTTCCAAAAAACTTTTACTGGAAAACCAAAGTTCTCATGCTTGATAGGGTTACATCTTCCTGTCTGTCCCTTATCTGGGGCCATTCTTAAGCTATGGATGTATTTTAAATAAAAAAAATTGTATTCATTTTGCTGAAGTTACTTGGCCTTTTACACATCTATTTCTTCGTCCTGCTCATTACATATCATTCATTTTTTTACCACAGATCTCATGTGACGCTAAGGATAAAATGCTTCATATCCTTGCACTTTTAAAGTTTGAGCTTATTCAGAAGAAAGTTCTTATATTTGTGAACTCAATTGATATGGCATTCAGATTACGACTGTTCTTGGAAAAGGTAAATCATACCAATGCCTTGTATCACTACTCGCTACCCTAAAAACGTGATTGGTCATCTAGATCTGTAAAAAGGTATTTTAATTTACTCAACACCTGAAAAAAAAACTTCAACATATCCTGAAATTGATTGATTCTTAGAATTCCTGTTTGACATAGCGTGGACTTTATGTGTTGCAATTATTGACCTTGTGACCTACTTTGGGGCCAACTACTTTCTTTGTTCCTTCTGTATTTGATGTTATAAAGTTGAGCATACAATCATGTCACAGTTGACTCTTTTGCTATGTCATTAAGTTCATTTGTCTCTTCAGATAACCATAATACCAGATTAGGCAAGTCTTGTAAAAAATAACTGAAGGATCGGCGCTACATCTTTTTTTCTCGAACATGCAGGAGAGCTGTGTATCATTATATTAAGAATAAGACCAAAGGGGGGAAGAAAACAAACTTTGCCTATGGATAATGCTATATCTTGTACTGCCATTTTAGGATAATGCTATACAAACTTTGCCTATGCTATGATTGTTTCTATGAGTATACTGTTCACTTAACTGCTTTTGTTCACATACTATGTTGTTCTGCTCTTGCTTCTACCTCGTTTCTATTTTTAGTGTACACTTCATTTGTAGTATTAACAAACTTATGATGAATATGCTCTGCTTTATACAGTTTGGGATAAGATCTGCGGTTTTGAACGCTGAGTTGCCACAAAATTCCCGACTACATATTATTGAGGTATCATTTTTGCATGGCTTTTATCAAATTATTTGTAACTATAAAGAACTTAATAAATGGATAAATGAAGCATACAACTTGGTCGTTGCAAGTCGCGGTCTCCTCGCATTACACAGGCGAGGGTAAGGCTTGCCACTGACACCCTTCCCCAGACCCCGCACAGAGCGGGAGCTCTCTGCACTGGGTACGCCCTTTACAACTTGGTCGTTGCATGGCTCCTGTGTTAGGTTCCCTTCAGCTCCTTAGATTGCTTGTTAATTATGTACCTGTGCTTTGTGAAGGCACTTGTCTCTAAAACTCTGCCATTGCTATTTGTTTCTAACTATTGGCAGTATATGCCTCTATTACGTGAATAGCAATATCTTTCCTGTGCTCTGGTTTAGTCTTGGACCCTTATTGTTGAGAAACAGAAAAAGTCATTGATATGGAAGGTTACCAGTTAAACAATATCTGAAACTTTGATATCGAATCTTTTGTTAGAAGTTTGCACAGATTACTTCCTTGTGCTGACAAGGTGGCCCCATATAAACAATTTAAATTGTTTTGTGTATTTCTTTTTAGGCATTCAATGCGAGGTTATTTGATTATCTGATAGCAACGGATGACACTAAAACAAAGGAGGAGAAGCAAACCAATAAGGAAAACAAGAAAGAGCCAAAGATATCCCGCAAACGGGAGAAGCAAACCAATAAGGAAAACCAGAAAGAGCCAAAGGTGTCCCACAAACATTTGCAACAGACTTTAGATGCCGAATTTGGAGTTGTCAGAGGAATTGACTTCAAAAATGTATTTACAGTAAGTTAATATATTGATCTAACAATGGTCAGAGATTCAGAGGCACTGTATCACCATTACATACCTTGTTGCGATTAAGTTAGTAGCTGAGAACATTTCTTAGGTTAACTGCTGGATCAATATGTGTTCTGTTTTGTTGGCAGTTTTATTATATTATCTTGGAGCTCACAGTTATATCACTCATCATGAGCAGTAGATGCTGAATTTTATGTAGAGAAATTGTCGTCCTATGTTCTCTCCGAAATAAAAAAGGATTCAATTTGAATATCTGCTGTATGGTTCATCAATTATTCTCTTTAGAAAGATCTATAAAGAAATTTGGATTTTGTCATCTTTGTTTATGGCTTAATAGCTCGAAATTTGGATAGTCACTCAGAAAATGAAATTTTGACTTCATGGTTTAAGTTTTGAAGAGCAGGATTGACCTTTATCTTTAACCTTTTTTTAGGTAGTCAATTTTGACATGCCTCTGGATGCTGCTGGGTATGTTCACAGAATAGGGCGAACAGGTAGAGCGAATAAGACTGGTGCATCCATATCGCTTGTAAGTTTAATGTTACATTATTTATATTCATATAAATTTATCATCAGAAATAACTGACATGTAGCGAAGTTCCTATTTGTTCTGATGTTTATGTCCAATATGTTTTGGCAATTGCTTCTTTAGGTTTCACTAGAGGAGGATAGTACTTTTAAAGAGATTGAGCATATGTTGCAAGATGTTGAAAAGAAAGATATGGACTGCATTTCACCTTTCCCATTACTTACGAAAGATGCTGTTGAGTCTCTACGGTATAGGGCTCAGGTCTGCAATATATTTGTTCTGGATTATATATTTGATTTTTTTTTTAGCATATTCTATATTTCTGTTTCTGTCCATTCTATGCAACTTGATGCTAGCACAGATTGTATGGAACTTATTATTTGTGATGATGTTCTAATATTTGAGTGAGGCATGGGTTGCCTGGTGAGGATCTACTATATTGTGGTTACTGGAAGGCTAAAAGCTGATCTGGTAATAGTGTCCAATGCAGTTGGCAGTGCGATTTTCAGTTGATTCTTAGTTCATTTATTATTCAAGTAAATACTATGTATATAAACCTTCGTTGCACTACCGAGAGCCTGGAGCCTGGATATGTGGTCATGTTCATTAAATATGAAACCTTGCTCAGGTGTCTCTGTTTGTGTGTTAGTCTTGAGCTCTTGGCCCTTTCTTGCCTGGTAAGGGAAGTTCATTTTATTGGTAAAAAACCACTGTTGCTTTTTGCCTGGGCAAGCTAGAGTAATCACTAAACAGGCTGATATTCTGAATAGTTGGTACAGAGCATGTTTTCTTGAATCTGTACTTGAGCTTGTGCTAATGTGCTAGCTTCTAGCAAATGTGGTTCATTTTTGCAGAAGTTTTTAGACAATTCTTACAACTGGCATGGTTGCTATTTTTTTTTGTGTACTCAAGCAGCCATACGGATTTACATGGCTATTGTTAACTGGCACTACTCTTACAGGATGTTGCAAGGAGTGTGACAACACGTGATATACAGGAAGCGCGTCGACAAGACATAAAGAATGAAATCCTCAATTCTGAGAAGTAAGATCCTTGTTGCAACTAAAGCAGCTAAATTGTTGGTAGAATGCAAATTACATAATGATAGTTTAATATCTTGAAAACAACCTACTGGCTCTTCTCGGAAAAAGAGAAGGAAAAAAAACTCTTACCTGTGGCCGGTATACTGCTAGATAGTAATAAATTGTACGTTCTTGCTGAGAACCGAGAACATCCAATATATTAAATTTTACATTTTTTTTCATGAAACAAAAGATCATTTCATTTCAAGCCATTTCTGCTCCAATAATATTTTTTCCCCCTAATAGTGATGCCTTTTTACCTTGTAGATTGAAGTCTCACTTTGAAGAGAATCCAAGGGACCTTGGTAAGATTTACAAGTTTTGTGCAGAATAGTTGTGCTTGTATGTAACCTGTCTAAGCAATCATGCTGGATGTTTCTTTTTCTCCTTTCCAGATTTGCTCAAGCACGATAAGTTGCTAAGCAACAAGGAAATTCCTGCACACCTGCGTGATGTCCCTGACTACCTAATTGATCCAAAAACAAAAGAAGCCAGCAATGTTGTCAAACTTTCCAGGGCTGCTATGGGCATCGACAAGCCCCAAAGGCGGAAAAGACAGGGGTTCAAGGGAGGATCAGGGAAAAGCAGAGACCCTCTTAAGACTTTCTCTGCTGAGGTGCGTTTACCCATTCAATGGCTTCAAAATTTCAGATTAAACTTTAATGACATTTCTTGACACCAAGCATGTTGTTATGCTTTCCTGAACTGCCCTGAAAGTTCAGTTTTGTGGCTGTTTCTTCTTTGATCATGAGATACTGATGCCAGAGTTGACAGTTGCTCAAACTTGCTACAAGCCCTATAAGCGACTAGAGAAACATATATAGAGCTAAAATAATCTTGATAGTGCATCTGGATCTGGTCTTTTATTCTATATCTGTCGAATGATGCTCCAACACAATCCTTTCATGTTCTGATTTCTTGTTTGCTGGCAGGGCAAACGAAGGAGATGGAGGAAAGAGAGAGAGGGAGAACCAGATAGAAGGAAGAGGAGTAAGAAGGCGGAAAGTTGATTTTGCAAGGAGTTTGCTATCAAGCTCGCTCAACTTTGTAGGCCTCTTGTTTTAAGCCACATGACAAACTGTTGTATCGGTGACACTCTAGCCAGGGAATTCCTTTCCTTGTGAGCCATTAAAAAACATCGCAATTTCTTGTGAACCACTGAAAAAGTTCGGCGGATTTCAGCGTCACGACTCAAATTTTTTTTGCCCTCCATGCCACTGTCGTCAGATTGGCTTTAACGGTGTCAAACTGCAGGGGCAGAAAGTCAAAAATACCCTTAGGTCTAAATATGTCAATAATTTTTTTTAGTATCTTAACGACTTTAAATGTAAAAACTCAAAATTAGAAAGTTGTAGATCTTATTGAGATTTATAATTTTCATATAAAAATTATCTTCATTTAATACTGCAAAAAAATATGATTTTTCTAAGATATATTAATCATATCAAATTATGTCTTTTTTTTAGAATTAAATGATGATAATTTTTATATGAAAAATGTAGTTCTCGACGAGTTCTACAACTTTCTAGTTTTAAGTTTTTCTATTTGAAGTTGTTAAGATGTTAAAAAAAATTAATGCCATATTTGGACTTAAGGGTACTTTTGATTTTTCACACCTATAGGCTGACACCGTTAGAGTCTAGGCATGGAGGGTAAAAAAAAAAATTGGAGCAGTGGTGCTAAAGTCCATCAAACTTTTTCAGTAACTTATAAAAATTATAATCTTTTATAATGGCTCACTCAGAATTCCCTCGTTTCTCATTGCCTGACAGCAACTCTTAGTTTCAGTGTACTCGCTTCCCTCTGCTATCCTTGCTACGAGGTACCAACTACGTTGAAATTCCATTCACAAAATCGGGTGCTTGGTTTTCTTGCTCGGGTCTGCACTGACCTTGACAAGCCAGGATATCAGGTGAGTGGTGTGTTTGGAAGCCAAGCTAGCTTTTCTAGGGACTTGTGCGAGCAAGGTTTAGATTGTTACTTGAAGAGATCCAGGGTCCTCGGTGCCAGCGCCGGCGAGGTGAAACAACCAAGCACGCCCGTAAATTCCCCCCATCTAGAATATTCACATTAAACTCGCCCGTTCCCCATGGGCCTGGCCCAGGTGATGCCGCGTACAAAGTAGCTGGGCCTGGCACCTGAGACTGGTCCGCGGCCGTTTGCAACGGCCCAACAGACGCCCAGCGTCCTAGGCCAGGCCTGGGAGGCGGCACCGCTCGGCCGCTCCAGCAGTCTAGCTCCTCCGCTCCTACGACGCGCGACCAGACGCTCGCCCTCGCCAGTCGCCAAAAATCATCCTTCGATCCGAATCAGCGGCGGCGGAGATGGGTGCGGAGTGCCGGTACGAGCTGGCGCAGGCGGCGTACATCAAGCTGGCGCTGCACGCACTGAAGTACCCGGCGACCGCCGTCAACGGCCTCCTCGTCGGCCGCCTCGTCGAGCCTTCGTCCTCACCGGCCGTCGTCTCGGTCATCGACGCCGTGCCGCTGTCTCACCACCCGCACCACCTGCCGCTGCTCCCCACGCTCGAGCTCGCGCTCACCCTCGTCGAGGACCACTTCGCAACCCAGGGTGAAGGCCTCGCCGTCGTCGGATACTACCACGCCAACCCGCGCTGCGACGACACCGACCTCCCGCCAGTTGCCAAGCGCGTCGGGGACCATATCTTCCGATACTTCCCCCGCTCCGCCGTGTTGTTGGTGAGCTACGTTTCTTTCGTTCTTTTGATCTCCGATCTGCGCGGCTTAGGAGGGGGATGCAGATCTCATCTTTCTTTTATTGATTGGTTAGGTCGATAACAAGAAGCTGGAGGAGGCCGTCAAGGGGAAGTCTCGCGACCCGGTGGTTCAGGTACGTTTCCAAATCTTTCTCAAATATACCTTCAAGACTTTTTAATTGGCACCAGGAGATTAGCAGTGCTAAGACAGACACAGTACCCCGATATTAATAGTGTTCTATGTTTATCGAGATGTTAGAGTTTACAGTGAGCTTGCAAGGGGTAGCCAAACTATAATTTGTTATTTTATTTTAGACGGATGGACCACAGGCCTGTTCCATTTTCCATTGAAACCAACTTCACGGCTGTTGTTAAAACTTGGCAAGCCTTCCAAAAAATAGAGACTTGCATAGAGTAGAGTTGATTTGAGCAAAGCTGGGAAGATCATCATTTTGATATCAGATTTTTTTTATTATTTTAACTGAAACTATATTAGAGTTGGTTGCAGAATTGTTGTAGTAAAACCACATGATATTGTATTGATACAACAGATTGGCAATTTTTTAGTCTAGTTAGCAGGGGTTTTACTGCCTTACTGGTCCTTTTTTGTTTATGATGCACAAGAATTGCAAGGGTATCAGGTTGCAAAGTAGACGTGCCCTAATTTTATGGTTACCAACAGGTTCATTATGCGATAGCTGAACATTTTTCCTTTGAACTGGTATCGCATCAGGGTTGTGTAGTTCAGACTCAGGAGGGTCCAAAAAGTTTGGAAACCTTCCATGGAGACTTGCTTGTAGTAAGCTTGATTTATGCAAGTTTGAAAAGATCATTTTGAAATAAGAGATATAAATGTTCCTGTTCATATTAAAACAAAAGACTATTTTATTTAGAGAACATTTATACTTAAACCATATGACATTGAACAGATGGCTGTAAAAAATGCACTGAACTGTAAAAAGTAAAAGTTGGTCATCCATTGTTTAGACGAAAAGTGGGCTACATGGCTCATTAGTTGGGCTAAACAGCCATTTAATCAACTAATTGGCCATTTAGGCATAAACAGCTGACTGGCTTGTAGTGTTTACATGCAATCTAGTCAGCCTCAACAGGCATTTTGGTGAGCCATGTAAAATTGTAGACTGTACATGCAGACAGATTTTTTATTGCTGGGAATATTGGAGTGTAATATAATAGATTGTCACTCTAGGTCTCTTAAGTAATCTGTTATTGAGCCTAGAATCTGTCTTGTATATGCCTACTACTATTGGGCGGTGATTTATGGCGCGTATGTGATGGTGTTCTATGGTAGGTATTTATATTAACAGTGATATGGGAATTTCACCTAACCACCAGTTCATCGTTTGTTCCATTTCGCAATGAATTCACCACACAGCGGCCACTTGCTTTATTTTCACCATGTCACCCCACTGCTAGCATGTAAACAAGCAACATAGAAGAAAATCGAGGGCAAAGAATGGCTGTACATCCACACAACTTACACAGTTAACTTCCAAGATGCAATATATTCCCTTTAATAACATGAAAAATGCTATCTTGTCTAGTGCAGAATCAACAGTTAAAGCGAATATGTTTTGGCTATTATGCTATGAGATCTTACATACCTATGTAATATTGGATGAAGCTAGAACCAGGCTTTAAAAGGCAAGAAACTTCTAGAAGATAAACTAAAATAATTTTTATTTGCATATCCTTAAAGATTTTCAGTGTCACTTAATTGTTGTATGACATGACTTAAGAAGCAATTCTTGAGCAATATATATGCACTATAAGATCAAGAAGTGTCCTGGATTCAGCTTTATATGGTCACTCTAATTTGTTAAGCTTTGATTTTGAGCTGTATTTGAACAAAATACGCAAATGCACTAATTTTGTATCTTGACTTGATGAATTATTCTGGAAGGTGATATTCATATGAAGCACAAAGTGTTTATCCTGATATGCCTGAGTTAGCAGCAAAGTATATCAAAGATTAGTGTAGTTATCAATTCTAGTTTGTAGCATTGCCATGTGAAAATAGCAAGACCATTTTTTTCTTCTTCTTTTTTACGTTCTGCATATTTTGTCGATGACACTATGAATGTTCTGTATAAATGTTTGTAGTCTACCTTGATAATGCATGATTTCTGGCCTGAAGTTTGTTAGTGTTTCATAGTTAACCAGTACTAGAAAAAAGGTCGTTCAAGACATAACATGATAGAATATCCTTGGCTTCATATCATTGAGTATTCTTACACGATCAGCTGCATGACCAGGCCCCTAAATTACTTATGAAAATAGCTAGAGAGGTCAATCTTAGTTACTTACAAAGCTGGTTCACATTGATCCAATGTTCTTGTAGAAATAATGTAGTTAGCTTGTTTTGATCTTGCATGGTTCATGACCCATAGTTAATGGCATATGCAGTTGTACACCAGGGATTCATCAAAAAGTTGGCGTCAGGCTGGATCAGATGGAAGCAGTCAGCTGGTTCTGAAAGAACCTTCTACCAATGTTGTCCTAGCTGATCATGTTACAACAAAGAAATGGGAGAAAATTGTTGATTTCGACGACCACCTTGATGATATTAGCAAGTAAGTAAAATGCTTCCTTAACAGCACTTGGAGATTATGCCCAAAAAATGAAAAAGAGAGAAAATATTGGATAACATCTAGGAGAATCTTTGGGGTGGGGGTGGGGGGTTGTATTACATTTAAAACTGAATAAAATTCCATTCGCTGTCATGTGTAATGGTTTTCAACCATTTGATGGACAGCACTTTTGGCCAAGCAGTTTATAGTCATTTCTAGCCACAGGAGGGGACGTTTGTCCACATATCCTTTAGCAGCATTTGTGGTCGAGCAGCATAGGCTGAGAAGTCGTATCATGGGCATGAGACTACAAATTGCATGTCAATCTAGCTTTTAACCATCATTTGCACTTTTACTATGAATACATGAGACCAATCTTTCCATATGTGTGATAACAAATTGGCATCAAAGAGTGATGTTACCATAAGAAACTTGGAGAAATTAGTGGGAAAATGAGACGAGCATTATAGCATCATTACTTCAGTTGTGTTGTCACATGCAAAAGACAAAAAACGGGACATTAACACGTAAATAAGTGAACCATAACATACCTGACTTTCACGCAGTTTCTTTTTTGTGTGCGTGAAGTTTTGCTGACGTTTCCTACAATAAAAAAATACGTTTTGCAGGGATTGGTTGAACCCAGGCCTCCTTGACTGAATTTTCATGATTGATCTCTCTATACTGTATTGGAACTTTGCTAGAAATGAGGTGGTGAAGCTCGTTCTGCTGTACTCTGGAGTCTGTACTTTGCTCAGTCGCAATGAGTTATAAGCATATATTTCAATTTAATGTAAACCAGTGATTTTGTAACAGTTACAGTTCAAAATGCTAAAATTGACGTTGAGATGATATATTTGAGTAGATTCATCCCTGCGGGCTGCGGCATATTAATTATGCAAAGGCCTCGAGATTGTTCAACGATCATGACAATTATTATGACTTGTCAAAGGAAACTTCATCATATATAAATTTAAGAGGCTGTTTGGATCCTTTCATTTTGAAGCAATTGGAACCAAATCTTCAGAAAAAGAAAGGGAAAGAACAGGATCGGGTTGCCGCCCAGTGCAGCGGCTGCTCGCACTAGTTGATTTCGTAACAGTTTTACTGTTTTGACGATAACATAAATATAGCAATCTCCTACCATTTCTACTAAAATTATGACCACACGTTTGAAAAAAGAAGTATTAACAATAATGAGTCTCCTTCCATTGCATGATGAAACCTGTTGCGATACATTGCATGTTCCATGGAATTTCTGACAAAGCCACTGGTCCCAAGTCCCAAGTCCCAACAAGCTTCTGTCCTTGGATTTCATGGATGATACTAGGTTTCCATCCCAATTTCCACAGGCCAAAGCACAACAGAAATTTACAGTGGAATCAGTTTTTCAGCTCCAGCTGTACATGATCCTTCATATGCCATACCATAAACAATGTGCCGTACATTATGGGAGCAACAGAAGGAAACCGGCATGAATGGTTAGGCCTCCAGCTATACAAAAAAAACTTCATCCCGCAAGCGCTTTACGATGATTCAGTGATTCAAGAACAATTTCGGAGCTATAGACAGCAGCTCACTGTTCGATCTTCATGGAGCCTGTAGAGCACAGAAGGAACATTTCTGTAAGATGGATGGATTACTAGGAACATTTGTTTTTTGAGGAAACGTACTAGGAACATTTGTATTTTTCAGGGAGAGAATAGAGAGGATCATATAGATACCAGAGTTGTTGGTGCCGCTATCGGCTGCCACACCAGGGTTGAAGTTCATGTGAGGCATATTCTGAAGTCCTTCCCACATAGAAGGTATCTGGATTCAAGGTTCACAGAAGCCCATCACCTCTTCAATCAGATAATATATGTGAACCCGAATATCATGAAATAAACTGAAAATACCTGGTTCATTGTTGACACGTCGTGAATAGTTCCGTGCAAAACATCGACAGGATTGGAAATGTTGCACATCATTTCTGGCTGCATGATTCCTTGGTTGAATGGAGCAGTAAGGCTGCTTGATCCTGGATCGACTCCATAGAAAGCAAGATGTCTGTCTTGTGAAAGCATCATCTGCAAACAACAATTTAAATTTAACAAAGCATATCTAAAATAACACCTAGAGTGAGACATAACGATCGAGTGGGTGGATTTACTTGTTTGGATATGATCTGCTCAATGTCAAAGCCAAGCTCGGGGTTAACAGTTGCAAGTTTCATTGACAAGAACTGCAAGTTCGAAATTGTATTAGAATACTGGATTATATACTAACAAGATGCCACACATATTTCAAAACAATTCAACTACAAATGCACTAACACTACCTCGACTTGTTGTTGCAATGACTGCACATAGTTGATAATCTCATCGAGCATGACTGCCTTGCCAGTGATCTGTTCGAAAGAAATTTGTAATGTGTGGACTACAGGAGTCTTTGAGAAGTTGCTCGCACCAAACAAAGGAGAGGTTACCTTATTGCATCCAGGAACAAGATCTTGAAGAAGCTTCATTCTCTCACTTATCTTCTTTCTCCTCAGCTGCGGAGTTTCATTAACTACAAATGTGAGTAAAGATAATAAAGCAAACTGAACTGGTAGTTACTTGCTACAAGAGCGAAATTTACTCTTTCTGCAAGGTTGTGGCTGTTAGTGGCTTGGCCTCGCTTTGCCCGGACATGAACATAGTCCTCTTTAGTACCATCACCATCAGAAGAATCTTCCTTGCTTTGCATTTTGGGCGAAATCTTTCTGTTCCCCCTCTTCCATTGAATTCCTTTCTGGCTGAGATGAACCTTCTGTTTGTTGATCACCTGCATTCTATAGCCAACCATAACAGGACAGTTGGTCATTACCATAAGAAACCATCAACATACAATTTCACACATCCAGATTAGAAGAGGAAGTGAGCTCAACAAGAAATCTTACATGCAACAACGTGACACGGTCCTCCATTCCTTTCCTCTTCTTCTCACCTCCGCTATGCTCATCACTCATTTGGATGTCCTGACTCAATGTACCTGCGGGAATAAGTATTGTTTCTATTAACTGCAGAATTGTCGCCTTCAGAAAGATCTACCTGGCAACATGATAAAAAAAACTAACCAGATGAAGATTGATACAACCCCGGTCTATCTTCTAAGCCCATGCCGTAAGATCCAAACCCATACTGTCCACTATAAGCCATCTTTTGATGCATTGTGAAAGAATTCCAATTTGCCTCGGAGAATTCTCTGCCACCATTTGCACTAGGACCTTGATCAGATTGCTGGCCTGAGTACATCTCCAATTGTCCAGAAACACCAAAGTTCATCAATCACCTATTCGAGATAAATAGAAGGTAAACACTATGAATGAAACTACCACTACATTGCCTCAAAAGGACACATAAATTCAAATAGCGCCTTGCACAGGGCGTAAATATTGATCAACTGGTTTGTTTGAGGTTGAGGGAAAACAGTATCACCTCAACTGGTAACCCTAACAAAGTTGAAAAGCAACTAGTCCCTTCAAGAATAACCACGCTATCCCAAACTACAGATAAAAAGACGGGCAAAAGAACCACCCACCGTCCAGGCAAAGGCCTGCTGGAACTGCATTACAGCTGGAGAAGACATGCTTCATCCATAGCCTTTGGGAACAAACCAAATCTGCAACAGTCTAAAGAAGCACACAGTCCAGAAAGTGAAACTTTAAACCCAGGGCATAAAGGAGGAGGAGACACAGGAGAAATAACCCCATCATTAAGCAAACAACACTCGCTAACTGAGTCTTTTGGAGCAAGTGTATGAGATGGGAGGAGAGCCGGCTCTTCCTAAAAGACTAAAAACACCAAAGCTAATTGGGAACAGGAAAAGCTACCAAATCTTCAAGAACCAGGCATGTACCACACTAGTACCATGGAGCTTCAAAGAAAAGGGTCATGTTTCACCAGATGAAGAACACGCAAACAAGTTTGGAACCAACCAAGAAGTGTGGTCTCCTTTAGGATATGGCTAGGCAGTTGCCCCTAATAAGAAGCTAAAAGAGCTCTAGTAATGCTGCCGGGAATTTAAACTAAGGGACCTACTTGGATGAGTAAAATCACAGGACTAGCATCTTCAGGAGCGCACGGAAAACATGAAGCTGCCTCCAAGGGCCATCGATCACTTCATAATTTCTTCATAATCTTGGAAAGAACAGAAAATGTGAAATGAAAGCTTGGAGAAATACTTCCGCATCACCAAAGCTCACAGAAGGAAGGGGGCAAGAAGGCAAGCTGAACTGATGAGAGCGTGAGGCTATTTGAATGCGTAGATGGCAGGAGTAGGATCTGCAAGAAATAACTAAGGCAGTGCTGAAAGCTTTCCGAGAGCAGGGGGGCGAAAGCAACCACCTTTGACTACTCCATCGTGTAATGAGGTGGTGTAAAGATCTTGAAAGGAACAGGTGCCAAGATGTTCAAGAAAATAACTACCTGAAAATTACCCCACCGCGGAATCACATGAACCCTTCAACTTCAAAGAGGCCGGCCACCAATTTCACCTGCAAGCGGAGACGAACACCTTGAAGTAATCCAAGAACTCAATAGCTGCTAGATGATCTTTTTTTTTTCCTTTCCTTTTTTGCAGAATTACCTGACGTTGGTGGGCATCGGAGAGAGAGCTCGGTTTCTTGGCCCTCCCCGATCGCAAATTTGACCGCGACGGGAGGGGGTGGTGAAAGATTTTAAGGGCAAGAGGCGGAAGCAAAAGGGCAAGACGGAAGCAAAGAGCCTGCTGCTAGACGGAAGCAAAGAGCCTGCTGCTAAGGGCTTGTCTAGATTGAAACTTTTTTCAACCTGATGAATAGTATCATTTTCGTTTTATTGGGTAAATATTGTCCAATCGTGGACCAACTAGGCTCAAAAAATTCATCTCGTGATTTTCAACTAAACTGTGTAATTAATTTTTTTTTACCTACATTTAATACTCCATACAAGCGGTTAAAAATTGATGTGATGAAGAGAAAGTGAAAAAACTTGGAACTTTGATGGAATCTAAACAAGGCTTAAGTGGTGTTTGTTACCTGCCACTGAGGTCAAATGATTCCTTCTTGCGCTCTGGCAGAGGGTTGTTAACCACTGCAACTGCTCCCTTTCTCTCTCTATCCCTTCCCTTCTCTCTCCTCTCTCTAATATTTTCAAAACCTTAGCCTAAGGCAGTGTTTAGTTCATGAAATGAAAATGTTTGATATCACATCGAATATTTTGAGATGTAGGAAGAGTTTTTTGGATACTAATAAAAAAACTAATTACATAACTCGTCTGGAAACCGCAAGACGAATTTATTAAGTCTAATTAATCCATCATTAGCGCATGTTAGTTACTGTAGCACTTATGTCTAATCATGGACTAATTAGTCTTAAAACATTCGTCTTGCGATTTTCAACCAAACTGTGCAATTAGTTTTTTTCGTCTATATTTAATACTCTATGCATATGCTGCGAGATTCGATGTGATAGTTTGTGGTGAAAATTTTTGGGAACTAAACCAGGCCTAAGCTAACAACACCTAATCAAAGTTAACAGCAGACTAGTGTACTATTAAGAGTAATTTACTGCTTGCTTTACTTTAGTACACAAAGATTAGCTGTAGTAAGGAGAAAATAAAGTAGGGAGTAAAAAAATAGTGTATAATTCTCACCTGCCCAGCCTTGCATACCCTCAATGTCCTGTGGGCCCCAGTTTGCCTGTACACTGGTACTATTGAATATTTGTATATTAGCTTGTTATTTTTATTCTTTATCCAATGGATACATAGCAGCAAGTTTGAACCGAAAGAAAATGATTTATCACCAAGTAGCAAGGCTAGGCGACTGTAAACAGCATTTGAGAAAAAAGTCCACAAATGTGAGTCAGATCATTGAATTGCTTTATGGAGTTTATTTTAAGCTTTATGGTATGCTTGAATTTGTAGGTGTAGCACAGCAGCACTGTTGCTAGTACTACTACTACTTTACCAGGAGTAAATTATGATGGCTTTGTTATAAGGGTATGTAGGGGGTGCTTCTCTTCCACACCAAGCTTTGAATGAGCCATCTCTCTCTTTCTAATTGACATGTTGCCATCTATCTGTACACTTGGTCTTTTTTTCTCATTTCTGCCAGCTTAGCCCGTGTTTAGTTGGCTGTATTTTGGATTTTGGGCAACTGTAGCACTTTCGTTTTTATTTAGCAATTAGTGTTCAAACATAGACTAATTAGGCTCAAAACGTTCGTCTCGTAATTTCCAACCAAATTGTATAATTAGTTTTTTTTATCTATATTTAATGCTCCATGCACATATCGCAAACATTCGATGTGATGGCTGCTGTAGCATTTTTTAGAAATTTGGGTTGAAATTAAACACGGGCTTACCTACAGCCATCCTCTCTCTCTCTAGACACCCAAGGAAAAAGAAAGAACAATAGAGAGAGAAAGAGAGGGAGAAGGTGAGCAAAAACACAAGGAATCTTGTAGGGCACGTTTAGTTCGGTAAAGTTTATGCATAGTGCACGATTCTCCACTGTAGCATTTCGTTTGTATTTATGAATTATTGTCTAAACATTGACTAATTAGGCTCAAAAGACTCGTCTCGCAAAGTTAAAGCAAACTGTGCAATTAGTTTTGATTTCGTCTACATTTAGTACTCCATGTATGTATCACAAGTTTAATGTGACGGAAAATCTTCTTTTTGCATAGTATACTTTTGGAGAACTAAACAATGGCGTAATCTTTTCACCTTCTTGTCTTCTACAGTCTGAAAATGCTGGACACTAGCTGGATTTGAGGGATATGGTCAAAGCATGCACTGTAAGGCATCCTGCTGCTTGCTTGCTTAGGTGTCTCCATCTCCGCAAGATCTTTGGCTGTGCTTATTTGGACGAAATTTAAGAATTTGGCTATTGTAGTACTTTTATTTTTATTTGGCAATTAGTGTTCAATCATGGACTAATTAGATTCAAAACTTTCGTCTCGCGATTTCCAACTAAACTATACAATTAGTTTTTTTTCGTCTACATTTAATGCTCCATGCACGTATCGCAAGATTCGATGTGATGGCTACTATAGTATTTTTTAGAATTTGGTTTTGAAACTAAACGTGGCCTTTCTCTCTTTGCCTCTTTCTTTATAGGACAAAAAAAAACTTACTGGTACATAAGTGATGGAATGACTTCAGCATCAATCAAATCACATGCAGACACGGGATGTTTGATTCATGGACTAAAGTTAGTAGGTGTCCATCGGGTATTCGGATACTAATTAGAATGATTAAACATGAGCCTAATTAGGCTTAATAGATTCGTCTCGTAAATTAGTCTCAATCTATATAATTAGTTTTATAATTAGTCTACGTTTAATACTCTAAATTAGTGTCAAACATTCGATGTGACGGGAACTCAACTTTAGCAGGGGAATCAAACAAAAGTTTGATCACTCTCTGAAAGGTCCTTGTTGGTTTTGATAATTGAGTGACAACCTAGGTGGACTAATTGTGTTTATGTGAGATACACAGGTGATTAGTCCACAGGTACATGTGTATGAGTAACATATGCCATGGAGGTGAAAATGGCTTGGAGATGTTGCAAAGCTCACACATGTGATGATGAAGGAGCTTATTGCATATGAGACATGACATTGAGTCATGTGATCAAGGTGGAGAAGATCAAGACAAGACTTGGCTTGATGGACCGGTTGCAAGCGTGAAGGACAAGTCGGAGGCTTTGGAGTGATGGACCGCGTGGCGGTGAAGCTTGAGCAAGACTTGGCGCCGATGGACGATAGCAACGGCGAAGAGCAAGTAGAGTCAAGATCGATGAACCAATATGATCATGTGATGATATGAAGTGGATCATATCATTGTTGATCGTGTTGGTGCATGTGTTGCATCGACATTGAAGGAGATGGAATGGAATGCGCAAGGCAAAGATATAACCTAGGGCATTTCATTTCACCGGTCATAGGTGTGTAGAGAAGTTTATGACCGGGTTTAGGATAGATGGTCGTACTATCAAGAGGGGCAAACTTATTTGCATATCGGTCATCTAGTGCAACTCGAGTGATCTAACTTTGCATTATCGCTAGGATCGAGTGGCGTGGCAAGTTGAGTGGCTAACATTCTTTGGAAAATGATTGTGAAAATGCTAACACACATACACTTGGTGGTGTTGGCACATTTACAAAGGAGTGGTGTTTGCAGGGGTGAGATGGGTTTGGGTCCCTCTCTCCAAGCTCGGCGGGATTCGGCGCTTTTGGGAAAATAGAATGCCTATTTTCTATTGCACCGGATGCAAGTTCTTGTGGTTAGCACATTGGAGCAAGGGTAATGAAGTTAGAAGTGAAAACGAATTAGTCGCGAAGATGCTGGCGTCGGTCAACTGACCGGATGCTGGATCTGAATGCACCGGACGCTGGCAGGCTGCGTCCGGTCAGGCTGACGTACGATGACGCAGAAGCTGAAGTGTGACCGGACGCTGGCTGCGTCCGATCAAGTGTGACCGAACGCGTCCGGTCGAGGTCGGTACCTTACTGGAAACGACCGGACGCTGGGGGTTCAGCGTCCGGTCAGTTGAAGCTGCTGCGTCCGGTCAAGTCAAGTGACCGTTGGAACCGGGACACGTAGCCGTCTGCGGGCGACCGGACGCTGAGGTCCAGCGTCCGGTCAACACGACCGGAGCGTCCGGTCAGCCCGACCGTTGCCCAGTGAAGGGGTAACGGCTAGTTTAGCCCTTGGGGCTATAAATAGAAGGGGCCCTTGGCCATGGCTGGTGTTGAGCACCTAAGGGGACTTAGTGTCCATGCTTGTGAGTGCTTGGGAGCCCTCCATCACACATATACTTGATAGTGATCATTCGATTGTGTGAGTGAGCGATTCTAGTGCGATTGCATCGTGAGGTTGCATCGAGTGGCACTAGGTGGTCGTGTTACAAGCCGGTGGTGCTTGTTACTCTTGGAGGTTGCCACCTCCTAGACGGCTTGGTGGTGGCCTCCGTCGAAGCCCGCAAGAAGCTTGTGCGGCGCTCCGGAGAAGTGCTTGTAAGGGGTACTTGTGCTCGCCCCGAAGGAGTCGCGAAGAGCAACTTTAGTAAAGCGTGTCATTGAGCTACCCTCACTCAAGGGGTAGGTTCTTGCGGTGCCCGACGTGCGGGCTTAGCGGGTGATGCTAATTAGCCGCCGAACCACCAAGTGAGCGGTCGACACAACGGGGACTAGCGTGTTGGCAAACACGTGAACCTCGGGAGAAAAATCATCGTGTCAACCTTGTTTTTCCCGTTGGTTTGCATCCCCATTACACAAGCTTGCAATTACTTTTATACATATTAAGCTTGTGTAGTTGCTCTTGTAATTAGATAGCTTGTGTAGCTTGCTAATTACCTTCTTGCTTGTGTAGCATAGAAGTAGCTCCCTTGCGTGACTAATTTGGTTTTAGTAACCTTGTTAGTCACATTGCTTAGTTTGTGTAGCTAAGTTCTTGCGCTCTCTAATTAGGCATTGGTTGCCTTGTTATTGAGCATTGCTAGTGAGCATAGTTAGCTTTGTGCTTTTGCTTACTCGCATGTGTAGGAGCTCTCTTGTTGCTTAAAATACTAGTGGCATAGGTTTATGTAACCTTGCTCTTAGAATTGTTTAGGAGAGCTCTAGATAGCCCGGCACCTTTGTTGCATAATTGATATCTTAGCAAGGTGCTAGTAAACATATATAGAGGGGTGTAGTCTTGATTAGACCGATTGTTTTAATTCCGCATTTATATCGGTTAGCCGTCGCGATTATTTTTAGAAATGACTATTCACCCTCCCTCTAGTCGCCATCTCGACCCTTTCACTCTCCATGTCACAAAAAAATGATTTTGCTCCACTGGTCAGATTGGGGAGAGAAATGAGGTGGAGTAAGTTCTGTTTGCTCGAGTGAAAAGCCAGATTGAAAAGTATTGTTGGCTAATTTGACAGAAAAATATTATTTTTTCGTTGAAAAAATATGGCTCATAAAACAAGCAAATAGGGCCATTACCCTCGTGTAGATGCAGCTTCTGCATCCCAATGAGAGAATCTGGGACTTGTATTATGTGTCGGTGTGATTAGTTGTTTACATGCTTGCTTTGCACTAATCTAAGCACGTATATATACTTAATACAATACTCCAGTCCAAATTGCCAGTTTTTAATATTAGAAGCATTAGCTGTTGCTGTTAGCCTGTTCCTTTGTTCTTGCAGAGGACCAGAGAGTGATGCAAGCTTTGCCCTGACCTTCTTCTCAATTCTATATTTTTTTTTTTCTGGAAATGCTTGCTTTTTAGTTTACAGATGGTTCGAAATGCCTGTTTCCATTGATAGGGTTTGCATGAAATCTAATTAAGTGAGAAAATGGAGTGATTTCTCTATCAAATGAATAGATTAGGTCAAACGTGTGACTGTCCCCGTGGACGAGCAAAAGAATAGGGCCTGAGCAAAGCAGCCTGATCATCGCTCGTTGGTTTCAGCCAGGACTTATCAGTCAGTCAACAGTATTTTTCTCTTACAACAAACCAACACCAGCACGACTTATCAGCTTAGAAACCAACCTGTGACACGCGGACCAAGTGTGCCCGTGTACTAGGCTTAGTGACATCATGCTTGTGCTAGGCAGAGTTCACAGGTTGATTTTAAATCATTCTCTTGTTCCAACAGTCTAGTCTACTCAGAGGGTTTTCTGTGCTCCTATACACGGGAGTACATGTACTAGGCAATTAAAAATACCTACGTATGAGGCTTTTGTATTCGGAACATGTACAATCTGTTGCTCTTTTCGTTCAGTAAGGGCCTGTATCCCTGTTCTTTCAAGACAAAACAATGCTGCACTCATGAAGACTGAAGAGGAGGATGGATAAGATCTTGAACAATTGTTTTTTGTTAGACCTTAGATTTATCTAATTTTCATTATATATTTTTTCCTTCCAAAAAGCAACCGGCAAGATATTTACCGAGCATGTGTTAATCTTAATATTATGTGATCCTAAGCTTAAGAGAGATACTTAAGCTTAGGATCCAAGTAAGCATCATTTCCTCTAATCCGAAAACCTGTCTAACGCGCATTTAACAATATGAGGGCTTCATTCCAAATGTGTTGGGATGACGAGGACGTGTTCCAACAAGTCATTTAAGCTGAAACTGATTCATAGACTGATTCAACAAACAAATAGAAATACTTTTACTTTGAGTTAACAGGAGATCCCAACTTGAGGGGATTGCAACTACTCGACACTCCAAAGCCTGGGCACTAGGAAGAATCAAAGATAATGAGAAGAAACTGGATCGGGTGTGAGTGTGACCTGCTGGTTAGCAATGCCCCATCTTTGAGTACAAGACTGATCTATTGGTCTATCTATTTGGGATGGACTATGTTCTCTTTTTTTTAAAAAAAAAAAGGGATAGGACACTTGCAATTGGTGCTAATTCTACTCTTACAGGCTTTTGAACTATCCGTCTCCCTTTATTTTTTTTCTTCATAGATTGGTTGAATGCTTCACAGTTACTCCTCCATTCCTTCTTAACTGTCGTCTGGCTTACCGACAAGTCAAACATACTCAACTAGTCAACTTTACCAAATATATACAAAAAATACTAATATTTATAAGACATAATTAGTATAATTAG
Source organism: Miscanthus lutarioriparius (assembly GCA_904845875.1). NCBI lineage: Eukaryota > Viridiplantae > Streptophyta > Magnoliopsida > Poales > Poaceae > Miscanthus > Miscanthus lutarioriparius. The sequence goes on from CAJGYO010000001.1 coordinate 127,572,662, forward strand.
ATAGATCATTAAATCTATTTTCATAATAAATTTATTTGGAGATACAAATGTTGATAATATTTTCTACAAACCTAGTAAAACTTAAGAAAGTTTGACCGGCACGTTCCTATAGCGAGGAGTAGACATAAAGGTGAATTGATTTAAATACATGTCTATAGAGAAATACACCTAAGATCAAATATTTTATAGCTAGTTTTCATGAGAAATTCTGACCGTCTTTTTAAGTTGTGATTATATAAAAACATAAAATTTAAGCTAAATATACATGCTAATCAAATGCCAAATCATTAAGAGCATACTGGAATTAAGACAGTAAATTCAAAAGCATCAAACCTATCATTTTTAAAAGAATTCAAAAAAATATTAAAATGATATCAGCTATACTTAATATAATAGAAGGATTTGGTAAAAAAAAACATGTAAAATTATCTCTTTTCATAATAAAAGGGGAGCAACTTACAAAAGCAACGACCTAAACCTGGCAAGATTTTTATCAGAATTATATTAATTTTCAGTCTAAACTCAAAAGAAACAATAGAAAAGGGGATAAAGACTGTTCAGAGGACGCCGCAACAGTGCACAAAAACAACAACAAAACCATAAAAAAAAACTCAAACCCTCAATACAATGGCATCAACAATAAGACACAACATAACATCCGGATATTCATCCAAACATTGGCAACCTAACGCCACCCCACCCAGAGCGACAAATAAGCATAGAGGTGTTCCACCACAAGTCCACAACAATGCCTCCAGATAGGGAACCGACATAAGTTCTTTTCATTAGATTGCTAGAATCGTTTACAATGGTTGTTGTGTGCACTATGTTTGGCAGAACATTTGCTTCTCTAAAGTCAATTTTCTCTAATGTGTTGAGCCGTTTTCGCTTCGAGAAGCGTAATCTTCCATACAGCTGCTAAAAAACAGGGCCTCTAGTTACAATAGCCATCCAGTTCCAAGGCCTTCGCCTTCCAAATCGCAAATAGAAGAAAACTCCATCATTGGCCATATATGGAAGAAAGCTGATTGTCCCTCTTTGCAGTGGACAGGGTGAGACATTAGTGATTGGCCACACTGCTAATTAACCACTCACGATAAAACTAGGGGTTTAGCCATACGGTGAAGTGTATGATACGGCACCCGCGCGCGGCACGCGTACAGGGGGAGTCATCATCGCCGCCTCTTCATCAAGGCCGCCGATCGATCATCGATGGATCGTCCCGGCGCGCGCGCGCGCACGATAATCAGGTGAGATCGCAGGAATGGAAAGTGCGGCCGGTGTGGCTCAATGCAATATATAGCATGCATGCCGCATGCGCATGATGTCGATGGAGACCTGCTTTGCCCCTGCAATGAGAAATGTGAGACATAAGAGTGCTGGCCGGAGATCGATCTTGCATTAGATTAGTGTGTGACAATCGTCTGGTCGGGTTTAGCGACCACGAGATGGAACCAAGTCAATTGATGGCACTACTTCTACTATCTACTTATATGTCCTGTGTATAGAACTACTTGTGTAAATGTATGTGTTTTCTTTTGAATAAAGACACAAAAAATACCTCATATCTTTATATTCATCAAGAAGTAAAACAGTGACTAACTAACTAACTAACTAACTGCGAACTGGTCATAGATTAGTTGGTTGGCTCCTTGTGGTGGAATCTGTCCACCTGGGTTCAAGTCCTCGACTTGGCTTGGGTGCTCGCATTTTCCTGAATTTGTTCTTCGGATGTGCTCATAGGGGTAAGGTTTACGACGTGTATTCATAGGGGTGAGTGTGCGTGCGTGTTGGGCGTAATTCTAAAAAAAACTAACTAACTATAACTAACTAAAAAGTCTGTCATCTGTGTATAAGATATACACTAGCTCCATCTGATTATACAAACATGTCGTTTAGATCAAGGTTAGTCAAACCTTATAAAAAGCAAAATCATAAATAACTTTCAAATTATTCAGTTCATGTACGTTACATGTAATTTATATTGAAAAACATTTGCAAAGTCTTAAAGATTTGGAGGATTTTAAACACATGTTCTAGGATATATTAACAGTCAAAGATATGCATCGAGTGAAAACTATGCAAATTAAATATGTGAGTACTTTTTTTGGCCAGAGGTAATAATGTTAAAGATATGCATCGAAGCCTAATATGCATTTTCGAACACTATGCTTTATATATGACGATCGACAACATAAACAATGTGTCAAAATAGTTGTGTTTCATTTACTAATCGAATTATGCAAATTTTACATAGCAAGTTTTTTTTTAAAAAACATAAAAGTAGCTGCTGGACTATAAAGACCAACCACACTTTTTTATTTTACTAAAAGTTTGTGTATGTTCAAATCTCTTAGCAAACTCTCCCTTCAGGCACAGACTATCTAAATATGTTCTTAGTGCCGGACCATTTTGTTTAAATTTTTTTAAAAAAGAATAGTCTTTATTTCAGCCTCTCATATGCACCCAATTAAACAAAATTGCAAGTTTTAGGCTCTGGTTACAAAGTAAAAACTACCAGATAGCAAACACATGTTTTTTAGCACGAAGCACAAGGTCTTGTTTAGTTCCTCCTCTAAAGTTTACTTCCTATCACATTGGATGTTTGGACACATACATGGAGTATTAAATGTAGACTAAAAAATAATTAATTACATAGATTGCGAGTAATTTGCAAGACGAATTTTTTAAGCCTAAGTAATCCATGATTTGACAATGTGGTGCTATAGTAAATATGCGCTAATGACGAATTAATTAGGCTTAATAAATTCGTCTTGTGGATTCCTAAGGACTTATGTAATTTGTTTTATTATTACTATCCGAACACTCACATGTGACACCCCGATGTGATATCCGATGTGACATCCCTAAACTTTACTTCCTGCATTTAGGCCATGTTTAGTTTCTCCCCCTAAAGTTTACTCCCTATCACATCGGATGTTTGACACATGCATATAGTATTAAATATAGACTAAAAAATAACTAATTGCACATATTGTGACTAATTTGCGAGACAAATTTTTTAAGCCTAATTAGTCCATGATTTGATAATGTGGTGCTACAGTACATGTGCTAATGATGAATTAATTAGACTTAATAAATTCGTCTAGTGGATGACTGATGACTATTGTAATTTATTTTATTTTACTATCCGAATACCTCGATGTGACACCTAATATGATATGACATCCCTAAATTTTACTTCATGAATTTAAACACCACCTATATAGCAAAAGCTAAGCACGAAACCTTTTAAAAGAAAATCGCCCCTGATTGGTGAAAATGTCCATGGCCACCGTTTTCAACGTATCCATGCACACTTCATAATGGTCAAAAAGCGAAGCTGGTAAAAATATTTGGATATAAAAATATTTTCTATTAAGTACACCATTATTTTCTACTCAGCCAAATAATCCAGCCTATTGCACTCGCACCGCTTGGGACTTGGGAGCATGGCCGAGGTGAACGCCGAACCAGCAGCAGGCACATAAAAAGAAAAACAAAGTAATTAACAAGAGCACGTTTTTTTTTTGAAAAAACAAGAGGACGGTTTGTGAGAGCTGAAACCGGAGGATGATGGTGGGAGCAGGGGACAGGGGAGTGTTAAGTGTGTAACAGCGGCAACACCTTACGAACTCCTGTCATTAGAAGCACAGGGAGTACTAACAGTAAAATAGTAATGGTATCCTGTAAAGTACTTGCGTGCATTAATGTACAAATGAAATGATATGAGACTGCGTTAGTTAGTTAGGTTCTTCGCTATGGGACTTATTAGTTCGGATTTGGTTCTCCTACTCAATGTAGGTACTTGTGTGTCAGCTAATTATTTCTTTAATGATAGGTGATTTGCTCATCAATAATAGCATACCTATGGTGGTTTTGTTAATTTTTAGTCCTGCCAATCTGATTTAGGGTATGTTTGGCTGCTTGTTTAGGCAAGATTGTCTACTCGGAAATGCTGCGATGCGGACGTTGGCATGCTCCTCTCTACCTTCATTCTTTTATGGTTTCTCAAAAAAAAAAAGACAGCGGCATTTTCCAACTCACACGGCCGTCGCGGCATTCCCCACCACTCGCCCGCCGCTCGCCTTCTCTGGCCGCGACCAACTCCACTTCCTCCACCCCGGGACCTTCGCCCGCCTCCGCAACGCTAGGCTCCTTTGTTGGAGTCGCACCTGCCGCCCGCCCCTGCTCTCATCGCCGGAGCCGGCGTCCTCCTCGTCACCTCCTCCTATAGCTGGAGACGGCGAGGGCGTCACGGTCGTGTCGTACTTCGCGCCAGCCTTGAGGCTCCTCGCGCCAAGGTGCCCCAGCAAAAGAAGCTCACGGCAGCTAAGTCCGTGGTGCTCTTCACTCCACCACTTCCCAGCCCCGATCTTCCCATCGAGGCAGTTATCGAGTTCCTCAACGCGCCCGACATGGTCTTTGTCACCCACTAGAGTGTTGCGCATGACATGTTGTAAGAGTATGTTTCAAGTGTTTCAGATGTTCCAAAGGTATGTTGCAAGTGTTTCATATGGATGTTGCAAAAGTAGACCAGGATGTTGCATACTCCATGTTGCAATGGCTATACACGTATGTTACAAACGTCTGTTCCATATGTTTTATCAGTTTTTTCAGACGTAAATTGCAAGTGTGTTTATCTGAATGTTGCATATGCTTCACACATATGTTTGCAAATGTTTCATCTTGATGTTGCACATGCTTGCAATGGCGTTGAAGTGTTTTGCAAGTGTTTCATACGTATGTTGCAAGTGTTTCATACATATGTTGTAAAAGTAGATCGAGTGTTGTAAAAGTAGATCGAGTGTTGCACATGATGCAATGCGCGTGAGAAGCGGAGGGGACGCGAGCGACGTCCGGACGATGTGGGCTCCACGTGGATGCGTGAAACGCAAGCGCAGGTGGCGGCGTGCTGCCGTGAACGCGGGCGTGGAGTGCAGGCGCAAGCGCGGGAGTACGAGCACTGACGTCCGCCTGGACGTCCGGGCGCTAGCACTATCGTTATCTATTTACCCGGCAGCAATATATCTAAACCAACAATTTCAAGGGTAAAGTGATCAAGATTACTGTCTAGTAGAGAAGCTTACCTGCTAGATGATGAATCAAATAGATCCTTAAGCTCTGTTTGCTTGAACTTATCAGTAATACCGTTTCAGTAAAATAACAGTGTTTTTCTTTTATAACAAATCAGCATCAACATCAACATCAACATCAACATCAACATCAACATCAACATCAACATCAACATCAGTATCAACCGTTTTTTCAGCCAGCTGAACAGAGCCTTAGCCTACCACAAGTCACAAATGCACTCGTGAGGTTTAGGGTGTGTGCTTTCGTTGTAGATAATTTGCGAATGTATTCTTAGCGTCTGAATGTACTTTCTCTTTTGTATGTGTGTGGGTGTTGGTCGTACAGATCTCTACTACGTACTGTGCTTCAGCCTTCAGCTGAACTGTGTCAGCACTCAGCAGCATCCAACAGTAACCCGGGGCGAAGCGTAAAGGCTGGGTATTTGAGGCTTAAATAAAAGGCCGGCCTAGTTCGCAGAAGTAGGCCTTTGCTATTTTATTTCGTTGGGTCCATTCATGACCTTTAAACCACACCTAAAAGAACCGGAAATATGTCCCTAGGAAAACCTAAAATATCATGGTTATATTCTTGCCCACCCTGCTTAAAAGTATAATTATTATTTTATTTAGCTTTCCGATTTTGTTCATGCTTTGTTTAAAACGAAGGTAGAGTTTACCCTGTTTCTAAAGTTCAGAGGAGTTGATAGTTTTCATAGAATCAGGCTAACAGTGTAAAGAGAACGACTTCTCCATAGAATCATGCTCATAGTGTAAAGGAACTGATTCTGTCATCACATTTATTACATAAGAACAGCTTAGCCGTGGGATGTGTCTGTTCTCCGAAACAGCTATATATATATATATAGTTAATTTGTCCAAAATAAGTTCACATCTCGCTTTTCTTTTGAGGAATCAATTTTTTAGAGTTAATTAGATATAAAAAATAGTATCAATATTTGTATCTCTAAATAAATTTATTATAAGCTATATTCTTTGATCAATCTAATCTAATGATAAATGCTAATAGTTTTTATATATTTGTCTAAACTAAAAAAGTTTGTCATCTTGAGATTGAGATGTGCCGAACCAGCTAACTATTTTATTTATATAGATTAAAAACTGTTTATCTATATAGTGCTCATTATATTACACAATACGTGAAGAGATCTACTCCTACCTCGCAAGAAAGATTTTAACCGTGAAAACTGCAGAGTGGTGAGTGGTTAGTAGAGTGGCTATTAGCCTAGAGTACTTTAACTTTATAAATACACGGAAGGAGATCAATTCAGTCCGTCTAGATGCCGCCTCTGAAGAACGGGTCGCCGAGGAAGGAGGCGGAGTAGGTGCCGCCGCCGTTGGGGAAGAGCGTGAGGAGGCAGACCAGGGCGAGCACGAACCCCCACGCGAAGCGGTCGTTGCCGAGCGGTGTGATCTCGTCCTGCGCTGGGATCTCCTCCCCGCCGCGGATGAAGGTGGCGAAGAGGCCCCACGCCAGGCACAGCACGCTGCCGCTGATGGCGCCCACGCCCAGCAGGACGGACGTGCCGAACGACAGCAGCGCCGCCGTGCCGCGCCCGAACAGCGCCTGCGCGATGCGCCCGCCCTCCAGCCGCCCGATCGGGAGCAGGTTCAGCGACGTCACCACGATGCCCAGGAGCCCCGCGAACGCCAGCGGGTCCACGGGCACGCCCACGCCCTCCACCGCGTTCGGGAGCACGTTCCCGAGCTCGTCGGCGTAGGGGCCGATCACCAGCTGCACGAACGACAGCAGCGGGTTGTTGTAGAAGAATTCCGGCCGCACGAACCTGAACGCCACCATTGCAGTTGCAATCAGTGTCAGTGTCAGTCAGAACGGGTGTCACGAACGAACAGAAGATACGAGAGATGATGGTTGCATGCAGGAACTCACAGGGCGTTCTCGCCGCCGTTGAAGCTGCCGTCGGCGATGAACGCCGAGACGGCCAGCACCACCGACGTGATGTACGCACTGGCCGTGCGCGCGACTGGTATGTCGAACAGGGCCTTCTTGTTGGGCAGCAACGACTCGTAGTTGTTCATCACGCCGAGGCACCCTGTCCAGTTGGACGGCACGAGGAACGACGGGCTCAGCTTCACGCCGTACTTCGCCGCCGTCAGCCTCGTCGCGATCTGCCATCACATGATCATCATCAGCAGAGCACCACAAACGCAGCGAAAACATTCACAAGCAGCAGTGCACAGTAGGCCGGAGATTGTTGTGCCGCCGCTCGTACCTCAGAGACGCCGAGTATAGTGAGGAAGCCGCCGAACAGAGGAAGCACGTCAGAGACGTAGTCGTCGAACGTGGCGCCGGGCTTGAGGAAGAAACCGCTCATGAGTGCAATCGTCCCGAAGGTCGTGACCGCCAACGCCACGGCGCTGAGGTATCCCCACGGCGTGCTCAGCTTGGTGATCTCGAGCAGGAGGTCGATCTCTGCCTTGGGCTGGACCATACACACCTGCTTTGTGATGTTGCCGTTCTTCTCCTCCATGAACCAGAGGGTGACCTCTGTTCCGGCGGCCTCGGAGATCTTCTTCTCCAGCTTAAGGCGCACCTCCTTAACGGGTTTACGCAGGTTCCCGATGAAGATCCCGCCGTCGCCGAATCTCCGGACGTCCACCGCGAAGAACGTGTCGTACCCGAAACAGCTCTTCAGCTGCACGCGGCACGGCAGTACCAATCGCCCAAGCTCAGATCTTTGTCCCATCTGATACTCAAAATCAAGCAGACCGAATTCAGGAGGGTAAGCAATTACCTTGTTGAGGTCGAGCGCCTTGAAGGTCTGCTCCGCCAGCTCCAGCCTCTGCTTCTCCCGGGCCAGCTGGTCCTTTGCCAAGCCCCGGAACAGGCCGGCGACGGGGTTGGCGTCGGGCTCGCGGTCCAGCTCGCGGAGCTTCCTGTCGGCGCGCTTCTTCTCCAATTTGATGGCGGCCTCGATGGAGGGATTGCCCATGAACTTCTTGAACTCCTCGTCTGACTTCCAGTCCACCTCCTGCTGCTCGTCCGTGCTCCTCTTCTCCTCGCCGTCGCCTTCTCCTTGGCCTCTCTTATCTGCCTCTCCAACATGACCCGACGCCTTGGCCTCATCCACCCCTCCGACATGATGCGACGCCGTCGCCTCCTCCTGTTGCTCGCTGGAGGCCACGGAGACGGAGGACGCCGTGCCCTCCCTCTCCTCTTGCTCCTGCTGCAACGATCGCCTAACTACTGAATTACTCCTAAGAGGCCGAAGAGGCGGTCTGTATTGGTTCTTGGAGAAAAGAGGGATCCTGATTACTCTTGGCATGGCTGCGCTTCTACTAGTAGAAGCACTGCTGCTGCGCAAGAGAGAAGATGCAAGAGAGGCAGACGCCATTGGGGGCGAGCTGCAGCCTGCGGAGCTTGACAGTTCTGTGCTTGTTCTACTTCTATTGTTTTGCTATGAGCTATGAGGTCAGACCCCATGGGAGAGCTTAAAAAGGTTTGGTATGGAACGGTGGAGTGGAGTGAAGAAGGAAGGTGAGGGTTCTAGAAGGTTTGAGAAGGCGCGCGCTGGGCCGGAGGAGTCGTGAAGAATGCGACGGTCGGAGGTGGCTGATCTGTGATTCTGTGCAGCGTGTAGTGTCCGAGTGGCGACGACGGAGTTGAGACCAAGGTGAGGCCCCGGCTTATCCAACTGCCCGGGGAAGATGTACACTTGGCGGCAGCTGGGCACGCTGCCTTGGAGCTTACTGTGTGTGGGTCCTGCCAGCCTGAAAGGCTTCCTCAGTTTCATGTCATCAGCTCCTATCGAGTGCTCCCCCATTTTTTGACCCATCCTTGGGGTGGAGAAACAGCAGCAAAAGTGTATTCCGACTACTTCTGCCAAATACTCGGTTCGTTCTAAATTATGATATGCGTTGGCTTTTCTAGATATATTAGTTTTAATATATACCTAGATGTAGTGTATATTTAAGTACATAGCAAAAGCTATATATTTAAAAAAAATTAAAACATCTTATAATTTAGACTCAAGAGAGTAGTAAATTTTGATATTGTCATGACAACCCTTTAGATGTTGATTTTTAAAACCTACTGTACAACTCAAGGAAGTGTGATAATTCATCAATTTATTTTTTGAAAATTTACTAGAATTTCATTAGTTTTTTGTGAACTCCAGAACTTCTAGAATTTTTTTTGGAACTTCCAAACACCTCTAGAAGTCGTAACCTTTGGACTTTGCTAATCTGATGCTTAGAAGATTGAAAGAAATTTCAGATCCTAGGGCTTGATTGGTTAACTTCCTAAATATGCCAAGAATTTGGCAAGCCATAATTTTGGCTATTGATTGGTTTGCTACTAAATCTTGCCAACCTCTCATATTTAGCTTGCCAAATTCATGGCAAATTTTTTACCTAATTTTGGTTTGCCAAATCTTTGGCATGACAAATTTTGTGCCCTTAGCCTATTCAAACACCTTCCCCTCTCTAAAGCTTACTGATCCTTTCATTTTTTCTATAAAACATAATACATCCAATATACTGGCATTGATGATTAGAGTCTATAAAATTAAAGGATATATTTTATGATTATTGTGAGAATTTTTAAAATTTACCTTTTTTTCCTAGTGCATCTCGTGATGATCAATGTTGAGGCTCCTTTAGAAACTAGAGTTAGTATTAATAAGATTGTTATTCATAACATGTGGTTCTTTATTATCCACCTTGCAATGCAGTCAACTCTAATCCACTCTTTTTCCATGCTAAATCCGACGTGTTCCGTTCAATTTCTATTTAACTTCAAAACAAAAAAGGGAATATAATCAATAGTATAATTAATGTGGGTGTTAATAACAGTTACAATTAAACACTAGCAATATAGTGTTAATTCGCCTTTCTCTACCTGTTGCCCCATCTTTGTTTTTTCTGAAATATACAATACAACCACAAGCGTACGGACATATACACTTATACCTACAAACGGTTCAAATCGATAGATTTCGAGATCGACAAAATCACCATAGACGCCTTGCTGTTGATTGACACGTGGCCTACCAAAAAAAAAGCACCATTAAATATTAAAATAAATTCAGAAAAATACAAGAACAAGAACCCAAAATCGAATAAAGAACTGAGTGGGCAAGCTCTGCCATAAAGATAAAAGAATCTAACCATTTGATTTAGGCTCAATTTGCCTATCGGCCATGGTACAGTGCTTTTCTCTCACAACAAATCAGCATCAGTCAGCTTATCAGCCACATAAACCAACTGACGATCAGCTCAATACGGCCAATGGACCGGGCTCAATGGCACGGCAACACACGCTATTTTCTAGTTGAGTCGATAGCAATGCAAAGTGCTGGCAAGAGGCAACGGTTTTATTGATTTGGATAAGTTAAGCTACAGATACAATTTTACAAGTGGACCAGGTATATGAGTACATCTTATGAATAAGATACTAAGCCAGCATTGCAGGCGTGTTATTGCCAAACATTTTTTTTGGTTCGGCAAATGCTCCCAACTAGGTTTTAGTCTGCTCTTCTTCACCTTCAAAATTGTACTTACACACAGGTGGATGAACCTGGTGATGCAGATACCGGATAGGAACAATGCCCTTTTGTACCTTCAGCCTTCAGACGTCACCACCTCCGCACCAGTGATGTGAGTAACTGCAAGACACCAGCTAAATGAGAAACAGCTCACAGGAACGAGGAAAACTGCTTACTGAAGAACAAAGAAACACAAAGCCTGTACATATCACATTTAATTAGGTCATAAACAATAACCAACATCGTTCAGTTTTTATCCTATTAGTTTAAGAGCTGTTCCAAGTTCCTGCCTTGTGGCAAACATGAGTTCTCCATTCACATCACATATGAATCATAATCTAGCAATGGTTTCTCTTGCATATAATGTCAACTCATTTTGTAATAAATGATAAGGAATACAATCCAGCCTATCATCTTCTCCTAGTCCTGACCCTATTGCAAATATGAGCTTCGAAGTTTTGATAATAATGTTGGGATGGGTTGAGGGAAAAGGAAGGGCATCCAATGATCCAAATGGCAAGCAGCTAATAGTCTAAGAGTTCGGTACAAAAAATTTTGTGTTATAATGATGAAAGAAATAAATTGCAATCTCCATGTCATTTTATTGTTTGAACAATGAGAGCACATAAACCTTAAAAACAACATGCAACTGCATACATTTGTAATTGCCTGCTATGTCTGGAATTGTATCTAGTTACAGGTTTACAGCACAACAAAAGAGATCTCAAACTTTCTTCAAGCGAAAACTAGATACCGTTGGTCAAATATATCATATATGTGCCAACAGTGCCTATGTTTGATGTTTCATAACAGATTCAGAATATTACAGTGGCAAAATTTTCAGTGAATCTTTTTCAGTTCGTGAAACTACTGACCTCAAAAAGCTCAAAAGGACTTCCACGCCGGTAGACATCATCCTGCTGCTTTTGCTGGTTGGAAAGAAGTTGGGATACCAAGGCACGCCATGCAGTTAACAAGACCCCTGTACTTCCCATGGTTACCAAGATAAAAGGAGTTGGTGGAAGATGACCAGACGTCACTGCTCGGATGGCAAGTCCCAACTAACACGAGAAAGAGAATCATTAAACATCAGACATTATACATCAGAAAACACACCAACTCTAGTTAATGAGATATGAAAATGTTGTAAAGTTCAGAACATAAGTAAATGCAGTGGTACATTTAGATGAATGTACAAGACCACATGGGAAAAACAGTGGTGCCTGCTTTTAATAAAAAAAAACTGCGACAGTTAATCACTTTAACTTTTATGCAAGATCTCCAAGAAAAGCATAGTTTTCTTGCTACTCAAATCACTATGTTGAAGGGCTGAAGCATGTTAATTGCAATTTAACAGTATTGTATGTCCGACACTACACAAATGAAACAACCACTGGTTAGGCCTTGAGTAATGGATTTGCTCCTGTCTAATTATCATGGAAAAATGACTTTGCTCCAAATACTAGAGTAAATCACCTAGTAGTGTAGCTAGGAGACAGGCAATAGTCTGTTTGGATCACTTGTTCAACTAATTAAAAGCATCTAGATTTGTTTAGCAAGATTTGTCTACGAAATTCACACATTTCCTAGAGCTGGGTATTTGTAGCTTCAGAAAACCTTGGATCTGGAGCAGGAGGCATGTTGGTTGCAATTACATGACAGATGACTCGTTTCGTTTATAGTTTGGACTAAATATAAATATTCAAACCACTTTAATTTAGTCTACAAACTGCAGATCCAACATCCAAAGCTGGAGCTATGCCAAACGGGCCCTTAGTGATGCCTACAAAACCTTATTAAGAGGAGGTTTCTTATCAATAAGGCATTCAAGCATGTCGAAAACTTAGTTGGCCATCCCCCAAGAGATTCATATGTGGTGGAAACAGACAAGAGAACCAAATAGCCAAATACCTAGATCAAATAATTGCACGAATATATGAGACGCAGAAATAACTGTAGTTTGTAATGTACAACTCAAAGACAAATGCACTCATGCAAGCAACAGACAACAATGACGGATGACAGCAGATGGTGTTACATGGGTGGAAAACTTCAGAAAGGCTCAGCTTACAAAAACATTATTGAACTTGGATAAAAAAAAACAACAAGCATCAAGATAGCATTTCATCATGGCACATGCTTGGAACCGTAGAATTACAGAATCGATAATTACCGGTATCCCAAGAGCCCATGATTTAGCTGCAGTGATAACAGCATTTCCCACGCCATTGCGCCCATTCGCATCATCGCCAAATCCACCAAGGAGGTAGGCGCTCAGCAGCCACCCTGCAGAAGACCCAAATCCCTGAGCAAACCGTAACCATCCATTCGCGCGCCAGATGTACAGCAACCATGAAAAGGCCCCATTTCGGATTTTCCCTAACCAGCAATGAAGGGGTCAGCCGTCATGAACGTCTCGGCGTCGAGGACGGGAAGGCCATGGCTGAACCTCCCAATCGCGGAGAACAGCAGCAGGCAGAACACGTCCCCGCCGGCCAGAAGACCCAGCTTCCTGCGAACGAACGCGGAGCAGGAATCAGCGAACAGGGTCGAAGCAATGAGGCCACGAGAATGGGAAGGGCGCGTGGCGTGTGACAGGATAAGGTAGGTACGCGTAGGAGACGAGCTTGGACTCGGTGCCCGCATCCCCGGGCTTCTCAATCTGGATGACGCCCTCGAGCGGCACGCCGTCGTCGGCGACGCGGACGAGGACCGGGTCCTCGGTGGCGGCTGCAGCGGGGGCGGAGCCGGAGGGGCCCTCGCCCGCGGCGGCTGGGGTCGACGCGAGGCGGCGCGGGGCTTCAGCTTGGTCGGTGCCAGCGCCGGACAGCGCGAGGCGGCGGCGCACGAGGCGAGGGTTGGCGAAGAGCGGGTAGGGGTTGGTGGTGGAAGGCCCCGGCGGCTTCGACGGCAGCCGCCGCGCGGAGAGGGAGCCGTTCGCGGCCTGGCTGACGAGCAGCATCCTCGCAGGTGAGGAGGTGGGGAGGGAGCCAGGGAGGGAGGGTGGGATTTGCACCTGGGTTTGGGTGGTCTAAATTTTGCATTGTGACGGTCTTAAAATTGGGAGAAGGCAGCAGGGGGAGGCCAAGAGGTCGGAAGTCGGAACGAACCACGATGGTGTGGACGAGGCGGCGGCCGCGGCGGGCCCGGACAGTCGTTTGATCCGGAGCCGACGATGTGACACGGAGGTGTGTTTGGTCCGTGGAAGTCGTTGTTTGATCCGGAGCCGACGATGTGAGCCGACGATGTGACACGGAGGTGTGTTTGGTCCGTGGAAGTCGTTTGATCCGGAGCCGACGATGTGACACGGAGGTGTGTTTGGTCCGTAGAATGGAATCACACCAGGTGATGCATCATGTGTTTATCACATGAATTTCAAGTGAATCAATTTATTCCTCATACATATACTAATTAATAGCTTATGAGGAATAATGTGATGATAGATCAACTCATTTTTTATACCGAGAAAACTAAACACACCCAGTAAGTGAGGAATGGGAGGGGAGCCGTGTGTCCTAAAATATGTCCGCCCTGAAAAGTTAAAAAAAACTATATGGATACTCCATATCTCAATTTGAATATTTAATGTGCAACCATATCAAAATCTGGATACTCAAAATTGGATTTCTGATACCGAGAAAAACTATGAGATAACACGGGATATATGAGAAATATAGGATATCCATCTGCATCCGATCCGGTTTCATCCCCACCCCCACCAACCTTTGGTAGGTGGCCATGTTGTTTTATTATTCTTTCATCTCAGGACGGATTTCCAAAATAATTTGACTCTAATCAGTTTTCTCCTCATTTTTCTTTGGCTTCGACAAAGATGAGCTTTAGTGGAAAAGGCTAGGTACCTTCTAAATGAAATAATCTAGCTGTTCGGCTGATGGTTTGTGCAGCTGATAAGCCGTCTGAAGTTAATTTTACTGTAAGAGAAAAATATTGTTCCATGACTGATAAGTTCAAGTGAACAAGACCCACATTTGTTCAGGCCATTGGTTTGTGTAGATTTGGATCCAATACAAAATAGCTGTTTTTTTTATTTAGGATGGAAAGGGAGACAGCTAACACTATAGAAAAGGCTATACCATTTGCTGCATGGATTCTGCAGGAATTTATGACATCTGAATTTGAACTATTTTTAATTGCTGTACTGCAATATGAGACAATGAAGGGCCCCGTTCGGTTGGCTAAAACTTGGCTAAAAAATACTGTTTCAGCTGGTTTGTTATGAGAGAAAAACACTGTTTGGCTGGTTTGATGAACAGTGCCATGAGAGCGGATCAGCCGGCTGGCTGATGGGCTTCAGACCAGCGAACGCCCCCAAAACACACCATCAATGATAATACAAAATTTATGGCTCCACTCAGAAGCTGACGATTTGTTTAGTTGGACCCCAAAGTCCAAAAAATTGCTACAGTACCTGTCACATCAAATGTTTGCGGCCCGTGCATTGAGCATTAAATGTAGACGAAAATAAAAACTAATTGTACAGTTTGGTGAGAAATTGCGAGACGAACGTTTTGAGCATAATTAGTCCATGTTTGAACACTATTTGCTAAATAAAAACGAACGTGCTATAGTAGCCCAAAAATCCAAATTTACCCAACTAAACAAGGGCTGAATAACAGGAAATACGATTTCTGAATTCTGATGCCAATAAAACTCGAGCAGATTTCCTGAATAACGTTGGGACCAATGATCCAAATTTTGAAAGGCACAAAAGATAGCATGGATTTTATGTTACCGATATTTCTGGAAGTTCCAAACTTCCATTTCGAAGGAAGAGCCAGGACTTCGAACTTTGCTTTCAAATTGTACTAGCTGTATAATATCCAGATGTGCAGCGTACCTCAAGAACTACACAACCAAAGTAAATCATCAACTTGATACTTACAATGCACGATTCACAATGCAACAATTCAAAATAGATAACCATCAAGATATCAAAGTAAGGCTGTGTTTAGTTCGCGAAATGAAAATTTTTGGATATCACATCGAATGTTTCGGGGATGTCGGAAGGGGTTTTCGGATACTAATAAAAAAACTAATTACATAGCTCGCCTGGAAACTGCGAGACGAATTTATTAAGCCTAATTAATCCATCATTAGCGCATGTTAGTTACTGTAGCACTTATGGCTAATCATGGACTAATTAGTCTTAAAACATTCATCTCGCGATTTCCAACCAAACTGTGCAATTAATTTTTTTCATCTATATTTAATACTCCATGCATGTGCCGCAAGATTCGATGTGATAGTTTATGGTGAAAATTTTTAGAAACTAAACCAGGCCTAAGTCAAACATCTCAACATACAGTATACATGAAGCTTGGCACAATAGTATCTCACAGGTGCATATTGATGGAGAAGACACTTGCAGCAGACAATCTTGGAAGTTTGGGAATCAAAGTGCCGGTGCAGAAAATGATCAAACACGTAAATATTTGTGGTTTTGCTGTACGTTGTGATCGGATGTGACTTAGCACTCAATGACACAGGGTTTATACTGGTTCAGGCAACGTGCCCTACGTCCAGTTTGAGTCGGTCGGTGACTTTATTCCTAAGCCCAGGTGCTCAAAGTTTGCTGTGGGGTTACAAAACAGAAGGGAGAAAGATGGGGGTACAAGAGGTCCGGTCGAACTCTGGTTTGAAGGGCCGAGAGTGACGGGAGCTCCGCTACGTGCTAAGTGTTCGAGCGTGTGCTCGAGGTCTGAACCTAGTGGTTCTGCTGTTGTGTGCTAGTAAACTGATCGATCTTCCCGTTAGGAGAGATCGCATCCCCTTTTATAGATGAAGGGGATGGCCTTACAAGTGAGAGAGAGAGTGTGTACGTATGCTAAGTCTTGTTGCCCACGCCGTCGGGTACAAGATAATTGTAGGTGCCCATAACACTGTTATTGTCAGATTCATGTGGGAGGTTGCGTTGTCTTCTTCTGGTATGGCAGACGTCGGTGCCCGCCATACTGTTGATGCCCAGAGACGTGCAGGGGGTTTTATCATGTTCGCCTGGTACGGTAAATGCCGACGCCCACAACACTGTTGAGGCCCAGAGGCATGTGGGGGGAGCCTTACCGTGTTTGTCTGGTATGGGAGTTGATGGCGCCCACAATACTGTAGGGAAAATCTTGGCGCCTACAACACTGCTTGGGAAGGTTGCAAGGTACTGTCCTGCAGGTGTACATGGTACGGTCCTTGGTATTGCAGTTGACTTGAGTGCCCTGCCTTACTTTCTCCATCCTTTTCCTGGTCCTTACCGAGTGGGCGTCCCCGGTCGGTTGGTCCTAGTCGGCTCTGATTGCGCCAGTTGGAGAAGAGCTATGAGCAGGGGTTCGGCGCCTCCCCGGTTGAAGACGCGGGTCGGAGTCGGAAGTGGTGTTTGGCCAGGCCTTTCGGTCGGAGAGGCGGGCCAGAGTCAGAAGCGGGCGCTGTTCCTCCTTGGCCAGGCCTTTCTGTCGAAGACTTGGATCACCCATCTGGCTTGTCTTTTAGGTATTTGGACCAGCCCATGAGTTACGCGTCGTTCGCAACGTCGTCTGCTGGGTCGAGCCTTTGTTGGGAAGCCGTTTCACGAGGGACCTCGGGTTTATGAACCCGACATAAAGACATCAAAAATGCTTTCCAACAGAAGTAACTTATAAGAGCATCTCCAAGAGTTCTCCATATTTTGTTTCCCAACCCAGATGTTTGCCAACTCCCAAAATAAGTATAGAGAGGAAAAAAGAGGCCATCTCCAAGAGTACCCCATATTTGACTTCCAAAATATCAAAATTGTGACCCCACACTATTTTTTCTATGCGGTTTTTATTTTTCCGTCGCGAGTCGCCGCCGCTTCCCTTCACGGTCCTACCGATCACCAGCCCACAGTAACCGACGGCAACCAGCCACGGCTGGCTCCCTTCTCCCTGCAGGTACATCCTAGCCAACCACCAGACACTGCATAGTACCATGCAGCAGGCAAGCACTCCAATGCAAACAAAGCTGCTGGCCGCCGGCCCTCAACACAAGCTAGCAGTAGACGAAGGAACACAGTACCATGCAACACAGGCCTTGAGAATTTATGCAGAAAGATCCATGACAGAGCATCGTCCTGCGCCTGGCGTCCGTGATCACCTACCGTCGCGTGAGCCCCCTGTTCACGCAGAACGAGGCCGGCAAGGGCTTCATCGTCGCCGTCGTGAACGCCGCGAGCGCTCTAGGCCGCAGTTCGACCTGTTGAAAGGATCTAAACAATGCCTAGAGGAGGGTGAATAGGTGTATCTAAAAATTTCTACGTAATCTCAAAGTCAAATATCAATGATAGTCGGAAGTCTTGACAGTTTGAGCCGGGACTTCCGGCACCCGAAAGTTCCGACGCAAACAACCGGGAGTTTCGGCACCTACGAGAATTGCACTACAAGTGCTAGAACAAACTTTGAGTGAAAAATATCTTACAACCCCACTCCCTAGTGGTAAGGTGAAGTGTTGGGGTTACTTATTTGACGTCAGAAGGTCACCACTTCGTAGATCGAGTTCAAACCCTAAGAGGAGAGTTGGGGAGGAAGACAAACCAATAAGAACAAATATGATAGCACAAAAATCAACAACAACAAGCACGCAGGACACAAGAATTTATCCTGAGGTTCGGCAACCCCACAAAGGAGCTTCTACATCCTTGTTGTTGAGGTGACCACCAAGGTCGGAGTCTCTCCCACCTCCTTGCCTCTCTTAAAGCAACCACAAAGGTTACTTGAGCTTTTCACTAAGAAATCAAGGGTAATACAAACTTCCCAAGGCTCTTCCACAAGATGGAAGCTCTTTGGCGATGACTAGCTAGCTAGGATTATAAGAACCCAAGAGTAATAGACGCAAATCTAACCGGCTTGACGAAGAAATCAAGTGCTCAAACTTGCCAAAGTGATTCTCTCACTCAATCCACTCTCCTTTCACTCAAAACCCTAGGGGAATCAAAGATTGGAGCAAAGGAGAGAGGAGAGGGGTGCCTTGAATGCTTGGGAGCTGTTTTGGACGAAGGTTGGCGAGCTATGAATGAGTGGCTCATGGTTAGAAGAGAGGAGAGAGCTATTTATACTCATAGTAGAAACCAACCGTTCAGATCTGAGTCGAAAGTTCCAACACAGATCACCGGAACTTCCAGCCCCTCTACAAAACATTGTTCAAGGCGCAGTCAAAGATTGTCAACATAGCCAAAGCCGGAACTCCCCATAGAATGCTAGAACTTCCGGTAGTCGAGACTTTCAACTTTTGTCGGGACTTTCAATGCACAGCTGAGCAGGGGGCTAAGTCCCAGGGCATTGGAACTTTTGGCAAGAGCCAGAACTTCAGACACACGAAACTTTCGACTCCCGTTGGGACTTCCGACGGACAAAGGTGCGCAGGCGGGCTGGCGGCTAAGTCAGCAAGCGCCGCGACTTCTAGAACCGAAAGTCGGGACTTTCGACTACCAGAACTCCTGGCTCATGCTGGGACTTCCAGCTATCAAAAGTCTAAAAACTATATCTAAGTGTTCGTGAGGTGATTTTGTGTCTCTCTTTGATTTTACTTTTATGCTTGAGCACTCTATCTTCCCCAAACCACCTAAATTTGCATCCCTCTTTATAGTATGGCATATCTAAACCCAAAACAAAATAAAAGGGCTTTAGAGAGCTGTCGGTGTTTTTGGACCACCAATGAGTAAATTTGTATTTGCGCGTCTGACTCGGATGGTGTGCTCGTAGGACACAAGGGTTTATACTGGTTCGGGCGGAACGTCCATACATCCAGTTCACTGCTGCTCATGTTACCGGCACTTGGTTTGTAGTAGAGGTTACAAACAGGCGAGAGAGGAAGAGGACCCATGGCCTTGAGGTTGGGTGAGGTGGAGCCCGTGGCCTTGAGGTTGGGCGAGGCAGAACCCGTGGCCTCGAGGTCGGGCGAGGCGGAGCACAAACCCAAGGGTCGGGTGAGGCCGAGCTCCGAGCCTCGGGGTTAGGTGAGGCGGCACCCATGGCCTCGGGGTCGAGCGAGGCGGAGCCCGCGGCCTTGGGGTCGGGCGAGGCAGAGCCCGCGGCCTTGAGGTCCGGCGAGACAGAGCCCGCGGCCTCGGGATCGGGCGAGGCGGAGCCCGCGGCCTTGAGATCGGGCGAGACGGAGCCCGTGACCTTGGGGTTGGGCGTGGTGGAGCCCGCAGCCTCGGGGTCGGGCGAGGCGGAGCCCTCCCCCAGAGGTTGGGCGAGGCGGAGCCCATGCAATTAGGGGTTTGTTGGAGCGATAGTCGCGCCATTGACTGCTCGAATGAATTAATGTTGATGACCATTAGCTCATTCTCTTCGTGTATCCTAGTATTGGTCCCCGACAGTAGCCCCCGAGCCCACGGAGGAGTAGAAAACTCCTTCGAAAGCTTTTCCGAACGGGAGGACTCTGAGGGCCTTGGCCTTCCTTTGTCGCTCACGGCATGTCCTGGGGACGGCGATCCTCTTTCATCGTGATCGTACCCCTCGGGGGTATAGCCATAAGATTTGATGGGTCAAAAAAGGTCTTTCCTAATTCCGACCCCTACGGGGGTCTACTGTTCTGTGACCGCACGTTCGGTCTCCTTGTGAGTCCAACTTTCCTCGAGCCCCCGCCCATAACAAGGGTCCGATCGAGGGTCCACTCGTCTTTGTGATCGTTTTTCCACGAGCATTTTTTCTGATAAAAATGGAGGGGTTGTGCCATGCCATGATTTTCCTCTATGGATGAATCATGGTGCTCAGTGAGCTGTTAACGAGTTAGTTCGAGTGGGGCCCCAGCATCCCATTCACGGGGGTCCGGCTTGGGTCAGCTGGTGACCAAATCTAGATTCTCAGTGGTCAATCCATATAGTTCTTAGGTCCGTTCGACCAGTCCCAAGGGCTCTCTGCCTTTCTTCGAAGAAAAACCATGGATCGTATCCCACCAAGACTCGAACGTGGGCCGGGATGCCCATGGTGCTCGTGCGCCCGGGTACTGGCCGCTAGCGGGCCCATCCCTTCCCACCCCTCGCTCTTAGGGTACCTCGGAGCGGCCGTGAACCCATCGGTGGGTCGGCCTTCGAACTCCTGGGCCTGAATGGACCATAGGAGCGTTTTTAGCTCTGTATCCCTCCTTACCTGTGATGGTTCTTGGCTTATTGATCGAGCGAATCATTATCTGGTGTGTCCTTTGAGGGCACGGCCAGAGATTGCGTGTGCACGATCTTTCGGAGGGAGGTATCGTGTCGTGGAGCAGCGGGCACATGAATCTATGTGGACGGTTGGCCTTCTTGTCCTACTCTACCTTATAAATAGCGGCCTTCCTCTTGATGTCTCTGCACACCAAAACCGCAACCTTACCTTCTCTGTTTCTCCACCGTCGCTGTTTTAGATATGTCGTGCTTGCTAGTCCGCCGCCGGAGCCCTAGATCTATAGCCTCTGCTCCTCCACCACCGTTGAGTTCGCATCCATCCGCCTCCACCTCCAATGGATCCATGGTGCCGTTCCGACATCACCTCCCAGTGCATGGAGGGCCTCGTCCATCGTGGTCTTCTTCGCGCCCGAACCTCAACCAAGGAGTGGTTGCTGCCCGGCAATGAGGATTTGTCGTCGCCGCTCGACGGCTACGTGGTGTCGTTTGCCCACTTACACAAGCGTGGGCTCGCGACCCCCACCCACAAATTCCTCCGGGGGCTGCTGCACTTCTACTAGATCGAGCTGCAGCATCTCAATCCCAACAGGATCCAGCACATGGTGGCGTTCGTCGCGTTGTGCAAAGGATTCCTAGGGATCAGCCCCCACTTCGACCTATGGAGGTATTTCTTCTCCGTCAGCCTATAGAAGAAGAGGGAGAAGGGAAGCAGGCAGGAGCTGCACATGCCGATGGGGTGCACCGGCATCCAACTTCAGAACAATCGGGTCGATGACTACCCGTCCATGCGGCCATCGACATCCAACAAGGGGTGGCACTCGTAGTTGTTCTACCTCAAGAATTACGTCGCCGCCCTTCTGCCGGAGTTCACCGAGCGCCTGATCGAAGAGGCCCCAGAGTAATGGAAGAAAGTGGGGTGTCCCAGAGAAGGACAAGAAGAAGATCCGAGACCACATCACCGCTATCCACATCCTGAAGGAGAATGGCCTGAAAGAGTCAGGCATCATCGGGACTTACCATGCAAGGAGGGTGGCTGAAAGGTCCTAATATGCCTAGAGGGGGGTGAATAGCCTATTTAAAAATCTACAAATCAACTAGAGCAATTTGATTAGTATGACAAATAGCGAAATGCAAACTTGCTCTAGCTCTACAAGGGTTGCAAGCCACCTATCCAACAATTCTAGTTGCAATGATTACTAGGCACACAACTTGCAATGTTACTAGTCACTAAGAGCTCTCAAATATGCTACTCTAAAGAGCTCCACTAGATGAACTTAAACTAATAAAGCAAGCTCTCAATTCTAATTACACTAAAGAGCTTGTCATAACTAGTTTACAAGAATATAAATGAGTGAGTAGGGTGATTATACCGTCGTGTAGAGGAGTGAACCAATCACAATATGAATACTAAATCAATCACCGGGAGAATTTCAAAGGGCAAGAGACAACCTATTTTTCTCCCGTGGTTCACGTGCTTGTCGGCACGCTAGTCCCCGTTGTGTCGACCAACACTTGGTGGTTCGGCGGATAAGAGGTGTTGCACGAACCTCGTCCACACAATAGGACACCGCAAGACCCTACCCACAAGTGAGGTAACTCAATGACATGAGCAATCCACTAGAGTTACCTTTCGGCGCTCTACCGGGGAAGGCACAAGACCCCTCACAATCACCACGATCGGAGCCGGAGACAATCACCAACCTCCGCTCAACGATCCTCGCTGCTCCAAGCCATCTAGGTGGTGGCAACCACCAAGAGTAACAAGTGAATCCCGCAGTGAAACACGAATGTCAAGTGCCTCTAGATGCAATCACTCAAGCAATGCACTTGAATTCTCTCCCAATCTCACAATGATGATGGATCAATGATGGAGATGAGTGGGAGGACTATGTCTAAGCTCACAAGGTTGCTATGTCAATGTAAATGGCCAAGGGAGTTAGCTTGAGCCGGCCATGGGGCTTAAATAGAAGCCCCCACGAAATAGAGCCGTTGTACCCCTTCACTGGGCTGAACACGGGCCGACCGGACGCACCGGTCAGATTGACCGGACGCTGAACCCCAGCATCTGGTCGCGCGATGTGTGCCACGTGTCATCGGCTTCAAACGCTGATCGCCCGATCTCAAGGTCAAGTTATGACCGGACGCGTCAGTTAGAAAGTGACCGGATGCAGAACCCCAACGTCCGGTCGTTTCCAGTAAGGTTCCAAACGTGAAATTTCACGACCGGACACGTCCGGTCCTGCTCGACCAGACTCACCCAGCGTCCGGTCACTCAACGTCTCCTCTGTACGCCCCACGTCAGCTATGACCGGACGCACCCTGCTAGCATCCGGTCACTTTTAGCGCCAGCGTCCGGTCGAAGACCGAGATGTGCGCCCTCTGCTGCCACTGACCGGACGTGCCGGTCCAATCGAGACCAGCGTTCGGTCACTTACAGTGACCTCCGTCTTTTCTGTATAGGGCGTCGGTGGCACCGTCGGACTGTCCGCACTCAACGGGCGGACACTCCGCCAGTGAAGTTTCCTACCCTTGCTCAAATGTGCTAACCACCAAGTGTATCACCTTGTGCACATGTGTTAGCATATTTTCACAAACATTTTCAAGGGTGTTAGCACTCCACTAGATCCTAAATGCATATGCAATGAGTTAGAGCATCTAGTGTGAAAGCTCTAATTTGGTTTTGGTGAATTGACGAAACCCTAAGTGCTAACCTAGTTTATCAAGTGATCATAAGATAGGTAGCACACTCCAAGTGGTGAAGCAAATGAAGATCATAGCATGATAAAGATGATGGCATGGTGATGATCAAGTGCTCGGACTTGGAAAGAAGAAAGAGAAAAACAAAAGGCTCAAGGCAAAGGTATAAATTGTAGGAGCCATTTTGTTTTGGTGATCAAGACACTTAATGAGTGTGATCATATTTAGGATCGATAGCCGTACTATTAAGAGGGGTGAAACTCGTATCGGAATGCGGTTATCAAAGTGCCACTAGATGCTCTAACTTATTGCATATGCATTTAGGATCTAGTGGAGTGCTAACACCCTTGAAAATGTTTGTGAAAAATATGCTAACACATGTGCACAAGGTGATACACTTGGTGGTTGGCACATTTGATCAAGGGTGGTGAAGTTTAGGTGCAAGGGTAAGAAACTCCACCGGCGGAGTGTCCGCCCGTTGAGTGCGGACAGTCCGACGGTGTCACCGGCGCCGTAGACAGAAAAGACGGAGGTCACTGGAAGTGACCGGACGCTGGTCGTTCAGCGACCGGACGCTGGTGGTTGTGTCCGGTGCTATTGTCGAGCAGAGCAGTAGACAGATACCTAGCTGCCGGACGCTGTCTGGGTCCGGTCAAGCACGACCGGACGCGTCCGGTCGGCAAAAGTCGGTTTTGGAACCTTACTGTAAACGACCGGACGCTGGGGGTTCAGCGTCCGGTCAACTTCAGCGCAGTGTCCGATCAAGGCAGATGACCGTTGAAATCGGTACACGTGGCTAATAGCGAGCGACCGGACGCTGGGGGCTCAGCGTCCGGTCAACTAACCGGAGCATCCGGTCACCCCGCGTTTGACCTAGTGAAGGGGTACAACGGCTCTATTTCGTGGGGGCTTTTATTTAAGCCCTATGGCCGGCTCAAACTCACTCTCTTGGCCATTTTTATTGACATAGCAACCTTGTGAGTTTAGCCAAAGCCCTCCCACTCTTTTCCATCATAGATTAAACATCTTTGGGAGATTGGGAGTGATCCAAGTACATTGCTTGAGTGTTTGCATCTAGAGGCACTTGGTGTTCATGTTTCGCTGCGGGATTCATCTATTACTCTTGGTGGTTGCCGCCACCTAGACGGCTTGGAGCAGCGAGGATCGTTGAGCAGAGGGTGATGGTTGTCTCCGGCTCCGATCGTGGTGATTGTGAGGGGTTCTTGACCTTTCCCCGGCGGAGCGCCAAAATTTACTCTAGTGGATTGCTCGTGGCTTGTGTGATCCTCATCTTGTGTTGGTTGTGCGGCACCCTATTGAGGGTTTGGCGTGTGAAGCCAATTAGCGCGTGAACCTCCAAGTGAGTGAATCACAACAACGAGGACTAGCTTGCCGGCAAGCAAGTGAACCTCGGTAAAAAATCATTGTGTTCATCATTGATTCCGAGGTGATTGGTCTTCATTGTTATCCACACTTGTGATTGATTGGTTCATACATCTACACGGCGGTATAACCTTCTTGCCTACTCCTTACCTTATCGCAAACTAGTTGTCAAGCTCTTTAGTGTAGCTAGTTGTGAGAGCTTGTTTGCTTGGTTGGTGTGGCTCTTTAGTTAGCCTTTGAGAGCACACTAACATAGAGTAGTGTCATAGCTATTGGGTGATTAGATACTATCTAAACTAGAATTGCGGTAGGCGGCTTGCATTTTAAGTAGGCTAGCGCAACACTTGCTTCGCCTCATAATTGTCTAACCATTTTGTTAAGTGTTGTTGTAGAAATTTTATTAGGCTATTCACCCCCCCCCTCTAGCCATTAGGACCTTTCAAGTGGTATCAGCGCTTAGGTCACCGTTATTTGAGGCTTAACAACCTTAGGTGTTAAAATGGCTCAAATCAACAACACCAAGAAGCCACCCCAATTTGATGGCTCAAATTACCCCTATTGGAAGGCTAACATGACAACATATATCAAGTCAATCAATAGGAAGATTTGGAAGGTGGTAGAAACAAAAATTGAGATAGAAGATGAAGAGGCTCCCACCGCCGCCGAAGAATTGCTACTCCAAAACAATGACATTGCTCTCAGTGCCATCCATGATGCTTTGGATGAGAGAACATTTGAGCAAATCAAGAATATTGAAAGAGCTCATGAGGCATGGAAGAATCATTTGAGGGCACCAAGGCAATCAAGGGTGCAAAGGCATACATTCTCAATGATAAATTTGCTAGTTTCAAGATGAAGGAAGATGAGAGTGTGCCGGACATGTTCCATCGGATGGAAGTGATTGTAAATGATCTCAAGGCACTTGGTGAGAAGATAGAGGACAAGGAATTCTCAAATAAGTTCTTGAGATGCTTACTCTCAAGATTTGGTACATTGGTCACTATTCTAGTGAGGTCCGGTTTGGATACAATGACACTAAATCAAATCTTAGGAGATATCATGACCGATGATGCTTATATAGATGATGATGAGAAGGAAGAAAAGAGGGAGAAGAAAGATGAGAAGAAAGATGAGAAGAAGAAGAAGAGTGTGGCATTCAAGGCCACATCATCTAAGGGCAAGGCAAAGCAAGAAACATCAAGTGAAGATGATAGTTCATTTGATGAGATGGATGATGAGAAGATGGCTCTCTTTGTCAAGAAATTTGGCAAGTTCATGATGAAGAAAGGGTACCGTGCTAGAAGAAAGAAGTCTTCATCCAAGAATAAAGAAGAGTCAAGAAGGTGCTTCAAGTGTGAAAACAAAGATCATCTTGTTGCTCAATGTCCATACAATAGCGACAATGATGATGACAAGAAGAAGAACAAGAAAAAGGACAAGAAGAAAAAGAAAGAGAAGGACAAGATGACCTTCAAGAAGAAGAAGGGTGGTTCATATGTGGTCACTTGGGATAGTGATGCTTCCTCAAGTGATGATGATGATGATAGTGATGATCACAAGACCACCAAGAAGAAGGCACTTGCAAGCATTGCTATCAATGGGAAGCCTTCTCTCTTCAACTCTTCATCATGCTTCATGGCTAAGGCCACTAAGGTACAAACTTGTGATGATGAAAGTAATGAAGAACATGATGATGATAATGAACATGATAATGAAAATGATATTGATAGTGATAATGATGAACCTACTAAGGATGAACTATTTGATATGCTAGAAGATGCTAGAGAACAATTTGACATCAAGAGAAGGGAATGCAAAAGCTTGCGTAAGGAACTAAAAGCCCTTAAGCAAGCCTTTGATGAGCTCAATGCATCTCATGAGAGGTTAGAGGATGCCCATGAGAAGCTTGGCAAGGCTCACAAAAAGCTTGAAAATGCTCATTCCTCTTTGCTTGATGAGCAAAATAAAAAGAAGCATGTTGATACTTGTGATGTAGGTTTAACTTGTGACATAATTGATGAATCACTATCTATGCCTATCATTGCTCCTTCTACTAACCCTTCTTGTAGTACTTCCACTTCCACCTCATCTAGTGGTGATGGTCTCACTTGTGATGCCTCACTAGTGGTTGAGAATGAGAATCTCAAGAAGGAGGTTAACAAGCTCACTCACACTTTGGCTAAGGCCTATGGTGGTGAGGACCGCTTGCTTATGTGCTTGGGTAGCCAAAGAGCTTCTCTCTACAAAGAGGGATTAGGCTATACCCCCAAGAGAGGTAAGGCGGCTTTTGCTCCTCACAAGACTTATTTTGTGAAGAACAATGGTCAATTTTGCATTAGTTGCAAGCAAGTGGGTCATAAAGAGCATGAATGCACCAACAAGAGCAAAAATGCTAATGTATCCTCTATTAAGCTTGATTCTTCCTATATGCTTATTAAGGGTACAAATGGTGTGAAGGCTAAGTTCATTGGTAAACCATGGATGGGCTCAAACAAGAAAGTCATTTGGGTACCAAAGAGCTTAGTGACTAACCTTCAAGGACCCAAGCAAGTTTTGGTACCTAAAAAGAATTGATCTTCTTTTGTAGGTCAATTATAGAGCCGGAGGAAGGCATTGGGTTCTTGATAGTGGGTGCACTCAACAACATGACCGGTGATGCAAGAATGTTCAACTCAATCAACACCAATGGCAATGATGGTTATGAGAGTATCGCATTTGGTGATAATGGTAAAGGCAAGGTCAAAGGGCTTGGTAAGATTGCAATCTCCAATGACATGAGTATTTTCAATGTGTTGCTAGTAGAGAGCTTGAATTTCAATTTGCTATCCGTGGCTCAATTGTGTGATCTTGGATTCAAATGCATATTTGGAGTAGATGATGTAGAGATCATAAGTGTAGATGGCTCTAACTTGATCTTCAAAGGCTTTAGATATGAGAATCTATACTTGGTTGATTTCAATGCTGGTGAAGCTAAATTATCTACATGCTTGTTCACTAAGTCTAGCATGGGTTGGTTATGGCATAGAAGGCTTAGTCATGTTGGAATGAAACAATTAAATAGATTGGTTAAGCATGACTTGGTTAGAGGCTTGAAAGATATTGTGTTTGAAAACGATAAGCTTTGTAGCTCTTGTCAAGCCGAAAAACAAGTTGGAAACACCCATCCTAAGAAAAGCATGATGAGCACTAGTAAAGCATTTGATTTATTGCACATGGATTTATTTGGGCCAACACAATACACTAGCATTGGTGGTAACAAATATGGCTTTGTGATAGTGGATGACTATACTAGATACACATGTGTATTCTTTCTAGTGGACAAAACTGATGTGTTTGCAACATTTAAATCATTTGTCAAAGGCATTCACAATGAGTTTGAAACAATTATCAAGAGAGTTAGAAGTGACAATGGTAGTGAGTTCAAAAACACTATAATTGATGAGTTATGTGATGAATTTGGAATTAGACATCAATTCTCGGCCAAGTACACTCCACAATCAAATGGCATTGTTGAGAGAAAGAATAGAACACTTATTGATATGGCAAGGTCTATGCTTAGTGAGTACAATGTGAGTCAATCCTTTTGGGCCGAAGCTATCAACACGGCTTGCTATTGTAGCAACCGCCTCTATTGTCACCGATTGAAAGAGAACACACCATATGAGCTCTTGAATGGTAGAAAGCCTAACATTACATATTTTAGAGTCTTTGGGTGCAAATGCTATATTTTGAAGAAAGGCACTAGATTGGGCAAGTTTGACAAGAAATGTGATGAAGGATTCCTACTTGGTTATTCCACTACAAGCAAAGCATATAGAGTTTGGAATTTGGATAGTGGTACTCTTGAGGAAGTTCATGATGTTGAATTTGATGAAACCAAGGGTTCACAAGAAGAGAATGAGAACTTAGAAGATGTTAGAGGCATTCAACTTTCAAATGCCATGAAGAACATGGATGTTGGTGAATTGTGGCCTAGGCAAGTGAATGATGATGAAGATGATCAAGTGCAAGTGCTCTCTAACTCAAACGTGCAAGATGATACAAATCAAGCTAGTACAAGTGAATCTCATGACAATGGACAAGATCAAGTGGCTAGTACATCATCTCAACCAAATAATTAAGCAAGTGCAAGCAATCAAGTTCCAATCCTCCAACCAACCAATATTGCAAGGGATCATCCATTGGACACTATCATTGGTGATATTTCAAGAGGTGTGCAAACAAGATCAAGATTGGCATTATTTTGTGAACGCTTCTCATTTGTGTCATCCATTGAATCAAAGAAGATAGATGAAGTATTGAAGGATGTTGATTGGGTGAATGCTATGCATGAAGAATTGAATAACTTCACAAGAAATCAAGTATGGGAATTAGTAGAGAGACCGAAGGGACATAATGTGATTGGAACCAAATGGGTCTTTAGAAACAAGCAAGATCAAGATGGGATAGTAGTAAGGAACAAAGCAAGATTGGTAGTACAAAGCTATACACAAGTTGAAGGTCTTGACTTTGGAGAAACATATGCCCCGGTTGATAGATTGGAAGCAATTAGAATCTTGCTAGCCTATGCTTGTGCCCACAACATCAAGCTCTATCAAATGGATGTTAAGAGTGCATTTCTCAATGGTTACATCAATGAAGAAGTATATGTTGAACAACCTCTCGGTTTTGAAGATGATAAGAAGCCCAACCATGTGTACAAGTTGAAAAAGGCGTTATATGGCTTGAAGCAAGCACCTAGAGCATGGTATGAGAGATTGAGGGGTCTTGTGCCTTCCACGGCAGAGCGCTGAAAGGTAACTCTAGTGGATTGCTCGTGTCATTGAGTTACCTCACTTGTGGGTAGGTTCTTGTGGTGTCCTATTGTGTGCACGAGGTTCGTGCAACACCTCTTATCCGCCGAACCACCAAGTGTTGGTCGACACAACGGGGACTAGCGTGCCGGCAAGCACGTGAACCTCGGGAGAAAAATAGGTTGTCTCTTACCCTTTGGAATTCTCCCGATGATTGATTTAGTATTCATATTGTGATTGGTTCACTCCTCTACACGACGGTATAATCACCCTACTCACTCATTTATATTCTTGCAAACTAGTTGTGACAAGCTCTTTAGTGTAATTAGAATTGAGAGCTTGCTTTGTTAGTTTAAGTTCATCTAGTGGAGCTCTTTAGAGTAGCATATTTGAGAGCTCTTAGTGAGTAGTAACATTGCAAGTTGTGTGCCTAGTAATCATTGCAACTAGAATTGTTGGATAGGTGGCTTGCAACCCTTGTAGAGCTAGAGCAAGTTTGCATTTCGTTATTTGTCATACTAATCAAATTGCTCTAGTTGATTTGTAGATTTTTAAATAGGCTATTCAACCTCCTCTAGCCATATTAGGACCTTTCAAGTGGTATCAGAGCCGTGGTCACCGTTTGATTAAGGGCTTAACAACCTTGGTGTCAAATTATGGCTCAAGTTGTGTTCAACCATGTGGGGGGCAAACCACCGTTCTTTGATGGCACATGCTATGATTATTGGAAGAGAAAGATAAGGATGTATCTTGGTTCAATCAATGATCAAGTATGGGAAGTGACCGAGAATGACTATGCTATCATTGATCCCGATGATCCCATCAACCAAGATAAGATCAACAAGCAATGCAATACAATGGCTCTCAACACCATATACAATGCCATTGATTTCAAGGTGTTTGAGCAAATCAAAGATTGTGAAAGAGCAAATGAGGTGTGGAAGAGATTAGAGAAAACATATGAGGGCACACCGGTGGTGAAGAGTGCCAAGTTGTATATCCTCAAGGATAAATTGACAAGCTTCAAGATAAAAGAAGATGAGAGCATTCCGGATATGTTCCATCATTTACAAGTGATTGTCAATGATTTGAAGGCATTGAGAGAAAAGATCAAGGATGATGATGTCTCTCATCGGTTCTTGATGTGCCTACCTCCAAGATTTGAGATGTTGAGATTGCTCATCATAAGAGGAGGATTGAAGGAGATTACCCCCAACCAAGTACTAGGTGATATCATGACCCAAGAGACATACCGTGTGGAAAGGAAGGGGGATGACAAGGATAACAAGAAGGAAGAAGACAAGAAGAAGAAGAGTATAGCATTCAAGGCTAGCTCATCATCATCCAAGAACAAGGGCAAGTCCAAGAAAGAATCAAGTGATGATGATGATCTTAGTGATATTGATGATGAAGCTATGGCCCTCTTTGTCCGCAAGATGGGAAAATTCATAAAGAAGAGCATTTGAGTTGATGCACATGGACTTGTTTGGACCTGGTGGAAACAAATATGGATTTGTGATTGTGGATGATTTCACTAGATACACATGGGTATTCTTTCTAGTGGAGAAGAGTGATATGTTTGCAATATTCAAATCATTTGTCAAGGGCATTCACAATGAATTTGAAACAACCATAAAGAAAGTGAGAAGTGACAATGGAAGTGAATTCAAGAACACTAGAATTGATGAGTTGTGTGATGAATTTGGAATTAGACATCAATTCTCAGCCAAGTACACTCCTCAATCAAATGGCTTAGTTGAAAGGAAGAATAGAACTTTGATTGACATGGCAAGATCAATGTTGAGTGAGTACAATGTAAGTCATTCATTTGGGCCGAAGCAATCAACACAGCTTGCTATTATAGCAACCGACTCTATTGTCACCCCATGATAGAGAAGACACCTTATGAGCTATTGAATGGAAGAAAGCCCAACATAGCATACTTTTGGGTCTTTGGATGTAAATGCTACATATTGAAGAAAGGCACTAGATTGAGCAAATTTGAAAAGAAATGTGATGAAGGTTTCTTGCTTGGTTACTCCACTACTAGCAAGGCTTATAGAGTTTGGAATTTGGCTAGTGGTACTCTTGAGGAGGTTCATGATGTGGAGTTTGATGAAACAAATAGTTCTCAATAGGAAGATGAGAATCTAGATGATGTAAGAGGCACTCAATTGGTCAATGCAATGAAAAACATGGATATTGGTGATATAAGGCCTAGAGAGGTGATTGATGTTGAAGATGACAAGAATCAAGTGCTCTCTAACTCAAATGTGCAAGCTAGTGGTTCTCATGATCAAGTTCAAGCAAGTACTAGTCATGACAAAGTGCAAGATCAACAACAAGTGGCTAGTTCATCATCTCAACCAAGTGATCAATCAAATGCAAGCAATCAAGTGCAAGTGCTTCGACCAGTCAATGTTACAAGAGATCATCCATTGGACACTATCATTGGTGATATTTCAAGAGGTGTGCAAACAAGATCAAGATTGGCATTATTTTGTGAACGCTTCTCATTTGTGTCATCCATTGAATCAAAGAAGATAGATGAAGTATTGAAGGATGTTGATTGGGTGAATGCTATGCATGAAGAATTGAATAACTTCACAAGAAATCAAGTATGGGAATTAGTAGAGAGACCGAAGGGACATAATGTGATTGGAACCAAATGGGTCTTTAGAAACAAGCAAGATCAAGATGGGATAGTAGTAAGGAACAAAGCAAGATTGGTAGTACAAAGCTATACACAAGTTGAAGGTCTTGACTTTGGAGAAACATATGCCCCGGTTGATAGATTGGAAGCAATTAGAATCTTGCTAGCCTATGCTTGTGCCCACAACATCAAGCTCTATCAAATGGATGTTAAGAGTGCATTTCTCAATGGTTACATCAATGAAGAAGTATATGTTGAACAACCTCTCGGTTTTGAAGATGATAAGAAGCCCAACCATGTGTACAAGTTGAAAAAGGCGTTATATGGCTTGAAGCAAGCACCTAGAGCAAGGTATGAGAGATTGAGGGGTCTTGTGCCTTCCACGGCAGAGCGCTGAAAGGTAACTCTAGTGGATTGCTCGTGTCATTGAGTTACCTCACTTGTGGGTAGGTTCTTGTGGTGTCCTATTGTGTGCACGAGGTTCGTGCAACACCTCTTATCCGCCGAACCACCAAGTGTTGGTCGACACAACGGGGACTAGCGTGCCGGCAAGCACGTGAACCTCGGGAGAAAAATAGGTTGTCTCTTACCCTTTGGAATTCTCCCGATGATTGATTTAGTATTCATATTGTGATTGGTTCACTCCTCTACACGACGGTATAATCACCCTACTCACTCATTTATATTCTTGCAAACTAGTTGTGACAAGCTCTTTAGTGTAATTAGAATTGAGAGCTTGCTTTGTTAGTTTAAGTTCATCTAGTGGAGCTCTTTAGAGTAGCATATTTGAGAGCTCTTAGTGAGTAGTAACATTGCAAGTTGTGTGCCTAGTAATCATTGCAACTAGAATTGTTGGATAGGTGGCTTGCAACCCTTGTAGAGCTAGAGCAAGTTTGCATTTCGTTATTTGTCATACTAATCAAATTGCTCTAGTTGATTTGTAGATTTTTTAAATAGGCTATTCAACCTCCTCTAGCCATATTAGGACCTTTCAAGTGGTATCAGAGCCGTGGTCACCGTTTGATTAAGGGCTTAACAACCTTGGTGTCAAATTATGGCTCAAGTTGTGTTCAACCATGTGGGGGGCAAACCACCGTTCTTTGATGGCACATGCTATGATTATTGGAAGAGAAAGATAAGGATGTATCTTGGTTCAATCAATGATCAAGTATGGGAAGTGACCGAGAATGACTATGCTATCATTGATCCCGATGATCCCATCAACCAAGATAAGATCAACAAGCAATGCAATACAATGGCTCTCAACACCATATACAATGCCATTGATTTCAAGGTGTTTGAGCAAATCAAAGATTGTGAAAGAGCAAATGAGGTGTGGAAGAGATTAGAGAAAACATATGAGGGCACACCGGTGGTGAAGAGTGCCAAGTTGTATATCCTCAAGGATAAATTGACAAGCTTCAAGATAAAAGAAGATGAGAGCATTCCGGATATGTTCCATCATTTACAAGTGATTGTCAATGATTTGAAGGCATTGAGAGAAAAGATCAAGGATGATGATGTCTCTCATCGGTTCTTGATGTGCCTACCTCCAAGATTTGAGATGTTGAGATTGCTCATCATAAGAGGAGGATTGAAGGAGATTACCCCCAACCAAGTACTAGGTGATATCATGACCCAAGAGACATACCGTGTGGAAAGGAAGGGGGATGACAAGGATAACAAGAAGGAAGAAGACAAGAAGAAGAAGAGTATAGCATTCAAGGCTAGCTCATCATCATCCAAGAACAAGGGCAAGTCCAAGAAAGAATCAAGTGATGATGATGATCTTAGTGATATTGATGATGAAGCTATGGCCCTCTTTGTCCGCAAGATGGAAAAATTCATAAAGAAGAGCATTTGAGTTGATGCACATGGACTTGTTTGGACCTGGTGGAAACAAATATGGATTTGTGATTATGGATGATTTCACTAGATACACATGGGTATTCTTTCTAGTGGAGAAGAGTGATATGTTTGCAATATTCAAATCATTTGTCAAGGGCATTCACAATGAATTTGAAACAACCATAAAGAAAGTGAGAAGTGACAATGGAAGTGAATTCAAGAACACTAGAATTGATGAGTTGTGTGATGAATTTGGAATTAGACATCAATTCTCAGCCAAGTACACTCCTCAATCAAATGGCTTAGTTGAAAGGAAGAATAGAACTTTGATTGACATGGCAAGATCAATGTTGAGTGAGTACAATGTAAGTCATTCATTTGGGCCGAAGTAATCAACACAGCTTGCTATTATAGCAACCGACTCTATTGTCACCCCATGATAGAGAAGACACCTTATGAGCTATTGAATGGAAGAAAGCCCAACATAGCATACTTTTGGGTCTTTGGATGTAAATGCTACATATTGAAGAAAGGCACTAGATTGAGCAAATTTGAAAAGAAATGTGATGAAGGTT
Organism: Miscanthus lutarioriparius; assembly: GCA_904845875.1. Classification (NCBI taxonomy): domain Eukaryota; kingdom Viridiplantae; phylum Streptophyta; class Magnoliopsida; order Poales; family Poaceae; genus Miscanthus; species Miscanthus lutarioriparius. The sequence continues at coordinate 127,607,340 of CAJGYO010000001.1, forward strand.
TCTTGCTTGGTTACTCCACTACTAGCAAGGCTTATAGAGTTTGGAATTTGGCTAGTGGTACTCTTGAGGAGGTTCATGATGTGGAGTTTGATGAAACAAATAGTTCTCAATAGGAAGATGAGAATCTAGATGATGTAAGAGGCACTCAATTGGTCAATGCAATGAAAAACATGGATATTGGTGATATAAGGCCTAGAGAGGTGATTGATGTTGAAGATGACAAGAATCAAGTGCTCTCTAACTCAAATGTGCAAGCTAGTGGTTCTCATGATCAAGTTCAAGCAAGTACTAGTCATGACAAAGTGCAAGATCAACAACAAGTGGCTAGTTCATCATCTCAACCAAGTGATCAATCAAATGCAAGCAATCAAGTGCAAGTGCTTCGACCAGTCAATGTTACAAGAGATCATCCATTGGACACTATCATTGGTGATATTTCAAGAGGTGTGCAAACTAGATCAAGATTAGCTTCATTTTGTGAGCATTTCTTATTTGTGTCATCCATTGAACTTAAGACGATAGATGAAGCTTTAAAGGATGTTGATTGGGTCAATGCTATGCATGAAGAGCTAAATAACTTCAAAATAAACCAAGTATGGGAGTTAGTTGAGAGGCCTAAGGACCATAATGTGATTGGAACCAAGTGGGTCTTTCGGAACAAGCAAGATAAAGATGGGATAGTAATAAGGAACAAAGCAAGATTAGTAGCTCAAGGTTACACTCAAGTTGAAGGTCTTAACTTTGGAGAAACATATGCCCCGGTTGCAAGATTGGAAGCAATTAGGATCTTGTTAGCCTATGCTTATGCCCATAACATCAAGTTGTATCAAATAGATGTGAAGAGTGTATTTCTCAATGAGTACATCAATGAGCTTGTGTATGTTGAGCAATCTCCCGGTTTTGAAGATGAAAAGAAATCCAACCATATTTACAAATTGAGAAAAGCTTTATATGGATTGAAACAAGCACCTAGAGCATGGTATAAGAGATTGAGGGATTTCCTACTCTCTAAGGGATTCAAAATGGAAAAGGTTGACACCACTCTCTTCACCAAGAAGCTTGGAAATGACTTGTTTGTATTGCAAATCTATATTGATGATATCATATTTGGGTCAATAAATCAAGATTTTTGTGAGGAGTTTGATAAGATGATGGCTAGTGAGTTTGAAATATCCATGATTGGAGAGCTTAGCTACTTCCTTGGTCTTCAAATCAAGCAAATAAAGAATGGCACATTTGTGAGTCAAGGCAAATATATCAAGGACATGCTCAAGAAGTTTGGAATGGATGATGCTAAAGCTATTAGTACATCAATGGGGACAAGGGGAAGCTTGGATAGTAATGCTAGTGGCAACATGGTGGATCAAAAGATGTATCGGTCTATGATTGGAAGCCTACTCTATGTGACCGCATCAAGGCCGGATGTGATGTTTAGTGTATGCATGTGTGCTAGATTTCAAGCCTCACCAAGAGAAAGTCATTTGAAAGCAACAAAGAGAGTATTGAGGTACTTAAAGCATACACAAAATGTTGGATTATGGTATCCCAAAGGAGCAAGGTTTGAGTTGATTGGATATTCGGACTCTGATTATGTGGGATGCAAAATTGAGAGAAAGAGCACATCGGGCACATGTCAACTATTGGGAAGATCACTTGTGTCTTGGTCATCAAAGAAGCAAAATAGTGTAGCACTTTCAACCGCCGAAGCGGAGTATATTTCGACCGGTAGTTGTTGTGCTCAATTACTTTGGATGAAGGCTACTTTGAGTGACTTTGGAATCAAATTCAAGCAAGTGCCATTGCTATGTGATAATGAGAGTGCCGTAAAGCTCACCAACAACCCGGTGCAACATTCAAGAACAAAGCATATTGATGTCCGCCATCATTTTATAAGAGATCACCAACAAAAGGGGAACATTTGCATTGAGAGTGTGGACACCGAAGATCAACTTGCCGATATCTTCACCAAGCCACTTGATGAGAAGAGGTTTTGCAATCTAAGAAATGAATTGAACATACTTGACTTCTCCAATATGTGTTGATGCACCCTCACTTATATGACATGCCTCTCATTCAAGCAATCCAAGGTAAAAGTTGATTGCCATGACATACATCCTTGCTAAGGACATGTTTAGTGCATTTAGACATATTTCACATTTAGATAGGCTTATTCATGAAAATCAAATGAATTTGATGCTTGTATGGTACCACTATTGCTTGTATGCTTGAAATGATCTAGTGGTAGCATATGACATGTTTGTGGACTTGTAAACCTAGTGTTTGATCTAGAAAATAAGTTACAAGTGTTTAACTCAACATGGTACAAGATAACCCTTATTTGGAGGTGTGAAAAGCTTGTCTTTGGATCAAACCGAGTTAAATATCTTTTGCAAGTAATCTAGATTAAACTAAATTGGAAAAATGATCCTCATTTAACATAGTTTCACCCCAACCTATCCATAATTTGAGCTCACCTTTTGTGCTAATTGTTGACAAAGGGAAAGAGAAATTCACAAAGATAGTAAGATAGAAGGAGCAAACAAATGAAATGACATTGTAAGAGGATCAATAAAAAATGCACACAAGTAGGGGGAGCAAGCTTATAAACTTATATGTTTCATTTAAATGTGCATTTCACATATTTGCTTGTATGGCACAAGTTCTAAATTTCAATATCCATGCTTGTGTGATGTATGCTAGTTGTAGGATTGAATGATGAAATGAATAACTAGCATGCATAGGTTAAGTAACTAGACTTATGCCTACATTATGTAAACTAGACCCTTACTTATAACGTTGATCTCATGGGGTATTCTAGTTTTGTGTATGTCTAGTTACTAATGATGCTAAGGATGGTATATTGGTGCACTCCGATTGGTATCACGCTTCAAAGGTCCATATCTTATACCTTAGCATCATATGGTAGACATTGACTCATATATTTCCTATCTAAGCATATGTGCAAGCTACAATCCAAACTCTTAGCACATATGTAGGGAGAGCAATTGCTACCATTTGGGATTCATGAAACTTGTCCGTATTCTTTTACACATGGTAAATATGCTTGGGCAAGCAACATGGATTCAATTAAATTATAATTCATATCTTTGTAAAAGGGTTGTCATCAATTACCAAAAAAGGAGAGATTGAAAGCTCTAGTTTGGTTTTGGTTAATTGATGAAACCCTAAGTGCTAACCTAGTTTATCAAAGTGATTATGAGATAGGTAACACTACTCCAAATGATGAAGCAATGACAAAGATCATGATGATGGTGATGGTTTGATGATGATCAAATGCTTAAACTTGGAAAAGAAGAAAGAGAAAAACAAAAGGCTCAAGGTAAAGGTATAAATTGTAGAAGCCATTTTGTTTTAAGTGATCGAGACACTTAGCGAGTGTGATCACATTTAGGATCGATAGTCGTACTATTAAGAGGAGTGAAACTCATATCGAAATGTGGTTATCAAAGTGCCACTATGAAAGGTCCTAATGGCTAGAGGGGGTGAATAGCCTAATAAAATTTCTACAACAACACTTAACAAAATGGTTAGACAATTATGAGGCGAAGCAAGTGTTGCGCTAGCCTACTGAAAATGCAACCCGCCTACCGCAATTCTAGTTTAGATAGTATCTAATCACCCAATAGCTATGACACTACTCTATGTTAGTGTGCTCTCAAAGGCTAACTAAAGAGCCACACCAACCAAGCAAACAAGCTCTCACAACTAGCTACACTAAAGAGCTTGACAACTAGTTTGCGGTAAGGTAAGGAGTAGGCAAGAAGGTTATACCGCCGTGTAGATGTATGAACCAATCAATCACAAGTGTGGATAACAATGAAGACCAATCACCTCGGAATCAATGATGAACACAATGATTTTTTACCGAGGTTCACTTGCTTACCGGCAAGCTAGTCCTCGTTGTGGCGATTCACTCACTTGGAGGTTCATGCGCTAATTGGCTTCACACGCCAAACCCTCAATAGGGTGCCGCACAACCAACACAAGATGAGGATCACACAAGCCATGAGCAATCCACTAGAGTACCTTTTGGCGCTCCGCCGGGGAAAGGTCAAGAACCTCTCACAATCACCACGATCGGAGCTGAAGACAATCACCACCCTCTGCTCAACGATCCTCGCTGCTCCAAGCCGTCTAGGTGGCGGCAACCACCAAGAGTAACAGGCGAATCCTGTAGCGAAACACGAACACCAAGTGCCTCTAGATGCAAACACTCAAGCAATGTACTTGGATCACTCCTAATCTTCCAAAGATGTTTAATCTATGATGGAAAAGAGTGGGAGGGCTTTGGCTAAACTCACAAGGTTGCTATGTCAATAAAAATGGCCAAGAGAGTGAGTTTGAGCCGGCCATGGGGCTTAAATAGAAGCCCCCACGAAATAGAGCCGTTGTACCCCTTCACTGGGTCAAACGCGGGGTGACCGGACGCTGAGCCCCCAGCGTCCGGTCCCTCGCTATTAGCCACGTGTACCGATTTCAACGGTCATCTGCCTTGACCGGACACTGCGCTGAAGTTGACCGGACGCTGAACCCCTAGCGTCCGGTCGTTTATAGTAAGGTTCCAAAATCGACTTTTGTCGACCGGACGCATCCGGTCATGCTTGACCGGACCCAGACAGCGTCCGGTCGCTAGGTATCTGTCTACTGCTCCGCCCGACAACAGCACCGGACGCAGCCACCAGCGTCCGATCGCTGAACGACCAGCGTCCGGTCACTTCCAGTGACCTCCGTCTTTTCTCTCTAGGGCGCCGGTGGCACCGTCGGACTGTCCGCACTCAACAGGCGGACACTCCGCCGGTGAAGTTTCCTACCCTTGCTCAAATGTGCTAACCACCAAGTGTATCACCTTACGCACATGTGTTAGCATATTTTCACAAACATTTTCAAGGGTGTTAGCACTCCACTAGATCCTAAATGCATATGCAATGAGTTAGAGCATCTAGTGGCACTTTGATAACCGCACTTCGATACGAGTTTCACTCCTCTTAATAGTACGGCTATCGATCCTAAATGTGATCACACTCACTAAATGTCTCGATCACTTAAAATAAAATGGCTCCTACAATTTATACCTTTGCCTTAAGCCTTTTGTTTTTCTCTTTCTTCTTTTCCAAGTTTAAGCATTTGATCATCACCATGCCATCACCATCATCATGATCTTTGTCATTGCTTCATCATTTGGAGTAGTGCTACCTATCTCATAATCACTTTGATAAACTAGGTTAGCACTTAGGGTTTCATCAATTAACCAAAACCAAACTAGAGCTTTCAGTGGCGCCATTGATGACGCGCGCGCTCTCGCTATACACTATGGCGTCCGAGGCATCGTTCGACGGAATGGCGCTCGCTGAGGGAACGCTCCCCAACTCCGAGATCACACAACACATCAAGGAGGCAATGGAGCCTTTGCGGGACGACGCGGGTGCCTCCCTCGACTTCGTCTACCCGGTGCCAGGGCATCCTCCAATGCGGCCAAAGCTAGGATACGTTGTCTTTGTAAGTTTCCCTTTCTCTTGCCTTCTCTTCAATTGATTTCCCAACCCTGTGAGACTAACTTTGAGAGGAGCGGGACCAGCCGAGGGACCTCATCCTCACAGATCACCCGACGCCACTAACAAGGGATTCAGCCATGAGGGTGGCGAATCGCGCTGAGGGCAAGCGGCTGAGGAAGGCGAAGGAGGACAAGAAGAGGAAGAAGTTGCGGAAGTTGTGGGCCCGGGAATGAGGGGAGGACACTGACGACGATGATGACGATGACGATGGTGACGACGACGAGGTGATGGAGGTAGCCGATGATATCGAGTGGGACAACCTAAAGAACGAGATGTGTTGATAGGCGTCGGTTCATCCTTACAGGCATTAAGACCCCTCCCGTTCCATGGAGGAGAGGGCACGTCTATGGAGCCGGTGGAGGCAGGCCATACCGTTGGCCTGCCCCAGGAGCCAACGGAGGCAGGTGGCTCTACCTTCACGCTCAAGGTGCCAACGGAGGCGGGTGGCTTCGCCGTCGCGCCCCAAGCGCCAAGCGAAGAGGGACGTTCCGCCAATGTACCCTAGGAGCTACCAGGGGTGAGCCCCTCTGCCCAGGAGCAGGGGGCGGGCTCGAAACAGCCTTGTTCCAATGAGGCGGAGCAAGGGTCGGGGGGTTCACCCCCAAACGCGTCTGTCACCTGACGGCACTGAGGTGAGTCATCAATTCATCTGTTTTCCTGTCGCCTCATTGCGCCTGGTGGACTGACACGTCCATGTTGGGTTGCTCTCAGGGCGCGCGCTGGCTGACGTCGAGCTCACGTTGTCGGGACAGTGAGCTCTCGGCCTGTTGCGCCGCCACAGGCTCGAGTAGCGTGCGAATCTCATGATAGGCCCAATGATCCTCGGGCGTCGTGGGCCCCGGAAGCCCCTGGAGCAAGGCCACCGTAGCAACGATGTTCTGGTTCGCCCGGGTGAAGTGTGGGAGGGCTTCATCATCCTCGATGATCCTCCGGTTCACGTTGCGGGCCATGGCGCACGCGCGCCCGCCGTCTCTGTGGCGCTCGATCTCTCGCTTGAGCTCCGCGTGTTCCTGCTCGAGCTGGAGTTGTGCTTCCTCGAGCTCTTGGTGCCGGGCCTTCAGTTGCTCCACCCACAGGTGAGGTGGGGCCCCTATATCCCCCTCGACCTCATCGTCGAGGTCGTTCATTGGGGTAGCCTCTCCCTCGTGGATGCCTTCGACGTGTCCCTTGGGGGTACCTGCCATAAAACATTCACGAGAGGGGTGATGGCTCCCCTGTTGGAGTCAGAGCTGGAGGGCGACTCCGATTCTCCTACAAGGAGGTCATGGAAAGATTCCAAGACATATTCGGTCATCCCCACAAACTCGTCGTTCACGGGGGATGGAGGCGTGCGTTGTGCCACAAGGTGGCCAACGGTCTATGCGATGTTGCGCAGACCGGACGGGAGCATCGTCGGGGCGCTTCGAACGAGGTATTCTAGGGAGAGCGGCTCTCCTCCGGCAAGCTGCGTCATGACGTTGGCGAACGAGAAGGTGAGACGGCCTAGGTCCTCCCGGGACGGTTGGGGTCCTAGGAAGGCGTCGAGCTGGCGTCTAGCCTCCCGTAATCGAAGCCGAGGAGCTGGTCGCTCCTAGGGGCATGGGCCTCTAGTGCGTGCAGCGACAGCTCCTCAAGTGCCTCGGTGATCGCGTTGAGGCCGGTGGAGTGGAGAGGTTGGACGACGACGGGTGCCTGCGCCAACTCTCCCTCCATCATGACGATGAAGTCTAGGTTCTCGAAACACACGTGCGCGCCCGGGACCCAGCTAACGCCGTGACTTGTCATCCGAGACCTGGTGTGGACGTCGAGACACGCAAAAGGCCCCTACCTGGCACGCCAACTGTCGGTGTTTCGAGTTACCACCAACGAGTAAATTTCTAGTATTACGCGTCTAGCTCGGATGGTGTGCTTAGAGGACACGAGGTTTATACTGGTTCGGGCAGATAGTTCCTACGTCCAGTTCATCGTTGCTGTTCGTGTTACTAGCACTGAAAGTTTGTAGTAGAGGTTACAAACGGGCAAGAGAGGGAAAGGATCCCAAGTCTCTAGTGAAAGGAGTGAGTGGGTGCTGAGAGCTCGATCGCTGCTCAGCTGTGTGTTTGTGTCGTGCTCTTGTGTGGATCTGGATTGGATCTCGATGAGTCGATTGGTTTAGATTGGATTCCCCTCATGGGACGCCCTGCTTTCTCTTTTATAGGCCAAGGGAAAACATATGTTACAGCAGAGGAAAAGAGAAGAATGAGAGAGAGAAGAAGGCCTTCAGGATCACCGGGTCCTTCTCCTCATGCGGGTCCCGCCGATCCTGTAGATGTCAACAGGGACAGCTCCACTTTGCGACCCTGTCCGTCACTGGTGCCATGCGCAGGCGCCGTCTACCGGTCATGGCGTTCCATCCCGTCCCAGCGGACGTCGTGGTAAACTGACGCGCCTGTCATCATTCGTACGAGGGTTAGGCAGAACAGTACCGGCAAGCCTGACGTTGTTTTTGATGTGAACCCTCAGGTATGGCCCGTCATGGCCACGGGTTACATCGAGGCGTGCTAGTCTCTTCCCTAGTGTCAGAGCTTTGACCTAGGCCCATACGCTTGGACCTGGAGTGGTTGGTGGCAGTATGGGTCTCCGTCGGGTGAGGCAGAGCCCACGGCCTCGGGGTCAGGCGAGGTGGAGTGCAAACCCAAGGGTCGAGCGAGGCGGAGCCCGTGGCCTTAAGGTCAGGTGAGACGGAGCCCAGGGCCTCAGGGTTGGGCGAGGCGGAGCCCACGGCCTTGAGGTCGGGCGAGATGGAGCCTGCGGCCTCGGGGTCAGGCGAGGTGGAGCCCGCGGCCTTGAGGTCGGGCGAGACGGAGTCCGCGGCCTTAGGGTCGGGCGAGGTGGAGCCCGCGCACCTAGGGGTTGGTTGGAGCTGTAGTCGCGCTCTTAACTGCTCGGATGAATTAATGTTGATAACCATTAGCTCCTCCTCTTCGAGTACCCTAGTATTGGTCCCCGACAGGACTCCCGACGCACAGCCGAGCCAGGGGGCTAAGTCCCAGGGCATCAAAACTTTCGGCGGGAGCCAGAACTTCTGACACCCGGAACTCCCGACTCCCGTTGGGACTTCCGACGGACAAAGGTGCGCAAGCAGGCTGGCGGCTAAGTCAGCAAGCGCCGACCGACTGTCGAAACTCCTGGCTCACGCCGAGACTTCCGGCTACCAAAAGTCCCAAAACTATATCTAAATGTTCGTGAGGTGATTTTCTCTCTTTGATTTTACTTTTATGCTTGAGCACCCTGTCTTCCTCAGACCACCTAAATTTGCATCCCTCTTTATAGTACGGCATATCTAAACCCAAAATAAAATAAAAAGGCTTTGGTGAGCGCTTTGGGTTCGTTCGCTTTTTGCGCTTGAAGAATTGAGGGATACCATTTTATCCTAGATCAACTCTCTTAAAACTTTCAAGGGACTAAAGCTGCAATATATCTCATTAAGATCTCATTAGTCCCTAATTTGGATGTCATCAATACACCAAAATCCACATAGGGGGCAAATGCACTTTCACCTGTGCTCTTCACGTAGCCCAACACCCTGTAGGCCACCATGAGTCCATGACGCTGACGTTGCGCCACCTGCGCTCTTTCCTGAGCCCATCGCGCCACAGAGCACCTCGTCCCCAGTCGCCACGCACTCGCCCAGTGCCATATCACCAGCAGGAAGAGCAACGTCTCACGCACGAGGAGAGGCCAGCGAGGATCTCGAGCAGGGTGGAGTTGCCGGCGGCGCGGATCCACTCCCCTGACGGAACCTCGACGATGGCGCGAAGGAAACTCGCGCGGGAAGTAGTCACGGGAAGGAGGAGATGCCGCGGGGAAGTTCAGATGCGCGAGACTACCGTGCGCGCATTTTTACGCTCGGAGGGAGAAGATTTGCCAAGTGCCCAAAGATGGGGAAGACATATAGGGTACTCTTGAGATGATTTTGTCTTTTTTCTAAAAACATAGATGAGGAAGGTATATGGGGAACTCTTGGAGATGCTCTAATGAGGTTATTATGCAACAATTGGCATGCAGGGAACCGACAGAACATATAGAACCATGCCCAGCTTGTGAACAAAGAAAGGGATCTGTTGATGCCAAAAAGAGAATGGATGAAGACGATATGCATGTTACAAGTATATTCTCACTTTCCTTTTTGTAACAAGGCTGCAAATAAGAGATCACTAATAAAGAAAGCTCAAGTGATTTGTGTAACGATGGGAAAGGAATCGGCCCTAATACCAGGTTAGGTTACAGGAACTTTGCAGCAAATATTGAGCACATCATCCAAAGGTGCATGGTCGCCTGTGCCCTCATCTTTCCTTGCATACAACAGTTCTTTACCTTTGAACACAAACATTCCCCCCTAAAACACATATGAAACAAACAGTTCCATGAATCAAGATTCTGTGTTAAATTGCAAAGGTAAGTTCAGCTTAAGGTGGCAGAAGCCATTTTAAGTGTTGGGAAATAATCTAACCTGTTGTAGGACACCTGCCCTATCATCTGGGGTGGCTTCGATTGTATAATTCTTCACCGCCTCCTTAAGGGAGTCAAACCGTGAAAGCACTTTCGCCTTGAGAAAATGTGTTCAGATGTTTAAGATTATTATATCATTACACATCTCATAACAAACCAACTGCAAGTGTAAAATCATTGATACACAATTGATGCTTACACTGGCCGGATTGAAGAATGTGCGACCAACACCAAAATATAGACCCAAGAGATTATACGCCTGAAAAAGGTTCGATTGGAGTTGAGAACTTAGGAAATGAAGAAAGAAAAGCTATCAACAGAATCAAATTTCTGATAGAACGTCCCTATGTACCAAATATGAAATATGGTATGGTATGTCCATGCATTTAGCTCATTCAACACCTATCACAAAAGCTTTTTTCAGAGAGATAGTTAACATGTAAGTTGGGGTAAATAAGGTGAATAAGAGATGCATCATTCGTGGTACACCTATTAAGCGGAATCACAGCTTTATCAACAAACTGCCAACAGAGAAATTTACAAGAATGTATGTAACAATTAGAAAACAGAAAAAATGTTGGGCAGCTACAAGTCAGTCAATTTGTCAACAAACTGCTAACAGAGAAATTTACAAGAACGTATGTAACAATTAGAAAACAGAAATAATGCTGTGCAGCTATACAAGTCAGTCAATTCGTCAACAAACTGCCAACATTACTTCTCCATTTACTAAACTGAAAAAAAAATGCATTCACCTTTCAGATTCACATTTCATATTGTCATCTGATTAGCCATATATTTCGTCTCAAAATAGTAATTATATTTTTTTATGGAGCGGGTCCTGCTAGTGCAATCCGGAGTTCTAGACAACAAAATAGCAAGCAAACCCTTGTAAATAAATGATCAGGAGACATCTCTAGGTTTCATAAATGCATAAAAAAGGAACCAGTACATTCAACAGACAAATCATACCATGTTTTACATAGAGGTATGGTTTAGACTTTATGGCAACATCCAATTGGTTCATAAATAGGTGAGCACAGGATTAGTACCTTCCGATCAGAATCTGCATAGAGGTATTCCAACGGAAAGGGTAACTGCATAAAACGAATTTTAGAGTAAATTATTAAGGGTTGGAAGTTCTTTGCAGGATGCCCGAAAACAAATTAAAACAGATAGGCATGTTTATCTCTCATGTTCATTAGAAGTTTGTTATCTAGCAAACCAATAAACAAGAACAACAAGTTATTTGGTCAAAATTCAGAGCTTGAAAACAGACTTGTGACATGCATGATGTCATATGTTAGATTCAGTGTGTCTGTGTTTGTCCAAAGATTTAAAACTAGGTTACAAGATGGAACGTATGAATACGCGCTCAGCAAGAATACGGGCTTTAGCTGGAGTGCCAACACCAACAGCAATCAGTTTTACTCCAGCAGAATCAAATCTCTCTTTTGTGTCCCTAAGAACAGAGGCGAACTCCCAGCTACAAGGGGGCATGATCAGAGCTGACAGTTAGCTCAAAGAATGAAATTAACTAAATAACATCGATATTATACTAGCTAAGCAAGATACAGAGAAGCTTCCTCGCTCACCAACAAGGGCACCCAAAATGCCTCAGCAGCGCAACAACAGCCACTCCCTGCATAGACAATCAAACGCTGGGCTAGTCATGTACATATAGCATCAAATCCATGTGAGTACCACTGGATTATTTTGTGTGAAAAGTTTTTAGTGTTTTTCAATCTGCGAAAGGGGCTGATTTGTTTTGCAAACCTTTAAGTAATCGTTGCCTAAATATAACGACAGAAATTTCCCTAGTTGAAGCGAAATAGACGAAGCTCGAATACGGCATCTCTACCTCGTTCTGATCCCACAGGTCTCTGAACAGGACGGGCTCGCCGGTGGCCGCGGAGTTGATTTCGACGTCACCGAGAGCATCGCCAATACCTGACCCTGGCTCCGGGGAAGAGGAGGGCACGGATGGGGAGCTCGCGGCCGCAGTCCCCGCCGACGATGATGGTGAACGGCGGAAACGGAGGTGCCGACGGCGGCTGCGGGGACCGTGGACAGAGGGGCCAAGGGGAGAAGCAGCGGTTGGGCGAAGGCGCGGCGGGAGGGAGACGCGTGCGACTAGCGAGGCGGCCGCCGGTGCGGCCATGGTTGTGAGTTTGCGACTGGAGACACGCGGCGTTACCCTAAGTCCCTAACCGCGGGAGGAGAGGCGACGGTGGAACTGGAGGAGGAGGAGGACGCACGAGAGCTGGAAGTGACCGTTGCGGTGGACGTGGTTGTGGGTGGCGGGCTGGCGGCGGGGGCGGGAGATTATATAAAATTCTTGTACTTATGGCAGTTTTCGTCTTTTTGATGGTATTTCCTAGATAGCGCCTGAACATGCTGGGTTAATATGCTGCTGGAATCAGATTCTTACAGGTAGCAAAGGACACAAGGATTTGAGTGACCAAAGACGCACGAATTTGTGTGACCAAACAGGTATCTGTTTCGCTATTTCCGTAGTATACAGTATCTGTTTCGTTTCGCTGGAACTGCAATGCTGCATTTGATGGATGAACGAAACCAGGGTTTCAGTCTAGCCATAGTATGTACAGTAGTATCGGCCTATCGGGCACATAGACAGACACAGGCAGAGTCCGGGTGTGACGAGAAATAACAGGTCAAGCGACTGGAATTTTGCGGCAGGCGGTGAGCACGTCGTCCAGAGGAGCATGGTCGCCTGTGCCTTCGTCTCTCCACGAGTATAGCAACTCCTTCCCTTTGAACACGAACATTCCACCCTGGAGAGAAACGAGAAACGAGCAGCTGATGAGATCCTTCAGTATTTCTGGTTATGGATGCAGGCACACCGTAGAGCGCAGACGACGAATTTAACGGTTCAACCTGCTGCAGGACGCCGGTGAGGTCGGCGGGCGTGGCTTCCAGCGTGTAGTTCTTGGTCGCCTCCTTGATGTTGTCGAGCCTCGAATATATCTTTGCCTTCGTATGTAGAATCAGATGCAGCGTAAGTCATGTCACCAGTGCGCAATTGGAAGAAGTGCACGAACGGTAGCAAAGACAAGAGCAGCAGTGCTCACTGCTCACTGGTCACTGCTCAACTGAAAACGATGATGCGTAGTTACTTACACTAGCTGGGTTGAAGAACGTCCGACCCAAACCATGGTACAGTCCAAGCACGTTGTAAGCCTGAAAGAATGAGTTTCCACTTTAGTGCATTCATACACAGGATTGCAATCGGGCAAACGATGCTCTCCAATAGTTGAGATAAATTTGCAGTGTATTGTCACCTTGCGCTCGGGGTCTGCGTACAAGGAGTCCATAGGAAATGGCAGCTGCAATGCGCACTCATTCAGAGAATCAGAGATTCAGTTTTCGGCAGGCTTCAGCTTCAGCCACGTGTGCAATCGCACCACCGTGCACAAAGAGTAGGAGTATTCAGCACGAGGCCACCACATACCCGGTCGGCGAGAATGCGAGCTTTCTCTGGGGTTCCGACGCCGATGGCGATCAGTTTAGCCCCCGCCGAGTCGAACTTCGCTATGGAGTCCTTGAGAACAGAGGCCAGCTCCCAGCTGCGGAAATGGACGGACACGGCCAAAGCTTACGCGCGAGCAACAACCAACGAAGAACGAACAAGAAACCGTCTCGGTCTCCTCACCAGCAGAAGCACCCGAAATGCCTCAGCAGCGCAACCACGGCCACCCCCTGCGCGCGCAAGGTGGCCGTCAGCATACGACGACACGGAACTACGGAAGGCAAGGCAGTCGCTCTGACCACTGACGGGCATAAGCCCAGACGGAGGCAGAGAGTACCTCGGTGGAGTCCCACAGGTCCGTCAGCGCCACAGCGTTGCCTGTTCCCGTGGCGAGGACGGAGACGCCGCCGAGAGCGTCCCACGCGGGCGCGCCGGTGTCTGGAGCCAAGCCGGGCGAGGAGGCCGAGGCTCCCGCTGCAGCGGGGACCGTCAGGGAGCGGCGACCGACGCGCCCTCCTCCGCGCCGGGGAGAGGCGCGCACCGCCGACGCGTGGACAAGCTGGCGGGGGTTGCACGCGCGGGGAGTGATCAGCGGCGCCGGCGCGCGCGCGAGCGAGATGGGCGTCGCCATGGAGAGATGTGGCCCGTGCGCGGAGCCGCTGACGCACGTGCTGAGTTGAGGCCTGGTCCAGGAGCGCGCGCGTGCGAGTGTGGTGAGCCACTGGGAGTCTGGCCGTCTGGGACGGCGAGAGAGCGACGGAGCGAGCTAGTGGCTCCTGGTGCGCGGCGGGGAGGCCGCGTGGCGCTGCCTCGGCGCATCGTTTTTCGAGTAGGTGTTGGCTGCGGATCAGTGGTTTTACCTGGGCCGACCGATGAGCTAGCTGGATGACGACGTGAATCAGACAGACGCGGCCCACTAAAATGGCCTGCTTTGGTGACACCCGGTCGACTGTGGCCTGTGGGCTTGCCCGCAAGCCCTGTCGATTTTTCTCGCATGTCCCGCAACTTATTTTGAACCGTCAACCTCTCATTCAAATTTAAAGAACTAAAAAAAAATCATTTCAGGTTGAGTTGGTCAAGATCGAATAGTTCAAATTTGTAAGTCTGACCAAGTTCATATAAAACAACAATAATGTTTACAATACCAAATTAGTGTCATTAGAGAATTAATGAAATATATTTTTATAATTTATTACTTCTTCGATACGGTAGGTATTAATAATATTATTTATAAACTTGGTTAATCTCAATACAGTTTTAGTTATAAAAATTAAAATCTTTTTATATGTTAGGACGAAGAGAGAAGTTTGCGTGCGTCTAGGTTTTGGCGCTGGGTTTAGGAGACGTGTGAGAATACTAGAGGTACTTAGTTTAAGGACTCACTCTATTCTGGATTATGTTGTGTATCATCAGTTACCATCTTATGTTTTTTTAGGGAACCAACCCATTTTTCATGTCCATGTATATTATAAGATTGTGTGGGGAATAAGGTAATTATATATAAATCAACACACATTTTTTTTTTCGAAAGGACGGCAAAAGTTTGCCGCGATTTCTATTAGACGAAGAAAAGAAAAAGAAGGCAAGTGCCCCGTCCAGTTCTTTGAATGGAAACTGGGCAAAAAACCATACAACTGAGGAGAACCCCGCTCATCCTACACAACTTGATACAACAATTCAGCACCAACTTGTCGAATCGATTGACTAACCAACTATCTCAACTCACGCCGCCACTTGCGGTGGTCGACGTCCACTCAACTCGACTCTACTAGAACAAACTCTCCACCACTGGCACCACCCACATAACACAACAAAAAAAAACGACGACTAGCCCCCGCCACGAGCCGCCCCGCCCGAGACAAATTCCACAACGACGCCTTCAAGAAGGTAACGACGTCCAAGCGCCGCCGCCGCTCGTCCAAGGCGGACTGGTTTTCACCGTGGAGAGTCTTTGTGGACGCGACGCCCTCAACAGGGGGAACGGCACCCGCAGGTGTCGCCGTCACCGAGCCTTCGCCCAAAGAAACCACAAAGACGGTCGTCGGTCAAGATGCCGGGTCCTCGCCAGCACCAAAGACGTCGCCGCTGGACCACCGGCCGAGGCCACTCCCGGGGGTCGACCTTGCCGCCCACTGGCGGCCATAAAGCTGCGCTTAGCACCCGCCGACCGGACCACATGTCGAAGAACCGACCTTCCGCCGCCGTAGGTCACGCCCACCTTGGGCACCGTCCCATGCCACGAAGATCCCGGATCTAGGGCAAGGCCCCGCACCAGCACTTCAAGACGCCGAGGCCTCGTCCCCTCTTGCGGCCGCTCGCGCAAGCGGCCCGAGGATCATGTGGGGAAGAACGGCATAGAAGGGCCGCCCCAACGCCGGCATGAAACCCAACCACCGCCACAAAATGGCCACCATCGAGAAGAGAAGGAGAGGCGAAAGCGAGAGAGGAGGAACCCCGCCACGCCCCTGCGCGCCCAAGACGGGCACGCGTCGGCAAGCCCCAATAGGGAAGTGTGGCCTCCACCGGGCCCGGCAATGCCAAGCAACACCCCACGGCACCAGCAGTTCGCCGCCGCCACCGCCCGGCCACGCCCACCACGGCATCGCCGAAGGAACCACACCGCCACCGTTGATTGCCGCCCAGACGCCAAGAAGCCGCCGCCCACCGAACCACCAAGCACCGATCCACCTCCTTGACAAAACCGCCGCGCGGTGCCAGCCGAACACCGGTAGCGGTAGTCACTACCACCGCAGAGCACCAAATCCGGCCCAGTGAAGGCGGATCCGGCCGCCAGAGCGCCAGATCCGAGAGCCGGAGCCGCCACCGCCGCCATTGTTATTGCGCGCGCCATTGTAGACGCGACGAGGACCAAGGCGGCGAAAAGCAGCCTCCATCCGCGCCCCCTCCACCTCCGGCGCGGCGACAAAGCTGCCGCGCCCCTCCGCCACCCGACTGCTGCTGTCGCCTGCCGGCCATCGCCGGACCAGCGGGAGAGCACCACCACCACCACCCACGGGCGGCGCCACCGCACCGACCTCGCGCACAAGCCACACCGCCCACCGCCACGGACACCACCGTCAAACCGTCGCACCACCGCCATGGATGGGCGGCGCAGCCAGCACCACCATGGCGATAACGCGCCGCCCGCACGGCCACGAGGCCCACCGGCGTGAGATCCGGCATGGGGCTGCCGGATCCACCCTCCACGGCGTCGGATCGCCACCTCCGTCGAGGATGGGGTCGTCGCATGCCCGCCGCCGTTGCTTTCGCAAAATTCGGGGGCGCCGTCGCCGTAGCGCCACCAAAACGGACGGGGAGGGGACGAAGAGCCCCGCCGCCACCGTCATTGCGACTTCACGGCGAACTGCCGGAGGGCTCGGGCGGCGGCGAGGATGAGGGCCGCGAGAGGGAGGTGTGCGGCGGCGCAGGCTTGGTCCGCCCGTGTCGCCCTTGGCGAGCGACGCGGGCGTCTGTTTCAATACTGTTATCAACACACATTTCATTCCACACATTTTTTGCGAAGAAAAGAGTGCTTTAGTAATTTCTAAGAATGATTACATTCCCGAGCAATAATCTTTTGGGGTATGATAATCTGATGGATCAACTAATTTCTTAAACTAAATGCCTCATTTGTGTTCTAGGGCTACGGAGGTGGGTTCGGCATTACTAGAGCTGTGGCTGTGGACTCATCGGCGAGGATTCCACCGGGGAGGCGGGGACAAGAGTAGGTGGAGGCGCAAGCATGAGGACAATATGCATGCACGGAGAGCAGGCAAGTAGGAAGAGGAACCAGATCCACCAGATTTTGATCGTGCGGGTGACGGATCAATCAAACATAAAAAAAACTGGAGCTCGTACATCAGCATCATCCTAATTTATATCTCTGTTAGCTTAGCTAAGTCTCAATAGGATTCTTTAGTGTTGTGTTCTCAAGGCAACACCCACGGTAAACTAATGTACGTATGGAGAAGCACGATGGCACATTGAGAGATGTTTTCCTTAATGCAAGTACCTAGGGAGATGTCTCCCTTGCCCTCGGTCGTCTAATGCTAAACCTAACCCCAACTATGGTGACCGTGCTATGAGCGAGGTTTTTACGCCACCCCTTGTAGGCTTGTAGTAGATAGAGATAGAGATCGTAAAATGTCGAGTACTTTCAGACCAGCCGTATATAGCTGGTGGATTCGGATATCCTTTGCGTCGGCCGGTGCGCGAAACGCACCGCACGGTGTCGTGCTGCACGTGCCGCTCCCTTGGATCCTACGGATCGGCTGCGAAGAAAGCGAAAGCCGTATTGCCACTCGTCGAAAGCGAAAAGGGCACAGGAGATGGAGATTATCTCCTCCATCCACTAGAAGAAGTCTACGGTTTACGTACTACCATGGGATGAATAGTGGGGAAGTATACGTACGTCGCGAGTACTAGTACTAAGAAAGGAAGGAAACAATACATACGGCACGATACGTAGTTGGTGCCCAAGTCTACGGTTACTGGTATACTATTGGTGGGCCCACATAAGATAGAAGCCGGAGCAGTAAAGTTCCTCCAAGCGGCATTATTTTAGTCAATTGCCGCTTTGCTGCACAAATCCCAACCCCGCTCGCGGGGACCACGTAGGAAGAAGGAAAAGAAGGCGCGAGAGAGAGAGAGAGAGAGAGAGGGTGCGAGGGCGACCGACCGTGAGAGGACAGAGGAGGAGGTGCGCGCGGCACGCGTCCCCGTGTAAACAAGCCGAGATTCCCATCCCCTCCCCATGTGAGGCGAGGCACGCATCATTCCTCGGCCAACGGGTAGGGGGCTCCCAAAGTAGGGTTAAAAAGGGGTTAGTTGGCACCGCCTACAATCATGTCTTAATCCTGGCTATTAGTACCTGCCTACCTAGGGCTTGCGTGCGCTGGAGATGAGCCAAAGACCGGCGGTTACCCATTTTCGCTGGGGCCGTTGAGATTTTATGCAGCTTGTGTGTGCTACTAGCTATAGCGTGCCTGCTGCGCACTACTGACGAGTTCATTCCCATCAGTTGTTTGATGATTTGATGAGCTTTCAGAAATCAGCGAGCATGCTGTGCTGGCCATGCAAAGTACAATGATGGGGTTCATAACATAGTATATGAGAGAGGCACTCTAGTAGTGTCTGCTTGGATCAACTTGTCAAAGGTTAGAATTGTTGGGATCAGATTCGGATGAGTTCATACACACGCTTTATATATGTTTTTTTTATTATTTTATGTCACTCATGGTTGTCATCCGCGATTCAGATTCATTACGACGACTTTGAGACAACTAGCAAGTGTAAGCATATTATAAATACCGTAGTACTTTTTTTTTTTGAAACGATCAGGAGGGGGTTTTGGCCCCTAATATGACGTAGTACTACTCGACCCTTTAAAAAGAATTCACCCCTCCTAATAATACTCTGCTCGTGGTGTGTGTCGGTTAGCGTTTTTCACCACATCACGCAGTGTACGTGTGCAGTCGCACGTTCTGACGATGCGAAGTTTGGGCACGGTAGTATCTGATGACGATGCACTGGATCGATATTGGAAAGCAAGTTGTGTCCCTCAAGAAATGCGCAAAGATAGCTTTACAATTTTTCGTCTCCTGGAGTGCTGTGATCGATGTTATCCCTGCTAAGCTAGCTCTAAACAACGGATTAGCTAGCTTGTGGTTACGTTGCTGGCATGCATGTCTAGCTTCCTCGGAGCGGGTAAACAAGAAGCCCGGCAGCATCCGTTGGGTTCCCCATCCAGTCCTGTAAGCAGGGACTTCTCTTTTGTTCTTTTCTTCTCTAGTCATGTCGTGCATCAACACTCACTCACCCCTGCTGGTAGGCTCGCTGTTTGGTGTAAAGTATGTCTCGCGTGAAAGCTCTCAAACTGTCCCTAAATTTTATACATAACATGCATGGACAGAACCGTGAACTCGAGATCTGCAACGCATTGTATGCGTACATGGAGATGCATGTCCTGTGGTTAATTAAATTTGCGGGGTATTTTTAAAAATTGTTTTGATTGGCTACTTTGGGAGTGCAATTCCCAAAGCTGTTGCAAAACGAATTCTGAACTGATGTGAGCTCCATCCGGTTTCTCACTTAATTAACAATCACAGGGTAATTTCAAAACTTGACATTCTGTTTGCTGGTACGTACTTCACCAATGTGTCACTGATATATGGGTCCACGACTCCACAGGCTACATCTACATATCAATCAATGGTACTGTATATGCATGTGTCACTGGCGTGTTTGGGCATATCAATCGTAAGTTCGTCATTAATCCAAACACTGCAGGACCCAAAGGATAGTATCCCACGGAACCATATTAATATCTCTTATAATTATAGTATATAGTAGAACTATGCTATGCATGCGGACCATGCATGCCAAAGACAGCACAGGCGATCACAGTGTCACCGTACAAGCTAGATCGAGGAGACCCATGCCTTGTGCCTAGCTAGCGAATTTTTACTAGTGAGTCGCAGAAAAGACACGCTAGGGCCATTTTATTAGCCCTTGTTTAGATCCTCAAAAGATTCTCGTGATTTACAACCAACTAATTAACTATATTTATGCACAAATCTAAAAATTTTCGTGAAACATCTTAAAATTTGATGGGATCTAAACAAGGCATAGTGAGTGGAATAAAAAAGTAGGCCAAATTAAAAACTAAGATCCTCCCAAACTTTAAGTTGACACTATACAAAAAGAAAACAAACATTTTGAGAAATACTAATTAAATTAAAACGATTGGACAATTATTACTAAATACAAATGAAATGATACGGTAGAAAACTTGGCACTACGCAAACTTTGCACACTAAACGCGCCCCTTCCAAGCGCCTTTCTGTACGTGCAGCGGACCAGCGGTGCAGGGCATCTCTCTCTCTCTCGTCATCTTCTCAGTCCCAGCCCCCTCCCTTGCCAGCTCCTGCAGCAGCAGCAGCTCAGTCAGTACTTTGGTACGTGCCTTAAGTAACACATTTGGCACTTGCATTGGGTACGTGCCTTAAGCAGCAGCTCAGCTCAGCAGCTCAGTAAAGCCCATTTGGCACTTGCATTGGGTACTTATGCAGGAGTAATTGCTGCGGACAAATGTTGGTACGTGCCTTAAGTAACACATCCGCCATCTCTGTAGTTGTAGAGACACTGCACTGAGCAGGTCCCGGGCGGGTGTATCTACACGTACGTACTCTGAGCAGGTCCCAGCTGCGCGGAGAGGAGAAACCCGGGTGGGCGGGTTCCCATGCATGCGTGCGGGTGCGGTAGTGGGAGGTACTCCCTCCGTTCCAAATATATGTGGTTTTCGTTTGTGAGGAATAACTTTGATAAAATACATATTAAAAATATTAATATTTATAGTAAATAATTAATATTATTGAAAAGATCTTTAAATCTAGTTTTTTAATAAATTTATTTGAAGATAAAAATATTACACTTATTTTTTATAAATAAATTTAGACTTGTGGCATGGAAATCACTGAGGGAGTATACAAAAGGCGCGGACATGTGCATGGGGCCGCGCGTGCGCCAGCGCCATCGGAATGATGGAGAGGAGGACGTAGGTTTCGGTGTCGGATTAAGCTAACCGCCGATCCATCCAAACGCCGTGGCGAGCCCAAGACGCTTGCGGCTAGGACTAGGAGCGCTGCGGTCTGCCTGCGACTGCGAGACTGCGAGGCGAGGGCGGCGTGGTTTGCAAGCCACGACGACGACGACGCGCGCAGGAAACCCGAGGCGCGTGGCCGCGCTCACCGCCACTTCGCGCTGCGCAGCCTTTCACACGAGCCGTAGTCCGTAGAGTAGTAAGCAGCGCTTATTACGAGCAAATTAGCGGCACGCTTCTCTTCGCTGGTCGCGTGTAAACTACTCCCGCCCATCAGAATGTTGTCGCCCGGACCGGACGCACGTGCCAGCCTGATCGAGACGCAAGGGGCCAAACGCAGAGGGAGCTACACCCGGGCCGGGCGGCTCCAGGCTCCAGTGTCGAGGGCGTGTGTGTATGCAATTGAGGAAATTTAGGCTCTATTTAGATTCCAAGTTTGGGCGGCGGTCTCCACCACATTAAATCTTTGCCATGCGCCATAAAGTATTAAATGTAGGCAAAAAGTAACAATTAATTACGGTTTGATTGTAAAGTACCGTTTAATGTTTTGTCGCGGCTAGTTGGCCATAATTGGATAATAATTATCGGCAAACGAAAATACTACGCACATCTGACTAACTAATTTCTAACCTCCAATCTAAACATAAGCCTTAAACTCTATTCCGTTTCCGTAAAAAAATATGAGTGCCATGCGCCATGCGTGGCGAAACTGTACATGTACACTCTCGCTGCAGTACCGTTTACTGTCGGTGTCGCGGCGGGGTACTGTACGTAATAGGAGTATATTTTTATCGGCAAATGGCAATGCAGATTTGACTACCGTCCTGTTTGTTTGAGCTTGTTTGACTAACAAGACATGACTAAAAAATATCATTGACTGATTTGATATAAGAGAAAAATATTATTCGTTAACAAAAAAAAAAGTATAATTTATAAGTTAAACAAGTCTAAACGAACCGGACATAGATATAGACGTCAAAGGGTCGCTTCTGGCCGACGCCTACACTCCTGAATAGGAAACATCAAGTCATGGGAGATGGGCGTACGTTCGTTCGTTTGGAATTTCTCCGGCAAACCAATGATCACGGCGTTATTGCAACTTGCCGGTGGCGGTCGCGCCGCGTGCATGCGTGCCTTGGACGCAGGCCCCGGCCGCGGCCAAAAGTTCTCGCTTCCACACACACGGACACGGGACACGGACGGACGTACTACGCCACCAAACAAACTTGGCACGCTTGCCGTTTACATTACGGAGCTTTGACCCCGGTCGATCGAGATCGAGCTCGTCGCCCCCACGTACCGGTGTCGCCGCTTTCCGACGCAGATGCGAGCCGGGGTGGGTCCGTCCGTCCGTCCGTCCGTTCCCCTATGTGAATTGCGATGCATGGTACCATGGCGACACCGGCACCGGCGCCCAACCTATTCGTTTAATGATTTAATGCGCGTATCGCAAGATTCGATAAGTCGAGACGGATATTATTTTGGGTAGCAGCTAAACACGCGCTATACCATAGGGATAAGCTCAGCGCGCGGTACAGCGAACAGGTGCAAGTTGGCAACCAGCCAACCGTACCATAACGCGCCGCATTGAAGCGATGAACAAGAACAGGACAGCCACAGCCTGAGGCCAGCGGTTTCCTACCCACGCCACGCCAACGCCTATCGCATCGGGACTCGCTCCAGTCCCGTACCCGGACGGGGACGGCCGTGTGCGCGCGCGCGCGCATGCAGCGAACACGCGTCGCGCGGCCGCGGCCGCGGCCATGGATCTGCCAGGCACCGCCGAGCCCCCGACCAAGGGCCAAGGCCCGCCGACGTAAACGCGGCCGGGATCCGGCGGGTCTGACCGTCTCGGTGGATATATATATATATATATATATATATATATATATATATATATATATATATATATATATATATGGCGTCACGTACGCACGCCGCACGCAGCGCGACGCGCCTGGCTGCGTGGCCGTGCCAGCGCGTGTCGCTTGCTGTCTGGCTGGACCGGCGGCGTCGGCTGCCGTCGCCGCGCGGGGAGCCGTGTGATGTTCGCCGACGCCGAGCGAGTTCACGCACGTCGCGGAAGCGCAAAAAGGATCAGCCGAGAAATGAAGAAAGCATTTACTACTACACTGCATATCATCATGCTGGAAAGGATGGGCCGTCACGGCATATGTAAGCCAACAAGTAGCTCCTTCAGCTGGGCTTATACGATCGTGAATTATAAGCTGAAATAGTATTTTTTTTCTCACATCAAACTAGTCAGAAATAAATAATCCACGATCATTTTAGGCGAAACGAACAGGCCAAAGGTCAATGGTGTAACTAGCTTAGCTATGGTTGCGCACACAGAGGCCTAGCGTATGTAGGATCCGTATTTCTTCGTTGATGATGGCTATCAGCCGAGATTGCGAGGGGCAGAGTCGGGACCTCTCACCTTTTAATGAACGAACAAGGCCAACCAGGGTACCAGACGGATCAGAGAGCCGGCAAGGGCCCGGAGGTAGAGTAACTGGGCACGGTCGAAGGGGTACAATAGTCATTTTGGCCATGACCAGCCGTCCAGGCGTCCAGCCCGACGAGACGGAGATGCCAGCCACTGGCCAATAAGGCAGTCAGGGACCAATCCATCCACCTCGCGCCTGTGTGCGGCTTGTGCGGTGCGGAGCGGCGTGTAGGCGTGTCCGCGGATGGGACTTGACGTTGGGGCTGTGGCGAGCCCAGCGGGCTGGCAGGGCGCTTTATTCATGTCGGCCACGAGGAAGCCGGCCCCGTCCGTCCCAATCACATCTCCGATGTCTCGTCGCCGATTGAGATTTTGTAGATTTTTCTCGAAATTCACATTCCTAGTATACTCCTGTACTGGTACTGCTGCGGAATTCAGATGGTGGGAGTACGAAAAAAGATCATTAAAATTCACATGCCTAGCCTTACCGCTACTGCGTTTTTGCCCTGTTTACCGTGAAGTACTGCATTCGCTCTAAAAACACCTATCAAGTCAAAGTTTTATAAATTTAATTAAATATATACTTTGAACACATTTTTAGGGCGAAGTTTGTTAATTTGGAACAGATCATGTTAAAAATTGTGTTGAATAGGTTGCATATGATCTTTTTTTCCCCAAAAGACGTGTGTATATAAGTTATGTCATTAATAAAAGAGTATATCATAGAAAATTTGCGCTAGGAAAGTGATGTTAAGAAATTGCTATGAATCTATGATAAAGTTTGCTCACTATAGTAGTTATATGAACAAAAGTTGGGCTACGAAGCTCATATAGAGAAGTTGTCATCATAAGTTATTGATAAAATTCCCAATCCGTTACTTGGGGCTTCAACTAAGCACCAAGAAGGCTACCAAGGTGGAAGTCCATTCAATCGTTGAGGCAGCAGCAAGGACGCTCCCACCCTGTCATGGATCACTTATGGCCAGGAGCGAGAGACTGGTGTGGATCAAGTCGGTTCTCCGAGCCATGACGATCTATTCGATGATGGTAGACAACCTTCCACCTTGGGCGAGGAAGGAGATCGACGCCATATGCAGGAAGTTCCTGTGGGCTGGTGGCGACACTTCGGTGCGTGGAAAATGCATGGTGGCCTGGGACACGATTTGTAGGCCGACGGAATTGGGAGGACTCGGGATCACCGATCTCAGGTTGACTGGCTACGCACTGCAGACTCACCGGTTATGGCTACAAAAGACCGATGACTCGCGCGCTTGGAGCGAGCTGTCGATCAGCACAGAACTATAGGTCAGAGAGTTCTTCTGAGCATCCATGTTCACGATCCCGGGTGAGGGCACAGTGGCGCTATTCTAGGACGACAGGTGGCTCCAGGGTTCAGCGCCGTCGGACATCACTCCAAACTTGGTGCAGCTGATTCGAAGGAGAACAAGATCAAGGCTCACCGTTCGCCAAGAAATCACAGATAGGCAGTGGACGCAAGGGATCAGGGGAAGCATGACCTTCGCAGCAATTGCAGAGTACCTAGATGTCTAGGAAGCTACCGCCAACGTGGTTTTCAGTGATCCGGCGGACAAGACGGCGTGGAGGTGGACGCCCGATGGCAAGTACAGCGCCAAGTCTGCTTACAAGATGCTGCACGCAGGCTCCATTACATTTTGGGGACATTCGCTCATATGGAAGACATGAGCGCCACTGAGAGTGAAGATCTTCCTATGGATTAAGTTCAAGCGACGCCAATCGACGCACAAGGCATGGGTTGGAGGCTAAAGAAGAGTGCTATCTCTGTGATCAGGCTCCGGAGACAATCGACCACATCCTATGCAGTTGCCCTTACGCACGAGAGTTGTGGTTCAACATATGCCGCACCCTCGGGGGGCCATTGCCACCGATGGCCGGTTCCCTGCTAGCCTGGTGGAGGAGCATGCGAAGAAGCTGGCAGGGCCAACAGAGGAAGGGCATGGACTCCCTAGTTGCGCTGACCTGCTGGCAACTATGGAAGGAGAGAAACACCCGATGCTTCAGGGAGGCCTCGACCATAGTACCCGATCTTCTAAGCATCATCAAGGCGGAAGCGGATCAATGGGTCAAGGCGGGAGCTATCAACCTAAGGCGTTTAGCTTCGGGGGGTAACCCGTCGAGTTTTGATTGTAATCTTAGTTTCTTTCTTCAACCGGTCCTGGGCTGGTCTCTCGTAGATGCATACCTTTTCCTTCTTAATGCAATGATATGCAACACTCTTGCGTATTCGAGAAAAAAGTTATAATAAAAGGTTATAATAAAAAGTTGTAGTGATAAATTTTGCTACTCAAAATGCATTGCTCAATAGTTACGAGTATAACTATATAACTTCCTATGAATGTTTCCTGAAAAGGGAAGTTTATTATGGTTTAGTGCTACTATGATATTACCAATTATTTTGTTATTACTGTTAGTGGTGCTTTAACTTCGCTATAATCATTGTTATTGGGCTTAGTCACAATATACTTTTAGCACCACTGTTCCTAACCAAGAAAAAATATTTATTCTTTAGTCTACATCACTATAATCTATGTCGGTGATGAAATAAATGGTGAAATAAACCATTGAAAATTATTGAACACTTGAATGTTAAATGAATATCAGTGACGTTTATAGTCGTGTATATGTTGAATGATTTAACGGGCGTGAGATATGTTCTTCAAGAACTTGTACATGTATTTGATTATTTATACATATATTATTTTTTGAACTAAATGCTTCCACACATAATGTAGAAATATTTATATTTTATAGAAGATCACTGAATAAAATAGCTTTCCTTGTATTTTTTTACTTTTATATAGCTTTTGAAGCACTTCATAGCTAATCTATCATCTACCATTTAAAGATTGTTAATTTTCCCCATCCGGCGGTATCTCAATTTTTATCTAGCGTGTGGAGCATCTGCTGCAGCTATCTACTTCGCCGGCAGGGGTGGGCGTTCGGTCTGACCGAACATAAACGACCGGTTCTTCTGTTATTTTGGAAGTTCAGTCATCTAAACATAGAAACCGGTCGATTAGTTTAAAAATTCGGTCTTGATCATGACAGAATGAACCAGACTAGACAAAACAACCACTAAGTAGCATTATTTGTAGCAAATTTTAGCATCATTCTCTAATTTAAGGCAAAAATGGCAATACAATACATACATCAAACAATGTGATATAAGAGTGATAGTTGATACATACCAAAAAACAAATATTACATCACTAGTAATAGTCTAAATAAAGTACACATCATGTCAACAAAATCCAAATGTTGGGTTACCCGAGGCATGTAACCGAACTAATCGTAAAAAAAATAATCGGTAGTATGGACTCCGGACCGAACTAGTGACCGAAAAAATTGATATCGTTAACTTCGGTTTCAGTCTCGGTTAGTTGGTTTGGTCTTCGGTCAATTATGCCTAAGCCTATTCGCCATCATTTTTTTCTAGATGACAGTCATTATGTCAAAAAGTCAAAAGCGTCATCGGACGGAGGGAGCATGTTTTCCTATATCTTTCGGAATATGTATAATACCATTGTATCATCTACGCTTGAATCCTTTGATGGCTATAATACAAGTACACGATCTCACTACAGTGCCTCCTGCTCTCACGGAGTACCTTCGTCCCTCCCACCAAAAGAGTCATTTTTTGCTTCTTAAAAAGTCAACTATTTTTAACATTGACTAAATATATATAATAAAATATTAATATTTATGATACATAATTAATATTATTGATAGATCTTTTAATATATTTTATAATAAACTTATTTTAAAATATGAATGTCGTTAAATTTAAGAAAGTTTGACAAGTGCTTAGACTTTTTTTTTATGAACTGATGGAGTACGTACGGTGGCTGAAACAGAAAGGGAGGCATGGCCCGTGCAATTGTGCTAAAAGCTCGCCAAGCTGGCGTAGCCTAACACACTGTCACTGCCAGGAGCAGATGCTACCAACAGTACAAGACCTCCTAAAAAAAACAGTACAAGACCCTCCGACCACGTACGTGCAGTTATGGATCTCGCCAGGTACTCTACTCGTAGGATGGAGTCTCGTAGGATGGAGTAGCCCATAGAGGCAGCAGCTGCTAGCTACTAGTACTCCTGCTTGTAACATCGGTAGGCAGGCCTATACAAGTACTCGTAGTGCTAGTAGTATAGGACTGGTGGGTGGAATAGTGGATTTTAGATTATTTTGAATGGTTAAATAGTATTATGTGAGAGAAAATAAGTTGAAATAAGCTGAAATAAGCGGGAAGTAGTATAGCCGAACGCCATATAAAAATGGAATAGAAATCGAAATGGAGTATACTACTGGTACTCCGTATTGTGGTATGTGGCCATGTGGCGGCTGTGGACTAGCTAGTGTTTGCGTGATTGCTTCTGAAGATGGAGGGAGATGTGTGACCTGTTCGCTTAGTTGATAGAAAATACTAGTGACTGATTTATTATGAAAACAAAATATTATTTGTTGATGGAAAAAGTATGACTTATAATAAGTGAACAGGCGGGTGAACGGTGCAGGCCGCAGCGTGGGGCAGGCGGAGGAGCCGAGACGCGTCCGCGTCCGCCTCCCGCGACGACGTGTGAGTGTGACTCGACGCGTCCTATGCTCCTGTTCCTGCGGGCTGCGGCGGCCGCCCGCCCGCGCGGCCTACCGAAGCAAATGCTTCGTCATCCGGGCCGTACGCCAACGCTGCCTCGCGTGTGAAGATCGCACGACCGATCCCGCGCAGGGCGCAGGCAGCCGAGCCGGCGAATGGGCGCGGAGGGGAATACGTCTTGGGCCGTTGGGCGTCCCCAAACCGTACGCCCGGGAAGCGGGAACTCGGGAAGGGAAGCCCCCGGCAGTGCGGGGCACCGATGATCGTCGGTCTCCGGTCGTCGTCCGCGCGCGCTTGTGGTGCCCGGTTCATGCGCAGTGCTGGACCATGCATGCGGGAGGCAAGCTTCGCAACTCGCAAGTGGTGCGCACGGTAAACCTTGTCGCCTTGGCCCTGGCCGGCGGGAAAGTTTGGCACGATGAATGCACGACAGATGAGAGCGAGATTGAACGTCCGTTTTTGTTTGCGTCTCGGCGTTCCGGAGTCCGTAGCACTTAGCACATCATCGTCATACTGCCACTCTCGATCAACCGGTCCACCGAGTCGTTGCAAGGAGTTATTAGGCTCTAGTACTAGTACAAAGTTAACATGCCGGTTGCCGGATCGGGGACACGCCTATGAATGTACCATGCTATCGGCAACAACCATCCTCGCTTACTCTCTCTCTCTCTCTCTCGGCGTGCAAGCAGCAGGTGGGGCGCCGGCGGAGCTGCCCTGTGCATGATCCTGGACGTACAAACAACACAGGGCGAGATGGTGTGTAGGACGACGGTAGCACCCGGGAGTAGTAATTACCAACCACCATTTGACGATCTAACCTGGCCCTTATTTAAAGAAGCATGCATGTTATGCTATGCGTCGATCGGCCGGGAGCAAGGACTAGGACCCCCTCTTCTAGGCCTCCACTGCATGTGTGCATCTTGCTTCCCGGCCGTTACAGTGTTCGTCCACATGACGTACGGTGATCGAGTAAACCCCAGCAGGCCACCGGCCGGGACCTTGTCCACTCATTTTGCCAGCAAGGTCCACTTGCTTTCTTTCTTCTTATTTTTTTTACCGCTACGACGACCTAAGTATCATGTAGGAGCACTGTATTGTTCAACGGGACCTTTGGCTTTGTTCGTTTGTTTTATAATCCGTATTTTTCAGCTTGTTTTTTCAGTCGGAACAGTATTTTTTCTCACAATAAATCAGCCAGAACAGTGTTTCGGCTTGTTTTTTCAGCGAAACGAACGGGGCAAAGTGAGCATGCGAGGTGTTGTTTGCTGTTGCTGAAGAAAAGGCTTAAGAGGGACCGCAGAACGGAAAAAGGGTTTCCAATGGCAAAGAGTGCATAATTGGGCGGGTGGCTGGCTGGCCCGGCTGACCCTCCGGAAGATGCATGAGTGAGATCTGTGGATCGTCTCCACGCAGAGGGCCGGGGGGCAAAGGGTGATGTAGGGGTCCATGCACACGCAGGTACTTGCTTGTGCAGGCAGGACCTGGTCATGCCGCGCGTGAGAATGGCACAGTGATGCTATTCCTTTCCGGCCGCTGGATCTCCCTCTCGAGTCGAGTCTCGATCGCGCGACGGCCTCCGTGGCTCCAAGGTACTCCGTAGATGCGATTTTTAGTCATTGCTACGCTTAGATTTCCTTTCTGATCGAAACGTACGTGCTGTATCAAGCAATCGAGATCTACGCAGGGTGAGCTGGTAGCGGCCCGAAAGGTTTGACACAGACCGATTAATCCTACGAATTAAAGAAGAGCAAGTTGTGTATACCTGAGTAGTATGCCCTTGGTCTCAAAAGGGCAAAATGTCAACCAGATCAGAATTAGGATGAGTACAAGTATGGTGGATACAGCTAACCAAGTGGGGAACTCATCTTAATAATTAAGCAAAAACGAAAAAAAACCCCACAAGTCCACAACGAATAACCTCCGTTTTGTATAAGTATATCCGCCTTGTGTTAGTAATTTTGGTAAATTTCAAACAATCATCTCTTTCAAAATTTCTAACCATAATTGTTTATCTTTGCTATTTATAATCTGTTCCTATTCTAGCACAATACCTAGATATTTTTCTAACATCGTTCGGATGTAATATAACTGACTCTTATATCTTTTATTTAAATTCATAGCTTTTTTTTTTCCCTTTTCGCACGGCACCCATGCGTTCAGCTGAAACCTTTAGTTCGAGCTATACGCTAGCATATGAAACAGATATGATCATCAATTCCCGCGGACATGTTTGTGTGGCCTGAATGCATGGTGAATGGCGATAGAAATGATGTCTTACATTGAGTTAGTTTTTTCTATATTAATATATATGAAGATTTAAGGATTTTTTAGGTTAATAATTTTTAACAAAAAAAGTTGTGAATGTAGTAATTTGGACATACAAACTTAAAAGGTTACTTTAGATTATTTTCGATAATAACATATGTGGTGTTGATTTAGATTATTTTTAACTGTGTCTCAATAATTGACGCGTAGGTTACAAAAGAGTGTCTATCCACCAAGCTCACCAAAAAGGAGTCACGGTAATTATTCCTTTTTCTGGAGTGGTTGGACGTGTACTTCGTGGAGAGGACCACACACACCGAACAAACACATGTGCGTGCACTCCTAAAATCGATGGACAAACAACGTGTGTCTAGGTCTCGAACCATCTTGTCTGAGAGAAAAACACTTCCATGCTAGTACACTTTTTGTTCGCCTCTACGAGAGATCAAATATGCATGTCCCTTTGGTCGTTCGTGCCGTGTGAATAAAGGTAGAAGAAAACAGAGCAAATGCCCCCAAGTTTCTTTGCCAACTCTCCCGTGTCAATAAATCAAAGAAGGAAAAGAATGAAGTACCACCTCTCCTACTTGTCTCGCGGAAAGGAATGGACCATATTTATATCGTCCTATATATAAAAACCCTGTGAGTTTATTTATGCGTAACCTTAAAGTTATATCTAAAATAGTACAGCCCCACGCATCAGATCGCCATAATAATATAGCCAAGGTGGCCCCCCTCGCTGGAATCTGAGCGCCTCTTTGACCGAGATCACGACCGCCCCTAAAAAAGAGCTCCGAGACAAACAAAGCCCGTTTGCGAGAGCCTAATCGGCCATTAACATTAACACCCCCCCCCCCCTGTGGACCATCCAGACGGCTTTTCTAATGCGGCAAGTACATCGAGGAGGCCCTAAACAAAGCGTGCGGATTGATTTTGATTCCGTTTTTCCCCCTCCTTTTCTTTTTATCGTCGCGTGAGATGAGATGAGATGGTGGGACTAGTAGCTTGGGAGGAGAGAGAGAGAGAGAGAGGGAGGCGGAACAGCTGGCGTGTGTGTGTGCACGAGTATTTACTTTGGATCATAGCGCCCGACCGCCCCGTCCGCAGTGTTGTTTATGCCAAGCGCTATGATTATGTCATGTGGCGAGATTTTTAGGTCGTTTCGTCATTTTCACCACGCAGGAACAGAAGATAAGCTGCGTTATTGTTACTGACGAGGAAATCCCCTGGCCTGTTAATGAATTGATTGTCCAGCGGCTGGAAGAGTTGATGATTGAAGTAATCTGAAGGCCTGCTGGAGATCTGGAGTGAAAACTGCCGAAGCGTGTGAGAGTAGAAAAAAAAAAGTTTAATCCGCTAACTTTTGGTAACTGCTTGCTGGATAAGTACCGTTGGGTGGTGATCCAGAGTTGACCCCGTAAAGAGCATCATCACTTATTACTGGTCAGGCAGAGACATTCCCCCGCGTAATAATAGGCAAGTTGCCCGATGCGATGCCATTTACTCCCAGGTAAAAAACTCACAGGGTAGCCCAGGCCACCGCCACGGCTCGGCCGGACGGCCCAAGGATTAACATACGTGTAGTCTACTACGCACTACTAGTAGTAAAGTGGCATCCATGTAGAGTAGTAACCACATCGACCGGAGGGCGGAGGAGCTTGAGGAAATGGAAGCAAGCGGCCGGCCGACGGGAGGGACGACGACGCCCGGCCCGGTCTCGCTTTATTTGGAATTTGGAACGCTCCACAGGCCGGCCGGATTGGGACCGAACGGAAGCGGAGGTGCCTTGACGAGATTGAGAAGTGCATGGATCACACCTTGGAGGCTGGAGCCGAGTCGGTTCGATCGGTTACGCTCGATGCATCGACGCCACGTGCGACGCACATGCCCGCCTGTCCTGGGCTACGGCTCCTACGGGCACGGACTAGTAGGCCGGGCAGCCCGGCAAATGTGAACCACCTACCAGCCCTATCCACCAGCCTACTCCTCCCACCGTAGCGTTTTTGCACGATCGATCGTCTTCTCACGTACTACGCCCTAGTATCCCGTCCTGTTGTTGGGGCGCACGAGCTCACATTCTCGTGCTCCAGCCAGATTGTTCTTGACACGTGAACTTACATACGTACGTACTGTACATGAATTTATCCATCCATGAGATTTCGAGCTGATGTGGAGCTCATGCAACTCCAATCCCTGCCGCGTGTTGCACGATACACGCACAAATTAAAAAAGATTGCAATATAACTGCGTGTCCTACGACTCGCGACCTAATCTCCAACCGCAAGCGGCTGGGTCCGGACTTCACCTAACACCTATCGGAGCCCGAATCTAACGCCTATAATTCGCAAAGGCTATAGATCGCGTCGTGTCATCACCACGCCTAACTGCTGATCTAGCAGTAGTGTCCCTGTGACTGTAGGCAGCCGCAGGCAGCATCACTGACTCTACCGAGAAATCCCCACACTGTGTGAGCAGTGCCCTGAGGGTTGCCTTCTACAGTAACGATGCCCCAGTATATGGGCAACATGGTTTGGGATCATTCAATCCAACGAAAACTTTGTGGTAGTACGAGTGACAGGAGATGAGGAGAAGGATCACACACACCACAAACACAAAAGAGACACTGGATTTACTTGATGGTGTGTATACATCACCTTCCAACCTACTGTCCCAACGATGGAAACAGGAAATAACGTCCCCATCTAACATGTACCATCACAAGATGCCATCTTTCGGGTATCTCTCTCTATCTCCCTCCCCTTAAATCTCGTGTGGTAACATTTCTCGCAACTTTACCCTGCAAAGATATGCCCCCCTTGCCAAAACGGTAAATATCATATCGGCATCAAAGCCTATTTTTCTCACCGCAGCGGCAAGAACAGGCGACCACCGATCCATCCGCCATTTGTTACCGCCTCTCCTCTCCTCTCCTCTGCCCACCATCAATTCTCTAAAATTTTCACCGCTACCTATTGATCCTCCCCCGCTCCCTATAGCTAGCTGTCTTTACTGCGCCTCCCCTCCTCCCTTTCTCTCTGTCCCCCGTGGCCCCGTGTCTGCCTCCAAAAGAAAAACCAGCCTGGTTTCCCGAGCGCAGGCCGCAACCACCCCTCCCTCCCCCGTAAAAGCCAAGCCAACGCAGGCGAGGCCAAGCACCAACCGAGCACCGCGCGCAGCTGCGCACGCACACACACTCACCAGCAGCTAGTCCGCTAGCTAGCTACCAGCACAACTCGAGCAATGCCGCCTCCGCTCCACTCCACCGCCGCTTCCCATCCCGCGCCGCATGGACGCGAGCAGCACTAGCGCGGAGGAGCGAGCACGGCGAGCGGGCGGCGGGGTGCCATGGACCTCATGGGCGGGGTGGTGATGGACGCGGGCGGCGGCGGCGCCTCGGAGCTCGGCCTGCTCGGCGGCGGATCTAGCAGCAGGCTGCTCAAGCACGGGCGGGGCAATGCGGCGGCGGGGGGAGAGGACCACGGCTGGGGCAGCGGCGGCAGGGCCAAGCAGGCCAGGACTACAGCGTCCGTCGTCGCCGGGGACGTGGTGGAGGCTGCCAAGGCGGCGGCGCCGTTCCTGCTGGGCTCGTGCAGCCCCGGCCACGGCGGGGAGCAGATGCTCAGCTTCTCGTCCGCCGCCGCCGCCGCGTCCTCGTGCGCCTCCAACGCCGCGGCTGCCGCGGCTGTGGCGGTTGATGGTGGGGCGATGCCGATGTACTACCCGCTGTACTACGGAACCCCGGCCTCTTGCTCAGGTGAGCACGGCGACGTACCGGTGGTTGTGGCGGTGGTGCTGCTGCAAAGCTTCCTTTTCCGTTGCTTGTTGATTGGATTTGGTGATTGAAAAGCTTGCTATCCACTTCTTTTCGAGTATTATTGCTTTTCGATTCGAATCACCTCGCTTTCTCTCTTTGCACTTGGGCTGGTAGCTACAGATTTATTTTTACTTGTTTATTACTTGTGTGTGTCTATCCTTTAGCTTTCTCCGTTGTTCATACCGGAAATGGAGCTGATTTGTGCCCCCTTCCGTTTCTTCTACTCTGTCTTCTTCTAGCTTCAGTTATTTAGTATACTTCCAGTCTAGATTCATGGGGTTTTTATGATCATCAGTTGACTCTTTTAAGCTGCCAATGATCTTTGTGGGTTTTTCTCTCTTTTCGTTTTGTGGATTGCTTTGATTAGATTAGATCAGTGGCGACTGTAAAAGTTCTTTCACCTCCGGAAAAAGAAATGATTTAAATACTATTTTAAAAAGCTTTATTGAATCATTCGTGATATGTATCGACATAAGTTTGCACTTCTTTTTGCTGACATCCACCAACGCTTTTCTTTGTCCTCAACGGCGCGATCGTGTGATTCCTTTTTGTCATGCCGTCTGCTAATAATACTACTAGTGCTTATTAGAGGAAGAATGAAAAAATAATGGCGTGATCTCCCTCGCTCTATACCTCCACTCCTTTCTCACTCAGAAACTTAAAAATGAGAAACAGCTAAAAGAGCATGAATGCATGCGAGAAAGTCTCGAGAATACAATGGAGCCTCGCGATTCAAGCTTACTGTAGGGCCCCAACGGTGTGTGATCTTGGGGCCGCTTTTTATGGACATCACCTATGAATCTGTGCTGCTTATCATGTCTCTGATCCTTGCAGCTAGCACTCTGTTCCAGGTTTTTGTGTCTTTTTGCTTGCCTTCTATCCTGCCCTAGGATTGTGTTTAGGGAACGCATGCATCTCGGTGGTCATCTCTATGAAGCGAGCAGTACATGTTTTTGGCTGTGTCTTGTTGGCTTTCACTGCTCTGCTGCTCATCTCCTAACTATGCCTGCCTGCTTGCTCCCCGCAGGATTGAGCTCGGTGAGCTTGAGCACCAGCATGCAGGGGGCAATGGCCAGGGTGAGGGGCCCCTTCACGCCGTCCCAGTGGATGGAGCTGGAGCACCAGGTCCTGATCTACAAGTACCTGGCTGCGAACAGCCCCATACCTCACAGCCTCCTCATCCCCATCAGGAGGAGCCTCGCATCGTCTCCCTACCCGCCTTCCTACTTCGGCACGAGCACATGTAAGCCAAGAAAGAGAGAGAGAGAGGAGATCGAAAAAGCAAAGCGACCGAGAGTGCCTTTTGGGCTAGCTTCAGTTCCATCATGCACATCGATATGATAAAAGCCGTGTCGATTATTTCTTTTCCGGATCTTGATTGGCGCTGTTGTTGCGTGTTGGCACAGTGGGGTGGGGCTCTTTCCAGCTGGGCTACTCCGGCAATGCGGATCTGGAGCCCGGGCGGTGCCGCCGGACGGACGGCAAGAAATGGCGGTGCTCCAGGGACGCGGTCGCCGAGCAGAAGTACTGCGAGCGACACATGAACCGGGGACGCCATCGTTCAAGAAAGCATGTGGAAGGCCAGCCTGGCCATGCCGCGAAAGCCATGTCCGCGGTGGCGGCGGCTGCTGGTACCCAGCCTGCTGCTCTGGCCGGCGCCGGAGCTACTGCTGCTGGCCTCACTGTCAATCAGCACCAGCAGCCGGCGAAGAGCTATGCCACGGGTGCGACTGATCCTTGCTCTCTGCAATATAACAGGTATTATCTTCTGTAGTATTTATGCAAGAATTGCTTTAACACCCATTCTGTAGTATGTCTAGTGTTTGCTCTTGCTAGCCAAACTTTCTGCTTTTGCTTTCTCCTACTCCATTCTTCTAGCTGCTCCAGTGTGACACTGCACTTATGCGATATGATATTATGATACTTGTCCAAGTACTTGTTCACATATCAGTCTTCAGTCTATATGTGTTTCCATGAATTTGCAAACATGAATATGTTCATAAGCACTGAAAGTTCAGTCATGCTAACTAATCCCCTCTTTGAATGATTCATGCAGGGAACTGGTGAACAAACAGAATGAGAGTGAAAACATGCAGGACTCTGACAATTTCTCGATGCTGACTTCCATGACTACAGGAAACACAGGCAGCGTGTTTCCATTCTCCAAACAAAATAATCCTTTTGAAGTTACCAGCTCAAGGCCAGAGTTTGGCCTTGTTTCATCAGATTCACTGATGAGCTCTCCACATAGTTCCTTGGAGAATGTGAATCTGCTCAGCTCACAAAGTCTGAATGAACACCAGAGTTCAGCCTCCCTGCAGCACTTTGTGGACTGGCCCAGGACACCTGCCCAGGGAGGTCTTTCATGGCCCGAGGCAGAAGACATGCAAGCTCAGAGATCACAGCTCTCAATATCTGCTCCAATGGCATCGTCTGAGCTATCATCGGCCTCCACATCTCCCATCCATGAGAAGCTGATGCTATCACCTCTTAAGCTGAGCCGCGAGTATAGTCCAACTGGTCTCAGCATTGCAGCGAACAGAGATGAGGTTAGCCAGTTAGAAGCAACCTGGGCGACGATGTTCCGCGATTCTTCGATGGGCGGTCCGTTGGGGGAGGTTTTGACCAAGAACGGTAACGTGGAAGCAAAAAATTACCTGTCGGCACCTCTGAACCTTCTAACCGACTACTGGGATTCAAGCCACGGGATGGAGTCATCCCCTGTGGGAGTTCTACAGAAGACCGCCTTCGGATCAGTCTCCAGCAGCACAGGGAGCAGCCCTAGGATTGAGAGCCACGGCGCCTACGATGGTATCAGCAACCTGCGGGATGATCTCGGCTCAATTGTAGTAAGCCATCCGAGCATCCGCCTTGTGTGAGCTTCTGAGTTCTGACCATGAAAAACTGCAATCAAGACGGCAGCCATAGAAGAGGGACATATGGCTATGGTAATCCTCAAAGCGTGAGGGAGCATTTACGACCTTGTAGTTTGTCATTTGAGACTGATCTTGTTTTTTTACCACTTCAGTTCTTCTTTCTTTTGTTTCCTTTTAACTTGGCTTTGTAATTTTCACCTTCCTTGGATCGTGAAAAGCGCTGTAATGTGTGGTGTGGATGGATTTTGGTGCGCCGTTGATGAATAATCATCTGATAAAAGCCAGTATCCGATCATAGTCGTCTGTTGAGGATTAATGCGAGTATCGCCTGTCGTTCATATTTCATACTCTACACTACAATACTGTTTGTGTGCCAGTGTTGTATGATTCGGTTATATTAACCAACAGGTCGTGAGACTTCACATTTGGATTCAAAATTGTATCTGGAATGCTGTTTCCTGTCTGCCAATAATTGAGCATTCGCAATCGTTGGCCCAGGTTCTACCTTGTGGTAAAGCTGTGCTAGAATCTGTGCTCTTCATCTGTAGAAAGCATTTTCAGAAACATAACATTGCATTCACATTGAGAAGAAGAAAGCTGAAAATACTTCATGCTGGAGTAGCTTTGAGAAGAGAAACCTGTACTGAATACGGAGTAAGTTTTAGCAACTCCAGTAGCTCCGAACAAATGTACATCTGATACTGTTGCAACAAGAAACTTCTCTGTACACATGAAGGGAAAAGGTACGTGCTACCACAATGGTTGTACTGTACGTACCCTGCTCCAAGAATCATTTGATCGTTTTTCTACCCCCGGCGCAGCAGTATTCCAGCGCTCGTCACGACGGCGACAGCCGCGGCAGGAATACAATGATACTACGTTCGCAGGAGGCGGCTGGCGGCACCAGCCTTTTTCCCACGCCTTTGGCCGCAGCTGCCACTGCCACCGGCCGGCCGGCCTGCAAAAGCGCCATCCCTATTCGCTCGCCCAGCCTGCACTGCAGCGAGGAGGCGTTGTTCATTGCATCCATCCATGCCTGCCCAGCCCTGATGGCTGTGAATGGCTGATGCCTCCTCCTCCATCCGGCATCCATGACGGGCGACCAGCCGGACAACCGGTAAGCACCGCTGCGTGCCGTAGCCCTTTTGATGATTCGGTGTACAGTACAGGGGACCCTGCTGGTTGGGTGCTGTAGACTCACTGTAGAGCGAGTGATGTGCACTAGCGTGATGAGGCCTGAGGCGCTGGTGGTGCTGCCGCCTGCTTTTTGGTCATCGGCACCGGGAAATGCGTGTAGCACCAGTGGGCTTCGAGATTGGGACGAGATGTTCGTCCTCCGACGTCCTCGAGGCTTGAACAGCCCGAATTAGGCCTTGTTGCTATAGTAACCATCGTATCGAATTTTGCGATACGTATATGACATTAAATGTAGATGAAAAAAACTAATTACACAGTTTGATTAAATTGCAAGACGAACGTTTTGAGCCTAATTAGTCCATGATTGAACACTAATTGCCAAATAAAAACGAAAGTGCTACCGCAGTCAAATTCCCAAAATTCGTAACCTAAACAAGGCCTTATCAGTCACGACGGTACGGTGTTTTTCAATCACAATAAAAAAAAGCATCAGCCTAGCTTATAGCCACGTAAACCATCATCTGACCCGCCTGTCGCTTGATCTTGATCCATCCGTCCGTCGATGCGATGCTCGTTCCTGTTCCGTGGTTGCAGTTTTCCCACTGTTCGTTTGTTCATGGGTTGTTCAGGGGAACTGTGCTAGGTCATTGCTGCTTGGGTTTCGTTTGCTTGGAGGCACGAAAGGGAAGTTTTGGATGCGTCGTCCAAGTGCTGGTGGGTGGGGTGGTGGGGGGCGGGTTATTTAGTACCTATATAAATATTTATCTGCTCCATTTAATCAAAATCGCGGGTTCCACCTCTGTACTTACTAGCCGTACGGATATATGGAGTACTTAGTTGAGGGTTAAAAAATGGTTCTTGTGCACTGCTGCTGCTCTATTGGTGATAAAGCTCTCCAGGCATCTTTTGCAACAGCTTGATCGGTTGACTGGTTCGTTTCGTTGCTGGTTCATGAAGAATTACTACTGCCTGATTTGTGTGAGAGAAAAATACGGTTCCGACTGAAAATTTACGATCATTTACGACATGCCACAGCCAAACGAACAGGCTGAAGGTACCGGAGCTCCTTTCGTACTCGATCGACTCGTTCGCGTGAATGGGCTGCGCCGCACCATCAGTACGTACACTTCACCGACACCAACAGTGCTTCTACGTACTTGTTTTTGGCTGCAGGACGGCTGCATAAGCTTTTGCACAGTATAGACGCTAGGTTTTATTTTTGTTACATACAGTACATAGCTGCAGCGGCAGCAGAAGAAAGTTGCAGCGAACGAGCACTCAGACTCCTGGGTTGCATAGGGATCGCATCACAAAACCGACGGACGCCGCATTACATTACATTGCGAGTCGACCCACGCGACGCGAGCAGAGCACGCTTGGTTTGTCCGGGAGGTACGGTCTCCTGTGACCGTGAGTGCGCAGCCGCGCTGGAGTCCCATCCAACCGGCGTCCCGGCACTCAACTCATGCCAACAATGACAGCTCCCGAGTCCTGACTGCTGTGCCGAGCACGGCGTTCTCGAAGGCCCGTGCGCTTGCTCGCTCGCTGCGTGCCGTGGCACGACCATCGTACGTAAGTGCTGAGTGGAGGGAGCAGCGCTGAGTGTTTTTATGTCATTGTGTAATGGTACGTACGTGTCAGTGCATCAGTAGTACATGGTGCGATGGTGTCAATATCGAGCCACTAAACTATTCCTTTTCCTTTGTATTTATACAGTGTTATTTGTATTGCATGCAGTGCAATTATGCAGTGATACGTAGGTAATATAAAACATGAAATGAAATATATGAAAGTACCTTGTGTTTCACTTTCACCGATGTTAATTTTTCCAAAAAAAAAACTTTCACGGATGTTATGGCCTGTTGGCAATAATAATGCTACACGGTATATTGACAACTCACGGTGTAGCTACAACCACACCCGGCAGTTCAAACTACTCAAAGATCAATGGAACTCGCTAGCAAAAGGTTGTCTCTGGTGGGCTGGAAAATCATTTCCGCCGCAAAATAGGTGGCTCTCATCTCCTCAGCAACTGGACCGATCGGGCCGGGCTGCGTACGGGCCAAAATGCAAAACTCCCTCTCTGCTACACCGACCGATATCCTGAGAAAGACCAGTAGACCGCCGCCGCTCCATTCTCCGCTGCGGGACCAGCACGAGAGCCTCGCCGGCGTTAGCTCGGCCGACGGCCGTCGCCGCGCGATAATAGGCCGGGAGACGCGGAGATGCTGTCGTCCGCTGCCTTCTCCTCCTCCTCCTCCTCGGCGCTGCTGCGCGGAGCCCCGCCGCGGACCCGGCGGCTGCTCCTGGCCGCCCCAGCGCGCGCGCACAGCGGCGCGGCGAGCCGCGCTCGTGGTGGGCTGCCGAGGTTTCACGCCCCGTCTCTCCCTTCGTCGAAGGTAAGCGTGTTTCTTAGCCCCGCGCGAGCCGTCGGCCGCGTAGTTCGTCGAGTGCCCTGTGCTAGTGTGCTCGTTCCTATTGAGCGCGTGGTGGTCTTCGTTTCTAGTATCCTTCTAGATTGTGTGTTTTATACAGAAATATCACCCACCTGGATGTGGATATGTGTTGCATGAAACGTCGTATACTTTCCCTTGCCTCATTGTCATGGCATTTTGTTGAGCTGTGGTGCCTGTGACTGTCTGACTGAGATGGTTATTACCTTGCAGGGTGAGGTGATTCGTATCCGAGGAGACGAGTTCTGGCACATGACACGGGTTTTGCGCCTTGGCATTAACGACAGGTTTGTACCACTGATTTCCTTCTTTCTTAGACCATGTGATTTCGTCATGAGAATTTAATTAGCTCTTAAATCAATGGGTGCACTGGTTGCTATTGAGTTCAAGTGTGATTCTCTAAGCTTTAGTTTTTTATTTATTTATTGTATTCTCTGTGTATATACAGTTAGTCTTGAAAGTACAATGGCTTGCAAATTAGTTGCTGTGGCTGCTTAAGCAGGCAGCCTTGGTAAATTTTGTGGTGTACTCCAAGAAGTTTGATATGTGAAGCCTATAAGTTTTCAGATTTAACTTGTAACTTGTAAGGCATTTTCAACATCCATAGTCCATCCAACAAATGCTTTTACTGGTAAGATCATGGATATTAGATAAATATAATGGTACATTTCCTAGGAGACCTTACTGTTCATACAAGAAACTGTTCTTGTAGTTTTGTTGAGATGTCATTTTCAACCTATGTTTTATGTTTCTTGAGCTTATCAGTTATATCATGTAATTTCTTTCACCAACTTTCATAGGGTTGAACTATTTGATGGGGCGGGTGGTTTAGTTGAAGGATTCATACATAAAGTTGACAAAAGTGGCTCAGATGTTGAGTTATTAGAGGATGCTAGGATCATAGCTCCTCAAGGCATCCAATGGCATGTCTTTGCTGCATTTGGTGAGTCTTGTGAAATGTACTATGTAAACCATGATAGTTTTTTTTATTCCATCCTGTAATCACTTTATTATTCTAATCCTCAGGGACACTGAAAGGCGGACGTGCTGATTGGCTTATAGAGAAATGTACTGTATGTTACTTACAATTTGGGTGTTCTTCTTCTTCATTGTCTTCTTCTAAGTCTGTTTTCTTTTCTTATTTAGGAACTAGGAGCTTCTAGTGTTACTCCTCTCCTGACAGAAAGATGTCACACAATATCGGAAAATCGGGTGGACAGGCTGCAACGTCTTGTGCTGGCTTCAGTTAAACAATGTATGGAGTTTGGGTTTAACCTCCGTTCTTGGCGTGTTGAT
This sequence comes from Miscanthus lutarioriparius, assembly GCA_904845875.1. Classification (NCBI taxonomy): domain Eukaryota; kingdom Viridiplantae; phylum Streptophyta; class Magnoliopsida; order Poales; family Poaceae; genus Miscanthus; species Miscanthus lutarioriparius. The sequence continues at coordinate 127,649,391 of CAJGYO010000001.1, forward strand.
TAATTAGCTTATGCTCGATTTGAATATGTTATTAGCATGTTCTCCATATGCAATCGTGAGTGACTAAGATTTTGTAAAGACTAAATTGCTCCTGCCTTCTTAGTGACTGAAAACATACTAATCTCATTACTCTTATATCTTTTGTAGGCCAGAGGATACATGAAATGTCGCTGAAGCCCCCAATTCAGATAAGTCACCTTCTACCTGTTGTAAGTACCTCCTATGCTTTTGTTATCCATGCACCATGCATGACATATTGTGAGCAATCTCTAATTAATGCACTCACTACTGAGAGTTCCTTGGCTACTGTGGTCAAGTAACATTCATTTTTTAGAGCAACCATGATGTTCTGCAAACTATGGTTCATTGTTAAGAAAACAGTTAAGATAATAATATTTCTGTTTAAATTAACAGTTATTATTAGTTGGATGCGAAAGTAACATAATATCATGGTTTGTGTGATTTTTTTGGGTAACCATAGATGGAAATTGGTTGTGTCTACACCTTCTTTCAGAATAATTATAACTACAGTTACATCTATGATTTCTCGACTGTCCGTGTATTGACCTTTATCTGCTGCTGGCCTTTTCTGCCATCAGGTATCACAGTCAAAGCTTGCTTTCCTAGCATCAGCAGAAGCGCCGCCTCTTTTAAGTGTTCTGCCAAAATCCAGCACTGAACAAAGTGGGCTTCTGATTATTGGACCTGAAGGAGGTACGCAAATCCGTTCATATTTAACTATTCGAATGTCTTAGAAATCTAATTATTTAAATAAGACTATAATAGCGATACTGGTCAATATAAACTCGATTTTTCCCAAGCGCTTCTTATTATTCCCTCCGTTTCAAATTATAAGACGTTTTAGCTTTTCTAGATACATTGCTTGTACTATGTATCTAGACGGTGCATATCTAATTGCATAGAAAATGTTATGTATCTATAAAAGCCAAAATGTCTTATAATTTGTAATGGAGGGAGTACTTGCCTATTTATCATATGAATTTCGTTTTTGTTCGTTACCTGCATGGTTGCACTGAGAGGTTAACCAATGCTATAAATAACGCAAAGCAAATGTCAAAATTTTGAAACAAAACAGTAAGCAAGTAAGGATTTACAATGTAGGTTCAGACAATCAGACATGAGATGCTAGCAGAGAGTGAAACACGTATGGGGTTACATTAAATTTCATCAACAGCAACAACAACAAAGCCTGTCAGTCCCAAACAAGTTGGGGTAGGCTAGAGTTGAAACCCACCAAGAGTCCCTAGTCACGGTTCAAGCACATCAATAGCTGCTTTCCAAGCACTCCTATTCAAACATAGATCTCTAGGTATATCCCAAGCTTTCAAATCTCTTTTTATTGCCTCCTCCATGTCAATTTCGGTCTACCTCTACCTCTCCTCACATTATTAGTTTGGCTTAGGACTCTGCAATGCACTGGTGTCTCTGAAGGTCTCCTTTCGACATGGTCAAACCACCTCAACCGATGTTGGACAAGCTTTTCTTTAATTGGTGCTACCCCTAGGCGGTCACGTATATCATCATTCCTAACTCGGTCCATTCCTGTGTGACCATAAATCCATCGCAACATACGTATTTCTGCAACATTCAGTTGTTGAACATGATGAATCTTTGTAGGCCAACATTCTGCTCCATACAACATAGTCGGTCTAATCGTCGTTCTATAAAACTTGCCTTTTAGCTTTTGTGATACCCTCTTGTCACAAAGAATGCCAGAAGCTTGTCGCCACTTGATCCACCCTGCTTTGATTCTATGGCTAACGTCTGCATCAATATCTCCATCTCTATGTAACATCGATCCTAGATAACGAAAGGTGTCATTCTTAGGCACTACTTGACCTTCCAAACTCACATCTCTCTCCTGTGCAGCCCCGTCAAAGTCATATTTCATGTATTCGGTTTTAGTTCTGCTTAATTTAAAACCTTTAGACTCAAGGGTTTGCCGCCACAACTCTAGTTTTCTATTTACTCCTGCCTGTTTTTCGTTCTCTAACACTACATCATTAACGAACAACATACACCAAGGGATATCCCCTTAAATGTTCCTGGTAACCTCATCAATTACCAAAGCAAAGAGGTACAGGCTCAAGGCTGACCCTTAATGAAGTCCTATTTTAATCGAGAAGTAAGATGTGTTACCATCATTTGTTTGAACACTAGTCACAGCATTATTGTACATGTCCTTGATGAGGGTCACGTATTTTGATGAGACTTTATGTTTGTCCAAAGCCCACCACATAACATTTCTTGGTATCTTGTCGTAAGCTTTCTCCAAGTCAATGAAAATCATGTGTAGGTCCTGTTCTCTGAACCGCTCCATAACTTGTCTTATTAGGAAGATTGCTTCTGTGGTTGACCTTCTGGGCATGAAACCAAATTGGTTCGTAGATATCCGCGTCATTTCTTGCAGGCGCTGCTTGATGACTCTCCCATATCTTCATAGTGTGGCTCATCAACTTAATTCCTCGGTAATTAGTACAACTTTGGATGTCTCCCTTGTTATTGTATATTGATACCAATATTCTTCTTTTCCACTCCTCAGGCATCTTGTTCAATTGAAAGATATTGTTGAACATCTTGGTTAGCCATACTATAGCTATATCCCCGAAACATCTTCACACCTTGATTGGGATACCATCTGGGCCTCACTTTGCCACCTTTCATCCTTTTCAGGGCTTCTCGGACCTTCGATTATTGAATCCTTCGCACAAAACGCCTATTAGTGTCATCGAACGAGTCGTCCAGCTGAACGTTGGTGTTCTCGTTCTCACCGTTGAACAATTTATCAAAATACTCCTGTCATCTATGCCTAATCTCATCCTCATTCACCAAGAGCTGCTTCCTCTCATCCTTTATGCACTTAACTTGATTCAAATCCCTTGCCTTCCTATCGCGAGTCCTAGCCATCCTATAAATGTCCTTCTTCTCTTCATTCGTTCTCAAACGTTGGTAAAGGTCCTCATAGGGACGACCCTTTGCCTCACTCACCGCTCGTTTTGTAGTCTTCTTTGTCATCTTGTACTTCTCTATGTTGTTTGCACACCTGTCCTGGTACCAGCGCTTATAGCACTCATTTTCTTTAATAGCCTTTTGCACATCTTTATTCCACCACCGAGCGTCTTTCGAGTTGCATCCGCTCCCTTTGGTCACTCCAAGCACCTCTGAAGCAACCTTCCAAACGCATGTTGTCATCTTCTCCCACATGTTTGCATCGTCTTCATCCTTCCAAAGGCCCTCATCAATAACCCTTTCCTTAAAGATATTTGCTGTCTCCCCTTCTAATTTTCATCACTTTGTTCTAGCAACCCTAGCTTATTTGTTCCTACGAGCTTGCACCAGAAAGCAGAAGTTAGTCACCAGCAGCTTGTGTTGAGATACCACACATTCTCCAGGTATCACCTTACAGTTCACGCATGCTCGTTTATTCCTCCTTATAAGGACAAAATTGATTTGACTAGCGTATTGGCCGCTACTAAGGGCACTCTTAATGCAGAAATCATCCATGGTTTCTATAGCTCCAAGACTCCGTAACTACAAACTATTCTTCACAATGCATATTTTGTAAGAGTAGTTTCTATCAAGAGGAAATTTAATATTCAACCTAATCAAAAACAGATCAGCTGTGCCAAGTACCCTGTAGCTCCCGGGTCCTAGTACCCTGTAGCTCTCGGGTCCTGCACCTGCTGCACGCCGTAGCGTACTGGCTGTTGGCGATGGTCACCGACGAAGCTTTGCGAAGCCACGAGGAGCAACAACTCTCCAACTAAACAACGCATGCAAGGCGGTCTTGGAGCCACGACGAACACCAGCTCTCCCGCGGTGGCATCAGCAGCAAGAGCGGGCTCGGCCGTTGCGAACTGCGATCAACCGCTGGTTCCACGTGTGGGCTCCGCAGGCGGCCACGAGAGGGTCAGGGCAGATGCGACGACCTGCGTAGAGCTAGGCTGCAGACGTCGCGGACGCAGCGAACCGGGGCGGAACTTCGCCGGACGCGAGCTGCGGTCGACAGCGTGGACACGACGAGGCGTGGCCACGCAAGCGAGGCAGCTTCGGGGCGGCGGCGCGTGAGATCTCATCGATGGCCGCGTGAGCGAGCTGGCTCCGCGGCGGCCGCACGCGAGCTCCCGTCGACGGCCGCGTGTGCGAGGCAGCCGCGCTAGGCTCCGCGACGGCGGCGCGCCAGATCCTGCCGGTGGTCGCACGAAGCTCCATGACGGGGGCGGCTGCGCGCACCGGCAGCGCGAGGTCCGTGACGGTGGTAGCCGCAAGATCGGTGCTTCACCGATGGCGCGCACAGGATCCGCATTCGCAGATGGAAACGGAGCGCTCCTCCCCCAACGCTGTATTGGATGGTTTCAACGGCCTCGTTGCGCATGAAGACATCGAGTCTATGTTACTCGGTTGCTTGTGTTTTTCCTCTCTTTTTTCAATAAATGGCGTTCCACGTCAGCAAAATAATAATAAAATAGTAGGGTAATAAATAACTATAGAAACTATGATAGAGTCTGCATTATGAATGCCTTAAAAATCACTAAATAGGATTATCTCTTACTAAATAAAGTGTTAGCTATCATTAGATTAAAAGCTACAACAAAGTCTATGACTTTCTCTTCCTCCTGGTTCCTACTACCATAACCGAAACCCCCATGAGCCGTCTCGAAACCTGCACTTGAAGTACCTACATAGCAATTAAGATCACCTCCTATAAAGAGCTTCTCGCTAGTCAGAACAACTCTAACCAAGCCGTCTAAGTCTTTTTAGAAAAACCTCTTAGCACTCTCATCATGGCCTACTTGTGGGGCGTATGCACTAATTACGTTTAAGACCCTATCACTAATGACATGTTTAACTAAGATGGTCCCATCCTTGAGGCTCTTATCAATCAAAACTCCTACTCTATTTTTATTAGAAGTTGTTCATGTGTACCAGAGCTTAAAGCCGGTATTGTCCACCTCCTTTGTCTTCTGTCTCTTCCATTTAGTCTCTTGGACGCACAAGATATTTACATGCCTCCTAACCGCTGTGTCAACTAACTCTCTTAACTTACCCATAAGGGACCTGTGGCAGAACCGCCTAATCTAATGCCTCCCAGGAGTACTTGTCTTTCATTAGACACTAAGTTCCCAAGAGAGGACACTAAACTACGCAGTTCCATCGAGCACATCCCAAGGGAGAACTCAAAAATCCACATTTTTCGTCAGGATCATAAATGACTCCAAGGATATGCAAGGCTATATGGCTTGTGCGTTATTGCATCTGCAGGAAGCATTACTAAACGTGCGTCCTTATATTCAATTTTTTTAGCAGTCATCATTAGTTCATTAACTAACCATTCTATGTAAGCACCTATGCTACTTTCAAGCAGATAGTGAGCAATCAGAACCATTTTATCATCTTTCATAGTTCTAGTTCTTACTATGGTGCTAGACCATAGCCAAGTCGTACCGTCTCACGGAAACGACGATTCGTGAACCAATGTATCATAGCTGGTTACCCCGAAACACACGCCCCGTTTGTACCCTAGGCACAAACAAGACCAATTCATTCCACTCTTGTCACGGGGTCCAGGTCTCCGTCCAAACTTGGACTCCAAGCCCCCACACTTGAGACCCGGTCTCAGTATGGTGCTTAGACCTCCACCTTTTCTCGCCTCCAATTAGTTGGTCCGGAAAGAGCCAGAACCCACGACAAGAGCGTAACGAGCCTTCCTGCTCTTATAAGCAAGTATGTGCTCAGGATAATAAGTCTGTGACCTGATTACCATCCACAGCAATGGACGGTCCTCAATCGACACAGGCGGAACAAGTGCAATCCGAGCCTCGCTCGAATACCTAACCAAGTCCAGATCCAAAGTACCATTCCGCCCATTCTCCAATTATCATTCATATATATTCCATGTGACAGTAATATAATCACAACAATAATATCTTTCCTATCTCTCGCGAGTGATAGGTAATCACTCGACTTCTACCGGATCCTATAACATAGCAATCTACATGATCCTGACATACTAGTATGACTCATAGGATAATGATATATATATGTGAAAGGACCTTGATGTCGCCTAGGAGGCTTAGAGGGGGTTGAATAGGCCTGTAAAAATTCAACTCGAAACTCTGTTAGAAACGGAGGCTGACTGCTTGAAGCCTTATAGAGCGACATTGCCGCTCTTCAAAAAATAAAGCAGAATGGCGTTGATATTTCTGAGATAGTAACTGACCCTCTCATTTGCTCAATCCTGCAAATTCAACTCGAAACTCTGTTGTTAGAAAGCGGGCAGCACTTGCCGGCCTTATAGAAGGGCTTGCACCGCTCTTCAAAAATAAAAGCAGAGCGGCGTTGAGATTTCCACAGCGAAACCCGACCCTCTCAAGCTGCTCAATCACGCAGCAGAAAGACAAAATCCAGTTCGAAGACTGGATGCCACAGAAATCTCACACAAGAGAGGATCGAGCTACCAAACCCTAACAACAGCTAGTAAAGAGCTGAACCAGCAAAAACACAAAGTGAAGCACACGAGACACAAAATTTATCTCGTGGTTCAGCTCGCCACCAAGGCTTGCCTAAGTCCACGTTGTTGAGGCATCCACAAAAGGATTGGCTCACCACCAAGGCTTGCCTTGCCCTCGTTCTCAAATCAAGAGAATGAACTCTTGAAGTGAGGGATAATTTCTTAGCTGTAGGATAAGGTTACAAACCTTCAAAGGCTGCCACATAAGTTGGCAAGCACAAGGGCGACGCCTAGTCGGCTAGAAGCAAGATCCAAGAGTAACAAACCCTAGAACCGCCGGCCAAACGTGAACCAAATGCTCTTAGACTTTGGGAATCAGTGGATCTGCTCTCTAATCGAGTTTTGCTGCCTTTTCTCTCAAGTTTTGATGGTGGAAATCAAGGATTGCTTGGGAGCTTGAAGGAGCAACAATGGAGCAGAGAGAGGTGAGTTTTGGTCTGTTCAGTTTCGAACTGAACCGTTGGAGAAGAAGGATCTCCGTTGTGGGCCGGCCCAAATGGTATTTATACCTCTTGGGTCCCAACGGTCGTTTATGGGCGGCACTGTCGCCCTAGCCAAAACAGGTAGAATCTGGAGATTTTTGGCTGGCTGCTTTGGCTGGGTAAGAGGATATAGATCTGTAGTTTTGAGCATCTGGTTGCACAGTTGACCAACTGTACTAGAATCCCTCTTTATAGTACGGCTTTTCCTAAACTCAAATTCAAAGCATAAAAGAATGTAAATGCCTTTGAGCTGGTTGCCACTTCATTTGGCAATTAAGGACTTCTATTATCGAATATATTTTCCTTATTTTCATTATACCCTGATTATGTGACTTGAACCATTTCCATACATATGAGTTCACCTTTATGGCTTCAAGTCACTTCCACTAATGATTTGATCCTCAACACAATATGACTCCTTATAGCTTGATTAGTACATCGACTCAATGCAAGTACTCTCTTCTTCACCTTAGCCATGGTACCTCGGTCGCCGAGCCGTCGCTTGCCCTTCACCTTCGCTTAGTACCTCGAAGTCCTTTCCTTGCTATCTTCACCCTATCAAGCCATACTTAAGTCACATTATATTAAGCATCCATTGAAAACCATTTCTTCAATATTTTGATCCTTGCTTGAATATTTTCTAGATATGAATGTTGAGATCAATCAAGCTTCAGTTTGTCTCACATAGAGACATATATGGATCAACATCAATATGGTTAAGCTAATTCACGATTCCTTATTCCTTTCTTATTTTGGCTTGACACTCCAATTGATCTTTCATATATTCATCCATGTAAGCAAACCAATGTAGAGACCGACTTATATCCACTATACATTGTCATTTACCAAGTATGTTTGCTTTCACATGATGCTATGATATCCCACAACATATAAGCCATTTCATTGATTCTATTTGTATTGTTGTCTTTTGCTTGAACTAGATTGCTTCCATAAACTTTCAATACAACAATACACAGTTTGGCATTCACTTTAACATAATGTGGCACATCATCAAGTTTGCCTACTAATTGAACCTTGTATATACTTGTTAATACACAACCCACAAGTATATGCAATAAACTCAATTTCTGTTCAACACTTAGCAAACTTATTAGACCTTTAATTATGTTATTATTCAATTTTACAAAAACCCACTAAAAGGTCGCGTGATTTTCATTCAACTCCTTAAAAACTTAGCAAACTTATTAAGGAGGTTTGCCGACTAGATGCACTTAAAAACTCAATTTCCTGTTCAACACTTAGCAAACTTATTAAGGAGGTTTGCCTACTAGATGCACTTACAATATGCAAGTGATTTTCATTCAACTCCTTAAAACTTAATGCACAAGCATAAGATAAAGTGAGAATAATAGGGGTTATATGCCGGAGCTTGTGCAGGTAAGATATAACCAAAAGTTAGCATTCCATCATAGTGATACGATCATCAAGACATCATCTTTTCGTTACTTGATCGACTCTATGATCCATCGTTGTTCCTGATATACGTGGATGCAACGCAGAGACGTAAATAATCAACGAAAATCGAAACTCTTAGAAATACGATTACGCCTCGCAAGTTAACGAGATAGCTCTAATAACTAACGTGCTAGGCTACGTATCCACGTCGCCAAGTAATGCTTTGTCTCCAGAAAAAGGTTTTAGTTCTAAAATCCTAAGGTGTTTGGGCATTTTATTGATTAAACATATATTTTCGAACTATGGCTCATTTAGCTATCTTAGCAAACTAATTATTATGGAGCTACAAAAATTACAGTGAGCACCTAATAATGTGAGAAATTTACTGTAAAAGTTTCAGAGCCAACAATATCATCAATTTATCACAACAATTCCTACAAGTTTATATCTTACAATATTAAGCATCTTAAATTAGTTAGATAACTCCTGAAAATATTATAAAACTATGTGAACAAAATATAAAAGCAGATAGATCATGATTTTAGGAACCAAACAAAATTAGTTTCATAATTTTTGGACATCTATATCATTTTATATTAATTATCAAAGTTCAGCACAAAAATAAAAATGAAAAGCTATTTCTATTTCCCTCGAAAAAGATAACCGAATCCGGCCCAACGCGGCACGCGCGCGTATGTGGCCCACGGCGAGGAGCTCGCGTGCGCGCTGACATATTAGCAAAAGCGCCCCTGAACTCTGAACAAAACAATCCGCAATCCACGTTACTATTCCTAGAGACAGCACCTATGCAAAAAGACCCTTACACTCTCTCCTCTTTAGAACAGCATGGTCCCTGGCCTCCCCCGCGCGCTCCAGCGCGGCGAGCGGTGGCACTGGCGACAGCGCCGGCCACCCGGGACCCATGCTAACCTAGCTAAGAGGCCGAATCTCACCAAGGGGTCGACGCAAGGCGATGGGCGACGGTTGCACGAGCCATGACGTCGTAGAAGGACCTCTCCACGACGGCGGGCACCCTATGGCAATGGCGACGGCGTTCTGGTTAGCCGCAGCAACAAGGCAGTAGGGGTAGCGGGTGAGGAACGACAACTCACCAGTGACCTAACCGAGGTGCCGGCTCGACCGGAGATGACCTGAGCGAGGCTGGTCACGTGCGCGCCACGAGGTGAACGGCGGACTGCAAAGGCACGGTCGCGTCAGCGGCGAGGAGGTGGCACTAGAGCTGCGACTAGCGCGTGCACGGCGCAGAGGGGTCAAGGCGGAGCTATTGGTGTAGCCAATTCGACGCGGGACTAAGTGGGGAGGACTGGCCATGGCGCGGGCGGTGACGGGTCTTAACGGCGTGGTGGCGGGGCGAAGCTCCAAAATTGAGGCTCCGCTGAGCCACAATCAAAGCGGGGTGGGGACGGCTGGAGAGGGGACGTGAGGGCCGAGCGGTGGGCGTAACAAATTAATGGAAGGCGTCCTCTCGCGTCTAGGCGCTCTGGCGCGGCGCGGCGGCGGCGGCAGCAGACAGGCGGACAGGGGAGAAGCGAGCGGACGGGAGGTGGTGGGGACTCAGTCAGAGGCTCGGCATTTGCGTGCTTCGCGGGACGCGATTGGCACGACCAGGGCAGCCCACGGCCAAGCACTAGCCGACGGCCACGCGCTCGCTGTCGACGTGGCCCGCGCGCCGCAGTGCCATAAATGGCAAGGCGACGGCGACACGGCCTCGTGCGCGTAGCGTCAAGGCGGGCCAGCGGCAGGCGCGCAGCGTGGCAATGCGACGGTAGCGGCAGCGGCGTCGACGCGGCGCGGGCGCGGAGGCAGCAGCAGCACCAGTGGTAGCCGCGGTGGCAGACGCGGCGCGGGCGCGGAGCCATTATAGACTCGTCACTGAAGTACCGGTTTACGAACAGAGCGCCACAACACGGTTGCAGTGCGTTCTAAGGAGGTTTGGTCAATTTTTACGAGAGCAACGTGACATCCAACACAACTTCGACCTATGCCATGCTCAAGCACTCACTTTGATGCAATCAACAATACCAAAACATGCGGCTAGTGTTTAAATATTTTTGTTAGAAATTAAATGTTAAAATAACATTGTCTTACTAATTTTTCATACTTAGAAGAGTTAAAGATTTCAGTTGGGGCTAAGTAACCATTAACTCTTTTATCGTAATTTTTAATAGGTCTAAACCTTATTAACTTCAACCAACAAATACTTCATGCAATAGTCCATACCTTATACTAACCCATAGGAATAAAATATTTAAGCACCATTTAACTATTTTGCTCAATATAATTTGCCAAAAATAGTATTTTAACAATAGTTCAAGTGTTTGCCGACTTAACGAAAAGAGCTTATCTTAACGTCAAATTTGATTTTTGAGCTCCCAATAGCACTAGTTAACACTATTTATTTTGATTTTTCTCAACCACAAAAGTGAGTCACATAGAATTTATTTATCATTTCACGTGCGTTATAAATTTTTAAAACCCGAAAACTTGTTTGGCTAATTTCTCTCGGAGCTAAATCTCGGTGCTAAGCAAGCTCGTAACACTGAGGGGTTACATGACCCTACATTCCAGCTACCTAAAGCGGATCCTATCCTAGTTGGCTCGACTCGCTTCTTTACCCTTCGCACCACGAGAGTCGGTGTGAAGACCCTTGCTCATTTTCCACCATACCCGGGTGCCGATGTGGTGGCGTCACGGAGGATGCGATGACTCGATCCTTGCTCACTTGACACCGTGTCCAGATCACGACACGGTGCGTCACAGGGGTGACGACCCGGTCCTTACTCATTTAACACCATACCCGGGTTCCGGCATGGCGCGTCGCTAAGAGGGTTTACGTCCTAACGGGATTCTTTTGGGTTTCATCTCCGTACTAGTGGCTAAGTTTTTGCATTAGCTCGCCAAGCCTAATACAACCCTCCTTCTTTATCAAGACTTGGACCTGCTATGCTAGAACACCATAGGCTCCCCAACATAGGTGGAGTTGGGTTACATTAAATTTCACCCATGATAAACTTTATAGTACCACTGACGAAGAGAGTACTTTTAGCTTCAAAACAAAGAATCTTATCTCCAAAAAAATTTCAGATATGATGCCATATTGTCATGATAGTGGATCTAATATGACTGTCCATATTTCTCAGACTTCACAGAAGAGGAGGTACATTCGCTGAAGTCAGCAGGTGCGGCCCCTGTCGGTCTTGGTCCATGCATGCAGGCTACGAGTTGAGACAGCCACAATATCCCTCCTATCTGCTCTCATGCTATGGTCAGACGCTAAGCACCAGTAAAGACAGCAATGCAGGTAATCAAAGGACAGTCGTTGTAGTATTACTAGTGTCCTCTTTCAGGTGACTATTACCGCAAAATACCATTCAGGATCTAGTTGGACTCAGTAATCGCGATCATGGGCAATTATTCCATTGGATCTCAGTAGGCATTTCACAAACAGCTTGGTCTTGGGCTTGATCAGCATGGAGGATGAACATCTCAACACATAATGTTTTGATTGAGTGACGTTGTCCTAGTGTGTTGGTTGAATTGTATTTTTGTATCAACAGCCTACTTCTCTCACCTTCACTTTTGATGAAAAACAGTAAAAGCACACCATACAGCAGTCATACCCTGTGCTGTCGGTAATAGTAACACATGCTTGTGGAGATCAGATGTTCTGAAAACTCAACATTCATTGCTAGTTGTATACAACAATCACACAATGCTGAATTTAGGTCCTATTTTCAGCCACCTTCATGTAGCATCAAGAACCAAGAACCGGTGCTGGTTTTCTTGTTAAACAAACCTGTTAGAATTGATCTCATCCGTCTTGACCCAACGGTCGAGACGGACCCCTTGACCGCGTCCTGATCGGGGACGTTCAGCCATCTAGTGGCTGGTGGACCCCTGTCGCACAGTGCCTATAAAGAGGAGGTGGGGCAAACGGCTCTTTGAATGAGGTTCACTGCCGCCGCCACAACTCCACCGTCTAACCCTAGTCCGATCGAGAGGGAGGCACTGCCAGCGGCGGGAAGCGCCACCGCCGGTCTCCACTGCGATGCCCCTCTTCTCCGACCGTCGCTGCCTAGCGCATAGCTTCACCTACACCGGCGCCATGGCGATTACTTCCTTCTCTGCCAAGCTCGAAGGTATGGGTCACCTTCTCTCTGTCTCCTTCTGAATCTCTAAGTCACTGATTATCCCAAATACAAGTAAACACCCACTGATCCACACCTAGATGGTCCAAAGTTTGTAACAAAACCTCCTCTCAAATCTCAATACACGAGGAAAATGAACGAATTACCCACCAAATAACTCCAAAATCCACTCCAATCCTCACCTGGGAGCGTTTGGTGGATCAAAATTCTAGTCATGCTGTCGTTTTAGTGGTCTTAGTATACATTTTATTGTCTGCGCTGCAATCCAACGCGTCGCACCATCGCTTCTTGGGGCGGAAGCAGCCCCAATCCAACGCGCCGCACCATGGCTTCTTGTCGAGACGACCGCACGCCGCCTCCTCACTAGTTGCGCGCCGAGCCGAACGTAGGCTTCACGGGACCGTGCCGTTGTCAATCTTTTTATCTGGTGGCGATGGCGCCGCCTCCCATGGCCTCTTTGCAAGTTGATGCCTCGCAGTTTCGCTCCATGCCGCGCTAGCTCTTGCCGATCGACTGCCGCGGCGTGCATGCGCCACCAGTCACTTAAGGAGGCCGGCCGGCGGCATATATCGCGTCTCTGTCCACGTCGTCCCGTCCATGCAATGCAATGTTGCAGCGCCGTAGCTTGCTTAACCTGTCACGGCGGCAATCAGCATATATCGCATGATTGATCGCCAACCACCACCTGGATGGATGGAGAAAGAAAAAAACGTATACATACCACCTGAGGCAGGCAGGGATAAGGAACAACTCACGGTCACGGCGGCTTCATGACTCGGACGGCAGTCAGCAGCTGCTGGTACCTTCCAGAGTTCCATCCCTTGGCAACCACTGTCGCCGTCGCGATACAGACGATTAGTTATCCGTACTGCGGCGCCGTGATCTGCAAACTAAGTTTACGATGGAGCCGTCTCAAGGACACAGACCATGGTAGTTTGCAAAAAGACCGCGTGGAGTTTCCATCTAGCAAGGAGATGGCACTGTTGAACGCAACCCGCGCGCCCCGAAAAGGCTTCAGCGACGGTGGCGGCGTTCTGGTCCGGTGGCTCGCTTGGGCGTCGTCGTGCGGTGTGGAGCCGTGACCGTGATGACCTGTGAGCACTCGAGAAGTAACGTAGAGTACTCTGTAGGAGTCACGCATTGGCCGGCCCATCGTACGGGGAGCCCGTACGCATCGGTCGACCCAGTCCACGTCCACCAACGGAATCCATCGGAGCCAGCCAACCAGCGAGGAGCGTCGGAGCGAGCGAGCACAATCTCAGCTACTACGTGCGCCGCCGCCTTCCGTTGCGACCGCGCACGTCGATGGGCGCCTCACATGGCCACCCAGCGGCCCGGCCCGGCTGCTGGGACAGTGACGTACGTGGCCGCAGCCCGCGTATCGCGTGAACTGATCGTCGATCCATCCTCCCATATGGGGGGAAGGAAATAAACTCAACCAAAGCCACCGAGTTTGCCGACGCACGCGGCCGTACGTACGCACGTCGCGCCGTCGCCTTTTGTTGCGGCCGCACGTCACCGGGCGGTTGCGGGCCGCGCTTGCGCACCGGGCCGTTGCCCACCCTGACTCGCCGCCGCGTACGTGGCGTTCTTCAGGCACTGGGTCGCGCCGCCGCGGTCGGCTATGTCGGGCTCGTACGGGCGCATCTTTAACTGGAGTCGCACCGTACCCGGCCGACTGAAGCGGGCCATGCACCCACTCCGATCCGCCCTTGGTTGCTGCCGTCGAACGACACGGCGGGCACCCATGTTCCATGGACCACGGATGACGGGCCCGCCCGGCGCTTGGCTCGCGTCGTTGCTTGCGCGTGTAATCCTGTGCAGTCCCAGAGGGGGGCCATGGCAATCCTGGCTGGCGGCTGCAACGGCCGACGCCCACTAGGGATCGACTTGGATTGAAGCTAGCGCTGCTGCCCCGGCACGCCAGCAGGGCGTAACCGTGTACATGGCGGCCGCAACCGTCAGCGCTGCTGACAAGTGACAACACACGGAGGTACGGCGTACCGTGCCCCTGTTCACTTTGCTCAAAAGCTAAGCTGAAAAGTATTGTTCGTTGATTTATTGTGGAAGGAAAATATGGTTACTTCGCTAAAAAAATACGGCTGATAAGCTAAGCGAACAGGGCGGCTAGTAGAGTTAGCCGTAGTGCACTCCCTCGCTCTTGCCCAAAATTTTAATTTACTTGCTGCCATCCAAATATGTATAGCAATTCAAGTTCTCTCTGGCGCGTACTCCCTCAATCACAAAATAAGTGCACATCTCAAATATCGAGGAGTCAGACTTTATGAAGTTTGACCCAAAAAAAAATTACTAATGTTCATGATATGTAACAAGTATTACTAGCAAACATACATATCCGTACGTTACAACGGGGGAGAAAAAACTATCAAACGTTTAACTTCTTCGCTTTTATCTTGTTGCACAACTGCAGTGGCTGAAATAACCAGGTGGAGATGGAACTGGAGAGGGAAACGGAAACAAAAATTAGACATGGATACAACACTAATGATTAGGTTGGACGAAAATTTAGATGTGCAAGAAATTTTGCCTCCTCAGTATTGGTATATAAATTAGATTGATTATGGAATATAATTTCATAATAAAATTAATTAGAAATACAAATATTGATATTATTTTTTATATACATAGTTAAATTTTAAAAAAAATTGACTCCTCGATAAACCTGATGTGTACTTATTTTAGGACGGAGGGATTAGCCGTAGTCATAGTCTTGATCAGGTTTAGTAACCATGCAGGTCGTCTTGGATACTGTCTGTCATCCAAAACACGAGCAAGTGAGCCCAACCCGAGCGCTGGTAAAGCACGCATATGTGGCCTATACTCTCTGGAACTACTCAGTGGCCCTGTTCTACGACACTACTTCAACAGTACTTTTTAACGAAGAAATAATATTTTTCTCTCACAGCGTTTCAGCCTAAACCAAATTTCGTACGGTTTTCCAAGTCAGTCCGGCATTATTGCTTGCAGAGCACGGGGTTCGTGTTATCTACTTTCTGTCTGCAGCGAGCGCATCCGTAAGGAGTGCAACACAACCCAATCATCAGGTTCTACTAAATCCATCCATATCAAAACAATTGATATGGATTTTTCAATATAGCTGATGGCCGTGAGATACTACTATCGGTCCTGGTCCTGCCTGTTCATTCTGTCAAGACGATTAAAGTATGTGTATTGTACTAATATATATACGAGAACAGAAATGTTATAGGGCACTCGGGCCGAATTTTTTATTTTTTAGTCTTTTTTTTGAAAAATATTCACAAATAGACTCCTGGTGGTTTTATTTTCGTTTATGGACCCTGACCTCGGCGCCATGGCTTTTGGCGCCGAGGAAACACGTAATGGCGCCGAGGTCTTGGCGAGGCGTCGGATATGGCGGTGACCTGACGCCGACGTGGACAAGGCATCGGCGCCGCAGATCTTAGCGCCGAGCCGTTACCTTATAGATCTCGGCGTTTGAAATGAAACAAGTATAATTGTTCTGAGGAACATGCTACAATGTTATTGTGGTTCAGCTGGTTAGGACGCACGCGACTTAGCCCAAGGAGATTGGGTTCGAACCCAAACGCTGAATCTTTTTTTACTTATAAAATTAACTCGATTTTCAACCCTTTTGATATAACGTATCGAACTGCCTCAGCAAAAACCAAAATTCTTACTGAACATCTCTGCAGATGTTCTACTAGTGGCCGGCGTTTTGGTCCGTCCATGTGTTACCTACGTCGCTTTACTACCACCGTACCTTTTCCACTCATGTCGTCTTCTCTCGCGTCAACTTTCTCTAGTTACTTTATTATCCAGGATAATTTTTGTTTTGTTTTTTTTTTTGTCTGCGGCGTCTCAGGATGAGAGAAAGGGAGATGTGGGGTTGAAAGAAAGATGGTCAGATTTGGATTGTGCTAGGCTGGCTTGCACATGGCTGCACCCTCTCGCCATTGGTCCATCCAGTAGGGAATTCTTACTCAACAAATTATTTATTTAGGACGCTAATTTGTTCAGTAAGAATTTTGGTTTTTGCTGGGGGCAGTTCGATACGATATATCAAAAGGGTTGAAAAAAAAGATTCAGCACTAGGGTTCGAACCTGGGTTAAGTCACGCGCGTCCTAACCAGCTGAACCATAATGGTGTTGTTGCATGTTTCTCGGAACAATTATACTTATTTCATTTCAAACGCCGAGATCTACGGCGCCGAGCTCGACGCCAAGATCTACGGCGCCGAGGCCTCGTCCACGTCGGCGCCAGGTCACCACCACGTCCGACGCCTCGCCAAGACCTCGGCGCCGTCCATGGCGCCGATGTAGCACCCTAAAATTTACATTATTCCAAGAATAGCTAAATTGATTTATCTAAAGCATTTATGTGAGCATTCAAACATAGGAAAGTAATAATTTTTTATAAAACTAAAATCAAATATAAGATTAGCTACAAGTGATGCATACATGCTGCTGCATATTTATTTTTGTAATGAATGGTTTTGATTCAAAGTCCAAATGAATTCAAAATCTGATTGAAAATGAATTTGGAAAATTGTTGGAAAAAGGAAAAGAATTATTTTTTCCCCTCTCCCTCCCTTCCTTGATTTTCGGCCCGCTCAACCGCGCCAGCCCAGCTCCCTCTCCCCTCCCCCTTCTCCTCATTTCTGGCCGAGGCCCACCGAGCAGCCGTGCCAGCCCAGCTCGGCCTTCCGTGCCTCCCCGCCGAGCCCAGCACCGCGCCAGCCCAACCGCAGCCGAGCCGAGCGGCCTTCCAGCAACCGCCGCGCCTCCCTTTCCTCTTCAGCTGCTGACACCTGGCCCCGCCTGTCAGCTCCTCCCCCCACCTTCCTCCCGCACGTCCCGCAACCGCAGCGACGGTCAAGCCGCAACTGCCCCGCGCTCCACTCACGACGTGGGCGCGTCGCCCTCGCTCTGGCCTCTACAAAGCGAAGCCGAGACCCCCCGCGCGCCCCCCTGCTGCTCCCCGCTCCATTTTCGAACCCGCCGTGCTCGGAGGCCACAGCAACCATGACGCCGGGATCCACCACCCGCCTCCGCGCTAACCGTCGTCTCTGAGCCGCCGTCGACTCCGTTCTCCCCGCTGTGAGCTTCACTATGATTCCCTCTCTCTCCCCATGTTGTTTGTTTCCTGTTTCATGTCCTCTAGCGCCCTAGCCGCGTGCGCCGACGACCTTCGCCTCGCCGGCCATGGCGACCACCTCGCTAGCCGTGTCCTCCGGCCGCCGAATAGGCCTGGCCGAGATCCCCTGCTTCCCCGCTAACCCCCGGTTCTCTCGGTTGGAGAAACCGTGGCCCCTAGCCCCTGTACTGAGCTCGTCGGCGTGCTCTCGCCGCCGTTCATGGCTGAGCCGCCGCGGCTGCCACTGTTCCGGCCGGCCACCCCTTCCTTCTCCCTCCCCAGATCTAATCCGTGCCGCCCGATCTTGATCCAACGGCTCTCAGTGGCCGATACCCCTTCGCGGGTAGATTTGCTAAAGAGCCCTCCTGGTTTCACCTATTTGAACCCGTCGTCCCTAGCGTAGTTTCCAGAGTACGCTTTCTCGTTTTGAAAACGTAAAGTCTACTGTTTTAGTTCAAAATACGTTTTCAGTATTTACAGAAATGCCACTATATTTGTTTTGCTCATAAAAACTTCGTTTTAGCTCCGAATTGACCCGTTCAAATTGCGTTAGCTTCGTAATTTCATAATCTACGTGTTAGTACCACTGTTAATCATGTTTGCAACTTTTAAATTTCATGGTTAGATTTAATTAAATAAATTGCTATAGAAAATCCCGTTTAATTCATAACTTTCGTGTTTTAGCTCCGATTTTCGTGAACTTCGCGTTGACGTGATCGTAGCGAGACGTAGATTCTTTTCATAAACATTTTATCTTGTTTTCTATACCGTTGGTGTACTGTTCTAACTATAGGATTGTTTGCTTTGTATGAATGCCTTTGAAATGTTGTATGTTGCCGTGTTGGTCGCGTTCAGACGGTGAGGAGAACGTTGGAGACCAAGAATTCTTCGACAACCAGCAGGACCAGCAAGAGTTTGTGAACCAAGGCAAGTATAGCATGGGACCTACCTTGATGCCTATTCACCATTTATTAATTATTCATTTGCATGTGTCTAATTTTGATACCCGTAAGGACATCCTAGTGATTGATTATCCTGTTCCTTGTCTCATATGGGTTAATTGCATATGGGTAGATTGCTAGTACTCTAACTGAACATGATCTATTTGATGGTGAATGGTTCTATGGAACTAAAGGTAAAACATGCTTTATAACAACTGATCCATAGGGCGATGGTGCAAATGACTTTTGATCATATTGCTCTCGGCCCTCCATAAGGACTTATCTGTCGGCAAAAGCTGGGACTGACAGTGCAACCGTGAGGGTCATATGGCTCTGACTTTAGCTTAGTAATAGGACCTTTTCTAGCTTGTTAGAGGTTACCTTTATGGCGCAAAAGGGGCTTGCCACGTTGGATATAGGACTGCCTCTGTTCCTATGTATATAGCCGCGATGGATATGTGCCATAGGAAAGGTGGGTTCCTACATCTGCCTGCCAAGGAAACCTAACGGCCCTAACTTGTTAGAGAAACCTATGAAATGGCTTTATAGTGTACCATGCCCGCTCACCTTGGCAGTGATATGAGAGTAATTAACCCGGGCATATGGGGATCACGACTCGCGGTGAATGTGCACCACCTGCAGAGGGTAACAAACTGTTATAACAGCTGTGCTCACGGTCACGAGCGGCCCGAAAAACTCACAGAATAGATGGCTACTTATAATGTTGTTTATACGAGATGATTATGATGATGTCACATGACTCAATTGGATCGGATACATGATCACGTGGGTTTAAATGGGAGCTTAAGCATAACTTGATAATAGTTGAGGATAAAATCTTGACTTACTAAAAGTGCTAACTGCAGTAAACCAGTGTCAACCTTTTTGAGCTTCATAACCCTATGTTATCTTGTTGAGTACGGGACGTACTTACGCTTGTTTACTTTCTATATTTGAATAAAAATCCCGGATGGGTAACAGATGACAATGGATATGAGGAGTTTCCTGATGATTATTATGCTTGTGGTCAACCAGTTGACCGTCCCTGTGATGGAGTTCCACGAGAGAGTTATTTTTTTTATCTTCCGCTGTGTTATGTAAGACAATGTAATGCTATTACTCGTTATGTAAGATACACCGTGATGATACTTTTTATAATTTGTCAACTTATGTGTGTGACTGATCCCTGGACACACATGAGTTTAGTGCATTCAATTTTATCCTTAAAATTGGGTGTGACAGCCGATATCAGGGTCCATAAACGAAAATGAAACCACAACGGATCTATTTGTGAATATTTTTCAAAAAAATGGCTGAAAAATAAAAAATTCGGGGCACTCGGGTGTTTTTGCCGGCTGAGCGCGCGACTTTGTGTCCGCTGGATCTGACACTGTATTGTGCTAATACCAGAACAGAAATGCAATAGGGCACTCGGTTGTTTTGCCAGCTGCGCGCGCGATTTTGTGTCCGCTGGATTTGACACGCGTTCTGCCTGTGCTGTCCGATTCTGTATGGCTGCGGCACCCGCTCGTGCGGCAGCGGCTTCTTCGCGCCCTCCACCTCCACGTGCCACGTGCTGCCTATTTACGTGCCCAGCTACGATGCTGTGCCTGTTTAGGATGTTTCGAGGCTACTCGGTAGCATGCCAAAATATACTCATGTATTTAGGATGTATAGCAAGTATAGTTAAGTTACATGAAATATACTTTTATAATAAATTTATTTAAAGATCCAAATGTTGATAGTACTTTTTATATTCTTATCGGGAAATGAGACTTGTGTTTATTTTGAAACAGAGGGAATGAATCTTATTTAAATTTAGAAATATTCCTTACATGCATATTCAGTCTTGTATCCGTGCCTTATTATTTAAGTTGGAACTGTATCTAGTTCCGTGGCTGCCATATAAATTATTACTTTTCCTGTATTTTCTAATTCTGAATTTAAGGACCCTGGTTAAATTTAGATCATGTTCAGCATAGCTTATTTGATTAGACATAGACTATTAGGCACAATGTTTTATTTTAATATGTAAGCTGATCCGGTTTGCCGGGATCTGTGAAATAAAATCAGGTGGGGATCAATTTGATCCCCCCGTAGTTGATCTCAAAAAAATGTGTACGGTGATGGGTGGCTCTTTTTTAATTATATCTTTTGCGTGAGAGCAACGTGTTAATTATATTGTGGAATTCGATTAGAACTCCTATTGCCAAGACATCACGTCATGTGGTGACTAGTGAGAACTCCTATTGCCAAAAGAGCACTGAGGATGAACCTGTATCGTGAATGGCACATCCTCTGATCTTGTGGTGAAAAGGGCAGCATGAGAGGATTTTTCTCCAAATCACAATTTTGCAATAGGCTGTGCACATGAGAAAGAGACGAAAAGGAAAAAAAAATCTGTGCATTTCCGCGCTGTATGTCTGTAGAAGTAGAACCCTCATGAAATTGCACCCTCCGGCAACCCAAAAAGGAGACGATCCTACGAAACAGATCTGATCTACTCTGTACAAGCAAAGCCTTAACCGGTCAACCAAAGGCCAGAGGAGCAGCCGAGGAGGGAACGAAAAACACGAGAGAAACAGAGTCGGAGTTCAGCAACGAAACCGGACAAAGGCTACGCTAGCAACCAGGGTGCCTCCGCCACGTGTCCGCGCGCCCGTCCGACGTGGCGCGGCGGCCGTTCGCGCCCCCCGCTCAAATCCTAAAACGCCGCCGATTCGCAGAGTTCGTTCGCGCAGAGAGAGGAGGAGCAACGACGACAACGAACAGAGGCAGGCGCGCGGAGCAAATCGGAGCCCGGAACCGGGCGGGCGTGCAACCACCACACGTGACCTCGCCTCGGCTCCGCCTGTGGAAACGCAACGCAAGGTGATCGATCTCCCGCCTCCTCCATCCACATCCGTCCACAGTCCACCTATATAATACCTCCCGCTCCGTTGGTTTCGTCGCCTCCGTCCGTCCTCCCCAAAGAAAGGTGTTCGTTGGTGATCTCCCGCGTCCCCAGCGAGCATGCTGTCATTGCGCTGCCGCCACGCCGCCGAGCCGGCGACCCGCGGCGTCGCATGTGAACACGGCGCGCGTTCCTCGTGTTGTCTTCTTTCTTTGCCCCCCGTCTCTCTCTCTCTTTGTTTCTTTCTTCTGTTCTTGGCCTCAGATTGGATCTGCCCGGCCTTTCTTACCATATATTGATATCTTGTATGTATGTATTTTATTCATACAATCCCTGCAGGTTTCCACCCAGGCAGAGATAAATAAGTTCGGCGGAATCAAGAGGCTCTGTCTGTCCAAGAAGGAAAGCCAGCGGCGCGGCGGCGCCTCGGCGGCGATGAAGTACGTCTCCGGGCCGTACTTCGAGCCGGACTTCGACCCGCTCCTCGACCGCTTCGGCACCCCCGGGTACGCATCCTCCGCTGGCTTGCTGCGCGATTCCCTTCTCTTCTGAACGCCGGCTGTTGACGAGCTCTGTGTGGCCTGCAGGGTCGTCGTCGACAATGAGACGCGCGAGGACTGCACGCTCGTCAAGGTTTGTTTGCTCTCGCGACAAAACAGAGCCGAGCATAGCATGCACAGGACCTCCTCCTCTCGTTCTGTTCTGATTTCGTGTGCCTCCCCCGTTTCCAGGTTGACAGCGTGAACCGGGACGGCGTGCTGCTGGAGATGGTGCAGCTGCTCACCGATCTCGACCTCGTCATCTCCAAGTCGTACATCTCCTCCGACGGCGGCTGGCTCATGGATGGCAAGGACTGCTCCTCCTCCTCGTTTCTTGTCAATTTGCTTTGATTTGATTTGAATGCCATCATGCCATCGCCCGTCGAATTTGACTCCGGTCTTTCATGGAAAGTTGGGCATCAATCATTGCCCTTGCCCCCACAATTCAATCGGTTCTTGACCGGCTGCCACTGTTGCCCAATGCAGTGTTCCACGTGACGGACCAGATCGGGCGCAAGCTGACGGACCCGTCGCTCCCGGAGTTCATCCAGAGCGCGCTGGTGCCGTTCCACCGGCCGGGCAACAGGCCGTCGCCCCGGTTCACCACGTGCCTGGGCAACGTGGTCGGGCCGGGCGGGCCCGACGTGTCGGACTGCGCGGCGCTCGAGTTCACGGTGCACGACCGCGCGGGGCTCCTGTCGTCCATCACGTCTGTGCTGGTGGACAACGGGTGCCACGTCGCGTCCGGGCAGGCGTGGACGCACAACGGCCGCGCGGCGGGCGTGCTGTACGTGACGACGGCCGCCGCGGACGGCGCCGGCGCGGCGTCGCTGCTCCCGAGCCGGTGGGCGCGCGTCGAGCGGCTGGTGAACGCCGTGGTGGACGCGCGCGAGAACTTGACCGGGGAGCGCCACTGGGTGTGCGTGTCGGAGCCCGTGCAGGGCCGCGTCCACACGGAGCGCCGCCTGCACCAGCTCATGCACGACGACCGGGACTACGAGTCCGGCCCGGCACCGACCCCCGTCGACGAGGAGCTCTTCAGCATGGGCGACAAGGCGGCGACCGCGCGGACGGCCCCCCGCCGCGCCGTGACGCGCGTGTCCATCGACAGCTGGGAGGAGCGGGGCTACGCCGTCGTCAAGATGACGAGCAGGGACCGGCCCAGGCTGCTCTTCGACACGGTGTGCGCGCTCACCGACATGCAGTACGTCGTCTTCCACGCTACCATCGGATCCCAGGGGGCTCTTGCCATTCAGGTACCACCACGTGTGTTTCTCACCTCATGTCAGTACGTGGGTGCCCATGTTGCATTGCATCATCACCCTTGGAGACTTGGAGTCTGACACTGTGTCATCCTTGGCATCATCGACGCAGGAATATTACATCCGGCACAAGGACGGGCGCACGGTCGACAGCAGCGCCGAGCGGCAGAAGGTCTCCCGGTGCCTCGTGGCCGCGGTGGAGCGGAGGGCCACTCATGTCAGGCTCGCTCGACCATTCCTCGCCGCTGTGTATGTACTTGTCGTTTCACTAACACACGGCGTTGCACGTTGCAGGGCGTGAGGGTGGAGGTGCGCGCCGCCGACCGGTCGGGGTTGCTATCGGATTTCACCAGGGTGCTGCGAGAGCACGGCCTGTCGCTGCTGAGAGTTGAGCTCAGGAGGCACAAGGACGACGCCTTTGGCATATTTTACCTCGTCACGGACACCGGCGGCGAGGTGCGCGCTGAGGCATTGCGCGCTGTGCAGGCGAGGGTCGCCGAGATGGACATCTCGCTCGACGTTGTCATGGAGGCCCCTGGCTGGCCGCCGGTGAGGAAGACCAGCGTGCCAGCCCCGCCCGTCGCCGGGCCTCAGCCTCAGGAGAGGCCCAGACCTTCCCTGGGGAGCCTTCTATGGTCACACCTTGGGAAGCTCTCGAATAACTTCAACTACATCAGGTCTTGAAACCTGTTCGGAGAACAATCCACCTGTTGTTCTTCTGCAATCTGCATAGACGCTTCCATAGGTGCTCAGTTCCAGTAATTTCCTGTATCTCGGGTACCAAGAATTACAATGTCAGGAAGCAGTACAAATTTGTACATAAAGTATAGCAAGTTGTATTGCACATAAAATTCTCGATAAATTGAAGATCACTCTGCTTTTTATCTGATATATGTGCAATTCTTTGACCAAACAACGAATGTAACTTTATTGTTCTGACCTTATAACATCACGAATGCTTATGTACAAAAGAGTATGAATCAAATTACAAACTGTAATGCTGGTCAAACGTAGCACCCTACCATATCTCGAGCGATAAGATCACAGTGCCTTCACCCTGGCCGCTTGAGCGCTTAGATCACAGCCCCCGGTAGCTTGAACAGTGCCTTCACCCCGGCAGCTTCCCCGGCAGCTTGAGTGCAAAACAAAGCCACTCGGTTTTCACTGTACACCCTATTCTTTTCACAAACAGCCTGCACCTCTACATTTTCTTGTATAGCATAGATATCCAGTTTCCAATACACTGGTCGATAGCTCGCTTTGCAAGTTGCAACTAAATCATTTCACGTCATCCTCTTCCAAGTCACTAAAAGACACGTCTTCCTCGTCACCTATGTGGATAGTTGGGTGGCCAGCAAGATCAGCCTCCTCGTCGAACCAATCGTCTATGTCATCATCAAAGGCCTCTTGCAAAATATTTGAGGTCTCAGTATGATCCTTGGGCAGCTCCTCTTTGATGACCGATTTGTCCACAGCTGCAACTTCAGTTACATGGATAGGATGCTTCTCAATCTCAATTTCTGTTATGGGCATAACAGAAGCTGCTTCCCGTCGCATGAATGGGAATGCTTTTGTACCATCTTTCAAGGTGTCCTCTCGTAACTGAACTCCATGATCATCCTTATGATGATCTAGCTGTTCAGTTTCAAGCTTTGACTGGTATTGCAAGCGTTGCATAAGCATTGCTCTAGCTTCCACAATCTGCAAGAATAAGAATTGGACTTAGATTACTGGCTCAGGCAGGTATCATTATTCGTGGAATAAACTGTTTGATACCAGCAGAAATGGCAAATAATCATGTCTTTAGTTATGATGATTGCATCAACCACGGCAACTGATATTCTATTGTGCATCCCTCCTTTTGGTGCACCCATGACATAAATGGACTCCAAAAGTTCAAGAAAGTCAACTTGGGGGAAGGTGTTCCGCCACAGTGCAAATCTAATTTATAGAAAGAACTACAAATGTGCAGAATATTAATCACTAAAGCAAGCAGTATTGATCCTGGATGGGTTCCACTTTTAATTACTTCATTGGTTCCTCTATTGGAGTTTGAAATTTAAATACCTAGCAAGACAACTCAAGCCAAACTAACTTTATTTGATTTCAGGTCGTCGGCACCAGGGTGCAGGGGAGCATTGGGAACATGCGATCAGTTTACTTCAAGATAAACCATCACAAGCAGACACATTATAATATTAGCTTTGTTCTCAACCAGAGAAGGTTGCACATGGAGAACAGGAAAGGGCAACAGTCAGTTGAAGATAAAGACTGTATACTTCTAGTCCTCTTTATGCAGGATCTTGCAAGTGCTTAATTGGAATTTTGTTTAACCATGTCTCATAAAAAAGGAAGTTCTTGGACCATTACTGCACAGCACGCACGGATGGACATAGGCCATGGGCCTCTACTACTAAATTATCTTTGATATAATAATCAGATAGGCAGAATTTTCTACACTTAGTTTGCCCAATTTCTGATGTCATTGAAAAAGCCTACCATAATTGCACAAAATATTCTGTTTGGCATCTTCTGAGAGTTCATATTGAGTAACTGGCCTTAACTGCTATCTGTTACAATATGCCCCTTGCTTGAATCTGCACTTGAAGGTCAAATTTAGAGATTCAACTTTTCACCAATGAGTTAACCCTCTCGTCGGCAGTTTCCAGTGCAACACGTGTCCGATGCAGCTTACAGCGAGACACACAGCCATGTCCTAGGTCCTAAGTTGCACGTATTGGGCTGCCGGTCTTAGGGGGGTTACTCGGTCCCGCAGACAATAATCTTCATCCTAGCTCAACACCGTGGTGAGGGTCTCCCACAGGGGCCGAGATTTTTAGTAAATCAATAAGGAATCTAAACAGTGCGTGCAAACTAGAGGTTAGAGAAATCTAGCCACATAAACCTAAAGTATGCCTACAAATTACCTAGAGCTTCCAAATCTAGTTAGGGAGGTCTGAAACATGCTGGTATGATTATATTTCTAGACAAATAAAAAACAACCAATTTGACATGACTGGCTCGGTAGCTCCTCAGTAGTATGCACAAAAATGCATATTGCATATAGTTTACATATAGTTTGAAGGAAGCTTATCTACTACTCACTGCAAAAGATAGAGGAAGCAATCTCATATATTGCTGTAACATGTAGGCACAGACATGCACGGGCAAAGGATCCGATATGGCTAGGTATGGCGGACACCATACCTTGACTTCCTAGCGGATCTCCCCCTGAACTGCCGGACAGGCACCCCGTCCACTGATCGGCCATGGACATCGAAGCAAGCTTTGAACACAGTCTGCCCAATAGACAGGAGGAAGGAACAAATGGTTTTTCTAGGTCATGGCTTTGGGCCTTGCTTATGGTATGGGCCATCACTGTGTTCTCTGCCTCTTTATCGTCCGGACAACCGCCCGTACGTATTCCATTCCCATCCGGCTGTCCGTCTATAGTATCCCAGTCCCAGACAATTCGTTGATTCGAGTTCTGCTGCGCTGCCGATCTTGCAGAGTGCAGATGCCTAGGGCTTAGGGGCCGATGCGGAGGCGGAGACTCAGTGAGCCGGCGAGGCGGTCACACAAAGACAGCGACAACAAGGCACACACTGATGCAGAGGAACAGGCGCACAAACACTGGCCACACACTGATCAGAATCAGGTAAGGGAGTAAGGCTCAATTTGCAGCAGCATAAGCTTTTTTCAATTATTGTTTACTTGTTTATTTAATTTGTTGTTTAAATTTGGTATTAATTATGAAGAACAGGGCAAAGAATTAAGTATAGATGGACTCAACAGTGCAAATAATTTTGTACTTGGCGAATAAAAAATCATTAAATCTTGCATGTGTATAAATAATTTCAAATCTTCAATCTTACTCAACCTATGTAACCTACTTCGGCACTTCACCACACCTTAGTTTAATTCCTTCCTCCGCCATTACACACATGCAGAAGAAATGATGTTCATACTTTATCATGTTGTTTTCTGTCTCCCGATACCATTTATGTCCACGTACATAAACTATGTGTTTTTCCTTTATGGAGTATGGATACTTAATATGGGACAAGTTGGTCATCTGCCATGAAATTTCTAGATTTGACCACAATCTGTGTTTATGATCAAAATATGCCTGGCACTATGGAAGAGATGACATAATTTGCAGAGAAGCTAGATAAAGGTTATTTCAGCTTCCTTCATCAGACCACTAAATATCATGTTTAATTGTATGGTGCGCTGGTGTGAACCAACCAACAACTCTTATGTCTAGTAGTTGAGTATGAAACTAGAAATGTGCTACCACATACATAGAACTAAATCGAGAATCAAGATCTCTTGAAAGTAAACACAAATTATATGGGTAAGCTATGTTGTCTAAGAGCTCAGGCAATCATAAGAATATGCTACCTATTGTAAGTTTGTCTCTGCTCGTTCAGCCATAATAACTTCGAATGGTACGCACCTATATCAACACTGTTGATATTGACATATGGGATTCTTTTCTTTTTCCCGTACAGCAACCCTTAGAAGTTCTCATGTGTCATGTATCACATTAATGAAATAAAAAAAATCCATAAATAATGATGTAAACCACAAAAGAGATGTCTTGAGAAATATTCTAACCTAACAAATGTCAAGTCAGAACTAACTAGATATTTGCTACAAGTAGCATCACTAACCTTAACATAACTGCATATAGCTTTACTACTTATCTATACCAATTTTCTGGAACAACGTTAACCATGGAGGTAATATAGTATCAAGAGTAAGGAGAATTTTACCTATGGTGTAGATAGAAGCTCGGCATCATGCTTGTTCAGTCTAGGATGTAGAAGAACAAAGTAAATTTTCCAAAAACATTCTTCATTCATATGGATCGGGCATAGTTCAATCCGCAAAGCTGCTAATCTGGGAGCAAGATGCTCAATAGCCAAGGAGTGCTCTTGTTGAGCATCAGACATGTCAAAATCTGAAGGAACAAAAAGTTTAGGTAAGAAATTCTATATGCATAAAATTGGTAGAAAAAACAATGAACATGCAGAGCAACCAAGATATTAAGCTGATAGTAGTTAACACATGAAGAGTTTTTTCAGTTACAGTAGAGACAAAATGACTTGAACCTAGCAACACATCTTCCAATGGTAAACTTGAAACTTTACATATTATTTCACCGAGAACAATATGAATAACTTGAAGAAAGAGGTGAAGAAATTACATGAGAATGGTCCATCGGACTCATCATCGTCATGCAGCAATGGGAAGTCAAGCCAGGTCTCCGGGTGCCTGGCAATGTTTGTCGCAAATGCAAGCACCTCCTCAGTGATTCCAATCACATCCCAGTCCTCCTCCACTTCCTCCTCCTCCTCATGCCTTACCCTCAGCTCCTCAGGTTCGCCATCCTCCTCATGCCTTGCTCTCTGCTCCCCCAATTTGCCATCATCCTCATGCCTCGTTCTCAGCTCCTCCAATTCGTCATCTTCTTCGTCCCTTACTCTTTCCATCTCCAACTCATGCCTTGCGTCGCCATCCTCCGCCCTAAGGCCTACCCTCTCCTCCCACTGATGCCACTCCTCGTCGCCCTCCACCTCCTCTTCCATCTCATACCTAATATGTCGTCTCCGCTCTTCGTCCCACTCGTTCTCCGCGTAGTCATCAGGAGCGAAGAAACTAGAGGCCATCCTAGAGAACCCAGACACGGCCTTGTGACCTGAGATCCGGGAGATCCCGCTTCTGAACCTCCCGCCGATCTCAGCAAAGTCGTTCCGGATACCGGCGATCTCGGGCGGTGTCCTCGCATCGGCGGATTGACCCCCCACGATTGAGGGGAGGGTGACGGCGACGGCGAGGTCTCCCCGGGCGGTGGCGCGAGGAAGTTGGCGACGCCCCAGAACTGGCGCGTTAGGGTTTTGGAGAGCTCGGTGAGGTCCTCCTTGACGCCCTCCACTGCGCCCGAATGCAGCGGGTGAGTGGGGAGCGGCGGCGGCGGCGGCGGGATGCGCGCAGAGGGGGAAGGGGTGGGGGGTGGCGTCCGGGTCATCGTCGGCGCCTGAATCGTCAGGGATGTTGAGGGATGTGGCGAGAGAGCGGGCGAGCCATGACATCTCCGGCGATCGCCGGCGGCGGGGCAGTTGGGTTTGGGATTCGGGTTGGCTAGGCTTGGGTTGGTTGGTTCGGTTCAATCGGCCGCTTTTCTTCGTGTGCCTGCTTGCTTGAATTCAAATGGACGGGACTGCGAGGCTCCGCAAGAGTTCACAGAGGTCTTCAGCATCGCTACTTTAACTTTTTTTTTCTCTATGCTACTACCCTCAGTTTAGACTCTATCGTCATCAAACTGTAGGTGTGAAAAGTCAAAAATACCTTAAGTCTAAATATGTCATTAATTTTTTTTAACATCTTAACGACTTTAAATGAAAAAACTCAAAACTAGAGAGTTGTAGATCTCGTCGAGATTTATAATTTTCATATAAAAATTATCTTTATTTAATTCCGTAAAAAAATATGATTTAATATAATTAATATATCTTAGAAAAATCGCATCTGAAATACAAACAGAATGTCTCACGTCCGAACATTTGGACGGGCGAGCGTCCGGACGTCCACGCCCGCTTCACGTGGGGCTCACGTCGCACCGTGTCCCGCACCTGCACTGTGGCCCATGCCGCTCTATGTCTCGTACCAGCACCGTGGCGCCCCCTTCACACCCATGCACATGTAGGCGGGCCCAGCAGCTGCAGCATGTGGCTGCGCTGCTGCAGATGGGTCCTACTGCAGTATGTGCAACACCAGATCTATTTTTGCAATATCTAAATGAAACACTTACAACGTACGTTCAAAACAAATTAAAACACTTAGAACATATGTTAAACACCAAGAAATATGTGTAGCCAGTGCAAAACATACGCGACATTCAAATGAAACACTTGCAATATATATGTGAAACATATGTAACACCCGGATGAAACACACTTGCAACATATGTCTCAAAAAATAAATAAAACATTGGAGCAGATGTTTACAACATAAGTGTACAACCATTGCAACATATGCAACATCCCGATCTACTTTTACAACATTCATACGAAATCCTTGCAACATACATCTGAAACATTTGAAGCATACGCTTTTAGCGCAATGAAACCTTGTTGCTTTGACGAATGGAGCTCGTCCTTGTGGAGCTCGATGCCACGGAGTGCGCGGAGGTCCTCGGTGCAGAGCTCGTCGGTGGTACAGAATTTGGCAGTGGTCGCGGCAGGCGGATGGAGCTTGGCCGCGACAAGAGGCATGAGTCCAGATGGCGGGCGGGCGGCGCAGGAGGGGATGGCGCAGGCAGAATCCGCCCCGCGCGAGCAAGCGAAGTTCGTCCCGTGAGCGGGGACACGTAGCGCAGAGCGGACGTGCGACGCGGGCAGTGTGTGTGTATGAGTGGATAAGGGTGGGTCTATGAATGAGTGGATGAGGATGAAGTCCGGACTGAAGTCATGAGACAGATGTCCATGAGATATCATTATCGAAAGACAAAAGCTTTTTAAAGAGCTAAGAGTCTGCTCGGTTCACTTCCAAAATTTACCAAAGCCAAAGATTTGGCAAGCTGTAATTTTGGCTAATATTAGTTAGCTACCAAAACTTGTCAATCTCTGACATTTGTCTTACCAATCTATGGTAATTTTTTACTCAACTTTTCGTTGCTAGATCTTTGGCATGACAAATTTTGATCACAAACCAAGCAGGCCCTGAGATTCATAAATTAATGGAAGCAACTAGGCAGCAACCGAGTGTTTTGGCCACTCTTGGCACTCGTGTGCATTTATAATATCTTTTTGCTATATCTATGATGTTTTATTACTATATTTATAATAATTTCTTCACCGTAATTTATTAGACAGAGTGATGTAATTTGGGGATAATACAACTTCTATTTCTATGAATTGCAGATATCAAAGAAATATATGCTAAATTATTCAGAGAAAATATAAATTATTTCTATGCATTACCAATATCAGAGAAATATATCTAAATTGTTCATAAATATCAAAGACAGAACATACCAAAATAAAGATGGAAATAGATGCAATAAATCAAACGCTTAAAGAACAAACGCCGATAAAATCTGACGGTCATAAAATCACGTGCTGAAGACATCTGAAACAACAGAATGTCAGTTAGCTTTTCTCTAAATTAACGGGTACTTTTCCTCTCTTTTCCGTTTTGCTGCCTCTAACAAGATGGCTTATCGACGTGAACAACATGGATTGAAGCATGCATCTTCTAATAAAATAAGTACCAGCTATAGCAAATCCCAATCCTCCCGGGGAAAAAATACAACAAAAGTCCAAACTAGATCATCTTGCTCTTCTTCTGCACTACCATTTTAATTCGTCAGCTTATTCAGCCCTTGGCTTGTCAGACTCCAGCAGCTGGAAACGGTGGGAAAAATGATCTTTTTTTAGGAAACCTACAGCGACCGAGTGGTTGCCTGAACTACATCTAAATTTTGTTTGCCTATAAGAGAACTTGGATTAGTTTGAGATACCAGAGTGATTCAACTTTTAGAATACGCAAAAATTAAGTGAATTATTTATTCAAATTTATGTTCCTAGGGCAAAAAAAATTCAGAACATAGCTGTCTTGTCAACTTGTATCTTATATTCAATAGGGTATTAAATATACATAATGTAGAAAGGGATCCTTTCGTGATTTATGTCTCCTGTTGGCTAGGGGTTAGCATTCCTCATTTCTTGTCTAAATAATAGGTCCGTAGCCATGTAAGATTTGTATCTCTGTTAAGATCGTTCTCATCCTGTAAACAAATCACGTGTACTAAGTCATAATTATTCAAA
The DNA here is from genome assembly GCA_904845875.1 of Miscanthus lutarioriparius. Lineage (NCBI taxonomy): Eukaryota > Viridiplantae > Streptophyta > Magnoliopsida > Poales > Poaceae > Miscanthus > Miscanthus lutarioriparius. The sequence continues at coordinate 127,681,596 of CAJGYO010000001.1, forward strand.
CAAATATATATCTTTTTCATAAAAGAATAATTGTTGTTCTATGGTCTAATTCTTACTTTTCTTTTAATTTTCTTCAACGTGCAAATTTTTGAATTCTATGGCATAGTTTCAGTTGCTGTTTTCCTCCACCTTTGTAGTGACCTTAATAAAACCGATAGAGGATTTATTATTTTCTTTTAGAAACGATAGAGGATTTAGGTGAGGGAGAGAAGGGCCAACACGAAGACAGGGATGTGTTCTGTACGCACGAAGGACTATCAAAGGCCCATGAAGCTCCCATTACAATGCACGGAAAGGTCTCGTATAATAGAGTTGGTGAGCTTGTAACGCCGTCCTCTCCGTGACTATATTAATTTCACGAACTTTCATTTTGGATTAAATGTCACTTTAATGTTGGTATTTAATTTCACAGTATTGTTATCTTATCATGCGATCCGTGTGTTTTTAGTACAAAAGTTTAGTTGTCCTGTAGCAACGCACGGGCACGACCTAGTAAATGGAAAACAACCAAAACCGACGCAGTTGGTGCGACCTAGGAGGTGGCCTTGCGCCTTCGCTGACCGCCTAGACGAGCCCTTTCCAAATGCGGGAAGAGCGCGCCCGATGCTTCGACGTTGGACGCAATCAGTTTGCGCCGAAGATCTTGTCAAAGGCCTCCAACTCCGGCGCGGATGGCGCTGATGGACCCTTGGTGCAGCCCATACGCTGCATGATCAGCACCTCACCCCGCTTAGTAATAGGTACTCGAGAGAGGTTCTAAGCCGTCAACCGCCTGCTCCACCACCGCAGCACCGGCTTAGCAGAAGGCCGCTTGGGAGGCTCACGAATAAGCGGAGAGTTGACCTTCTTCAACACGCACCTGGTGAAGCTCTTGAGGCGGCGTGCGGCAGACCTATCACTGGCGTCGACCGTGTCTGCATCCACCATGGGCTCAGCTGGACCGAAGCCAGGCGGACCACCCAACTCGTCCTGCGTAGGCGTGTCAGCTCCTGAGATGGTGGTCTGCGTTGCCAGTGGTGGTGTGACCTGAGACTGACCGTGCTTAAGTGGTAATGGAGCCAAGTTCGTTGCCAGTTGAGCAGGGTGGGAGACCATCGTCGAAGCGGCACTGGTGCACGCACTAGTGGCCGTGAACGAGGCTGCAACCTCCTCCAGCATCAGGTCCTCCGAGACTTCACGTGTGGCGTGCATGGCATCCGACAATGATGAGAGCAACAATGGGTCGAGGTCGGAGAGGCCCCAAATATGGCGCGTCTCACTGGTCGACCCCCCCCTCGCGACCATCACGGGTAGCACTATCAGTGGTGACACTAGAGATCTTTGCCGCAATAAATGTCATCCCCTTCACCGTTGTCGACGTCTCCAACGTCGGCGCCACCATCGCCGAGATGCAAAGAAGACCGCATAGCTCCATCCGAGCTTGGTGTGTCACCTTGAGTGCACGAGGGGTTGCGGCAACCCTATGCAGAGTGTCGAGTAGGCGGTCGGGTGCCCAAGGAACGCTCTCGGTGTGGTTGTCATGGCCGGCCTTCTGTGGCACCAGATGCGCTAGAGCTAGAAGGAGGCATCATCCACTACCGCTTGCAATCCCGCGTGAGGTGTCGGAACCACTTGCATCGGAGGCAGCGTGGAGGCAGCTTGTAGGTTGCCACCCTATGCGCGGAAGAGAGACAGTCGAAGCACTTCCCATGTAGGTCCATCGGATAGCGAGTAGGAGGCCGCTGGTTCGCCAAGATGCAGCGTAGGCGGGGCATGCCCTGTCGACGCCGCATGACGACCCCGGTGATAGGACCTCACGCCAGCCATCAGCATCCAGAGCGGAGATGCGCTGGCGAGCGCCGCAGTGTGGACTAAGCCGCAAGTGAGCCAGTACACGTCGCTCCCGATAATATTCGGCTGCTGCTTCCTTGCCACAGACAGGAAGTCCATGAATGAGTCGCGGGAGTGGTCGGCGATGGTTGTTGTGCATGCGCCGATGGCCGGCGCACGCCTGACTGGCAGCACGACAGCAAGCACCAACAATGATGATGGAGCACGGCCATTCTCTCTCAGGCAGCGGTGACGTCCTTGGCACCTGCGGCGCACAAAGAACCGCGTCAAGGTAGGTGCTTGGGTAAACGGTCGGCGACGCTTCCCCAAGGTCATCATCCGCCCAGCGACATGACTTGGAGCGCCCCACCGAAGCTCCCCCAGGATGAAAGGAAGCGGCATGGGGGGAGAGGGAGGACGATGGCCTCAGGGTTGAGCTGCTCCTGATGGTCCAGCTCCCATCATCTCGAGGCCCCAACGGGTCAACAGGGAAGGCATCGAGGGGTCAGTGTCCGGTGAGCGGGGGGTGCTCGGCAGCGGCGCCGCGGTGGAGCTATAGTTGCCCCCCAAGCACAACCATGGGGAGCTCACTGCTGGAGCACTGGTGGGAGAGGTGGCTGCTACTGCGGCGGCGACTCGAGGGCCACGCCGGATTTGGCTCCCTGTGGGCTGCGGGGAGCCCGTGTCGAGAGACGACAACCCCGTGGCGGAGAGGGGTGGGTGGTGCCGCATCCCACACGTGAGAGGAAGGAGAGGGCCCCACAGGCAGCGGCGGCGATGACGCGGCCTCCCCGTGAGCGGCCAAGACGCCAGCACCCGATCTAGCGGCCTTCGTGCGTTCGTCGGCCGCGGCTGTGGTGTCTACGCCCGTCTACGTGGTGGCCACGGCGGCGGTAGCCTTCACCGGCGTCATAGGGGGCGGAGAGGCAACCTCCGTGGTGCTAGTGGAGCCCATCACCGCATCATCTGGCTGGGTGGGAGGGCTGCTGAGTCACTACGTATCGGATTCGGTGGGCTGGTCGTGGATCCGATGTTGTCGGTGGAGTGAGGGCGCGCATGGCGGTGCTGCTGGATTTGACGGCGGTGGCATGGGCGGGCTTGGATCCCGTAAAGGCGCATGCGTCTCACTCATGGGACCATCGATGGTGGGCAGGAGAGCAGAGTTGGAAGGGGAGGGGGAGGGGTGAAAGGTTCTAGTGGCTAGAGGGGGTGAATAGCCTATAAAAATTTCTACAACAATACTTTGCAAACCAGTTAGACAAATATGAGGCGAAGCAAGTATTGCGCTAGCCTACTAAAAATGCAAACCACCTACCACAATTCTAGTTTATATAGTCTCTATCCACACAATGACTATGTCACTACACTAAGTTAGTATGCTCTCAAAGGCTAACTAAAGAGCCACACTAACCAAACTAACAAGCTCTCACGACTAGCTACACTAAAGAGCTTGATAACTAGTTTGCGGTAATATAAAGAGAGAGAGCAAGATGGTTATACCGTCGAGTCAAGGATTGAACCAATCAATCACAAGAATGAATACCAATGAAGACCAATCACCTCGGAATCAAATGATGACACAATGATTTTTTTATCGAGGTTCACTTGCTTGCCAGCAAGTTAGTCCTCATTGTGGCGATTCACTCACTTGGAGGTTCACGCGCTAATTGGCATCACACGCTAAACCCTTCATAAGGTGCTGCACAACCAATACAAGATGAGGATCACACAAGCCATGAGAAATTTACTAGAGTACCTTTTAGCTCTCCGCCGGGGAAAGGTCAAGAACCCCTCACAATCACCACGATCGGAGCCGAAGACAATCACCAACCTTCGCTCAACAATCCTCACTGCTCCAAGCCATCTAGGTGGCAGCAACCACTTAGAGTAACAAGAGAATCTCACAGCGAATCACGAACACCAAGTGCCTCTAGATGCAAATACTCAAGCAATGCACTTGGATTCACTCCCAATCTCACAAAGATGATGAATCAATGATGGAGATGAGTGGGAGAGCTTTGGCTAAGCTCATAAGGTTGCTATGTCAATGCAAATGGCCAAGAGAGTGAGCTTGAGCCGACCATGGGGCTTAAATAGAGAGCCCCCACGAATAGAGCCGTTGGCTCCTCTGTTCACTAAAAAATCGAGGCGATCGGACGCGCCGGTTAGATCGACCGGATGCACCCTGCCAATGTCCAGTCAATGGATGGCTGCCACATCATCCCTCGCTTCAAATGTTGAGCGCCAGATCTCAACGGTTAAGTCACGACCAGACGTAGCACAGTGCCAAGACCGGACGCACCTCTACTGAGTCAGGTCGTTTCCAGATAGGTTCCATTCACGACCGGACGCGTCAGTTTGATCATGACCGAACGCAGGACCCCAGCGTCCGGTCACTTCCAGTAAGGTTCTAGAGGTGGAAGTTCACGACCGAACGCGTCCGGTCACGCCTGACCAGACTCGCCCAGCGTCCAGTCACTCAACCTTTTCACTGTGCGCCGCCACATCAGCAGGATCGGACACTGAACAATGTTCAGCCAGAGTCCGGTCACCTGTGTCCGATCAACAATGCCTCTAGAGTCTGGTCATTAAAACCGAGACCGCGCCACTGATCCACTACTGACCGGACGCTGCTCCCCCGAGTTCGATCACCACGTGACCAGCGTCCAGTGCACTCTGTGAAATCCTATCTTTTCTGTACAGGGCGCCGGCGGCACCGTCGGACTGTCCGCACTCTACGGGCAGACACTCCGCCGGTGAAGTTTCAAACCCTTGCTCCCAGTACTAAACACAATGTGTATCATCTTTGTGCATGTGTTAGCATATTTTCACAAACATTTTCAAGGGTGTTAGCACTCCACTAGATTCTAAATGCATATGCAATGAGTTAGAGCATCTAATGGCGCTTTGATAACCGTATTTCGATATGAGTTTCACCTCTCTTAATAGTACGGCTATCGAACCTAAATGTGATCACACTCGCTAAGTGTCTTGATCACCGAAACGAAATGGCTCCTACCACTTATACCTTTGCCTTGAGCCTTTTGTTTCTCTCTCTTCTTTTCAAGTCCAAGCACTTGATCATCACCATGGCATCACCATCATCATGTCATGATTCTCATTTGCTTCATCACTTGGAATGTGCTACCTATCTCATGATCACTTTAATAAACTAGGTTAGAACTTAGGATTTTATTAATTCACCAAAACCAAACTAGAGCTTTCAAGAGGGAGGTGGGGGCGGCGGTGGGGAGGTTGTCAGGGAGCCCGCTCCACAAGTTGCCCCGTGAGTCCATCCGTTTACGATGATTCAACTTCATGAGTCAGGACAATATGATTTAAGTTCGTCATGAGTCAGGGCAATGGACATGTTCGCTGATTGGTTTATGGGCTGATAAGCCTGGGTGGTGCTAGTTTGTTGTGAGAGGAAAACACTGTTGGCTGGCTGATAAGCCCTGGCTAAAACCAACAAACCAACAGACAGAATATGATTTGTTTGTGTTTTCTTTGGAAAATGTAACACAGTAGTGGAGGAACCAGGGGCCGATTTTTTTGTTTTTAGCCCTTTTTTGAATTTTTTTTCACAAATATGCCCCTAGAGGTATGCTTTTAAAATTTGGACCCTTAGCTCAGCGCCATTGTTGGTGGCGCCGAGCTTACATGTCTCGGCGCCATAGATTTTGGCGCCTATGTCTTGGGCTTCACGCAGATGTGGCGGTGACTTGGCAGGCACCTTAGCACCATAGATCTTGGCGCCGAGTTTGGCGCCGTGGTTATTGGCGCCAAGCTTGGCGCTGTGGTTATTGACGCCGAGAACAGCGCCAAGATCTATGACGCCGTGGTGGTGTTTTAACCCAGAGCCCAATCTTCCTGCCCGAGCCTTCTTCCTCTTCTTCTCCCTCTCGGGTTTTTTCTCTCCCCACTTTGCCCTACCTCACGAATCGGCATATTAGACCTTGGAAACTTTGATTTGATCCGTAGATCTTCGAGAGCAAGGTATCCTCGCTCCCTCCTAGTTTTTTTAAATCGATTCAGTATATATTAGTCGGATTTTTCAACTTAAGAATCATCATTACTTAGGGTTTCATACAATTTTAATATTTATATTATACAACCGTAGGATGTCAAGGCATGAAAAAGCTACCAAACCAAGGTAACATCAGCGCACATTGTTATGATATGGGATAATTGCTTTCGGTTCTTAGAACGAAAATGGCTAGATTGTAGTTATGGCCGAATGACCGGAAATGCCTTCGACCCATTGCCTCTGCCTAGTGGTGTTCTAGTGCCCATATGCTTTTGCGGTGATCCTTGCAAGGTAGCCAAGTCCAATGAAGAGGACACATATAGGCAGAGGTATTGGATGTGTTCCAATTTTGCGTTTGAGCCTACACTTCGTCAGCGCCGCATTAACAAGATGGTGAGGAATTGATGTTTGTGTCATATGACATCTTGCGTGATTTTTTTGTTTTATAACAATTGCATTTTTTGTTTTGCAGACCCCTCCACCGCTCTGTGATTTTGAGCAGTGGATCGACACTGAGATCAAGCCTGAAGACAAGGAATGGATGCATAAACTATTGCGGTGGGAGACAGAGGATAAGGAGATGATGGAGAAGAGACGTGGAGAGGAGGCTGCAAAAAAGGAGCACAAGGAAGAGGACGAAAGGAGGCGTGTTGCTGCGTATAGGGAGGAGAGGGAGAAGAAGCTTGAGCGTGCACGTCGAGCAAAAGCAGCGATGGAGGAGAATCCCGATGCCCTGAGGAAGGGAAAGTGACCTCGTTGCACTCAGTAGTCTCCATTACTTGCTAGTTCTATAGTTTATTCATGAACAATGTTGTTTACTGTTGGACTTTTCATTGTGTTGTCATGTAATGCACTTTAAGTATGGGCATGCTTAGGTCATGTACTGCGTTATTTAGTTTGTCGGCACGTACTTCTAGTATTATTGTGTTGTTTAATGTGTCATAGTATTGGACTTTTCATTATGTTGTTGTTTTCATTATTTGTGGTCATAATATTTAGTTTAATATTGCGGATGTAGTGAAATGTGATCACGTGCTGCAAACAAAACCTAACGAAGTAGGGCATTATATAATTCAACACACAAAACACATGAAATGGCATGTGAGAACATGTACTGAACTAGGGTACAGAGGTCCTAAACTAAACCTAACATGCCTTAGGTAATTGAAACGAACAACAAGCATAAGAAATGTCATTTGAAAACATGTACCAAATAAGGGTACATAGTTCCTTCGACTAAACCTGACATGTCTTAGGTAATTAAACCAAACAACAAACACATGGATGTGCCATGTGAATAAGATAGGGCGTCCTAGTAATGTGGCCACATAGCAAATTGTGTTGCACCTTCTCCACAGTAGCCTCCCATTGTTGGTGGTGGTGGTGGCGGGGGTGACGGCGGAGGCCCCTTGTTCTTATAATTAGGGCAGGTATAATATGGATCATTGCAGAGTGCCTCCTATGAACTTGCACTATTGTTGTTGTCGTCATCTTCGTCTTCCTTGTACCTGTGGCTAACTTTCCTTTGTAGATCGAAGATTTGGTCCTGCAGGTAGTAGATGTACTGCTGATGCGGATAAATTGGTCGATGATCGACCCACCTAGTGAACCCACAGTTTTCTTCGGACTCGGAAGACTACAATAAGTATGTCCTGTAAGTTATTAGGGTATTCGAGAAACATATTTAACAAACGAAATGTAATAGCAATTACCCATGCTCGCGGGCATTTGAAGAAGCGACGACCTCCGTCGATCCCCTCGGTGAACATCTACACTAAGCAGTCCTCACTATGCATGCATTTTAGCCAATCTTCCTTCCTATTATCGTATCCTCTGAGAGGACACTCTTTAGTGAAATCACTCTTGCTCTCGGGGGGAAACTGATACACTGGTCCCTCAAAGAAATCTGGCCCAAGAGACCACTGCAATGGGAGTTCCCTTTGTCCCCCCTTTCCTCTCCCACTGTCGAAACCCTTTCCTCTAGATGACCCTTCAGACATTCCTACTCCAACGAAATCGAATACTAGTTTGATTTTCCTTTTGGTTAGCTAATGCATCCTAGAACACATACATATAGGCGGAGGCAGGTTTGCTAGCCGTTGTATTGTGCTGTACTAAAAAGCCTACATCGTAGGACACTGAAGAGCCTAAATTCCATGACTGAAAAGCCTATTCGATTTCATACTTCAATCACTATTTCGAAGGACACTGAAAAGTCTATTCGACGGTGATATGACAAATCACTGTAAAGGTTATTTCCCCTAGATTCCATGACTAAAAAGCTCATTCGATTTCAGACTTCAATCACTATTTTGAACCGTAAAAACTGATGTCGTTGATTAATACGTACTTTAAGCAGAAAATTTCGCCATAATTTCTCTTATTTTTTTATGCCATCCATACACAAATATGAGATGAATATTTAACCTCAATACAACATGTACAAACATACAAATATATGCCACGTTCATATGAAACCATATACATGAGCATATTAATAGTCCACATAGTCCATAATTATAGTCCATAGTAGTTCATATTCGATAATAATAGTCCATACAGTCCATAATAGTTCATAATAAAAGTCCATAAAGTCCATAATACTATATAATAACATCTACCATAAACCCTCACTGTCTTCTAGTCTTACCCTTACCCTTATGACCAAGTGCGTCGGTGCCTGAAGTGTAAGGGTCAGGTGGACGGCGTCGCCTAGTGCTTAAAGGCTGTGTAGGCTGAGTCGAGGGAGCGTCCTGGAGCTGAGACGGGCCAAGCTCCTCGTTCCTCTGGTCCACCTCATCGTCGTCGTCGTCCTCGTCCTCGTCCTTGTCCTCATACGCAATGCCTATGGACCCTGTAGGTGCTTGGCTAGACGAACCTAAGCCTCCTCTGCCTGCGGAAGAAACGTGCACGTCTTGTGTCGTGGCTGTCCTGCAACCACAACGAGCAGCCGCACGGCGTAGTTGACGTGACAGTCTCTGTTATACAAAATAATGTTAACCGAAAGAATTTAACGTATTAATAATATATTTCAAAGAATATTTTGAATCTTACATCTAGGAAGCTACGCGTGTCGCCGTCCCTGACTCTCGGACGAAAGCACTCAATGTCTTCAACCGAGCATTTGAGGGTATTGCCCTGCAACAAAGTTCACAGTAAGATTGGTGGACATTGAAAAATGAGGACGCTACTAATCTAGTATGGAGTACTAGTTAATTCCTGATCAGTTCCTCAACTCCATCTGTTGTACTGAATTATAAGGATGCTACGACTCGAATGTGCCACTAACTAAAATAGAGATCTCAAACACAGAATGTATTGGTATGCAACTTAACATAGAAAAATAAGGCAATTGACTTACCACTCTGTCCAAGATTTGTCCTGCCTCCACCTGCCTTCCTACACGAGTAGTTTGGTCATACATCGTGTCTTCATCGTCGGAGGACTTGATGTTGGCGTAGTCATCTTCTATCCAGTGTAGCCTCAGGCTACAACGTGTCACACATTGGTACCAAGCTTGGTAGCGCCTATACTCATGGTTCATGTGCGGCTCGTTGTTCTCGTCCACGTTGTTGTGCAACAGCTCCCATTGTTCAATGTAGTACTGGTGGTGCTTCTCCCAATCAAAAATCTTCCTGTTCTTCTGACGATCCAACCTGCACGTCACGTAAGATGTTAGTTTCTGGCAGGTATGAAATTGATGCTGTAAAACGATGGCGCCTAAGCTATATGACGCGACTATTTGATGTAAGCTTCTCAAGAAAGGTACAGAGTGATTGAAGAAATCATACATAACAGTATCATCATATGTAAGCTTCACTATGGAAAATGTTACCATGTGGGTTCTAAAGAAAGAAGAGAAAACAGATCACGATATGGGTTGAACCCATAGTCCTATAACTTGCCGTAATGATGAGAACATGAAATGCCCATACACGCACATTCATCTCCATCCATGTACATATCACCATATTAAAAGTGCACGTATGTCATCATTACTTCATCTTATATAGGAATTAATGGAAATGGACCATCACGAGACAATTGAAATAGCAAAACACTTACTTGTGTAAGTCAACGCCAGTCGAGAACGGAGCCATTGGCCAAAGGTGTCTCGCTCCAAATTAGCGTGCAACTCTATCTGGTAGGTGAAACTCGACAGCAAATAAATAGATTAGAGGGCACCTTATCCTGTAGAAGTCGTCGTCGCACCCACACATGTTGCTCAATTGAAAAGGATGTGCCCCCTCTCCATCGTACGCCTCCACGACACCTGCAACAAGATGTTAGATGCTATACTAAACCATTTGAAACCAGCATGGGAAATAAAATTTACTTACACTAGACGCCGTGAGCGTGTCTTCCGAGCCCTTGCAACCAACTTACTAAATGAAGGCTTCTCATTGAATAACACAGGCACGCTTTGCATCTCAACAAACTCAACATATCCATAGCGATCTCTTTCCACTATGCATCCATGATATATGCTCACTAGGTTATCCATCTATTAGTTCAAACAAAAATTGAAATACAGTTCGTTTAGTCCAAAGTAGCTGCTATATAGTACCTCTCTAATAGATACTAACCAACTACATCATAAATAACTATGTCACTAGCTATCTAACTATATTTATCTCACTAACTAAATCAACTAGTTATCTAATAACTATATCTATGTCACTAGCTATCTAACTATATTTATCTAACTATATCTATCTCACTAACTAAATCAACTACCTACATCATCAAATTTACTAGAAACTACCAAATAATCAAAGGAGCACTACAATTCAAGCTAACTAAGTACATACATTGCATATTCAAAAATTTTACCAGTCCAAGTCAATGCAACGATGCGACGCGGACGCCAGGACCGGAGCAGGACAGGGACGCGGAGGACGGGATCGACGGCGAGGTCACGGCGCGCTGGGAGCAGGGGCCGTGTCGCGGGCGGGGTCGCTGGAGGGAGTGCCTATGCGCACGGCGGACGCGGCGAGCCGGGACGAGGTGGCGCGGGCCGTGAGGGGCGACGCGGGCGGCCGACACGGCGGGGGCCGGCGTGGGCGCGGGCGCGGGCTAGGGCCGTGGACGGCCAGGGCTACGCGCGGCAGCGGGAGCGGCGGTGCGGCAGCGCTGGCGACGCCCTGGCTCGGGAGCGGTAGAGATAGAGGAAGAGAAAAAGGAAAGGAGGGCCCATACGTAAGACAGGGCTTGACGCCAATAACCACGGCGACAAGCTCGGCGCCAAGATCTACGGCGTCAAGGTGCCTGCCAAGTCACCGCCACGTCTGCGTCGTGTCCAAGACCTAGCGCCAAAATCTATGACGTCGAGACGTGTAAGCTCGGCGCCACCAACGATGGTACTGAGCTAAGAGTCTAGATTTTGAAAGCATACTTCTAGGTGTATATTTATGAAAAAAAATTCAAGCAGAGGCCATGGCCCCCCTGACACGTCAAAAATATTTGGAACCCTGCCATTGCAAGCCCTCTTCAAAGCACATATACAGCACATAGTACAGATCATCGTTCTGCACTTTAGCAGGTCTCCAGCTTTCTTCCGCAGGTCTCCACTCTCCCGCATTCAAAGCCTAGGGGACAACATTCAGGTCTCGACGAGTCAACCAGCTTGTTCTTTTATTGTTTTGAGTCAGGACTTATTAGTTGGATAATAATTTTTTTTTCTCACAACAAACTAGCATCTGCTGAGCTTATCAGCTCATAAATCAATCGGCAAACGGGCTCAAGAATAAACCGCTACCCATTCCTGATACTGAAGGATGGAATTAGCGCATGCGTGGCGTCGGCCGGCGTGACAAGTTCCTGGTTCCGCCGCTGACGCAGTTCGATTACTTCCGCTACTAGATAACGAAACATGTGTTTGGTTCAGGCCGGTCCGTTAAAGGGTACCGCGTAATTGGATATCGCTCAGTTCATTGCTGATACCGCGCCTCCCTGACGTTTATCTTATTACGCCGCCGCAGTCTCTCAGCTCGAAGCCTATACCTCTCGCCCCAAATCCCTTTACTGCGTTCAACAAAACTAAGGCCTTGTTTAGATTTCAAAGTTTTTTCACTCTCTCTCCATCACATTAAATCTTTAGACATATGCATGGAATATTAAATATAGATAAAAAAATAACTAATTATATAGTTTGATTGTAAATTACGAGACGAATCTTTTGAGCCTAGTTAAACCAAGATTGGATAATAATTGTCAAATACAAACGAAAGTGTTACAGTGTCAAATACTGATTCTCAACCATCATCTAAACAAGACCTAACCAGGGAATCAATGATCCCCACGCTGGTCCCCACATCACCTGTTTCAATCTAAAGCTACAGCGAAAAATTTGTAATAATAAAGCATACCATATTATATGTTGATTGTGTAGATCTACTCACGTAGAGTCTAATAAAATCCATTTTATGATTTTTCTATGATTTACTATAATTTTTTTTTAAAATTCAGCTAAAATAAATAAAAAAGAAAAAAGACAAAACTACCTTTGAAAACCGCTTATTACCTAATTTTAGAGTTCAGGAGGAAAAATAAACTTTCGCAAAAGTTGAGGGAGTTAATATGGACTTTTTTCTATAATAACTAAGAAACAATTTGCCCCAAGTAAAACTAATGAGCCATGACTATATGATTAAGCACAGTGTTCTAAAATCACTCGCTCTTTATGCCCATGCTGGATCTGAGGTGTTTCTCCCAGCTGATTCAACCTGTAAAATCCCTAATGAAATTCTTGCCTGCAAAAAAGCAAAGCAAACATGATGCATGGCATGAATGCGCCGGCCCAATCAGAGTTCTGGTTAATTCCTTAACGAATCAGGAGCACGTCAGGACATCGCAAGTAACAAAATCTTTTTCCCTCATCATTCACTCTCCAGTTCAGGCCAAATAATCCGCAAAGCGAAAAAAACTTGTATCATGTTGAACCATTTCTAAGTTCTTAAGTAAGCCGACCCGGTATTAGAGGTCATCAAGCCCGTTTAGCTGCCAGACGACCTTACACGAAAACTGTCGTCCTGTCCTTTTACCTCCGGAACTAAATCCTGCTAGAACGCTAGTCCACCTTTTTGTTGACTTGGGAACTATCATCATCTTGCTCTTCTTCTGCACCGCCTTCCTCTGCCTCAACTTTTGACTCGTCAAACTCCAGCAGCTGCATTTGTCAGAAATGTGGTCAGAACTCAGAAGGTCCTGCATTTTCTGATACATATTTTATAACAGGCCTACTTTTGTGGGAAACAAAAGGATAAAACTTTGCAAAGCACCCCACCCCACCCCCACACAAAAAAAAAGAAGGTACGGAAATGGAACAAACGACCAGGAGCTGGAACTACAGATCGCCATCAACATTCTTGAGTTCAATCATCAACAAATGTAATAGTAATAGTTAATACCAACTCAGCATAAGGACAAGTTCTTCATGACTAACAGTAGTACTGATAGAGTGATAAGTACAGGTACCCAAATGTACAAAAATGAAAGGGCCATACGGTGCCTGAGTAAGTCAGATACTCCAAGTGAAGCAATCAGATTGCAAAACAAGAGTTATTTGTATTCTTTAAAAGACACTAGTTTTACACCCAATACTAAATTGTAGTAACTGTTCTAAGAAGATTATTTTTGCCATGAGATCCTTTTCTTGCATGCGCAAAGCTAGTTTTTAAGATGTGACATTGTTTTGTAGTAACAGCTAAGAGACAAGCATCAACCAAGCAGAAAAGTCAGGAACACAATTAGGCGCATCCAAAGAAGCATATTTACTGTGTCTAATAGTTCATCTTTTATTTAACTTTTATGCTACTGAAAGTTCAAGGCAAAGGATGAGTTAAGAGGCTAGACAAAACTTTTTCTTTGGAATGGTAGCTGCAGTAAGTGTTCAGAATCTGACCTGTTTCACTTCTCCATACCACAGACTGGGAACAGCGACGAAACCGATCACACCAGGAACGAGGTATAGTAGAGCAGGCTGCAATAAACCCCAAAAATAATCATAGTATTAATATTAGAGGGATGACAGAAACAAGGGAATCAAGACAATATAACCTGAGTAACAGAACTCACCTGTGCAGCTTGAAACCAGTTCATTACGATGATGGTCACCGTCATACCCACAGCGTATCCCAAAAATGCACTGTTGAAGTAACGGTTCTTGATACCTCTTGAGACATCAAAGCGCAAGGCAAGTGCAACAAATATACCTGGAAGCAAAAGTACAAATACATATTATGTGCTTAATGACTTGGAAACTGCCTAAATTCAGATTCAAATATCACCTTTTTTTGTATGCAACTTGAATCAATTGAAATTATAGTTTCTGTTGATACATATTGTGTGGTTCTCCAGGGGCCAGGAATGGACACAAATATTGGTTGTATTGGCTAACCTAAGGCTGCATGCAACGAGATGGCCTAAAAGTATATCTGAGCATGGACCTAGCAATATGATGCAGAGCATGATCTCAATCCAGCAGGACCAATTCGTTACAACATTGATTCCCTGTCAAGTGCTACAAAGAATACATAGATACCAAAAGTAACCCATATCATAAATCTAAAATTCTAATCAATCCCCATGAATCAACAAAAGCAAGAGCTCCATTGATACAGCATATCAGTAAATGCCACTTATAGACATTCTAACAATGTTCCAATATATAACAGTTTGGTACAGATAATCTAATCATGTAGAACAAAGTTGGCACTTGACACTCCTACAGAGGCTGATATTACCGTTCAATAAGGGAGGAAAATCCGCATCACTGCAAAGCAGAATATAACATAGCACAAGGAAAGAAATTTTTATTACTAACCAGGTATTACAATGTCACCAAGGCCAAGCATGGAGAATGGTCGTGCAGCGTCTGCAGTTGGAAACAGAAGCTGTACATAACCAAGCAAAGCCAGATCAGCTGAAGCATCAAGATGAGAAAATGGAACTAACTGACAATGGTATTAACAAAGACCAAGTTCAGTAGGAAAGAGCACCGACCTTTATCGGAGCATCAAAAGATTTAGCCACACTGACCATAACCGGAGTGAAGAACACCCAGAAAATGTCATACACAAAAAGTCCACCCTGGAAATGGAAAAGGAAAATGCATTTACATATGAATAAATGAACAGAGAATGTTTCAATGGCACTCAAAATGCAAGGGCCCAGCCCCAATTACTTCAGAACTATTAATCTATTATACACCAGGCAAAGGTTCCATATTTTAATATTCATAACATAATATGATCACCAATTCAAAGTTGCTAAGAAAAACCATTTTTTTCCAAAGTTTAATAAATATATGACAAAGTGCATGCTAAAAAACCCAAAGCATCGAATTAAATCAAATTTACCAACATGGTGACACAGCTTGGACAAATATTGCAGTCAAACAAATGTTTTGGTCAATACAGGGGAAGAACCAACAGATAGCATGATCTGAATTTTGATTATAAAATACAATTATTTAAGTGTTAGAAAATATATTGAACTCTCATGAAGATAGGGGCACAATACAATTTGACAAGAATGAGAAATTGTACACATTTAAATCCACATACAGACAACAAGCGATACTTTTAGCTTCCTATAGTGCATAGGAGATAGCTCCTTTCATAGCCAAATAAAGTAAAGATATGTTAAGACCAGATGATCCATAATAAATCATAGATATATAAAATGTTACAGTGGTGATTATGATAGTGCAGAGATAATAAAATAAGGACAGGTTTGTGACTGAAATAATGAGGATGTGTTCTTAGAAGTTATAACAGAAAATAGAAACATATAGTGTTCAGGCCAAATCAAGCAAACATTGGGAAAACCCTTACCAAGAGAATGGCTCCAGTTTTAAATGATCCCAATGACAGCATCTCAATCCCCTGCGAAATTGAAGTGTTAAGGTTCTGGTAAAATAAAAACCGGTGCGTAAAACAAATCAAATGATTTTAGCTTTTATTCCATAATCTTTAGTAATGTATATTAATGTTAAACCATGCAAACAAACCTGAATACAGAAAGCCAATCCCAGAACATTGTTTGCAAGCCAATGCTTCTTTGACGCATACCACAAGCAAAAGAAAAATCCAGGTATTGAAGCAACAATCTGGGACTTTGTGAACTCCACCGAGAGTGCTGAATTAAGAAATTCATGGGCTTAAACCATCTTCAAGAATAAAGATTATAAAGGGAGGCTACTGGCATAGTTAAATCCAATACCACTTGTCCTTGTTCTGAATTAAGAGTCTAAGACTCATAAGAAATCAAATATCAAATGCAAAGGTTGTATTAACAGTTAACACCATGACAGCCATTGTAATTGAAATCTTGTAATAAGTCTATTTCTGAGGGAGAAATGGAAGCTTCTATATCCATAAAAATGCTGTAAACAAAGAATATACATCCATGCTAGCATTTGGAGTTTCTAATGTCACAAAAATGGAAGATTCCATATCCACATGGAGAAATATCATTTTGTTCACAGTTTTTTTCTTTTATAACTATTCATAGCAGGGTTGAAAGAGTCAATGGTGAAAAAGCTCGAGTTCATTCAGTACACAAAATAATATATCAACTCTTGGTCACCAGCCACCAAATTTTTTTAAATGTGCAGCAGTACTTAAAATACAATCAAATAGTGCTCTAAAATAGCACTGAAAACATAGGTGTAGTAATAAAATCAAGATCTGCATAACTAGATCAACAAGACTAAGCACCAAAGAAAGGGAGTCAGGATCATACAGTGGATAAATGGAGCCCAGCGGATAAGTGGAGCCCGCCAGACGATGAGATTATCATTCCACTCTTTTTTGGAAGAAAACGTTTTATAGAAGGAAGCAGTGTTGCACTGCATAAGAAGGGCCTCATAAGTACAGCACATAAACACTTAAACATGTCTGCAAAAGTTGTTCCAAGAAAAAATGGACTCACGCGAGAGCAACAATGCCTAGAATGAAAAAGTAGGCAGTGAGCACAGCGTTGACCAAGTCTTTTGAGAGAAACTTGAATAGAAGAAACAGTGATAAAAGCATAGCACTTCCAACTAAGGGGAACCGCATAGCATGCTCCTTGGACATGGTCTCCTGCATAATAACAATTGCAAAAACAAATCAGTTGGTTGGATGACTTACAAGTCACAGTAACAGCCAGCAGATACATAAACACATATTACTTACAGAGGGTGGAGTTGGCTTGACAGAACGGTAGCAACCCACATAGACAGTAAGGCATGCTGTCAATACCACATTCACATTTGGGTTTACGTTGACCACAAGTGGCGCCAAGCTCAGACCTGCATATTGTAAAATACATATGCTGCTGAGGTCAGCACGCGCTCTTTATATCAAAGGGAAAGGAAGAATGTAAGGAGCACTGTAAAGGCAGTGATGGCTCAACTGCACAATTAACGTACCGGCAAGAGCCAAATTGGCAGCTCGTTCATGCGTCCTCATTGTTCGGAAACAATCTGGGAGACTAGCAAGGTGCCCTTTGTTGGAATATCAAAATGAACCTGCGAAGATGATGATGCACAAGAGGTGTTATCATCGGCGACATACAAATAATGAGTTAGCAGAGCAAGTTCTGATCTGAAGCAGCTAGTGTTTAAGTTTTTGATCGAACAATCAGTAATGCTAACAGTGGAGGAAACATCTAACAGTAGAACAGATGTAATTTTATCCAATTTGTTTTACATTTAGAGTCCACAATCCAGAAGCTGAGTGTTTTGTTCAGAAGTACAGAATGCTTCAGTTATTCGCACTACCGGATGAAACTGAGCAAGAATCATCGTATTGCTGCGTACCTACTCTTTTGTAGGAGCACAAGTCAATCGATTGTGCTACCAGAGCTACAGACAGAGCAAGGTAAAACAAAAGGCAAAAAAAATGATGGATGGATCATATACAGGAGCTAGCCGTCGCTTCAATGGCAGATCTCACTCTACCGGATGCAACTCTACAAAAGAAAAGAGGAAACATGCAACTCTACATAGCAGAGGGAACACCAGGATGCAACCCGACAAGATCTGACTCTACCGGATCTGTGGGAGAAGAAAGGTGAAATCGAAACCGTAGACTAAAAAGAAGTGAAGCATCAGAGCAGTGGAGATGGAAGGAAGAGGAGGGGGAGGGAGAGGCTCACCGGAGCGGATTCTACCAGGTCTGCCGGAGTGCAGTGGATGGCTGGATGAGGAAGACGATGTCGCGGATGCGGCAGGGGCGACGACGA
This sequence comes from Miscanthus lutarioriparius, assembly GCA_904845875.1. Lineage (NCBI taxonomy): Eukaryota > Viridiplantae > Streptophyta > Magnoliopsida > Poales > Poaceae > Miscanthus > Miscanthus lutarioriparius. The sequence continues at coordinate 127,699,663 of CAJGYO010000001.1, forward strand.
GGAGGCGTCCGGAGCGGCGACGAGGAGGAGGAGGCCGGAGAGGCGACGACGACGAGGCGGCCAGAGCGGCGCCGATCGAAGCGGCACCGGCGAGGCGGGGTGCGCAGCGCGCTCGCACGCGAGAGGCAGAGCTCGGTCTCTCCACAGCTCCGGTGGGGATTTCTTTTGCCTTTTTTTTTAGCAAAGGGATTTTCTTTTGCCTGCGTATATTTATTTATTTTTTTTATGAGGGGAGCCTGCGTATTCACCTATGTTGGTCCGTCACCCACTGACCCACGTCAATACTCGAGCAGCCAAATGCATATTCGGGCCGAAAGCGGGAGCTCACTCCGATTGGGCTTTGTTCCACGTCACACGTAGTTTAAGGGCCGATCCACGCCAATACCCGAGCAGCCAAACAAGGTCTAACACTGTAACCTAGCCCATTTATACATAGTGGGTTGAACAATCCAACCCGAATATTCCGAGTGGCAACCCACATCCACATCGGCCGCATCGGGTGGGTATCGGCGCCTCGCAGCTCGTCCTCCTGCTCCTCTGCAACCAGATCCCCGCCGCCGCCGTCCCCCCTGCTCCTTCGCAAAGGACACGTTTGGTTGCCTTGTCTAGCCAGGTCCGTTCTCGGGAAACAGGCCATCGGTGGCCAGGCTGAGAGCATGCAAGTGATGTTTTGTTTGGTTGCTAGGATCCATGCATACAGGCTACACCGAGCAAGTGATTGGTTGCCTAGATGCCTGCATCTCCCCTCTCTATCGTGCGCACCCCATGTGCTCCCACCCGCACTGCGCCAGCTGTAACACCCTGGTATTAAGCATGCATTTGACATTGACATTGCATTAGCACAAGTATCATTGATCATTCATGAACATGAGCATCTCAAATTTTATCTCTATGATTGCTTATATCACAGGTATTGTCACTAAATGTCTTGCATATGCTAGGGTTTACCCGTGACCAATGTATATAATGTTTGTAGGACCTTAGGGGTACCTTAAACATGTTTAGAATGTCCTATGGAACAACTTCCAATTGGCCTCTAAATCATGGTTATAGTGTAAGTTACCATTTTCAAGTTATATGTTTGACCTAAGTTGAACTATAGCATAGAGTATTTGCATGGCAGTGCACCCTTAAGCAAAGTTGTAGTACTCGACTAGGGTAACAACTTTTATTTTTGGGTTAAGACCTAATTCGGTGCATAGCTTACTCAAAAATAGCACACAAATAACAATATAATTACTATTTTTGACTTTGAAAATTTTCTAAGTCTGAGACCGGTTTTCAATTTCAATAAACCGTACTTTGGAGCTTTGTATTTTGAAAACTAGGATGAATTAGATGTTGCTCTCTAAAGCAAAGTTAGAGTTTACATGTAGCTCTACAACTTTGATTATTACGGGTTTCGCTGAATCGCCACGGATTTGGAGCTAGACGATTGTAAAGTCTCGCTATCAGGCGCTGTCATCGGCTCTGACCGTCGTGGCCGCCACATGGCGGCCGTACACCGGCGATGGCCCGACCGGTCTGGTCGAAGCGTGCACAAAGGCGTCGCGCCCCTGCATCACTTCACTCACCCACTCGCACTTCCTCTCTCTCACTTTGCCTTGCCGAAGTGGAACGCCGTGCTCGCCATTGCTGCCACCGTGTTCCGTCGTGCCCACTCACCGCCGTCGCTGCACCACTGCCCAATCCAGCTCACCAGTAGCTCTGCCATCGTCACCTCTTCCACCCTAACTCGATAGCCCCGCTTGCCGAGCCAGGGTAAGGGCGCATTTTGCATCGTCGTCGCCACGATCTCATCGGAGCGCCACCGTGTGCTCGGCTCACCATGGCCGCGCCTTTCCACCAAACCTCCGGCCCTCCTTTTCTCCGATCTGTAGTCGCTTTGTGGTCCTTACGCTTAGGTAGGAGCTTGACTTGATGTTACTGCACGGTTGTGCGGGAACACACCATCGCTCCCGCCGCGTCTGCCATGGCCTCCGTGACACTCGAGCTCACCGTTGCCAAGCTAGCCCATCGCCTCCCTTCTTACTCATGCGCCTTAGATTGAGTACGCCTAGACTTAACGGATGGCAAGACGGAGACCTGCCTTTCACCGCCGTCTAGCAGGAACGACGAGAGCACCATCGCGCTCTGTGCGCCGCCGCCGTGGCATGCATGCGGTCGGAGCTCACCGCTGCCTCACCGGAACCCCTAACCACCCTAGATAGCTTCTCTAACATTCCACGAAGCCGTAGCGCACCTCACCGGAGCCCGTGATGGCCGGAGAATGCCAGTGTACCACGGCGCTACCTCCGTCGTCCGCCATTGCCGTCGGCGAGCTGTCTCCGGTGAACCCTAGGTCGCGTAGTCACTACCTATCGACGCGTCTCGATGTGGGGAACACATAGGTGTCACCGTCGTCGCCGATGATCTCGCCGCCGATGAGATATCGCTAGCTGGAGCACCTCCTCTGCTTTGTATCGCTGACGCGTGGGTCCTACTAACCACCGGGCCCCATGTGTCAATCATTGTGTGTCTTGGATTTCTTATTTGTTTTCACAGATTTAAATGTATATTTTAAAAATTCATAAGTAGAGTTGTAGATATCCAAATGGAGTGAACCAAATTTTGTTGGATTCATCATGAAGTGTAGTATTTGATAAAAATATGAAACCTATTGTTTGGGATGTTTTTCTAGGAGAATTAAATGGAGCTAGATAAGTGCTTTTAAATTGTTTGCAATCTTGTAAAGTGCATAACTCGAGCTAGGAAAGTGATAAAATTGTGATTCTAATTTTGCTGATCTTGTGTTGACTTGCTATAGTTTGGAAAAATGTTAAACTTGCAGTACACTTGATTGGAGTTTGGTCTTTCTATTTATCTTTTAATAAATGGTGCTTTCCGAGGAAATTCATAAGGATAAAAATAAGTAATATATTGCCATGCAAATTTTTGTACAGTGTTAATGGGCTTTAGGGAAGCTAAGAAAAAGATGAAATCTATTGTTTGACACTTTTCAATAGGGATAACTATTTTCACTAAAATCAGCCCTTATAACTTGTCATTTATGTAGAGGGTGTTGTACTTGTCTATTTGGTATGAAATTTTTACAATAGCCTGTTGGGATGATATATGAACCACTGTAATTTTCTCAGAATTTATTGTGCACTTTTGATATATTTTCTTTATTTCACCTTAGTGTCGAAATAAATTGATAAAAGCATTTAAATAAATTATTTGTGCTTGACCATCATATCTGCTAGAGTCTGTATGTTGCCTATGAACTATTGGTACCTTTGGTTGTGCCCAATTTTAATTGCTTATATGTAGTGAAATATTATTTTGCTCTATAATTCATTTATAGAAGTTGTTTGGACAGATTCTGTTGCTAGATGTGTTGCATAGGCCAAATGAAGTTTGCTGTAAAAATGGTGAATAACAAAGTTGTAGGAAATTTCTTTATATAGCTTGTGTCAAAACTTCAGGGCAATAGGCCAAATAGTTTCGGAGTTATGGTTGTTAGAAGTTGATCTCCCGAAATACTTACTCTCTGAAATTTCTGGACAGAATGGAAAGTTTACCTATTTTGGCTAAGATAGTAGTTGAATAAGCTTTTAGTGATTAAATGAAAGTTGTAGGCAATTTTATAAGATCTCCAGAAAGTCCAAGATCATAGGTTTTGGATGAGTAGAACTCCAATTATGATCTAAACTCGTAGCTGTTGTGTTGCGGTCCAGAAATGGACTTAGCGTGGATTCTTGGAAATTCTAGAGAAGAGTTATGCACCTACTCGGTAAATAAGAATTTAACCTTGTTATCATCATAATGACCTAATATAATAGTCATCATTTTGCTTGTGTGGCTATAAATAGAGGGGTATAACGGCTCCCGCGCAAACAACTCCAAGGGGTATAACGGCTCTTTTTGCTTGTGTGGCTATAAATAGAGGGTGTGGCCGGCCTTAGCCACTCTCTTGGCACCTCGTACACTTGTGCACACCCTTTGGAAGCTGAGCAACACACTCCACTCACTTGTTCACTTGATTTCATCATCCTGAGTGAGATTGGAGAGCCTCTGGTACATTGCATTGAGTTGCATCATCTTATGGCACTAGTTGGGTGATTTGGCTGGTTGTGAGCTTATTACTCTTGGTGTTTGCCGACATCTAGATGGCCCGATGATTGGAGGAAAGTTGAGCGGAGTTGGTGATTGTCTCCGGCCTCGATCGGTTGTTTGTGAGGGGTCTTGTGCCTTTCCCGGCGGAGCGCCAAAGGCAACTCTAGTAAATTGCTCATGTCATTGAGCTATCACACTTGTTGGTAGGTTTCTGTGGTGTCCAATTGTATGGACAAGGTTTGAGCAACACATCTTAGCCGCTGAACCACCAAGTGTTGGTCGACACAACGGGGACTAGCGTGCCGACAAGCACGTGAACCTCGGGAGAAAAATCGCTTGTCTTTTGCCATTGGCATTCTCCCAGTGATTGTATTGATGATCATATTGTGATTGGTTCATCCCTCTACATGGCGGTATAAACATCCCACTCTTTCCTTTACTTACTTGCAAAGTAGTTGTAACAAGCTCTTTAGTATAACTAGTTTTGAGAGCTTGTTTGCTTGCTGGTTTAGTATCATCTAGTGGAGCTCTTTAATGTAGACTTGTTGAGAGCTCTTAGTGAGTAGTGACATAGTCATTGTTTGTGCCTAATGATCATACAAATTAGAATTGTTGAATAGGTGGCTTGCAACTCTTGTAGAGTTAGAGCAAAATTGTATTTCGTCATTTAGTGTACTAACCTCTTGCTCTAGTGTATTTGTAGAAGTTTTTATAGGCTATTCACCCCACTCTAGTTATTTAGGACCTTTCAGTGCGCTCTCCGCCGGCGCCAGCACTATCGCCACTACTTGTTGATTACAATATCACAAGTTCTATGTGGAGTGTGAGAACAGTTCACTTTACCTTCATGATTTCCTGGGACCACAAATTTCGCTGAGCTTTATATACTCCCTGTTAAAGCGCCTTTTGGTTTTCTATGTTAAGTTTTCTATAGTGATTTGCAATAAGGTGCTAGCTATATGTATGAGCATTCAGATCTGGAAAGTAACTGTAACCTGTCAGAAGTTGCACTTTAGCATTTGGACACAAGAAATGCAGAGTTCTTCCATTCATTTTGGTGAAAGCTAAAATCTTTACAGCAGGATAAATTATGTACATTTATAAATATTGCTAACTGGAAGGCAAGATGCTAAGTTCATCATTGCTGATTTGTTAATTTCTTTTTCTAACTCCTCTCATAATTCATAGATAATTTTTTAATTTCAATCTTATTTTCCTTGGTCAACCAGATTTGGTAGAGTTGGCTCTATAGTATTGGCAATTCATGATGCAAGTGACGTTTTCCTGGAAGTAGGGAAGATTGAAAAGTGCCAGAGTATAGAGTTTGTCATTTTTATCTTTGTTTCAGTAAGTTCCACTCATGTAGCTGTTTATGTAGTTAAATTGTTAAATTAAGTGATTGTTAAGAAGATCCCCTAAAGATAAAATAGAACCCTAATTTGCTTCTATCAAGAATTGTTGAATCCACTCTACTTATTAGTTCGCCATTTCACTCCGCATAAACCTAGTAATGTCAAGTATTTACTGTTTTTCACTTTGTATTTGCAAATTACCTAGTAATGTCAAGTTAAAAACATTTGACTTTTTGAAAAAAATAAAAATGACACTTATTTTGAGACGTAGAGAGTACTCTCCAAGCCTTTGGATTCCTGGTAAAACTGAACGAACAAGGCCTTTAACGTGTACTTTTCCTCTCTTTTCCGTTTTGCCTCCAACAAGATGGCTTGTCGACGTGAACAACAAGCGCATCCTCTAATACAGAAGTACCAGCTATAGCAAATCCCAATCCTCCTGAAAAAACTAATATTTTTTTCTAAATAAAAAAAATTCTAGCAGCCCTCAACGATTAATAAAGTGAAAAAAAAAATCATTGCTAGTTGTCTACCAAAGCAAAACATCTCAAGGACGTGTTTGAATATTCATGTATCTATCTCAATCCACACATGTTGGAATAGATTAGAGTGAAACTTATCCTAATTTTCACTTCAATCCCCTTCGCCACGTATGGATTAAGATGAACGCATGTGTATGCAAACAAGGTCTAAGAGGACTGATAATAGCTCGTGGCGTTGAAGTTGATAGAATCGACGATCCTGATGATCTGCTCCAGCGCGCTCTTGTCGTTGAGCATGCCGGAGTGCGACACCCTGGGCAGCTCCACCACCTCGACGACCTGCGTGGGCGAGTCGGACCACGCCTTGATCGGGCCCACGAGGCTGGCCAGGTTCACCGTCCCGTCCCCGTCGCCGTAGACCACCTCCTCGGGGTCCTCGTCGAAGCCGCCGTCGCCGTACACGAGGCTCTCCACCGTGTCGACGCCGGTGCCCACCAGGCACGTGACGGGCACGCCGGGCTCCGGCAGGGCCTCGACGAGCGGGCGTATCCGCGCGCGGTACGGCTCCACGCCTTCCTCGAAGCCGATGTCCCGGAGGAACTGCGTCATGTTCTTGGCGGAGTAGGAGCGGTTGTGGCTCCGCGACACCACCAGCGTGGTGTTGCCGAACACCTTGGGCGTCGGCAGCAGCCACAGGTTGCTCTCGGCGGTCCGCTGCTCGTCGCGGATGAGGGACGCGTCGACGAAGGGCACCCTGAGCGTGTTGCCGGAGGCAAAGGTGAGCATCTCCTGCACCGACCCGCCCCACGGCGGCGTGGAGAGCGTTACGAGGCGCCGCACGTGCGCCGCGCGCCACTGCGGCGGGCTGCGCGCCAGCAGCTGCAGCGCGAACAGGCCGCCCAGGCTGTGCGCCACCAGGATCGCGGGCCGCCCGCCGTTGGCCGCGCACGCCGACTCCACCAGCAGCCTGAGCCGCTGCAGGTACCCGCTGCCCACCTGCGACGGGTGCCCCGGCCCGGCCAGCCCGTACCGGAAGTCGTACGGCGCGCCGAACAGGTCGCGGCCCTCCTCGTAGCCGGCCTTCTCCTCCAGCGTGGTCGCCAGAGTGTTCATGTACCCCGTCAGGAGCCTGCACAGCACGCGTCAAAGTGTTCATCATCACGTCACGTCACGTCACCGACGCGTCAACTGTGCGAATGGGAAATTCTTATCGGAGTACTCCTACTTGAGGTTGGGGTCGAGGTAGCGGAGGGTGGAGGTGGAGCCGAAGTCGGAGACCCTGGTCTCGACGCCGGGCGCGTTGCGGTAGTCGTCGGCGTCGGCGTCGTAGGAGAGCGTCATCCGCTCGGCGAAGCACCTGGTGAGCGGCGCGACCAGCACGGAGGGGTCGAACCAGAGGCGGAACCAGCCGCCGCGGCCGCGCACGAGTGGCCACACCCGGCAAACCAGGCTGGACGGCTTGTAGTCCTCCGTCAGCCGCGCCTCCAGCTGGTTGCCGCCCGCGCCCGGGATCAGCACCACCGGGTGCCGCTGCTGCTCCGCCACAGCGCCAGCCGTCCCGGCGCCCGCCCTCGCCGCCGCCGACACGCACAAGGACGAGCTCAGCGACAGCATGACCACCATCGTCGTCGCCACTGCTGGCACGCGGACGCGGGCCAGCCAAAGGCGCCTCCCCATGTCCATGCTCCGACGCTTGGATTTTTGTCTCCGGCCTTTTTGCTTTTGGATCAGGTGGTCACTGCTCTTGTAACTTGTTGTGTGGTGACGACGGTGCTCTCGGAGCCACTGACTGGCGACGCTACTTGGATCCCTTGAGGCCGCTCAAGAAGGCCCATATGAGGGAGCGGTGACGGTAGTGGTTACGTCGTCCTTGCAGCAGTGGGTAGGCAGGCACGCATCTAACCAGAGCATGCACGTTGGAATCGAGCTCGTGTCAGAGTAATTATACCGTGGTTATGTGAGGACAGCGACTAAATTCAATGCCCCTGTACCGTCACCTGTACGCGGTGCGTGTAGACTTGGAGGGCCCTGCTGTCGCCGGGTCTAGGGCGCGAGCGAGGCTGTCGCCTGTCGGTCACGCGATCCCGGCGGTTGGGAAGCGTGTACCGGAGCACGAACCGGCTGCCTTTGCTCGCCGGACACGATCGGGGCGGCGGACGCGTACCGCGTACGTACGTGTGCTTTGCATATAATTGCATCAATCATCGTCGCACGGATGACGGATCCAGCGGCTCTAATCATCTGGCTCGGTCGGATCTATAGGGACGACGAGGAGATGCAGCCATGAAGGTCCCCGACGTACTCCCGTGAGGCCGTGACTCTCCCGCAGGTCGCTGCAGCTGATGGGACATGGCAGCTGCCTTCAGGCTGCGGCATTATTGGGGGAAGGAATGCTGCTACGCTAAAGCAAACCGCTTGGATAACCGACGACGAGGACAGGGACAGGGACAGGCCTTGGGCTTGCTCGGTTTGAATCCATGCGCTTCGGATCCAGGCATTGTCGGACTGGGCCGCTACGGCTAACCTTTGTGCTGGGCTGCTGGATATGGGCCTCATCTGCTAGGCTTCCGAAGGTCGTACACAGAATCTGTACATAGTTTGGAATATTTCTCCTTCTTTTTCTTCGTTTCAAGAAAATGTTTGTTCTAGCATTTATTTGTTCGATTCTTTCTTGTTTGAAGAAAATGTACCCGTGACTCAGGAATGAACGTCTTTTGGTCTGGCCTGTACTTGAGCCATGCGCTCATGCATTTATTTGTTTTTTTAGTTATACCGTACTCGTATTAGTTGCAATATTAGGTAATTTGCACGTACAACTCTTTTTTTTTTTGTTAAATCTTTATTAAATGTGGCTTTAAATAGCCAGCTTGCATGGTATTTTGCTTGCTGAAATGCTTGACGTGACTGCTACGTTCTCCAGGAACCGCGGTAGCAACTTGGCACTGTACATCCACATGGCTGCAATTTTTTTCTTGTCTCTGCACACGGCACAGTACATTTGCACCGTATTACACAAGATGTCAAGATGTTTGTTGCGTTGCTAGTAACGAACTGGCCGGGGGGGAATCGTCAAACCCGTGTCCGTTGACCTCAACTCATGCTAGCGTAAACAAATCCCGTTTATATTTATATAATATAGCTTGATTATTCTTTCGTCAGGGTCAGGGCGACCGACTGAGTAGTGAGTACTGACCCCGTCCGCCCGTCGATCTGTGCGACTTCAAGAGTCCAGACAATGAGACAAGCTGGGCCTCCCGCCCGTCTGACTTGAACAGGCCAATGGCCAAACCAAGACCCCCAGGCCAACAACATGCCGTGCCAGCCTCGTGAGTTCAGTCACGCGCAACCAACTGGGGCACCCGGTCAGAACTCACGTACTCCCTAGCGAGTCCGTAGCCCTCCAGAGACAAGCCACTCCCCGTAGAACGAGTCGCATGTTCTCCACCTATATATAACACATCAAAGCCCCAGGTAACTGCAGGACACTCGTGTACCGTGTCACCGTGTGCACCACTTCCAAGTGCCTGCCGCCACCTCGATCGCTCCCAAGAGCACAGCTACGTACGACGTGCAAGACAGCAAGAAGCAACAACCCGTACGTACGTTTGATCCATCCCTCGAGGCCAGCAGACGACCATGGCGGCGGCGGCGACGACGCCGGCGGCGAGCAGGGGGCCGACGCGCGCGCTGGCCATCCTAGGGCGGTGCGCGCGCGCGCCGTTCCGCGTCCTGCTCCGCGCGCGGGACCTGTACGTGAGCCGGCTGGCGGCCTGCGCGGGGCGGCGCCGGGGAGGCCTGGGCCCCGTGGGGCTGGTGGCGATGCCGCGGTGCCAGAGCCACGGGTTCTACCGCTCGGCGGCGGGCGGCGGCACCGACGAGGACGTGCGGGAGCTCATCAGGGCGGCCACCCGCGCCGGCCCGCCCAGGGTCGGGCCGCGGAGCCAGAGCGTGGCCATCGGCCGGATCGACGAGGACAGCCCGTGCGAGTTCGGGCTGGACCACGAGGAGAGGGCGCAGGCGCTGATGGGGCCCAGGAGCAAGAGCTGCGCCGTGGGGCCGTCGGCCAGGACGGTGGCTCGCAGTCGCAGGGCTGCTGGCATCGCGGCGGCTTAAGCTCAGGTTCAACGCCGGCCGGCGTTGCGTTGCACCCGAAAATCTGCTTGCACTGTGTACTAGTACCACAATATAAATGTGTTGTTTGGTGAAAGAAACGCAAAAACAAAAATACTATACGTGACGTACACGTCCGTCTGAGGGCTCCTAATTTGGTACATATTCGGCTCTTCAGCTGTTGATCTACTGTGGTTCACTGTTCACTTATACTGCATTAGAGGCGACGAAGCCTCTAAAACTTGGGGGGGTTTTTTAATAACATAAAACATGGTTGTGTTCACCACGTACCAGTGTTATTGTATACCAAGACCAAATAGGGCCTCCGTGTCTCGCTGCCGACTGTGAACGAAAGTTGTCTGCAATTTCCAAACGATCAGGCAAAACCCTGTCACGTTCACGCACTGCTAAAAAAGGATTCGCAGTAACATCACCTTTTTTCAGGGCGACTCTGCACGTACTACTACAAAAAGAATCCGCAGCAACGCTACATTTTTTTTTTCAACTCTATATTAGGCCGCCCCCTATAAACGGTGGTCAAATGAACGGTCCCTATACATTCATTTGTAATCAGTCGCCCCTATAAATAACCTGATTTATAGGCGCTGCTCAATATTCCGCCACCCCTACGAATAGACGCCGAATAATAAAAATTAAACACTAAAATTTATTTTTTTTTCAAACGACCTCAGATGGAGAAATAAACAAAATAAAAGTTGTAGATCTTGAAAAGTTATGAATCTTTGTTGTTTACAACTTTTTCATTTGAAATCATTTACTGCTTCAAAATGATATTTTAAATTCAATATTAAAATTGTTGAATAACTCTAATGTCTCTTTTTAATATGTAGCTAAAACTTGTAACTAGTCTTTCTCCCTCGTACCAACTTTAAATTTGATGTTTTTTCCTAATTTTTTCTAAAATCATGATCTATCAAATTATTATATTCTTACAGCTATTATTTTGTCCATATTTTCATATAACTGTGTTTTATCTATTTGAATTTTGAATTTCAAAAAATAGCAACTTCAAACGATATTTTGAAATATTAAATGATTTCAGTAGAAAAAAGTCATAAACATAAAAGTTGTAGAACTCATCAAGATCTACAACTTTTATTTTGGTTATTTCTTCATCCGACAAAGTGGTTGTTTACACCAAAATTTAAGAAGAAGAACGCGGGAACTCGAAGTTTTCAAGATTGTATCAATTAAGGAATCGATTGAATAAGGATCGATATCTGCTGATTCAGATACGACACTAGAATCGGCTCTCTTCGAATGACGTCAGCATATAACGACAATGAGCTACGGTTGACGTCAGGGAATTCATATCGAACTCCACAAAAAGGAAAAGATTAGGGTCCAAGTTATCTTAAGTTAGGAATATTTTCTTTTTCAATGAATCGTGCTTGAGTAGGATTCATGCTTAGGCTTCGAGTATAAATATCAAACCCCGGCTATTATAAAAATGACATCAATCCAATCAATACAAGTTACTTTTTTTTGCTTCACGTCAACCCTTAGGAGTAGGAGTAGCTTAGATCTCGGTGAATTTTTCAACAAACAGGGCTGCATCGGTCTAGCCAACCTCCGACTTGTTTATAAGTATCGTCATGGCTTATACTTCTATTTATACTGCTACATCAGTTAAGTTCAACCTCCACTGTGAACTTTAGTATAAGTTAGTTATCGACTCTTATCTAGTTCAGGTATGGCTGCATCGGTTAAGTTTGACCTCCACTGCTCGAATTAGATTAAGGTCAAGTTATTGGCTCTACCTAAAAGTGGCATCCTTTAGGTAGATTCATTAAGTTACCGATCTTGCTGATGTGCTTATTGTTCTTTAGTTTTTAGCAACATCAATCTGCCCGATTGAAATCGATCTAGATTGGCCTTATATTCTTTTAGTCCGTCGTTTGCTTTGTTACAACACGATGTTTCTTACTTTGAGCGACAGGTTACGTTTTATCGGCTGTTTTACTTCAACTTTGATCGTGCATAGTACACAGTTAAGGCACGTATGCTCTTGAAGAGGTTTGCTAGCTAATTAAATCTACTCTATAGTTCGCTATTATGGCTGCAATGATCCGGTCGATCCCACTGATGGCACTTTAGATTGGAGGATGCTAGTTGGTAGATTTATTCTCGATCAGGCCTGACCTCAACTGTTTGCTATGTCTGTATCGGCTAAATAGCCGATCGTCTATGCTTTAACGCCTCCAGTGTGTCTCTATGATTCTGTTAAATGTGTATAGATCTGTGTACTTTAAAAGTTTGATTTATTGTCTTTGTCACGGCTGCCATCGATCCGGTCAAACCCCACTGTTAGAGACAACAGGTTAAATCTGATGAGTTTATAGATTTGTTCATGTTAAATAATCGATTGTTAACTTGCTGTAGTCCCTTTTCACCTGAATCGGCTATTTCCTCGAGCTTTCACACACATAGCATGTCTTTCGAAAAGGCTGTCAACGTATAGATGGTTTTACGAATTCTTCGGTTTTAGTTTGTTATTATCATCAAAGTTGTCATCGATCCGGTCGAACCTCACTGTTGATGATAGCGGATTAGATTCGGAGCGTTTATAAAACTATTCATATTAGATAGTTGATTTGTTTGCATATTATATCCCTTCTCGTCAGACTCATCGACTTAATGCTTCATTCTGATTATATTTTGTCTAGCTGATGATTTTACTTACATCTGTATGCACCATATTCGTCATCATAAAAATAATCACAACCCGCGAGTGTTACAATCCTTAACAGTCGATTTTCTTCTCGTGTCGGCTATTCGATCGATTTTTTCCGTCTGGCTGTTGGCCCACTAGATCATCGGTGTTGCCGACCACTCACCAGCGCTGCTGACCACGACTAACGTTGTCTGGCCACACACTATAACTAGAGGGAGGACAACGATAGTTCGTGGTCGGCATCGCTAGTGCATGCTCGACAACATTAGTGAGTGGTCGGACATCTCCGTGCTAAAGATCCAGTGGGTTAACACTGGCTGCTCCCGAAGTGGCACACTTGGAACTGTCTGGACAAGACCGGCATGTTCTACCTTAAATTACTGATAAACTTTTTCTTATTGTCAATTGTAGGTCAAATTGACTGGCACGCCATCGGGAGGAATTCGTAGGGTCGACTGGTCCTGCGTTGAAGCTAAACGGATCTCTAGCCTTTCGGCTTGCTGTGTGCTCGGCGCATCGACACGTTTTTACGCCAACAGTGGTAATAACATTATTCACAAAATTTACATATCTCTCTTATAGTTTCATAAACGTCTAGGAAGGATATATAAAATTTGTGAACAATGTTACTACTACTATATCGGATAAATAAATGACTAGTTATAGATTTTAGAAAGTTATAAAACTTTGTAGTTGACTACTTTTTTAATTGAATTCATTTTATCAAGAAAAACTACGTTTAAATTTCTAAAATTTAAAATTTAGATTTTTTAAACGATCTCAGATAAAGAAACGACCAAAATGAAAGCTGTAGATCTAAAAAACTATACAACTTTTTAGTTGATAACTTTTTAATTTGAAATCATCTTGTCAAGGAAAAATTACGTTTGAATTTATAAAATTTAAAATTTGAATTTTTTTAAATGACCTCGGATGGACAAACAGCCAAAACGAAAGTTGTAGATCTCAAAAAGTTATTAAACTTTGTAGTTGACAACTTTTTAATTTGAATTCATCTCGTCAAGAAAAACTACATTTGAATTTTTAAAATTTGAAATTCATTTGAATTAGTTTAGGACTTCAAACAATCAATTTAAACTCGGTTTAGGATAATATGTGGGAACCAAAATCCAACGTAAACACACGTGACTGTGAGATGCAGTGGTAGAGGAAGGAACGTGTGAGGGGGAGGTCACGTGTTCGCTTCCCAGCAGACGTGAAGTCTCAAAAATCGCGCAAAAAAAATGCCACGGAGCAGGTGTGGGGCCTCCTCGAATTAAAAAAATTACTATTTTTTCATAATTTTTTAAAAATTAATTTGTAGGGGCGGCTGCCACCTCTGCAAATCGTCAGCCGCATTCCGGGCAGGTACATTGCTCAAATGATCGTCTCAATTAAATGTGTCGTGAAGAAACCGCCTCTTAAGTAAAAATTTAGGATCGTTATTAGATAGCTCATGTACAATTGAATTAGGTTTCATCGCCACACAGCTCATAATATTTATTTGTTATAATATGCACAAATTTAAAATTATGAACAGATAAAAACAATTTTTAAAAAGCCATTGTCCTAACAATTCTAATAAATAGTGAATCTATTAGATCACTATAGTGTCCGGAGACAAATGTATCCCAGCCAATCTGATGGGTTTTCAAAACAAAAAAAGTTTTCAGGACCCGATGTGGAGGCCTTTTTTCACAATTGAATTGGGTACCCGATCCCTGTGCACCCCCATGTTAGATGATCGACATGTTGTAGAACAGAATATCAAGCGGAAACCAGGCAGCATGCGTGGAACCTAAATTTAGAAAGCCAAGGACAACAACACGCAGGGACTCAGGTGTTGCAGATTTTACTGGACGTGAAATTTGGTTACCTATACACATGTCAACAATCCACCGTAGGGGTGCACAGGTGATGGTTTGGACCCAGGGTCCACCCTATTTAATTTCTTTTTTTCTACCTAATTCTCCTAACAATGCATTACTGCCATGGAATCCGGATCCCACTGGACCATACCTAACAACCAAACACGATACCGAGCTGATGAAGCCACATTTTTAGGACTAAGGTTGTTTTTGGCAGGGTTTTGGCTTCTCAAAAAATGTTGAAGTCAGAAAAAAAAATTCATATTTTTGCAGTTTTGGTTTATAGGCCAAAACGGCTTCGGCTACATCACTTTTTGCTTGATTTTGGCTTCACAATCCGTTTTCGCATGTGAATGTTTGATATGGCTCCCCTAAGCTACAAAAGCTATAGGTGGAGCCCTTCTAGAAGCCCTCCAAAGAGCACCTTAATCGGTTCCTTGAGATGTGCTAGAAGAAGATGGAGAGACATATGCTTCCATGCAGTTGTGTGGATGAAGATTGAGCCGGTGAAGTAGAGCATTGAGAAACCATTCAAATTTCTCTGATTAAAAATTAGATTATTATTCCCTGACCGACTCGATTTTATGCGGAATAGTTCCATCAGTTCTCGATATGCGTCTCAACAAACTAAGGAACAACACACTTAGCTGTCACTCACATAATTAAATGAACATTCATGGATACATGAGAGGGCAGAATTTTAAATGTTTATTACAAGCATCAAGCTAGTCCTAAATAGACAAAGAGGCGAACGAAGGTCGACGAAGACGATGCAAACATTTAAGCTGCAGCCGCAGCGGCACTGTAGCAGCAGCAACAGCTGGCTGCTGCTTTAGTGGAGCCAAACGTATCTTGTAAAGATTTAAGTCTATATTATTGGTTTCGATTAATTTGAATTTGTATATATTTAAGTGCAATTCTTTGCTTTTTTCAACGTTTTTTAACATTAGATGGTATTTTTTAACATTAGATTGTATGGTATTGTGAGGTAGTAGCATTGGGATACTAAAATCTATGTAGGATCATACGAAACCTTCATATAGATCGTGATATTATAAAAAATAAAAAATATGGTATGATCGATATAGTTTCATCTCGATATCCCTTCATTCTAAGTTATAAGTAGTTCTTTCTTTTCTCGATATATAATCTATAAGCTGTTTATATAGTTTTTACAGTGCAGCTAGATATCATGTATGAACAGTAGTGACCTAACATTCCACGAGGGGGATCGAGATACAAGATTTTGTTGCAGACGATCACCACTCATCGGTCACCATTGACCTATTTTTTTTTTCGAGTTTCCCACCCCCACTCGTCCGCTTCGTCTTCACTTGGCCTCGGTTGTTCAGTATCTGTGAGCTGTAACGAACACCCACACCCGCCATTTGCACGGAGCGACGTCGGTGCAGCCGCTGAGACGCGCAGGTGTGACTGTGCGAGAGAGACCATGGTCCGCTTATCCCGCATCACCTGCTCCTCGGCGGCGGCTCCTCCTCCTTCGATGACGACAAGGTTGGCGAGGAGATCGAGTCGGTGCCCCCGCTCAGCGTCGGCGAGGAGCGCAGCATTAGCTCGTCGGGGATCCGCAAGCGCCTCCTACGCGCCGGCCAGGGATGGGCCACTCCCTTGCCTCCCGACGAGGTCTCAGGTTTCCCCCCTCCCCTACTCTCGTCCCATTACTCCTATACCCACAACACATCGATTTGTTCGCCGCTTCGTTCCATCCTGATTTGGACTTGGTTTTGCAGTGCATTACGTTGGGTCGCTCCCCGACGGCACGCTGTTTGCGTCGACGAGGGAATGAGAGCCCCGCACGATCAATCTTGGCAGTGGTAAGGATTCGCTTTCGATTGTCAATGCCAATTTTGACATTCCATTGCTCATATCCAGTTTAATCAAGTAAATGTTGATGCTCTGCTAGTCTTGTTTGCACGACCGCCTCATCTGTGGAACCTCGGGAACTAGTCACGCTTACACTACAACATGATAAAGTTTTTGAGACGTTTGGGTTTTTTAAACTTCTGTTTCCCAAATAATGGAATCACGGCAGACTTGTACAATGTACTACTGTACTGATACAAATCTTCTTTTATCTTAAATGCTGACGAGCCCACAACCATCTTAAGATTTGTTTTTAGAAAAAAATAGGAATTATTTCGGACAATCTCAACATTTATCTGTGAAGCAAGCAGCTAAAAGTTTTACTTATGTCCCATGATTTATATCCGTGGCAGGAAATTGCCTCATACCGTCGCTGTTACTTTCACGGCTGCAAAGCCATGGAAAATGGGGGCTTCGGAGATGAGCCTTTGTGTAGTAGTGGTATTAGATTTAGACGTACTAATAGGGGTGTGGACTTTTTGTATCTTTATCTGTTGATGTTGTATTTGTTCTCTTCATAATATAACAGCGGATAAACAACATGCACTGTTCTATGAGTAAAAGTGAAAATTTCATGATTTTGTCTCGTTTTTTGTTTCATGAACATGTAGCCTGAACTCTTCTCCTTTTGTTTTAATAAAATCTACAGTAGGGGGTAACCCTTCATATTTCCATAAAAGAAAGTGAAATTTGCATCCAAGCTAACTGGATTTGAACACTGATGAATTATACCGTTGTAACTTGTTAGTAATGTTTGAATATTAAGGTTTCGTTTTCTACATGTTGTAAAACACATCGCCATGGGTTAGGACAGGACTTTCCCTCTCCGCCTCTCATGATCAACACGGTAGATAAAAGTAGAAGAACAAAGAGACACAAAGTAGGGGAACTATTCTTTATTCTCTGAATATTCCCCCCCAAAAAATAGATGTTCATGATACTTGGTTGTCCACACTTAAATAATTTTGTTGCGTTAGAGAAAGGTAGAGGCCTGCTGTTTGTTTCCGGTCATGTAGTGTTTGTATGAACTGGTAGATCACTTGCATTTGTGCTTGGATTATTGAAGCTGATTGATTGTTTCCGATATTTCCAGCTAACTGTGATCCTGAATTCTGATACCTATTAGTTGATTAATTACAGGTGGACCCAGTTGTTTGTTATAAATCACTTCTCGCTATTCCTATTTTGTCGTATTTTCACTGCTGTTTATTTTCTGAGATAAGATTTTCCTCATGATTTAATCTGGATCTTACTCTATTTCCTCAATAAGGTGATGTGGTAGCTGGTCTAGAGCGTGGAATCTGTACAATGAAGAAAGGAGAGAAAGCTCTATTTATGCTTCCTCCTTTGGCTTATGAAGATTCTAGTGCTCCAGGTGTTCCTACTGGTTCTGAGCTACATTTTGAGGTAGAGCTATTATCATGGTTAACAGTGGTGGATATATATAGAAATGGTGGAATTGTAAAGAAAGTTTTGTCTGGAGGGAACAGGCAAACAGGGGATCTTGATGAAGTTACAGATAAACACTCCATGACAAATAGTCTTACTCCTTACTGTTTCTTGTATTTGAATACCAATGCTTAACTGGTATCCTGTAATCTTTTATGACGGTTGTTCATGTATTTATATAGTCAAGTACAAAGTCAAGCTACTTGATGAGTCGATAGTTGAGGAATCTCCAGAAGAAGGATCAACATTCTTTGTTAATCAAGGTAATTGCACCATAACAAATTCAGATGATTAATTGTTATGGAGCTCTTCTCTGTAACATTCATAATGTTCTTCTGAAGTCTGAAAGCAGCCTATATTGGATGGGAAATATGTTTCAATGATGTGGCTGTGAGAGATTGAATCAATTTTGTGTTCTTTCAGGTCACGTCTGTCCAGCACTACCTATAAGGTCCTGAAAACAATGAACGAAGGCGAGAGAGCTGTTGTGATGGTGCAATCACAATGTATGTCTCACTGAATAGATTTGTATTAAAAAGGAGCTGCATTAACTCAGTCCACGCTGATGCTTGAGATTATTTCCATAATTATCTGGGATGGGAGTAGCATATCAATAAATATGAGGCATCTACACATGTCATGTAATTAAGTAACATTTAACTTTTTGTTCCGTATCTTTTGTATTTTTTTGTATTATCTGTGAAGATACTAGTGTTGCAGTCTACCTCACTCAACCTATTAACCAACATGTATATTATCCTAATAATTACTAGATTCAACAAAACCAGCCTTCAGTATCATGCATATAGAACAGCAATGCCCTAGTACTGTACAAAATACAAATCAGTTTTAGTGCTTGCAAACTAAACAATTATAGTGCAAATCGAAGACGATAAAACTTTATTCAAGCATCGTTTCCACGATTCAAATTACGCCATATCGGAATACCATATGCTGAGACTACGAGTACTCCCTCCGTCCCAGAATAATTGCATTTCTGGGACTGGGCACGGAAACCAACACTGCATGCCAAATTACGAAAATGCCCTTGCAGGGAGGCGTCGGGTGCGTTGACGACACACGAGTACGACCGAAGGATCGCGTGAACGAGTGAACAGGACCTTCTAGAGCCTCCCACGCTTTCTTCCTTTGTTTCATATTTTATTGGGCCCACACGCTGGGCAAACGTTGCAGCGCTGCAACGTGTATGGAGGTGCAGATGCAGTAACCTGTGGCTGCTCAGTCTGTCACGTCGATGGGATAGCTGGCCTGTTGCCGTATGTGAAGGTGTTCGATTATTTCGGAAAAAAATTTGAATGCTAGACGTGTGATTATTCCGGGACGGAGGGAGTATGTGGTTCTACCAGAAGACCCTGAGCTTTTCTTTGAGAGTTTTCTTCACTATGTCGCCAACAGCAATCGATCAGGAACACATGAGCACGAAAAAAACTTTAGTCGAACACCTCTAACGCCTCATACTCCGGGCCAGAGATGGCATCTGCCACGACGGCGGCCGGCGTTAGCTCGCCATCCGCCTCCAGGAAGAGTCTCACCAGGTTCTTGAGTAGCCGCTCACCAGGGCCGTGCCCTCTTGCGCTACCACCACCGGCGTGGAGGCCTTGGAGGTCCCCACGTTCCAGAACACCACCTGCGGCGCCGTGAACCCCTCGGCTGCGAACTTGTCGCAGATGCCCTGGTACTCTGTCTTCCACAGGGACGCGGTGCCCGTCCACCCGTCGAAGTCCATGTCGCTCAGCACAAACACCCTCTTCACCATCATGTCCCTGCACAGCCCGCCGGCCACCGCCAGCTGCAGGATCTTGCTAAACACGCCCTGCAGGTTCGCGCCCTTCTTATGCTTCCCCATGGACTCCACCAGCGGCCGCAGCTTCTCCTTGAGGCTCGTGCCGAGCACCTTGTGCAGCTGGCGCGTCTCGTTGAAGGTGATCACGCGCCCTTCCACGGCTCCTGGCTCAGCTCAGAGATGAGGAGCCCCAGTGCGATGGCTGCAGAGGCCGCTGTGTCCGTGGCGGCCAAGGTGGCGCCGGAGAGCCCGCACACCGCTATGCAGTTTGCCAGGCGCCCCTCAGCGGCTAGAGAGGCCGCCATGCGACGCCACTGGAGCTCGGCAGCCTCGTCGTGCTCCCCTTAAGCGCTGCGGCAATCAACTCGTGTGGCAGCACCGCGTCCGCCGGCATCCTGGCGAGACCGGTGCGCACCTCGTCGAAGAAGCCGGCCACCCGGTGCTTGTCGTGCTTCTGGAACACCTCCTTGTACTTGTTCATCGCCAAGGACGCCACCCGCGCGTACGGCAGCTCTTCAAACTTGCACGCGCACATGTACACCTCCGGGAGCTCCAGGGCCTTGCGCAGTGGCACCAGAACCTCGCGGCGGAGCCGGTCACGGACGCGGTAGGCATAGTGCTTGTCCGAGATGTTGAGGTACTCCTGGCTGGACTCGCGCGGGAATATGCGGCGGGCTATGGCCTCGCAGAGCAGGGTCGCACGGTCGTAGGACGAGCGGAGCGACGGGCACCATTTGGCCGCGAGCCCGATCTTGGTGGTGTCGCCCACGCGCAGGTGCTCGACGTCGGACTTCAGCATCTCGGCGAACATCTCAGCCACGCCATCGTAGAGGAAGCGGAAAGCCTCGTCGGACTCGTAGCGCGAGAGCGCCGACCGCGCGAGCTGCGCCTCCTCCTGGCGCTTCGTCTCCTTGGCAGCCTGAAACTCGCGATCGCTGCGCCGGCGCTTCATGCCGTGGCGGTGTACGTTCTGCTGCTTGCGACGGTCGCCGTCGTCGCCGCCCTTGCGGTCGCCGTGGAGTACGCGGTAGAGGATCTCAGGCAGGTCCTTGAGGCAGCCGAACCTGGCGAAGATGGCCAGGTTCCCGGCGAGCGTCTTGGGATGGCGCGCGTGCATCCAGAGCGCGGCAGCGTAGAAGCCTCCCTATCGCCCTTGCCCAGGCCGCGCACGCCGCGGAGGTGGCAGACGAGCCTGAGCGCGGTGCGCGCGTCCCGAGACCAGGCGACGTCGAGGAGTGCCGCCAGGTGAGCGGCCGAGGTGGCGCCAGGGACGATCTGGAAGAAGAAGTCGACGCACGGGTCGCCGGACGAGGCGTAGGCCAGCGCCCGACCAGACCGCGACGCCTCCTTGGCCACGCCGCCGTACGGCGCCACGGATGAGTCATCGGAGTCGGAGGATGACGACGCCTTGCTGGTGGGCCGGGAATCTGCAGCAGCAGCGATGTTGGTGTTGAGGGCGGCCACGGGAGGGCCGAGGAGCGCTGTGGAGGTGGGCGGGGCCATGGCGGAGGCGGCGCTCGAGGTGTTTTGGGTACGCGTGAGATACTGAGATGAATGAAGGGGAGATGAGGCGAGATTGGTGCGTGCGCGGATTTTGCTGGGACGGCGACGAAGATTTTATTGGTGGGAGCCTGGAGGCCGGACTGCGAAGGCGGTGGCGGTTTCCTAATCGCTTGCTGACGTGTGCCGCCAGGTAATGAATCTGAACCCTCTGCTTGTTACGTCGGTTCAATCAACGGTCACAATGCACGCTACCCAACCGACTAACTGGAGTTGCGCCTACGGGTTCTGGTGGGCCACGTCGCATGGCGCAAGGAAACGCGCCGGTGCCGCCGTCCGGTTCTATACAGCAGAGCGATCGAGTCTAGACCCCCGAATCCTCTCGAAGCAATCTCGTCGCCTTCCTTTGCTAGCTTTCTCCCCTAAAATCCTAGCAAAAACAGAAACAGATCAGATCCGGACCAATCGGATCGTTCACGCCATGGCCGCCGTCCTCCTCGGCCCTCCCGTCATCCGCGGGGCACGCCCGCCACAGCTGCGGAGTGATAGATAATGTAGGATCGACTAGCCATATATCTCTGGCGTGTACAACCTCTTCTATTTACGATAAAAGATATAGTTTATCCTAATACATAAAGAAATAGAGTAACAAAGAGGAGAGAGTAAGAGATGAGATCACCACTAATAATCTTCCCTAGATCTCATCTTATTACTTAAAACTCAACTTACTTTATCTTTTTACATTCCATCACAAATCAGTGTATAGAGTGTGCTTTGTCGTCATAGTCAGTTGCCATTACATTAAACAGCTACAATGCACCTCTCTATTTTAAAACAGACTCTCAACTAGGTCCTTATTGTTAAGAAATCATAGGGTTTCTCTTAAACTTATGCCGGTTAAGTGTTCTCTGAACACGTTGGATAGTAAACCTTTTGTTAGTGGATCCACGAGCATCTTTTTTGTTCTTATATGCTCAAGACTAATTATATGATCCTAGACTTTATCTTTCACAATATAATACTTTATGTCAATGTGGTTGACAGCATCACTTGACTTATTGTTGTGAGCATAATATACTGCTGGATTATTATCGCAGTATAACTTGAGTGGTTTGTATATGTCGTCTACCACTTTCAACTCGGGCATGAATTTCTTCAGCCAATTCACCTGTCCTTTGGCCTCATAACATGCTACAAACTCGGCATATATTGTGGACGATGTAGTGACGGTTTGCTTTGAGCTTTTCCATGATATAGCTCCTCCTGCGAGAGTGAATATGTATCCTGACGTGGATTTTCTGTCATCTCTCGCATAATCAGAATCTATATACACCTCTATGTGCAGGAAATCAGATCTTCTGTACATTAGCATGAGACCCTTCGTACTTTGCTGGTAACGTAAAACTTTCTTTACTAATTTTCAGTGTTTTATTTCTGAATTACTCTGATATCTGCCAAGTAACCCGGTAACAAATGCTAAGTCAAGGTGAGTATACACTTGAGCATACTGTAAACTTTCAACGGCTGAACTATAAGGAACCGTTTTTATTTAATCGATCCCATATTGGTTCCTGGGACATTGAAATTTTCTATATCTGTCGCCCTTGACTATAGGAGCAGGTGAAGACTTACAATTTTGCATACTGTATTTTTTTAGAATTTTTTCTAAGTATGCCTTTTGCGATAATCTAAAACCTCCTTTTCTCTATCTCAGTGAATCTCTATTCCTATGACGAATGAAGCTTCACCGAGATTCTTCGTATCAAACTTCAAGGACAAGAACTTCTTTGTTTCTAGTAGTAGATTAACGTCACTGCTAGCGAGCAAGATGTCATCCACATACAAGACTAGAAAAATGTATTTCCTATTCTTGAACTTTGCATAAACGCAATTGTCCTCTATATTTTCTTGAAACCTAAACTTTCTTACTGTACTATCAAACTTCAAATACCATTGTATTGAAGCTTGTTTTAATCCGTAAATGGATTTTTCTTCAGGCAGCATCTCATACGTTCTTTTCCTTCCACAACAAAACCTTTCGGTTGTGCCATGTAAACATTTTCCTCTAGATCCTCATTTAGGAACGCCGTCTTTACATCCATCTGATGTAATTCTAAGTCGTAATGTGCTACAAGCGCCATTATTATTCTAAAAGAATCCTTACATGAGACTGGAGAAAATGTCTCATTGTAATCTACGCCTTCTCTTTGCGTGAAACCTTTCGCCACATGTCGCGCTTTAAACCTTTCTATATTCTCTTTGGAGTCATATTTAGTTTTATAGACCCATTTACAACCTACTATTTTTGCTCCTTTAGAAATTGTTTCTAAGTTACAAGCACTGTTGGTTTTCATTGATTTCATTTCATCTTTCATGGCTTCAAGCCACTTGGATGAGTGAGCGTTTCTTATGGCTTCTTCAAATAAGGTGAGATCACCCTCCATTTGAAATTTCTCACATTCATAAACTTCGTAATTATCAAGAATGGCTAATCTCCTGACTCTTTGAGATGTTCTATGAGCCTCGTTAGATGACGCTTGTTCTATATGAGGCTGTTGTTGCTCTTTCTCATGTGTGACAACGGGTTCTTGGGGATCCTGAAGGATAGGTTTCTCATGTTCATTCATTGTTGTCATAGGAGAACTAACAACAGATGATGTTACTACAGTGTCTTGCACTGTTGGTACAGCAACAACATGTAGCATAAAGAATGGCTCCTAAACCATAGGAGTGGGGACATATATCCGCTTCTCTTTAAAACTATTTTCTCGTGCTACCATGCCTCCCCTGATTATATTATCCTCCAATAAGACAGCATGTCTTGTTTCTACAAACTTCGTTTGTCTGTCAAGACAATAGAAGCGATAACCTTTTGACTTTTCTGGATAGCCAATGAAATGGCAACTGACTGTCTTGGAGTCTAGCTTCTCTATGTTTGGGTTAAAAACTTTTGCCTCAGCTGGATAACCCCACACACGTAAATAGTTAAGTGGGGGTTCCTTTCCTGTCCACAACTCATACGACGTTTTAGGCACCGACTTGCTTGTCACTCGATTAAGAATATGAATGGCGGTTTTTAACGCCTCTATCCATAAACTTATCAGTAAGATAGAGTAACTTATCATGCTTCTCACCATATCTATTAAGATACGGTTGCGTCTTTAAGCTACTCCATTCTGCTGAGGCTCGTTCGGGGTAGAATACTGGGCTACTATGCCATTTCCTATAAGAACCTTACAAAGGGTCCAGGAACTTGACCATATGGGGTGTGTCGACCGTAGTACTCTCCCCCACGGTCGGACCTTACTACCTTAATCTTTAAGTTATGCTGATTTTCTACTTCAGCCTTAAATATCTTAAATTTATCCAATGCTTCCAATCTTTCCTTAATTGGATAAATATAGCCAAAACGAGAATAGTCATCTGTGAATGTTATAAATGAATCATAACCATCCACACTATTCATAGGAAAAGGACCACAGATGTCTGTGTGAACTATTTCTAAAATTCCTACTCTTCGTTTGGCATATTTCTTTATTTTCTTAACGTACTTTTCTTTTATGCAATCAATGCATTGCTCTAGATCTAAAAATTCTAAAGACAGAAGAATTGATTTCTTAATCAATCGCTCTATTCTCCCCCTCGAAATATGGCCTAAACGACAGTGTCATAATTTTAAAGATACATCATGCACTCTCTTCCGCTTATTTGCTGCATTCATAGACGAAGAGGCATTCTCATTCTCAGTGCTTACATCATTCACATTCTCAGAAAGTGATAGTAAATAAAGCTTGTCTTGTCGGAAGGCAAGACCAACACATTTATTATTATAAACAATCTGATATTTGCCATTACCAAAATAACAATCATATCCATCGTCATCTAAACGTGAAACACTTATTAAGTTTCTTCGTAAAGAGGGTACATATAGAACATCTGAAAGCTTAAGTACAAAACCATCAACTAATTCTAGAGAGAGATCTCCAATGGCTTCAACTTCAGCTTCAACTCTATTTGCTACTTTAATTCTTCTTTCTCCTCTTTGCAGGGTCCTTCTCGTATGGAATCTCTTTCTTCAGAAGGTTCTTCAGGAACTCTGGACAGTCTTTCTAGTAATGTCCACGCTTCTTGCACCATTTGCACTGATCCTTGTCAACTTGTACATTGTTGTTTTCTGCTGGTGATCAATCTAAGCGGCTTTCCCATGAGGTTGGGCAATAAAATTCTTCCTTTTATTGTTCTTCACAAGGTTTGTAGAGTCACCCTGTAAGCTTTTAAGTCTCTCCTCCTCTTACACATATATTGTAATGAGCTTCTTAATGTCCCACTTATCGGGCTACATGTTGTAGTTAACAATAAAAATTTCATACTCTTTCGCCAAGGAAGCAAAAACTAAATGAATCAGGAACTCATCTTTGAGTCCTAAATCCATTGGCTTGAGCTTGGATGCCGTGTTGCTCATCTTCAATATATGTTCTCTTATACCTCCACCAGAGTATTTCTCATTGAATAATTTCTTTATCAAGGTGCTTGCATAAGCCTTTAAAGAGCCAGTAAACTAACTCTCCACTTTCTTAAGATATTCGGTGGTGGTATCACAATCTGGGATTGATCCCCTTATAGCATATGAGATAGTGGACTTGGCCACCATCAAGCACTTGCGGTTTGAGATGTCCCATTTCTTCCGATCATGATTGTATTTCATTCTAACTTCTGCATGATCTCGCTTTCGAGCAGTGAAATCAGCATCAGTCTCATTTTCTGTCCTCACCGGGTCCTCTGGCTCAGTAGGACACGGAGAGATAAGTGATAAGTCATTCTCGGACAGCGCAAGTGCGAGCCCATACTTCTCTCGCCATACTCTTTAGTTGCCCCCTTCAAGAGGCGAAATATGCGAGATAAATGCCATAGGATTGAGTCCTGAAAAACAGTGTCAGAGAAAGTGAAAAAACATAACATAATGATTGCATGCCTTAATTTAACGTCGGTCAAAATTAAAACATACAACTTCTTCTACATTAATTCTACATCACCGTTGGGCAGAAAATAGAATCAATGCATAAACTCATAAATCAAACATTTATAATATTGCTATCAACAATTTTGGTCAGAAAATAGCAAAATCATAAATTTACTAAAAATTATAACTACTCCTCAAAATTAAATCCCCCTTTGGTTCGAATTTAATTAGAAGATCATAAACATCATCATTCGCAGTGAAAACATGAAAAATATTTTATCTACTTTTCAGAAGTATTCATCTACTCTCTGAAAAAATTATCCCGTTGGTTCAAATTTTGACAGAGATTTAAACTAGTCAAAAATCATCAAAATTTGCCTCTGAAAATTAGAAAACAAAACAAAAAAAGTGACTGTGCAACTTGGGCCGAAACTGCTTGCGCACTGCGCACTATCGCAGCCCAGCAGCAAATTCGGCCTGCGGTGATGGCTCGCGCCCACGCTCCCCCGTGCCCAAGGCGTAACCTGGGCCTGGGCTAGGATTCCACTCGCTCGCCTAGGCTGAATCCGGCCCGGTGCGCTCGTAGCCGTCCATCTCAGATCGACGGTTGAGCGCGCGTCTCGGCTGATCAAAACGGCGCGACGACGCTCTCCCCCCAAACCCTAGCCTCATTCCCTTCCCTCTCCCTCTCTCAGTGCGAAGCAGAGCAGCGATGGCGGCCACCCGTAGCGCAGACGGAGGAATGAGGTCGGCCGCCGTCGCCCATGAGTCCCCTCACGGCACACGCGCGTTCACCCGAGGGTGAGCGTCTTTGCCGTCGAGCGGTCTTCTTTGCGGTGCCTGCGCCTAATCTGGTAGGGTACACGCTGGCGGCTCCCTCCCCGCGCCACGATTTAAACGGCGGCGCGGTCTTCTTCCGATGCAAACGAGCGGTGTCGACGGAGGCAAGAAAACCGGTAGGTTCCTCCCTTCTCCATCCTTTTCCCTTTAAGGTTAGGGTTAGGGTTTCATCCGGATCAAAAATCGAATCACCTCCTTCTAATTTCTTCTTCTTTTCTACCCCAAAACCTAGATCTACGCCTTGATTAGGCTCGACAAATACCATTGATAGATCTTGTAGGATCAACTAGACATAGATCTAGCGGGTACAACCTCTTCTACTTGTGATAAAAGATGTAGTTCATCCTAGTACATGAAGAAATAGAGTACTTGAGAGATGAGAGGGTGAGAGGTGAGACATCACCTACCGTCGGAGGGCTTGGCGGAAGAGTTGGAGCCGTCCATGGCGATGTCGGTGTTCTTTGTGGAGTCGATGGTGCGGTCCAAAGGTGGGCGCGATGTCCTAGCGGAGAGAAGGCGGTGGCGGCTTCCGATCCGCAGCTACGCACCCTCTCTAGATCGGTGTTAGGATTTTGTCGGTGGGAGCTGTAGCTCGATCAACCTCGTGAAGAGAGCCACCGGCCCCCACCTCTCTATATAGCGCAGTGTGACGGGGGCCCACCAACTATGTATGGTTGGACGCCCCCGATCAGGGCGCGAGGTCAAGGCCCAACTCAACCATTGGGCCGAGCCGGTGAGATCACCACTAACACGGAGGCCCCCGCTTCCCACCCGTTCCTCGACCTCCTCGACGCCTACTTCAACAACGAGGACCCTCCAGCTGGTTCTAATGCCGCTTAGCGGCGCTAAAGGAGCCCCGCATGGCGCGGACGAAGAACAACTCGGCCACCTATGCGAGTTCCCGCAACCCCTGCCTCGACCACTTCTTCCAGGTCGTCCCCGACATGCCGGCGCAACGCGTGCGCGAGCTCGTCACCATTGCGTGGGCACAAGACCCGCTCACCGCGCTCAAGCTCATCGCGAACCTCTGCGGCGTGCGTGGCACGGCCAAGTCCGACAGGGAGGGCTTCTACGCGGCCGCGCTCTGGATGCACGAGCGCCATCCCAAGACGCTCGCCTGTAACCTTCCCGCGCTCGCCGAATTTGGCTACCTCAAGGACTTCCCCGAGCTACTCTACCGCCTCATCCACGGCGCCGACACGCGCAAGCTCTACAAGGCCAAGGCGGAAACCCAGAAGATCAGACGCAAGGTCCCGGAGGTCCGCACCGCCAGGCTGGCCGGAAAGAAGTGCGCGCACGGCCAAAGCGCGCCGTCTATGGAGACAGAGGAGGCAGCCGTGGAGAACAAACCGGAGGCGATGGATGTG
The DNA here is from genome assembly GCA_904845875.1 of Miscanthus lutarioriparius. Classification (NCBI taxonomy): domain Eukaryota; kingdom Viridiplantae; phylum Streptophyta; class Magnoliopsida; order Poales; family Poaceae; genus Miscanthus; species Miscanthus lutarioriparius. The sequence continues at coordinate 127,728,072 of CAJGYO010000001.1, forward strand.
GCGGCCGCGAAGGAGATCCCCATGACGAAGGAGGTGCGGAAGGTGGTCAAGCTCGCCGTGCAATCGCTGGAGACGTACTACGGCAATGGCACCTACCGCTTCCTCTTCGACTGCGTCGCCCAGTTCTTCGCTGACCTCCTCGCCTCCGACCTCGAGCAGCTAGCACCCGGTGGCAGGAAGACGAATATCCGGCTCGCCGCCAAGTGGTGCCCCACGCCAGGCTCGTCGTTCGACCGGACGACGCTGCTCTCTGCGAGGCCATCGCGCGCCGCCTCTTCCCGAGCGACTCCAGCCCCGACTACTCTGACCTGTCAGAGGAGCACTACTCCTACCGAGTGCACCACCGTCTCCGCCGCGAGGTGCTTGTGCCGTTGCGGAAGGTCCTGGAGCTCCCGGAGGTGTACATGAGCGCCCAGCGGTGGTCCGAGCTGCCCTACACCCGCGTGGCGTCGGTGACCATGAGGCGCTACAAGGCCCTGTTCAAGAAGCACGACGAAGCGCGCTTCGACAAGTACCTCGAGGACGTTGAGGCTGGCAAGGCCAAGATCGCGGCTGGCGCGCTCCTGCCCCACGAGATCGCCGCCGCTGCGTTTGGTGGCGAGGCCGACGATGTGTCGGAGCTGCAGTGGCGGCGCATGGTGGAGGACCTCCGCAAGAAGGGGTCTCTAAACAACTGCATCGCCGTCTGCGACGTTTCCGGGAGCATGAACGGCACGCCGATGGAGGTGTGCGTGGCGCTGGGTCTGCTCATCTCTGAGCTCAGCGAGAAGCCATGGGCGGGCAGGGTGATCACGTTCAGTGAGACTCCCCAGATCCACAAGATTGAGGCATGACCCTCGTCCAGAAGATGAGCTTCATCAAGCGCATGGACTGGAACATGAACACCAACTTCCAGGCGGTCTTCGACCGCATCCTACGCACGGCGGTGGACGGTCGGCTGCCCAAGGAGAAGATGATCAGGACCGTCTTCGTGTTCAGTGACATGGAGTTCGACGAGGCGTCTGCTAGTCCTTGGGAGACGGACTACCAGGCCATCTGCCGCAAGTTCAATGACGCCGGGTACGGCGACGCAGTGCCTCAGATCGTGTTCTGGAACCTGAGGGACTCAAAGTCGACGCCGGTGACGTCAACGCAGCCCGGAGTCGCGATGGTGAGCGGCTTCTCCAAGAACTTGGTCAAGCTTTTCCTGGAGCACGATGGTGTGGTGAACTCGGAGGCCGTCATGAAGGCAGCCATCGCCGGCGAGGAGTACCAGAAGCTTTCTGTGTTTGATTGATCGGTTAGGGGGTCATTAGTTAGGACTTAGGAGTTAAGGACGTAAGTGGATGATGTATGTCTGAATTCTGCGCTCAACCGTGCTACTACTTTGTAATCTGACATGGAGGAACATAGATAGATTGCTTTTGGTACCGAACAGCTTTGGGTTCCCCTTTTACATGTTAGTTTCAGTTTCAGTGCAGGCTTGTTTTCTTCGTATAATACGATTTGTTTTCTCCGTACTAACAAATATGTCCGTGCGTTACAATGGGTGAAAAAAAAAACTATTAAACATTTATGCAAAACGATAACGTGAATGGTACATATCTACTTATGTTTTATGCTTTTATAATTTATTTTATAATGACCATCACATTCATAATATAAATTAATGTTGACAATAAATAACAATGTCCTTGGTATATTTTTCCTTCCATTGCAAAGAGCATAATTATTTAGATATAAATATATCATAACATTAATTTTTCATGCTAACCATATGTTTCTATGACTTGATATTGACCTTTCTAGCTTTTTTGACGCATCATATCAACCTCCGTAACATTTTTGTGGATGTGCTAAGGATAGGGGTATGTCCGTCAATAATTGTGACGGGAGACCTCTCTTTATTTTTCACACGGCAGACCTCGTAAGGAACCTAAATGCATGCAACATATGTAAGGATGATTTAGCACACCTATAGACAAAAGCATAACCTAACAAGGTTTATAACATCTATGGATAGATCATATTTTTACAAAGCTAACAAAATTGATTTGGTATTTTTTATTTTTCTATGATTTTTGTTGAATTTTGCAAGATCTATGTTTTTATAGAAAAAAGAGAAAAATGAAAGAAAAGGAAAAAGGCTTGCATGAGCTTGGTCCAGCTCACAACGAAGCCGGCCCAACTGTAAAGATTCAAAAAAGAAACCCACCAGGAGAGGTCCACCCGGATTTAAACACTTTGCATCAGGAACCCGATCTATTTCAAAACTACTAAGACCCTCCCACATTTTCTTTCTCTCTGACATCTTTACATCTGAAACCCCGTATTTCTTTCTATTCTCTTCACCACTCCTATTCTCCCTTCTCAATGTTAACGTAGGGTGAATCGTACACGGGCGAGCACGCTAGAGCGACACGGACACGGTCCTATTCTCCCTTCTCAATGTTAACGCAGCGTGAATCGTACACGGGGGAGCACCCCAGAGCGACACGTACATGAGCTGGTGGCAGAAAAACTACGGTGACAGAAATTTCGCCTCTTTAGTATTAGGTCGGTATAGATAGTAGGATTGATTTATGAAATTTGTGTGCTTGTGTTGGATCGTGTTAAATTGTTCAAACATAATCGCGATCTTTGCTAAGAGCACTTCTTTCACTTTGAAAGCAAATGGTAGGGGCTGAGCCACATCATAGAGTTTTGCCCAGGTAAGGTATATATTGAGCAATTTTTTATGCTTTATTATCAGTTGACCCTGCACATAATCGCACATAATGTCCTCTCTGTGCAGTGGCGGAGCCAGGATTCTGAAGTTGGGTATTCCCATGTGCGAAAAAAAAATTCAATATATGATAGCTTAGGTTTCAAATATACTAATTTATAGTAGTATTATCACATCACAGAAACAGGTTGTCTACTCAAGCAATTAAATAAAATAGACATTACTTTACCTTCCTCGTGTCATATGGAGAATGCATGGAACTATAACACTAACAGCTGCATTCATAAGAAAGCTTACGGGAAGACCAAACATAAGTAAGTGTTCTTAATAACTTGGACCTATATATTGCACCGCATAAGGTTATATTAGCATTGCCATGATTTTTGTCAGAAGTAAAAACTGATCACAAACCTAGAGTTCTGCCGTCCTAGGACCTGGGCACCTGGCCAGTGGCTGCCCGGTTGGCCTGGCCGCCGCCGCGGCGCCCCCTGCAGCCCTGCGCCCCTGCCCCTGGCCCCTGCCGCCTGGCCAGCCCCCTGCCACTGGCTTTTGCTACCTTGTGCCCTTGCAGCTTGCGCTGACCGCGCAAGTCGCGCTCCGCCGGCTGCAGCCCGCTCCTCGCCGCGAGGCGTCCATCGCGTCCCGTCCGTGTCCCGTGTCCGTGCGAGCAGAGGCCGAGGGGCGAGGGGGTGTCGGGGGCTCGGGGTGGGTCAGAGGCTAGGAAGGAAGGGGTGGAGTGCTTGAGTGGGCCTAGTGGGCCGTCCTGGGAAGGAGGAAGTTTGGAGGCAAGGCTGAAAGGCCGTATTTATTACTGATTCGGGCTGCAATGAGCGAAAACAGTACATAATATTGCAATATACATATATATACACAAGTATATACACATATATACATAAAAGTATCTCAAAAAAGTTGGGTATTCCTAGGAATACCAGGGAATACCCTTGGATCCGCCCATGTCTCTGTGCTCCTTGTGACAAGTTTTCACAAACAAATTGTCCATACATTTTCACATAGAACTCAATTATTTCAGAAGTTGAATGACAATTATTGTACACGTAATTAATTTGTGCAAAGACGGTGTAACCAAACACAAGAGTATCAGCCTTACATGATCGTCGCTACATTACTTCCAGAGTGACTCAACCAGAGTTTTGCTTGACTACTCAGCAAACTGTCTCTTCTTCACGTGGACTCTACCACACCAAGAATCTTGAACAAGTGCGGGTAGCCGAACGGTTTGATCTGCAAGCTGTATAGAGTACAACCTGAAACGCAGACACATTTTTTTTTAAACATAATGGCAAGAGCTCTGTCTTTCAATTAAGCGCTGGCGGAGCTACCTTAGGGCCATAGAGGGCCATGGCCCTCCCTTACCGTACATCAAGTTCCATAGTTGTCATGTGCAAGTGCATGTATATTTCCCTACTGTCTACTGATATAGCTGTATGCATAGTTGTTTTGTCTGTTACTACTAACTAGATGCCTGATGCATGCAAGCTTGCTAGCTATGGTGCCATGCTTGCCTGTAGCAGTACGTTCTTGAGGCCCGTTTGGCCCCTGCTTGCTTTGAGGGCCAGCTCCGCCACTGCAATTAAGAAGAATAGAATTGACCTAGTTTATAAAGAGAAATCAGGCCTGAAAACCTTACGGACACATGGATTAATACACATGAAAAAAAACCCCACATTACCATAACACAATAGCCTAGCCGACTAACACACTGCAACCCACATACACAGAAAACAGACACATTTTGCAGTGACTGTCCGTATACTAAACAGGTTTGGTTTTTTATTCAAAATTGGTTTGGGTTGTCGAACACAGATGCATTTGGGGAGCAGGGAAGAGCTGCTAAAAACCAATTTTCTGCTGTTCCACCAAATTCTGCAGTCAGTATGGATGTGGGATTAGTTTCATTAAAGCCAGTAGTTGATGTTACAGGAGATTTGAAAGTAATGAAGAAGACATTAAATTGTGGTGATGGTATTCGCACCCCTCATGATGGTGAACTGTTCATAGTCAGGATTCTTTTACTTTCTGATTTGATGGAATGATTTGTTGTAATTCAATCTCCTGCTGACACCTATTTTGACTTTACATTTACTTAGATATATTGGCAGCCTCGAGGATGGTACTGTCTTTGAAAAGCTAGGCTTTGGCGGGGAGCCCTTTGAATTCATCATAGATGAAGGTGACTGATTTTGACTATTTAGTGAAGTTAGGGAGTGTTTGGTTCTATAGTCGCTCCTAAAATTTATGTCACATCGAATGTTTAGATACTAATAAGGAGCATTAAATATAGATTAATTACAAAACCAATTACATAGATGGAGGCTAATTTGCGAGACGATTTTTTTAAGCCTAATTAATCCGCCATTAGCACATGTTTACTGTAGCACCACGTTGTCAAATCATGGACTAATTAGGCTTAAAAGATTCGTCTCGCAAATTAGTCGTAAGTTGTGCAATTAATTTCGTAATTAGTCTATATTTAATACTCCATGTATGTGTCAAACATTCGATGTGACAGGAATTTTAGGAGCTCCTGTAGAAACCAAACAGGCCCTTAGTATTCCAATCATTATAATCATTTAGGAACATCACAAGAACTATGGTCATGGTATCTTTTCCAACATCAGTAGCATATATTTTATATTTGTTTCATTTCATTATTCCTCTCAGAAGTATTGAGTTCTTCCAACATTTCACGCTTAAATTCATGATTCTAGAAATACAACCACATAATTTGTGAAGTTGTTTTTGCCTATCTATGATGGCCTCGTTCGCTTGTCTTAAATTTGGCTTGTTCGGCTTATTTTTTCAGCCGGAACAGTGTTTTTCTCTCACAACAATTCAGCCGGAACAGTGTTTTTCAGCTAGTTTCAGCCAAAGTTCAGACCAGCGAACGGGGCCGATATGGTGATTGTGGCTCAGCTATCTGTTACTCTCATGTAAAGTTGTTTTATTATGTGCTTGTGCCTTTATATTTATTTAATATGTAGATATCTGTTAGTATTATACTGGCTTATTTAACTTCCTCCTTTTATGGTATTTCACTTGCAGAACAGGTAACAGTTGGATTAGATAGCGCAGTGGCAACAATGGTGAGAACTTGCTAAAGTGACAGTGAAATTTGAGTATGGATTTGGCCACACGGAAGTTAAAAGGCAGTTGACAACGGTACCTCCTTGGTCTACATTGATATATGAAGTGGAATTGATGACCTTCACAAAGGTATTGACTAGTCGAACTAGAGTTCATCTTCTCCATCTGTCTTTTGTTTTTCTCTACTTATTGTGCACTCTGGGTTCTGGCGTGGCAGGAAAAAGAATCATGGGAAATGAGTGCCCATGAAAAGTTAGAGGCTGCAGAGAAATCAAAAGTTGCTGGCAACGACTTATTCAAGATCGGGAAGTTTCAAAGGGCTGCAAACAAGTATAACAAGGTAGTTTAAGTTTTTCCTTCTCATACTTTTGGATCCATGGTCTTCAGAGAGGTTATGTTAATGAGGATGGACATTTTGAAGATGAACCTGAAAAGTTAATTAAAACTTTGAGAGTATCCTGCTGGTTAAACCATGCAGCATGCTGCCTTAAACTGAAGGATTTTACCCAAGCAATTAGCTTGTGTTCAAAGGTATGTGGAACATGACTTTGATTTCACCTAGAGGTTGGAGCTGAAGTTTGCTACAAGGTACAGATTTTCTTCTGTCAGATTTTAGAAATTGAGTCTTGCAATGTGAAGGCTTTGTATCGGAGAGCACAAGCTTATGGTGAACTGTATGACCTGGAATTAGCCAAGACAGATGTATTGAAAGCACTGGAATTGGATCCTAACAACAAGTGAGCACAAACCTTTCTTTCCTGTCATATTCTGGTGTAGTAGCATTATATGCAGTTCAGTTTTCCATTCTTCATCCCTAGGGAGGTGAAGTTACTTCAAGCAAATCTGAAAAAGCTTCAGGTGGAGCGTAACAAGGTGGACGCAAAGGTCTATGCAAACATTTTTGATCGAACAGCAAAAGAATCCGATGTGGTGTCAAAGGTAAACTCTTTCATTTTCTGTTTTTCCTGAACTTTACTCTATTGGTACTTTAAATTATTTACTTTTTTTTCTCTATGAGTAGTAGCATCTAAAAGGATAATTTCTGAAGTAATGTTTGGTCCTAATTGTCAAGCACATGGAAACTTAGTCCTTTGACTTTCTATGCATTTTTAATTCTTGAGCACATTCTACTTTAGCTGCTAGCAGAGCCGTTAGTTGGTTGCATAGAATTGATGCAGTTTAGTTTCCGTGTGCCACTTGTTTCTCAGGTGAAAGTGCACACCACTTCTGTAGGTCCATTCTAGTGTAGAATTTATTTATAAATCTCTATGGGGTGATGTTTAAACAATAGCGCTAACTGCCCAGTTATGCATACGGTACTAGAATTAACCAATTCAGTCTAAAACACAATCTCATTGGTTTCAATTGTGCCATGATACTAGCACTGGTGGTATGCAGGGAGGGAAAGGGAGCGGAAGTTAAAAGATAAATTGATATCCTACTTTCTCTATCTGTGAACATTTCACCATGCTCTCCATTTCCATTTTGATAGGGAACTGAATGGTCAAGCCTAACTGAGAATAACCATTTCAAGAGCTACGAGTTATATTTGACCTCCAATTTCTGTCTACTCTGCTCTGACCAGTAGAAGTTTGACTGATTTATTTCTTCAACTTCTTGCAGAAGCGCAAGGTTGAAAATTCAAGTCACAATGAAGAAGCGAAGGTCTTTGTACAATCACGTCTATGCATTACAACACAAACTGAAACTGAGAACATTGCTGAACCGGTTTTCCTTTTTCAGAACGTTGACGCGGAGAAAGCAGAAGTGGTCAAAGAGTTGTAGTAGTAAACTAGTAATATACACCACGACAATGAAGATAACTTAGGTGGTAGCCTTTTTATGAATGAATCAAGAGATGCATAGGAACGCATCAGACTTTTGTGCTATATAAGTAATAAAATTCGTCACCTTCTTAGTAATTTGGTGGTCTCTTTTATAATACTATCTTCCCCTCCTGTAAAATAAAAACCTGTTGCATTTTACTTTACATGGTCTTCTTATTTTGACCACTATTTTTTTCTACAATATTATTATTAAAATCCTTTAAATTTATTGGATAAGTATTTTCAAGATTACTTGCACGTTTTTAAACTAAATAGTTTGAAAGTTATTGAAGTTTGTAGTTCTTAAGATTTGACTAAGTTTTTGCCTCAACGGCATGTTCTTACGGGGAAGAGAAAATAATAGCAAGGCTATAATTGAGCACGTCCATGCAGTGCGACGATCTCGTGTTCCGGACACCAGGTACCACCGTACATCACGAGTGCGCAGAATTTTTCTCCCACCACCAAGGGCCTCCGTGGTTCTATTCTGCCGCCTACCTCCCTCATCCCTTTTGTTTTTTCTTTGAATCACTACTAAGGGCCATTGGATTCGATTTCAACGCCTGAGATGCCACGGAAGTCACAGCGTCTAGCAAGTCACTGAATCTTGGTCCCAGGTCGAAGATGTGCTGTTTTTTTGTTAAGTTGGGTCAAGATGTGATGTCAGGAGCCAGAAAATTTTAGGAGCCCTAACGATTTCAAATATGTACAAATATTTACCTAAAAATATTTTTTTTGCAACAATTACCTAAAAAATATATTGTTTCTTGTTGATACGGATTTAAAAAAAAATCTTTGCACTTCACCAACGAGCCTAGATGACTGTCCGAGATCGTAAGGCGATGGCTGTTAGAAAACGATATGCAATATAAATGATGAAGAACAGTAGATCAAACATACAGGGGACACGAGATTTTAACGTGGAAAACCCTTCCAAGGAAGAAGGGAAAAAAATCACGGGCACCAGCCAGCAAATCTTCACTATATCGGATGAGATTACAAACGTCAGAGATTTATAACTTTTCTTATCTAAAACGACGGCTTACAGGAGATATATATAGAGATAGAAAACCCTAATAGGGGCCCAAGCCTCCTGGCGACGGGCCTCGCTTCGATCCGGCAGAAGTTAGCATTTATCTTGTACATAACTAAAATTGGATCACAACTCAACAATGGCTCCGCCCGTGTGTGATATCTCGAACGAATTGAGTGTGGTTTGATTTTAATGATAACCTATTCATCTAGACATCTAGGTTTAAGTTCTTGATTTGATGTGAGTGCTCGTATATATATTTTTTTTTAGAATTTAACATCATGCTCTTCAGCAGCGAGACATTTATAATAACTTTGTTAACCTCGAGATTTTTCAGTTTAGTATTTTAGGTATATGATCGAGACGTGACTCCTCTATGATCCTATCGTCCTTGTTTCTCATTTTAAAATAAAATAAATAGAAAAAACCGAGATGAGGTCGAACACCACTAATAACTACTAGGAGTAGTAATCAAAATCAACACAGTCCCACGGAGCTCGACATGTAGGGACTCTACCACGCATTCTCCATTCATCACACATCCAAACACGATCCCAAGCATGGCCTTCAAGCTCACACTTCCTCCGATGCATGCTGGAGGCGGCCGCCGCCGCCGTCTCTCCCTGCTGCTGCGTCTCGCCGCTGCCTGCTACCTCCTCCTTCTTCCGCCGTCCCGCGCGTCGTCGTCGTCGTCGTCGGTGGTGACGCACCTGCCGGGATTCGACGGCTCTCTGCCCTTCTACCTGGAGACCGGGTACGTGGGCGTGGACGATGACACCGGGACGGAGCTCTTCTACTACTTCGTGGAGTCGGAGCGGAGCCCGCGCACGGACCCCGTGCTCCTGTGGCTCACCGGCGGGCCACGCTGCACCGTCTTCAGCGGCCTCGCCTTTGAAGTAGGTTAGTTATTAGCCCATCCAATCCAATCCATCCATAATCATCTATAATGTCTCATGTCAATATATATTGTTTTTTTCTAGATGGTTTTTTTCATGTTGTAGATGTTAATATATATCCAAGCGTGTCATCTTCTTGCACAGGTCCTATAAAATTTGTGTTGGCACCTTATACGCCTCACCAAAGCAGCCTGCCGCAGTTGGTCTACAACCCATATTCATGGACACAGGTGAATGGTGATGTACATCAATTCATAGTCCTAAAAAAACTCTCTTTCCTAAAGCCTCATTTGCATTCAGTTTGCGCCTTGTTGACGGTTTCAGATGGCAAGTATTCTCTTCGTGGATTCCCCTGTTGGCTCTGGTTTCTCGTATGCGCGGGATCCCAAAGGCTATGATGTAGGAGACTACTCATCGTCTTTGCAAATCGTCACATTCCTGAAGCAGGTGAAAATAAGCATAGTTGGTAGCCCTGAATAAGTGTTTCTATGGAAGAACCGTGTGCCTCAATTACTTGCCAACTTCTGTACGGTTATTATGTAGTGGTTCATCGATCATCCGCAGTACCTTTCAAATGTTTTCTACATTGGTGGAGATTCGTATGCTGGAAAGGTGGTTCCACTTATTGCACAGTATATTTCAGAAGGTAAACTCTACAGAATGCTCCACGTATATCTCAAAATACATGAAAAAGCGCAAATAATTTCACAATTTAACTAGCATCATACCCAATGATATTCTAATTTTCAGTAAACATGAATGGTATGGTACCCTTTTCTTTATTCATTTTCGAATACCATTCTGAAATTTTGTTCAATGGAAACTCCTCTTTTACAAAAAAAATATATATATATATAATAAAGAGTCTATCTACTACACAACCATGTGTTTTATGCAGTTTCAACACATGATTTTTTTTGCACCATAGGATTAAGATCCAACAGCCTCCACCCTTCTTCTACCTCCAGCTTCCAGCCTCCACAGATCACAGATCACACATCACAATTTTTTTTTCTATGCAAGGACAAATCACAGATCTGTCGCCGCCACCGCCCGCCTTTGCCATGGCTGGCGCTTGGCTGGGAGGCCGAGCGAGGCGGGCGCGGGCGCTGGTCGAGCTCACGCCCGGTCGCCGGTCTGCGGCACCAGTGGTCGGTCAAAGAAAAAGAGAGAGAGAGAGAGAGAAAAAAAATTCATGTATTTTTTTTGGTGCTAAAACACATGTGTGTTGTATAGCATTTCTGCTAAAAATCTACTTTCCTTCCAAATCATAAAGCTGCTGACTCTTGAATTTTGTTATACTATGCTTCAGGAATTGATGAAAGGCAGCAGCCTCGCATCAATCTCAAGGCATGTTTTTCTCTGGTCTTCAAACAATTTAAATGGAGAAAAGAAAAGGAGTCAAAATAGTGTGCGATCATGTGCCAAGTTCTTTGTTGTGCTTATACAATCGTTTACAATTTTACAGGGCTATCTAGTTGGCAATCCTGTAACAGACTCTAGGTTTGATGAAAACTTCGTGATTCCAGCTTCTCATGGCTTTGGAATCATATCTGATCAACTATACGAGGTACGTAATTCCACATCCATACACGTTGACCAAGTCCAGGGTAAGCTTTGTGTAGAATGTTTCCGTTTTTCCTTTTACAAAGGCTGCAGTGGAGCATTGCAAAGGAGATTATGTAAACCCTGCAAACAAATTGTGCGCTGAGGTGCTGCTCACTATTAAAGATGTAAGAAAGATACATGTGCTCTGACCTGTTTTTACTTCTTTTCCTCATGTATGTAACCAATGCCGCCTTCTAATTTCACTGCAGCTCCTTTCTGAAATCCCAAAAGCACATATCCTGTACGACGTATGCCCTGTAGCTGCGCCAAAACCCAAATATAATGGCGATTCAAGAAGGGTTCTATCAGAAGAATCTATACAGCTAAATGAGCCACCGGGTCGTCCTAAACTTCATTGTTTTGTAAGTTGGTCTCTACAACTGCATGTGGTATGATGATGTGATGTGACCCTCTCCGTTCTTCTAGCAAGAATTCATCTGAAATTGTTTTCTGAAATTGCAGACATATGGTTACTACTTGGCTTACTATTGGATGAACAACGATACTACCAGGGATGCTCTTGGGATCAAGGAGGTATTTCTTTTCTTTTCTTTGAAACGGAAGGAGGTACTTCTTTTCAGCTTGTACTCCTGAATAGTATGTTCTTGTCATAAAACTGCTTCTGCTAAGTGCTAAGCAGACTCTAAAGTCAAGTGTTATAATATATCTTAATTTTTGAAGCTGGGCCTGTGGTTAATGATTCTCTAGGCCGCATAATCGCACATTTTTTGTACTAATGGCTTTAATAATGATGCAAATATTTACGTCAAAAAAATAATGATGCAAATATGACGATCTTCAAAGGGGACAGTTGGCGAATGGATAAGGTGCATCGAAGGGCTTCCTTACGCAAAAGACCTCCCAAGGAGCATCAAGTACCATTTAAACCTCACGACCAGAGGTTACCGTGCGCTTGTGTACAGGTGAGCATCCAAGAATTCAGAACAGTTCTTTCTAGCTGAGCCTGAGCCTGAACCTTCTTCCATGCCATGCCATTGCCATCTTTGTGGGTGCAGTGGAGACCATGACCTTATGGTGCCATTCCTCGGCACGCAAGCGTGGATAAGATCACTGAATTTCTCCATAGTTGATGACTGGAGAGCGTGGCACCTCAACGGCCAGGCTGCTGGGTTAAGTCATCTAACTCCCTTCTTCTTTTCCCTTACATACACTGACGTGTACAGGGGGTTTAGTTCACCTGCTGAATATACAAATGTTTGCCAAATAAAAACTGTATTACAATTCAATCGTCTGGAATCCGCTCTCTGACAGGGACATCACTTGCATTTTTTCTTTAATTATCCTGTTCAGGTTTACGATAACATACACCAACAATTTGACCTTTGCGACGGTGAAGGTAGCTATGTCCCTAATCCCTATCAGATTTTGTCGATAGCTCACGCACGTTTTCACGATTGGATCAGGTAATCAGACGTACCCTAAGTAACCTAATGCGGTGTTGCTTGCGCAGGGTGGCGGCCATACCACTCCAGAATACCAGCCTGAAGAAAGTTTCGCGATGGCTCAAAGGTGGCTGGACGGTGAGCCTCTCTGACACATCTGCTTTGCCCTCGACTCCCAAGTGTCAAATCCCAACGATGGTCAGTGCTACGAATCTCAACAACGGCCAGCATTGTTTTATCTGGCAAATCCTCCTGTGTACTGAACTTCACCCAAATGGGTGTGTATGATTCTAGACTCGTTTTCTTATTATTATAACGAAACGTATGTCTCCTATGCTTTCAAGAAAAAAAAAATCATTCTGTATGTTTGCCTCTCTACTCGTCCATTAGTAAGGCTGAATTCACATTATGGACGAGGACGACTGCAGTCAGAATCTCAGAACCATCTACAATTGTTCACTAACTATTGGCATTGGATATAAGCTCGCATAAGCCATAAGCAATGGGTAAGCAAGTAAATAAAGAGGAATAAACTATCAGATCCTATGTTGTACATAAGCCGCTTCATCACATATCATTTTCATGCAGTGCCTCCGGTGGTATTGGGGCCTCTAAGCAGAAGAATAGCATGTTCCTAAACAAGTACTAGTACTAGTAGAAAAGAGAAAAAAACTCACATGTCAGCATGTGGAATGGAGACAAGGTCAATAATCCTCCAAATACCTGCATTATAAAACGAGACACAAGATAAAAGGATATACTGCAGTTAACTATCATAGAGGTTCAGCCGTTCAGGACATAAGAACCCTACTGAATGCAACAGAGAATTCAGTTAACTATCATAGAGGTTCAGGACATAAGAACCCTACTGAATGCAACAGAGAATTCAGTGGAGCTAACTATACTGCTTTATACATACTAGCATGACATTCTCGTCACATTCATGAATAGTAGCAAACTACTAAGTCTGGAATAAACAACTTAGAAGATCACCACCCTGCTACTGGTGGCTACACCACAAACCTACAGTTTGCGACGCTTCAGCATTGTTGTCTTCATTGTGATATGATGGTGTCATCAAATCATCCAACATTAGGCTGTCCAAAATATTTCCAGATTACCCTGTAGAGAACATAGCAGGCTTAAGCAACTTGTGGATAATAGTCAAATAAGCAATCTATTAGTTATTAAAAAGTAAAAAGGTTTAATTCAGTTGGGCAGGATTACTGAAAGAAAACTTTGAAGTAACAGATTTATCTTAATTTCCCTTTAAGCGATTGACGAAGCTGTGCAAAAGAAGTTAACAAAATTTCAAGCACCCTTATTGAATCATTCAGAGAATCAGAGGTGGCAAAACAGTGGACAATATCCTAAAAGAATCCGCCAAATTCTTGTACACAAATGGTTCTTGTTAATTAGATATTCATGGTAGCAAAGGGTCAGACAAGCTAATATTGCAGGTGAACTGTGCACCATGACTCTCATGAAATCACAGTCACAGCACACAGGACCATAAAATTTGTCAGCAACACAAAGGCATAGTTCAAGTATGTGGTATAATAAGAAAAAGAAAAACTAAGCATGGACAAAAAAAAAAGTCCCTGAAGAACTATAACCCTGCTTGGCAGGGCTTATTTCTTAGTTTTTCACAGACAAAGCAGAAGCTGCGACAAACAACATGATTCTGCAGCAGCTTATCAATAAGCAGGGTTATAGTTCTTCAGGGACTTTTTTTTTTGTCCATGCTTAGTTTTTCTTTTTTCTTATTATACCACATACTTGAACTATGCCTTTGTGTTGCTGACAAATTTTATGGTCCTGTGTGCTGTGACTGTGATTTCATGAGAGTCATGGTGCACAGTTCACCTGCAATATTAGCTTGTCTGACCCTTTGCTACCATGAATATCTAATTAACAAGAATCATTTGTGTACAAGAATTTGGCGGATTCTTTTAGGATATTGTCCACTGTTTTGCCACCTCTGATTCTCTGAATGATTCAATAAGGGTGCTTGAAATTTTGTTAACTTCTTTTGCACAGCTTCGTCAATCGCTTAAAGGGAAATTAAGATAAATCTGTTACTTCAAAGTTTTCTTTCAGTAATCCTGCCCAACTGAATTAAACCTTTTTACTTTTTAATAACTAATAGATTGCTTATTTGACTATTATCCACAAGTTGCTTAAGCCTGCTATGGTCTCTACAGGGTAATCTGGAAATATTTTGGACAGCCTAATGTTGGATGATTTGATGACACCATCATATCACAATGAAGACAACAATGCTGAAGTGTCGCAAACTGTAGGTTTGTGGTGTAGCCACCAGTAGCAGGGTGGTGAATAATCAAAATACACTTTTCACCAGCTTCTCATAAAAGAAAATTCTGCACAATTACAAGTTGTGCCAAACAAGGCCTATACTACAGTACATCTCTCTTTACATAATTAAGCATCAAAATTACCAACTATCCCTTGCCACTGGCAAACAAGTTGTTTGCTACAAGAAAATTTCTAATTATAATCAGCATTCACAATAGGACAAAAACTTGAAAGATTTAACCACAAGATTTCAACATTTCTCACAAGAATATTTCATTGCAGTATAGCAAAGTTCATGCTTAACAAATATATTAGGGGCACTTGCAAAAATTGCAATTGATTCTTGAAAAAACATGAACAGAAGTAATAATAGGACAATGTTTCAGTTATAGCTGAATGTACCATGGAATCTCAAGGAGCAGGACTCTTATTGAGCTTGAGCGATTTAACATGTTCACAAAACCGCCGATGTTTCTCTTGCACTTCAGCTATCGCCTTTTCAGCAGCCTCTGCGTTCTTTGCCAGAAGGTATTTCTCAATCTGAACAAACCACTCCCCTAATGTCATATTCTCCAATCTGTGTCTTCCTTTGCTCTCCCCCACATGGCCTTTCTCACCACTGGTACCAATAGCTTCCCTCTTGTCATTCTTTTCCACTTCTCCAACACCATCCAGCTTTGACCCAGGTGACACTTTTTCCCTCAATTCCTGATCTAATTCAGTTTCCCCTCCCTTGCTCAAATTCTTCACCTCCTCTTCTTCCACACCACCATTGTCAGCAGGAGCATGCTGAGCGTTGACCCTCCCCTCTATTGCCCTCTCTGTCAATGCCGCATCCTCCTCCACATCCACCATCTTCTCATCCTCCACGGATGCCTTTGAGTTTCCATCCAACTTGTCATCCTCAGCTGCCACCTTATCCTCTTCAGAACAATCATTCACAGCCAACACCCTCAATGGACTCCCCACTCGTTCTCTGCCATCAGCCATATCCTTTTCTTCTTGCTCATTTTCATCGTTCTCAACAATTGCATCCTCAGCCTGCTTCTTTGTACTTGCCCTCGTAGCCCTTCCGCGGCCTCGGCCTCCTTTGCCCCTCTTTGCTCGTCCTCTCCCAGCCAGCGGCACCACCTCACCCTTGCCCTCGGCAGCTGTCCCTTCCTGATCGCTGGCCACAGCCACCTCACCCTCCTCTTCCTCCTCCTCGGGAGTAACACCCGTACCATTCCTTGCACTTGCCCATGTAACCCGTCCTCGCCCCCTTCCGGTCCAGACCACTTCCCCCTCATCGTTTTCGCACCCCAACACCTCACCTCTCCTTGCAGCAGCTCTCGCTGACCTCGTATTTTGCGGTTGTGGCGGAAGGACGAACGTCACTGCAGCCTTCCTTGACCTGCCACGGCTCGGTATTGCCGCTTCCTCCTCTTCATCTTCCACTTCCGTCTCCACTCCAGCGGGCTCAACGGCCTTCTTCAGCCCGCCTCGGCGAGACGGGAGTGCAGCTTCCTCCTCCACTTCATTCCCAGCTTCGGGGGCTTCCGCTGCACCGGCCTTCTTCCGCCCGCCTCGGCGAGTCGGGAGTGCAGCTTCCTCCTCCACTTCATGCCCAGCTTCGGGGGCTTCCGCCGCACCGGCCTTCTTCCGCCCGCCTCGGCGAGTCGGGAGTGCAGCTTCCTCCACTTCATTCCCAGCTTCGGGGGCTTCCGCCGCACCGACCTTCTTCCGCCCGCCTCGGCGAGTCGGGAGTGCAGCTTCCTCCTCCACTCCATTCCCAGCTTCGGGGGCTTCCGCCGCACCGGCCTTCCTCCGTCCGGCCCTACGAGAAACCGCGGGGCCCTGTTCCTCCGCCTCCGCCGCCGCCGCCGCGTTGCGCGCGGAACGCCTAGTCGCGGCGGGGCCCGGTCCCGGGCCTGCATCGGTCGATATGGAGACGGCGAGCACGGTGCTCTCCCCGATCTTGATGAGGTCCCCGTCGGAGAGCGGAGCGGGGATAGTGGCCACGAGAGGCGTACCGTTGAGGAGGGTGCCATTGGAGGAGCCTAGATCGGTGACGGCCCAGCGGGCCGCAGGCGGCGGGAGGAACTCGACGGAGAGATGCCTCTGCGACGCGCCCGCGTCGCCCACGGAGAGGTGGTTGCCCTTGGCAACGCGGCCGACACGGAGCGCCGCGGCGCCGGCGCGGCGCTGCAGGGTCTTCCCCTCGCAGGGGCCCTTCTTCACCAGGAGCGTAAGCACAGGCGGCGGATCCGCCATCAGGGGTCTCGGGGGTCGGGGGTCGGTGAAGAGGGAAGCGAAAAGGATTTCAAATTTTTGGGCAGAGTTTGTGGGGGAGAGAGTTCGGCCGAGCCGAGAGCCTGGGTGTAAATAATATGAATGTTAGTTATAAAAAAAAAGAATGTTTTTTTGTTGATTGAATATCTGATCAAAGGAATTTAAATTTGCAACCTTTATATTTCGATAATGATTCCACACGGACGCGTCTCCCCCACTCACTGTCGCGTCTTCGCTCCCTCTCATCCGCACCCTGCCGAAAAAATAAAATTCTCCACCACGCCCTCTCTCGCTCCTGTCCGCCTCCACCGCGCGGCCGTGCTCGCCGCGCCCGCGCTCCACTGCACTGCTTGCTCGCCGCGGCCGCCTCCACCGAGCCGGCGAGGGCGGTGAGCTTCGTGTGAAGCCGTCCCGTCGGCGAGTTGCCCGCGCCGCTGCCGCACGATGAGCTCCGTGCGCCGGTGTCGAGTTCCACAACGACAGGCCTCCATTCGTCTAGGCAACAAGATGACATTGCGTTGGAAGCACATGTTGCAAGCGTATGTTTTAAGTGTTCCAGATGTTTCATCTTGATGTTGCAAAAGTAGATCGGAATGTTACACATGTTGCAATAGCTATACACATATGTTTCAAGTGTATGTTTCGAATGTTTCATATGTTTTTCCAGATGTATGTTTGCAAGTGTTTCATCTAGATGTTGCATATGTTTTTGCAAGTGTTTTCAGACGTAAGTTCTAAGTGTTTCAGTTGTTTCCGTACGTATGTTGTAAGTGTTTCATCTGTATGTTTCAAAAGTAGATCTGATGTGTTGCAGCAAGTGTTTCATATGCATGTTTCAAGCGTTTAATCTGCCCTCAGACATATGTTGCAAGTGTTACATCTAGATGTTTCAAAAGTAGATCGGATGTTGCATCTGCCTCCTGCCTTTTTCCTACCTCGCATTGGTGTCTCTTCCTCCTCCGGCGTCGGCTGGGCATCCGCCGCCTCCTCCCCTCTTTCTCGATGCTGGCGACGCTCGGGCCAATGCATGTTCCGCGTGGGCGCGCAAAACAACGCGAGAAACGACTTACGGGCATAGACGTCCGGGCGCTAGTCGTTCCATTTATATTTTATCTATAAACACATTTGACAATATTTATAATCAAATTCGTTCCAAAAAATACTAAACTACTCCCTCCGTCTCAAAAAGAAATAATGTTCTAGCATTCAAAAATTGTCAAAAAATGATGTTCTAGGATTCAAATCTCATGCATGCGTAATCTGGCGCGTTAATCCAATGCATACATGATTAAATGGAAATATATTTTCTCTACCTTGTACATGCAACTCAACTAATAAAATACACATATGTATTTTTCATCCACCCTTAATCTATCTGAAAATTCCTATGACGTCGTTCTTTTTAGGACGGAGATTCAAGCCGGAGAGTCCTCGATTCGGCATCCGACTGCAGCATCCTGAAACAAAGCCTGACCTCCTTTAAAAAAAGGCAATGTATCAGGTGCAAACCAACCAACCTGTGCAAACTTGAAAACTACCGATCAGGACCACTAGATGCTGATCTAATGGATGGGGTGAGAGGTGTGATTTTTTTGCGCTTAAGGCCCCCACCCGTCGGCCTTTTTTTGCGTTTAAGCCTCCTCACCCCATCCATTGGATCAGCATCTAGTGGTCCTGATTGGTAGTTTCCAAGTTTGCACAAGTTGATTGATTTGCACTTGATATGTTGCCTTAAAAAAAAGCCTTACCTGTTCACTCGCTGCTAGCCCACCACTCTAACAAGATTAAAAAAAAAGTTCACATTACCTTCCTCGACTTACGTGAAAGTTTGCTTTTCCTCCTACTCTAAAACCAAGTAAACCATCTCCGTGAACTTTAAAAATCGTTCATTTTACCTCCCTGACCGGTTATAAACGGTTTTCAAATGCGATTTTGTCTTTTTTTTTTATTTCGACTGAATCTTTAAAAAATCATAATAAATCACAAAAAAATCATAAAATGTAAAGTTCAATTTTGTTGGACTCCATATGAGTAGATCTATACAGTGAACATATAAACACACCACTCTACGAGGAGATCCGTTGGTCCACCAGCCCACCACCAAGGAGATATGCCGCCCCGATGGGCCGGTTGAGGTCAATGAGAGTTAGTGGAAGAACACGCTACTTGAGGATAGGCATCTCTGTCATTAAAAGTTATGAATTATCCCCTTAATTTCAAATTATAAATTATTTTAGCTTTTTTTAATGCATAGCTTTTACTATAAATCCAGAATATGCTATGTCTAAGTATATAGCAAAATGGGTTATTTTGATTCATACCATTGCAATTTTCGAACTTCTAAGATATATTATTACTATTCACCTATTTAGAGATGAATCGTTATAATTCTTCAGTTGTATCAAATATGCCATTGTGTACACTTTAGATACAGTTGGGTCCATTTGCAGGTCAATTTATTTTCATATTGCCCAAAATACCCCTCTATCATCCTCTTTCTCCATATCACAGACGTGTGGACCCCGTGTCATCTTCTTCCTCCTTTGTGTTGAACACCGTCGCGCGTAGCCGGCTTCCACGCAGCAGACCGCCGCCGCGCGTAGTCAGCCACATGCCTATGCCCGTTGCCCGAGCAGCAGCCCGCCGACGCCGTGCTTGTTGCCTACGTGCCTCCAGGGTAGCTCCTGCTCTTCGCGAATAGGCGACGGTCCAAGCGGCCGTGCTGTGCGCGACAGCGTGGACGGCGAGGAAGGCTCCCTCCGCGGCGCGCCACGGCATGCTCGGCAGGAGGAGGACGGGGTGCTCGCCACCGGTGTTAGCGTCGTGTCCATCCCGATTCCAGTCCCATGTTCATCTAGCTGCTCTTCCCCTTCCGTCCTATGACGCTGGGTAAGGAGAGGAGATCCAGATTCCGGTGGGAAACGGTGAAGGGCCTCACTCGATTGCTAGTTGGTCTGGTGCTGCTATCTTCTCTCCTTCCCAATACTCGTGTAATGGCAAGGAGGTAGTAGCGCTCAGTGGAGCAGCGGCAGCGCAGCGCAGGCCATCGCGAAATTGCTTGCTGCTGCGACCCCAAGGAGCCAGCGGGAACTTGGCGGCGGCTTCGGCCGGGGCGCCGCACGGAAGCGGTACCTTGCGGCCGCGGTAGTGAAGACCGGGTTCCTGCTGTTGGCGGCGGCGCTCGTGGTCGCATGGGCGGGGCGCGCGGCCGCGGACGTGGTGCACCGACGGTGGAGTCCGATGAACTCGCACGAGGTGGAGACGTGGAGTCCGGCGTAGGCGCGGCGGCGGCGGACCACGCACGGTGCTCGGAGGTGGGTGCCGCGACGCTGCACGCGGGCGAGCACACGGTGGTCACGGCTGCACTCTGCCTCGGGGTCGTGCAGCCCATGTCCAGCGGCATCGACGGGGGCGCCTTCGTCGTCGTCAGGGGAAGGTGGGAGAGGGAGGGGATGACGTGTGGGCCGCATGTCATTGAGCAGAGAGAGGGCAGTCAAAGGGATATTTTGGGCTATACGAAAAGGTGGGTCCGGTATTGTTTGAATGGTATGAAATGGCTACAGAGACAATTGTAATGGTAATGGTAAGTTTCTAAATAGGTGAATAGTAATGGTATATGTCAGAAGTTTAAAAATCTATTGTCTTAAAAAAGCCAAAATAACTTATAAGAAATTTAGAATGGAGTTAGTTGAGCCTGTTCCACTGGTATTTACAGCCATTGCCGGCTGCTTGTAATGTACAGGGAAAGCACACAGCAAGAACATCCACATCCTGCAGCCGCAGCGGCTGTAAATATTAGCCAAACAGGCCCAACAATATCATTATATCAAGGTGCAAAACTTTTGCAGTGTATAACAGTCTGTTCGCTTGCTCGTAAACGATCGTAAATTTCCAGCCGGGAACAGTGTTTTTCTCTCACACCTAACCAGTCAGCCGTAAATAATCCACGATACAATACGACCTCCTGAACATGCTGAATGACAGTAATACCAGAACGGGGTGTCTGTCACCCAGATAATTTGACAGAACCTGATGTATACAGTAACTCCCTTGGTTGAGAGGGAGGGGGTGTTACATGAACTCATTCATTTGTAAGCATCTGGTACAAGTGTAGCGCCGTCTACAACTAGCGAGAAAAGGTTCTCGAAGCTGCTCTATGTTTTCTTACCAAAACTAGCAATCTGAGTCTGAGACCCCCAATGAATTGTATAATCGCGAACCCATTGTCGAAGATGCTCTGCCATCAATTAGATATCACCCACAGAAAGATTTGTACAATGTCATCTTCATCCATGAACATTTGCCAAAAATCAGTCTCAATACTAACAGAAGACAAGCTTTTCGCTGTGTATCGTATGCATCTCATATGCTGAAGCCTAGAATCAATTGTCTCTTGACTCTTTTGGAAGTATCTCACGTCTCCACAACCTTAAAGGGAATCTTCGACCTGCAAACAAGCAAACTCAGATTCTGCTGTCTAAAACAGCAGCTGCTGTAGTATTTGTGTAGGGAATATACCTCGTGGGCTTCTCGAGAAGAATTTCAACACCTCATCAATCAAAATTACCTAACAATTAGATGAAATTAGTCTGCCAAATAGTTAATTGGAGAAAATATTTGTTTTGAAAGATCCGGAATGATGTTAAGAGGAAGAGATACAAAAACACAAAAAATGGCTGTGTCGTAAAACAATGCTATAAGCAAAACACACACTCCAGGACAATATTTGGTCAAACCTTAAAAACTACAAACATCAATAACTTTTAAATTATTTAGTTTGGAACCATGTAAGTTATATGTGTGCATTTGTATTCAAATTTACTTACAACATCTCATAAAGAAGGATTTTAAGAATAAAATCTAGAAGAAATTACTGGTCAAAAAGATACACATTGAAGACCGTCCAAAGTCTAATAAAGTGGCAAGCCTCACCCTCGCCTGTGCAATGCGAGGAGACCGCGACTCAAACCCGGGACCTTTGACAAGTATTTTTGACCGAAGGGAGTATCACCACAATTAATGGCATAACAAGTCAAGAAGAAAGAGTACTAACAGGGAAGGATAGATAAAGAACAATTTTCCACTCAACCCACGACAATGGAGAAACCTGCATAAGTAGATCACAGTTTATCCAATTTATTTTAACAAAAATAAGATCAAAGGACCACTGAAGAACAAAGAGAAATTACTTACGGAGAAAAGGGCTGATAGTGGTTCAATGTACAGGACTGCTACATGAAGAAGCATTGTCAGAATAATGGACCCAACAAGCCACAGGTTACTCCATGGATGAATGACACTGCATGAGTGAAGATACATTAGTACAGAGGTATTTTCGCACATGCCACAGCCTTTTCAGAGACACCTGTTATTCTCAATCTCACAAAATGGGAGGGCCAAGACAAAACAAGCAGAAGGTCATGCACGGCAGGACATAAAAATCTAGATTTTGAAGAATGTCTGCTTCCAATATCATAATTCAAATCTCAAAAAATGAGGTACATTTTTTTTTGGCTGTGTGAAGACAAAAAGGCAATGTCCTAAGTTTCAGTGTTCATGGGTGATGTAGAAAACATTGTATTCGAGGACAATGGTTGTGTGAATACCTTAGATTGGATACATATGAGCATCTTTCACAGGTGAAAAGACAAGATGAACAATGCACAAACACAAATAATGGATGCAAGCTGGCAATCTCTTACGCTACAGCCAAACCAAGGTGACATTTCAGGATCTTCAAACTTTTCAAATTTTAGGTATTACTAATATCTTTACTATTTTATAATGAATATATTTCCCCCCTAAAAAAGTACTACTGTAATAGTATGGTATACTGGTTTAAATATAACACCCCATAAATTAGTTACCATAGTGGCATTCTGGAATCCCTCAGTGCCCAAAGCATCAACATATTTGTTACTGGAAGCAGCACGTTCTACAGCCTTACAGGTTACACCAATAATAATAACCTTACAACATAGTGACAGTAATGAAGAACAAAGAACTCTTACAGCAGAGATTGGTTTTCACTTAGGTTATTCAAGGCATTAAACATCTCGACAACAACAAGCACAGTCATTGAAACAGTTGATGGATGACGATCCTCAAATATACTGCAAGGATATGAAGTTTGCCTTGTAGAACAGGAATCAAAATTGACCTGCAAGGGTAAAAGAAAAGTTTGGAGTGCGTATAATAAGTAATGCATATTGGGTTCCAGAAGAAACATCAGAAGAAATATAAATTAGACCATAAACTCATTCGGCAACCATGCAGGCCAAATGATAAATACAAAGATCAACGAACATCAGTCTAGACTGAAACATAGTTGACATAGAAACCATGCAAATTAACTGCCGTTCTGTGGAACTGTTTCAGTGTGAGCCCTATCCCAGTTGTTAACTGGGATTTTCCTTGTGAGTAATTTCTTTTATTTTAAAATAAGATACCCGGTAAAGCCAATTCACTAAACAACCATCAACTGAGACATCATAGCCTATACAGGACTACCATGTTGAAGTATAAACTTTTGTTGGATTGTTGAGGATAACACTCCCAGCAGGTCATGGAACAATAGTTCCAGTAAATACACAAAGGTACCGATGGAAAAAAAAAGGAAAACAATTCCAAATTATCTACTTACCAATTCAGAATATGGTAATCTAGGACCATTCTCAGAATAAACGAACCACCAAACAAAACCCGCTATAGTAGCAAGACCAACATAAGCTGCATTAGCAAAAACAGAAGACAACAAACAAACATGAGTCAAAAGCCACTACCACTTATAAGTAGGAATAATCAAATAATAAGTAGATAGAAGAAATGAACCTCCAATGACCAAATAACGGAAAAAGAGCCATCCACTAACCACAGCTTCATTAACCTGGGACGCAAAGAAAAGGAGCATTGTTTAATATCTGAGATAGCAATTAGAAAATTAAAACCATAGCATTTTACTTGAAATCACTTGCCTAGCAATTCCTAGTCATTAATATAAACTCATGCATGTGGCAATCATCTATGTAGTCATCAAAAGCAAGTGATCAGCAAACTACAGTCTCATGGATACAAGGATTTTGCTTAATGCAATATCCCGCAGAGTGTTAGCCTAAACGTTTAAACAGACTAAACGGTCACCTACCGTTTAGCTACTTATTCAGACTAAATGGCCATTTAAACAGACTAAACGGTGATTAAACGGGATAAACGGATGATTAAACGGAAACGGCACGCCACCGTGTAGCGTTTACACGGCGTGTAACGGGCTAAACGGCCGTGTAGGCAAACATAGGTATTAGCAGTATTCTTGTAGCCAAAAAATTCCGAGTGCAAATAAAAAGGCCCAGCAAGTCTGTTATACTGCAGCTCACTTGACTAATTGAGTACCAATACAAATGCGTTAGCACCTAGTTTCAGCAAAAGTTTAAGCAAAAGCTACCAGCATGAAATCATAGAATTGATACTCAAATAGTCAGGTGCACAACCAAATTTTTAGTTGTTTATTACCTTCCGAGGTTTGACTGTCATGATGTTGCCATCAGGCTTATTGAAACCAATTGCAGTTGCAGGCAATCCATCAGTAACAAGGTTCACCCAGAGTAGCTGGACCTGCAAAGCAATGATGAAAAGGGTAAGCATAATTTGCATAAATAAAAAACAGAAAAATTCACAACAAAAAATGAAACAGGCGTTTAGAAAGGGTTTGCAAGTAAGCATGTAATTTGCCTATGGTGGAGCGGGTCAACATAAACACAAGGAAAAAAAAAACTCTAGCACATGATAAAAATGTGGCATACAGCATTTATGAAGATCATTATCACAATGGTTTGTGAACAAAAAATGAGAGATACAAGTATACACTCACAGGTATAAGTGTGTCAGGCATCCCAAGCACTGCCGCCAAAAAAATACAAACCACCTCCCCAATATTTGATGAAATCATATACCGGATAAACTGCTTCGTGTTATTATATATGGCCCTTCCCTCCGCAACAGCCTATGAACAAATTGTAGAATAGGATTTGGATAAAGATCATCAACTGAAAATAATAACTGATTGTTCTCATTATTTGTATATCATGCAATGAGAAATAATCTTACTGCAACAATTGTGGCAAAGTTGTCATCAGCCAAAACCATGTCTGAAGCACTCTGAGATAGAGAAACATTACAAGTGCATTAAGTGATTAAATACATGAAACAACTGTTATGAATAATTGGTTATCTAAGAAAGGGCAAGATTGAATATATGGAGCTTCACTCAGTTGGCATTTGCTGAGACACACAGCACAAAGGCTATTTAGATAGACTCAGCAAAATATTCATCAGAACTTGAATAAAATACAAAAATGCTTCCATTAGCTGGCACAAATGTCTTCCGACAGGAGAGTATGCAGGCTCAGCTCCTACGAGCACATGACTGAGGTAGAGAGCATTCTCTTTGTGCCAATACCCCAAGAGATTCATCCAAAGCTGTAGTCTACTGCACAAGCTCCTTCCCTGGAG
The DNA here is from genome assembly GCA_904845875.1 of Miscanthus lutarioriparius. Classification (NCBI taxonomy): domain Eukaryota; kingdom Viridiplantae; phylum Streptophyta; class Magnoliopsida; order Poales; family Poaceae; genus Miscanthus; species Miscanthus lutarioriparius. The sequence continues at coordinate 127,753,745 of CAJGYO010000001.1, forward strand.
TCGGAACTTAGAGTATGGCCTTGATTTTACTTGGGTCGGTTTCTAATTTAGTTGGCTACAGAAACTGGCCCAATTTTTTTTGTGTCTAACCATACTAGCCATGTTAGCGCCTTAGGAGCCAGTTTTACAACAAAAACGGGGGGGGGGGGGGGGGGGGGGGCGCTTATTTTACTTCTTAATACCTTTGCAACTGCAGTTCCTGATCCCATTGCTATTCCTATATCCGCTTTCTTTAGCGCAGGTGCATCGTTGACACCATCCCCAGTCATAGCAACCTTGCATGTGAAAATGAAATACAATTTAGTATATGGAAACGGATAATGGTTGGAGTTTGCCATGTCATTACTGGGCTAAATTAATTGGCCATTAAAGTAAATTTGACATATCAACTATAATGATAACTAAGAAAAAGTGTCTGAGCTAAAAGACCTATGCAATATTTAAAAGAAACCCTAATGACAGAAGTGTTCTTAAAGAAATACATCCAATTTTTGTTAGGTACAATGCTCCGATCCCATCATTGATGACTAAAGAAGAACGACAGGGTGGTTTGATGATAGGTATCATATATAAATGTTAGCTTACCACTTCATTATGTGTTTGCAAGGCTTCAACAAGCATCTTCTTATGGGAAGGTTCCACTCTACACCATCCAGTATAAATTATCAGGTTAGTGAAGGACAATTGAAAGTAAAGAACTGAGAACATCACTATGTGATATCACATTACATTATTTTAAAACAAAGTTCAACATCAATTATGAGTAACTGTCCCATGTCGTTTATGTGCAGAAACATCCAAATTCAACACAGTGTTGAGGCTGCTGCTAGGTCCCATTTTTCATATTCAAAGGCGGTTCTGGCATGTTATGGTGGCCAGCAAAGTAAGAATTGAAAATCTTTTGCTTAGGAAGTCGAAATTGAGAAACAAAATCCTCTTCAATCAGACATGATGAAATTCTGAATTGAAAAGAAAATTTATTTTCTCACAGCCTGTACAATGGTAAGCAAACTATAATGTACAGTACAAGTAGCCTCTTGTTCCCATTTTTAACCAGAAACTTTTCAACTACACTATGTTCTCATTCCTTGAAACAAGAAGCACCGTAGGCATATGACCATTAACAAGCAACAAGAGAAACTCAATCTATTTCATACCTTGTAGACACCAGGTCACTATTATTTTTGTTTTAGATTATTCTCGTGTGGTCATAGCTAATCTTTCACCATTTACACATCCCATTGTCTAATGCATGTGCAATCAGCAAGCGCCAGATTGCACAAGAATTTGGATATCTTGACTGCTCTGGTTTGGTAAAATAGCAAGACCCTTGTGTTATTGTGCACTCAGCTTTTATAGCTCAAACTCAGTCAAAAGCTAAGCGATGGTCTGGGGTGATGTGTCCAAAAGCATTTTTCATCCACCAAAATAATTCCTGACATTCTGCATTGTCCTTTTAGCTTCACAATTCAAGACCATTCAAAGGAATAGCTGTCCTGACTTATCTAGAAGACAATGATATGAAATCACCTTGAAAACAGAACCATCCTTTGTAATGCGTTTGTCCTTTCCAAAGGAGGCAATCCTTCAAATTCTGATGCTGTATAGGAATACCCTGCAAAGTCATTCAAGTGCTCAAAAGCACCAATTTGCCGACACAGAGATTCTGCTGTAGACTAAAAGAGTGCGTATTAATTTTCTCACCAGTAGCAAAAGTATTCAAAAGGTAAGCCTAGATTTCACCAACCTTGTTATCCCCAGTAACAACTATAACACGGATCCCCGCAGACATACAAGAGTGGATAGCATCCCAGACTTCTTCTCTTGGTGGATCAAGCATCCCAACCTAAACAAGCACCAAAAGAAATGGTTTCATCAATAGCTCAATTATTATCATACGCAACAGAAACAAAAGGCAAACCACATTACAACAAGAAGAAAGTGTAACAGAAAACAAAGGAAGAGAGGAAGCAGAAGGAGAATGATAAACCGTACCAATCCTATAAATGTGAGGTTGGCCTCATCACCATAACAAATACTTTGTTGACCAGCTGGCATCCGTTTTAATGCTAATGCTAAGCACCTTAGTGTGTCTTTCCCTGCAAAACTAGAGTTTCGAGAGCATTTAGCATATTTGTATTACAGCCTAAAACTATAATATATGTTTAAAAGTATTCAATCTTAACAAAGTTTACAAGTGCACGAAAACAGCACAATCAATCAAATCAGCAAGTTTAGCCTAAGGAGAAAATAATCAAGGTCCCTTGCCAAAGTGTCAGAAGTATTACTAACTACATTGATATTTTGTTTTCGCGAACATGCAAGAGAGTTGTATCATTATATTAAGAAGAAACTAACCACATTGATATGAGCTGGATATTTCAATATTATAGTAAGATTCCATAAAAGCATGGAAGGTAGCATGTCTTAAGACAGATAACATATGAAAAAGGCTGACCTTTGAAATCTAGCTTCCAACTCATTACGAATGTCCATAGTCAATGGTACTGAAGAACCATCATCATTGCACAATATATGTGTGCATCTGGCCATTATACTTTCAGGGGCACCTTTTGAAAACATAATTTCCTGGTGTTTTCTACTGCAGAGGACGCTCATCATTTTGCGGTCTCGAGAGAACTCTAGAACGGATATCTAAAAAAATCAGAAAATAGAGAATGAATTTTGAAGGTATAAATCTCAAGAAATAGAATATAAAGAAAAGAGGCTGATTATATGTATAAAAAAAGATTAGCCTCATTCAAGTGATCATCAACTCATCAAAATGGGATATTTCAGCCACATGTCTACACTAGTTTACACAAAAGGTTAGCAGGATGAGTAGATCAAGATAACGTTTATGAAGATAGGTACTTAGACAGTTGAAGCCTTCCAGAATATGGGAGGCACAACTGTTGACACTGCTGGGACTTTAGAGGCCCTTGCATACAGTATCAGCCATATTCCTGAGTGAGGATCTAGATAGTACAGTTACCTGACAAAGGTTGATCAGACATAATGTGGAAAATAGTAAAGCATTTGACAGCAATGAACAACGAGAGCAGTGTCAGTAACACCATATGGTCTACTAATCCCAGTTGTCTATGCATTTGAGGAACTGTGCTTGCTTGGTAGGGACTAGTGACCAAGGTGCAGAGTGACGGGCAATTAAGATGCCAAATGTATTCATCAAACCTGAAGTTCCCAGGCAGCATTTAAAAACCATGAAGTTATAACAATCTGATTAGAAAGTCATTCAAAACTTCTTGTTTTATTTTGCCTATTTACTAAAGGAGTCATTTTCCGACTTTTTAAATATACTAGAAAGAATTAGTTCATGGTCAAAAGATATTCCCATAAGAAAATACAAATGATGATCTTTAAGGGAATCACAGATACAGCAAGGTTGCAGTACAGAAGAAATATAGCAATTTTTTCCTTCTTAATATAAAGATACGCAGCTCTCCTGTGTGTTCAAGAAAATAAAAAAATAGCAATTCAAACAAGATGAGGGTAATAACCTTTCTAAACTGATTTTCCCAATAACGGTTGCAGTATGATGCACGTTCGTGCTTAGTTAGCATGTTGAGGGCTGAAGGCATTGAGTCAAAACCAGGAAGACCAACCTAAAGAGTAATGTACAGAATGACCATTAAAATTTAAATGAAGTTCATAAATCCTGTGAAAGCAAAAGTGCACAGATGTTTATCTATATGCAGCAACTGACCTTCTCCACCAGCACACGCAGAGCGACTTCAGTGGACTCTCCAATTTTTTCATAAGATTTTTTATCAGGATTGTATTGTAGAGTGGACTCGTTGCAAAGAGCTGAACACATAGCAAGATGGAGGAGACATGGTGATTGAGGGGGAAACTCTGACTGCAACAGATGAAAGTCCTTTAATTAGTTCTAAAACCCTAAATCCAAAAGAGACTTGCAACTATACTTGTGTAATAACATAGGTGGTGTAACAAGTGGCTAGATAACGCTGGAGTGTTTCACATGCTGTCCAAAAAAATCAAGTACACATCCAAAAGGGCATGTAATGGAGTCCATCTGCTCTGTGCCGAGAAGTAAACTTTACAGATTGAGAAAAAGCTTTGTACTAAACTAGTAAACTCAGCCTCTTGCACTGGCAAGTAGTAGGGTAGAAGGCTTTGTCAATTTAAGGCATGAAATACACTACCAATCATATTTTGTTCTGTTTCCCTAATGAAAATCATTCCTTGATGAAACTGAACAAACTGCTAAAATTTCAGGTGCTAGGCGTTACCTTCTAAATGCAAGCATTTTTCTCTCCCTATAAATTGAAGAGAACATAACTTATGTTCAATAATGCAGGTTTTCAGATTTTTTGCACTATAAAAATCCCAGAAACTGATGGAACCTAGAGAATATGCTATTTACCTGCAACCCGCCAGCATCATAAATAAAACCATCAGGAGCAAATGTTGTTCCACTAATGGAGTACTCATCAGTCATTGGTCTCTGATGCACAGACCGCACAACGCACACCTGTGATGTTAAAAACACTTTTAAGCCGTGCGCATGAAAATAATTTTTAATTAAAAGAGCTTGTCGTATTTCAGCTACATATCATACTAACTACTGAGCACCTGTATATGCAACAAGGATAACATAATGGAAATGGCTAAATAAAAGAGAAACACATCACCTTTGACACAGACATCATGTTTGTTGTAAGAGTACCAGTTTTGTCACTGCAAATAACTGTTGTGCATCCTAATGTCTCTACAGAGGGAAGTGACCTAACAATGGCGTTCAAGCGAGCCATTCTCTTTGTACCAAGAGCTAAGCACCTAGAAGAAAAACAAACAAATGATTTATGAGATTTACTTCAATGTGGAATGGAATAGAGTACGACACCACATCTAAGCAAACATGATCTTGGGACAACTGAGAAATTGTTTCACAGGAAACTCACGTTGTTACAACAGCTGGGAGACCTTCTGGAATAGCCGCGACAGCAAGAGCAACAGCTACCTATTAAACGAAAAACAACAGAGAGTACATGCTTTGAGAGACAATATTAGGAGCAAAATGCAGTACATGCTTTGAGAAACAATATTAGGATGAGTAAGGATGAGTCACATAACCATACACCCACAGTTGCGGCAGTAATTTACAAAATCAACTAAAATGGTGTACTATAGTGATGAATTATTTATTAGCAGCTCTGGTGATAAGTTGTTGAAGATGTATAACATGTAGATGTAGTGCATCTAATAGTCACAAAAATATAAAGGTGTGAAGAAGATTTTTGACAGGGGCAGTTGACTTGGTAATAAACCGGAGAAGCATAAGTTGTACCTACACAATGAAGTAAAAAACTAACAAAGAAACATGATGAGAAGACATCCTCCAGGATTTCTTAAGAGGGGAGAACCGAACCCTTTTGGGAGGTACTCACACAATCGAAGAGTACCCAGGTTTGAGGGCAGGTGGGCGTCCTCACAGCTGGAGGCACTACCAAATACCAACCAAGCTATTGCTTGGTTCCCTGCAAATGTAATTATCTTATAAAACCATACCAAACACATCTTAGACCCGACCATGGGGGAGAGACGCCCCCCCTGATTATGCCCTTAAGAAGTTTGTGCCAGCCTTCGAACCTGGACTGGTGACAGGGGTTTCATCAACCCCCGGAATTCAATGGTCTAACCAGTGTAACTCAGGAGAAGTTGGCATACTGCACACATCTTGCAATCACTAATATATACTATGGCCTGTTAACCCCAACTTCAAGAGCTAAGGTCTGTCAGAGTGTGTGTGTTTTTTTACCTAAAAAAGTCACTATACATGCCACCAGAGAACATTATAATGAAAAGAAACACATAATATATATGAACAAACAACACAAGAAAACTCAGTCCATTTGTGAAAGGAATTATAGAATCTAAACGGCTGTCTTTCATGGAAGAGAAGCCTGTAAATTATAGTCAAGTTAGACAGTGCAACCAGCTAGACTGCAAATGCGGTCCCAAAGAATGATCAACATGGCCAAATAATGTCTTGGCTCAGACACACATACACACACTTTTACAGCATAACTTCCAAATGTTCAACCTAATAAATAAGATAGTACATGCTAGACGGGAGATTAACCCACACTGATCAAATGTTACAGAAATGTAAGTTGAAACATAGGAGCAACAGCATACCTTAAAATAGTGGATGGCACCCCTAACAAAGCCACCATGAGAAGGATCTCGGAAATGTCCAATATTTACAACCCAAACAAGTATGCAGATCCCTGCTATCACCTGAAACGAAAATTGTATTATGGAGAAGCTTGAAAAGGCATTTGAACTGCACGATTTGTCTGGAATAAATGCAGGGGCCCACATTCAACAGAATAAATATTTCATTTCTCTCTGTGACACTATAATATTTAACAGCAATATGACTGTGTAATGACACTGCAGCTTCTAATGATAAGTTAAACATTAAGATCCAGGAAAGAACGTTAAACTGATGCTGCTCGGATTGTATAATGTCATCAGTCTCTCGATAGTCGATACATAAAGTGTTTCAATGATCACTTCAGTGCTAAATTTCCATGCCATAGTATTTCTTAGTTTTGGAAGGAAAAAAACAACTCACAACTTGTTGAAAGGACCATGATCACCTTTGCCAAAAAAGTACCAAATTCATCAAGCTTTTTCTTCAACGGTGTTGCTTCCTGTAATATTGTGAGAATTTTAACTGTGAGAGAATAGTCATCATATAAATCAGGGGGTGAGGCTACAATTAATCAAAGTACAAAGAGGCATACTAGTTGCAACATCATAGGAAGGTACAGTTAGAATGAAGTTAGATCGCATAGTTCAATTCTCACTGAAGGTGTAAATGAGAAGAAATATAAGTGTTCAATTACTTACATCCTCTGTTCTTAGCATAGCATCACGTATACTTCCCATTGCAGTATTAAAACCAACCCCAATAACGATTGCTCTTGCTCTACCAGCTACAACAACGGTGCCCTGGGAAACAACAACAGCACAAACATAGAATTCGCAGAGGAGGCAACAAAAGTTGGATGTGTAAAAAGATAATGTAGGTGTTTTAGAATGTGCATATTCAAAGATCATTTCGGCACAATTACCAGGAACTCAAGAAAAAACTAGGACTAATTTGATCTATGCCATCACAGCTGTCACGTTTCTGAGTTCTACCATTATTATTATTCATCTATAAGGAATCATGCCACCACAAGATTTCATGTACATGAAATATGCCACTTTATACGTTTAGGACAATGTTGGGCCCATTCCAAGCAATTATATTCTCATATGGACCAAAATGCCTCTGCTACCCCCATCTCCCTCCACTCACTGATGTGTGGCCCCATGTGTCACCCCCTCCCTACCACCTGAGCGGCTGAGCCCCCACCGCCTGCTCCTGCTCTCATGATCAGCATCTGCCTCCTGCCCCTCCTCCCATGGCCACCCTCCATCTGCTCCAGCTGCCGGGGCACATGGATAACCCGTGCCACCTCCTCTCGCCTGACGACGAAGCTAAACTGCCCCTCGAAGATGCCTCCCGCTCTGGGCTTCAACTCATGCCCAGTCAAAACAGCAGAACCAGCCAGTGGAAGCATGACGTGTGGGGTGGCACCAGGTTGACGTGCAGGCGCGGCTAACGATGCCGTTGGGCACAAAACGGGTAATCCATCCCCATCCCCATAGATTGACCATACCCAATGGGTATCGTCGAATGGGTACGGATAACCCATGGATAACCTGCCATGCTTAGGACGAAGAAGAACAGGGCAACAGAGGATGCAGCGGCCACTGTGACGCCGGCGAGGCAGTGCGGCGGGGGACAGCGCCGTGGCCATGGTGAAGCAGGACCTGCTCGCGCGCTGCTTGACCTGCCCGCTCTGCGACTGCCTGCTCCGGAAGGCCACCACCATCTCCGAGTGCCTGCACACATGTGAATCATTCCAGCTCTGCTCTACCTTGCCTGCTCCGCCGCCCCGCCGATCCTGGCGAGCTCGAACAGCGTGATTGCTGTTCCTGGTGACCCGGCGACGCTGTACGGTCTTCTCCTCGTTGCCCATGCACGATTGCGATTCTCAGAGATGAGGCCAGTAGCAACTGCGCAAGATTCGGGATCAACTCCGCCGTCATCAAGCGCCCGCTCACCACCACGGACGTGCTGCCCTCCAACACTAAGTGCTACTTGGTGGATAATATCTGTTTTACCCTCCCCATACCCAGAAAAAAAATGGATAATCCATACCCTCCCCAAACAATACGGGTATGGATACGGATGTGGGTAGTGGATACCCACTGGCATCGTTAGGCGCGGCTCAGCAAAGCCAGCGGCGCAGCGAGGCTGGCATGTGGTGCAGCGAGGCCAGCGAGCAAGGTGGCGTAGCGCACGGGGCCGGTGACCGGCGAGCACGGGCGCGGCAAGGCTCCAGATCTGACACGCAGTGAGGCCAGAAAGCAGGGCGGCGCAACGTGCGGGACCACTGGCCATCAAGCGTGGACGCTAGGCTCTGGAGCTGGCGAGCCCAGGAGCGGGGGTGGCGCAGCAAGGTCGTTGTGCGGTGCAAGCAAGGCTACATTGGCTGCTGCTCGAAGCTCGTCCAAACCAGTTGTGCTCGAAGGGCCACACCCACCGTCAATGTTGACTTCAACCGTGGCTTGGCGGTTGCGTGAGTCAGCAAGGACTGCGGTGACGCAGCGGGGATATGGGAGCGGGTGTGCGACATCATCAAGTTAGGGGGCCCGGCGCTGCATGGAGGAGTCCATGGAAAAATGCCAGCCTAGCCGAGAGCATATGGATAAGCTCCGTCCCTAGCGGCCATGCTCATCCATGAGGCAGCCGCTCCGCACCGTACTGCCTCCATGAGAGAGAGAGAGAGAGAGAGACTTTGTTATCATGGCCAGACTCGAGGGTGGCATGAGGAAGAAGAGAGCAAGGGTGGCGTGATTTTATGATCATAATGAAGTTCCAGTTCCATTGAATTAAGCTCATTAAATGACACTGCCAGTATGGTTTGCTTACCGAAAAAAGAATGTTAGTTTTGTCCTGGTAGACAGCATTCATTGCTGGAGTTGACTCAAGCTCTTTTGCCACTGAACAGCTTTCTCCTAGTCAAACCACAAATCCTCAAAAGTAGTAAGAAACTATATTTTCAGTAACTGATATTTTTGTGCAGCTTATAATTCGTACAGATTGCTCTATAACCACAATGTTCATCAAGGAAAAGGGACAGCTACACCTTCTCACCAGGAGCTCCAGAAGATCAATTAATGACTCTGGCATATGGCAAATATCCATGTTTTTTTATAATGAAGCTATTGCTAAACTGGAAATGTCCAAGAAAAACGTTTAAAGTGGTGAATAATTTAGTCGATACAGTATTTTTTCCCTAACTCTTACTATAAAATGTCTTCATCGGCAAATGGTTGATACTAAATTTTAAAACCAAACAGTGAAAGAACATTATATGAATGCTAAAATAGAATGGCCTTATTCACACGTATTGTTTCTATTAAACTATAAAGCTTCAGAATTCATATTAGGATGAATGAGTGGATAGCACAAGAAAACAAAAGGAGTACCTGTAAGAATTGCTTGATCAACACGCAATTGGTGACTTAACATTTCAACCATTCTCATGTCAGCCGGAACTTTGCAACCAACTTATCCACAAAGGAGGGGGGGGGAGGACCAACCAAACATCATCAGCAAAATGCTAATCATAGTACTAAAAGAAAATCATCAGATGAGCAATTGACAGTACCTCCTACTTCAACTATATCTCCAGGGACAAGTTCTGATGCTGGAAGTATAGAAAAGCAACCTACAGGGTTAACATTGATAAATGTGCTAATCAGCTAAACATCTAACAAAACATATGATATAAATAATTTTAGACTGGATTTTAGAAGAATTGTCTCAAATCATTTGTTGTTTATGTAGTATGAACTAGTTAGTATAGCAGAGAGCATAGTTTTGACTGATGGTGATGCTATATCTGGAACTGTGATTATAAAGGAAAATACTCTTTACAGTCTATATGCAGTGATTAGATTTGGAGGGTTGCTATCACTTTACACTCCTGTTGTGTGGAAGATAATTGTACATCCTCTAGTGCATGTATATCTTTGGTTCCTGGCTAATAATAGGCTGCTTACTAGAGATAAATTAGCTATTCGACGAAAGTGGAAGATATGTCCTGTCTTTTCTGTGCTGAGGATGAGAAATTATTTGTTAATGTTTTGTGCCAAAGTTAATATCGCAAATGATTTCTGAAGTTTGTGAGGTGTGGTAGAGGGGGGGGAGGACTGATTTTGAATCAGTAGCAGTGCTTTGATGGGAAAAGCTGCAGCGCTACAGGAGATTGATGGCAGGAGACAACTACAAGGCAAGTTCAATTGGATGGCATGTCAAGAATGGCCTCTGGAGCTGTAGGACCTGAAGGGAGAGCAGAAAGTAACAAGTGGTGTTTTGGAGCAACCAAATAAGTATTATCAGGTTCTGGGGGGTGGCTGCAGTAACCTGGAGAATAGAACCATAGTTGTGTTGTGTCAATGGTCCAGTGCTTGCCCTTGAGAGCACTGTGTGTTTGATGTTGGCAAGTGTGCCCAAGAATAAGCTGAACATGGATGACATAAATGCTGTGGGAGCCTTTTCTCTAAAATAACATGATTAATAATTTAGTTTAGAAAAAAAAAGGGTTCTGGGAACAAATGTTTTACTACATTTGTTGGTCGAAACTCTTAAAACTAAGGTGCCGTTTGAATCCCAGTGGATTATAAAATCTGGATAAAAAATCTAGTGCGTTCATTGGATTCTGTGTTTGTATGTTAAATTTCAATAAAATCTAGCCTGTTTGGATGTGATTCTAGGATTCTGAGATTTTCTTAACCAGATTCATAAAATCCCCTTGGAATCAAACGGGGCCTTAGTTTTGATGGCACACGCAGAGCCATATGGTAATTGCCCCCTGGACTTATCCAATCAAAATACTATTTTGAGACAAAGTGGATAGATAGTGTTGACAAAGCTTACAAGAATTAGCAAATAAATTCAACAATGATTGCTAAAGCTTCTTAGTTCTTACCATTGCGCAACACTGTTGCAATATCAGCTTGATAAGCACGAAGCTCCTACGGATTTGGTATAAATAAGTCATCATGGATGGTGGAAAAAGTTCCCATTGCAAGCTAAATTAGAGTCAAAGAATGCTACGAAAGGTGATTAACAAATTAAAGCATGTGACCTAGAGATACAGCATGCATACAAGAATCAGTTATGTGGCAATAAGCATAGGGCATTAATAATTAGGACCAAACTGTTCTGCCTATAGCTCCCAGTGCCAAAAAAAACTATAAAAACACACCCAGGTGGCCAGAAAAAGGAAGTAGGTTCTAGATCACCTCATAGTTCCACCTATATTTAATATAGCTCTGTTTCTGCTGATATAAAGATACATGGGAGGCCAAAGATTAATGCCACTTATCAATCTCATTTGTACAAACTATCTTGCAACATGTGCCAGGAAATAAGCAATCATACAGCAGGAACAAAGTGTTTTCGAGAAAATACAGCAAGAACAATATCCTCAGAGCTAAACACAACATTAGGGCATTGTTTAGAAGTGAGAACCTCAAGAGCTTTTTCAGCATTCGTTTCTGTAATCACACCCACAGCTGCATTTGCTGCCAGTATCATAAAGATAACCTGCAGTTCAAACATCAACGTGCCAGGTCATTTGTTGCCTGCAGGTCATTCTCAACCAATAGGATGTATCCAATTTACCGAAGGTTCCAAAAATGCTGATAATCCAGTTTCACCATTCATTCGGGCCAAAAGGAATGAGATCACAGCAGCTGCTATCAATATTTTGACGAGTAAATCATCAAACTGCTTCAAAACTAACTTCCAAAAGGGAGTACCTGGGTATGAATTTCCATATCAAAAAAAGATGAACAGTAAAGCGTATATGAAATTGGAAATTGCTAGTTCAAAGTACAATCAGAAAAAAGAAAAAGAATAAAAAACGTAGGGTGTACAAAAATAAGGGTGACCTCAAAAGTCCAAACAAAAGTTTGTCTTAATTAAATGAAGTTATAAGGAGACGCATATCCCAGAAATAACAGATGTGTCTCGTGCTAGGCGGCGTGTAGGCAGCGCGGACGCGTGAAAAATCGGCGCTAGGTGTCGCTGGGCGGGTGGGCAGCGGCCGCGCGCGCACGGAAAACGTGAGCAGGAGAGGGCGCGCTCACGCCGGAAAAAAAGCGCAGGCTGCGGGTGGGCTGCGCGCGAAAACAGAGCGGGCGGGAGGGATTAGATAGGTATGGAAATTACTCTGCTCCTTTCCTTTCCTCACACACGTGAGGCCATGACCCGCCGCTGCTCTTGCCGCTGGTAGCGAGCGGAGCCCCTGCTCGAGAAATCGCACAGCCTGGAGGGGAATCCAGGAGCTGCTCAAGAAATCGGCACATCCTGGAGGGGAATCGAGTGCAGGAGCAGCTGGTGCAGGCCGCGGCGTTCTCCTGCGGTCCGGCCCCTTCCGTTGTCGCCAGCAAATCCCTGTGCCCCTGCTGCACACCCACATCCCTCCTCGGCTCCTCGACATAGCTGCCTCCAATCTAGGTGTTATTACTTAGTACTTACTACTAATCTTGCTCCCAGCAAGAGGTATGGTCACTGTTATTACTTCTAGTTGTGTTATTACTACTGATTTTGCTCTCAGCATCACAAAAATAAAAAAATAAAAAACTTTTAATCACGTTTAATCTACGTTTAAACTTCCTAAACTCTAAACCATAGGCTAGCGTTCGCCTAGCGTATAGTGTTTTTTTGAACATTGATTATAATTGTAAGTAGCATGCAGCTAACGTGTAATGAAAGGTATATTTGTAAATAGAATGCAAAGAAAACAGTAATAGCACCACATTATCTGAATAAGTTACATATGTAATTGTTCAGTGCTGTTTGCATTGGGGATACAAAAACAGCAACAAAGCTCTATTGTTGTTGTTGTATCCCAACAGCAAGCAACCCAGACAAATAACAGGAAGAAACTTGTTTAAGTAACTTTGTAGAGCTATGGTGTATCTACCTACAAAGAGTACACAAGAAACTTTATTCTCTCAAAGATTATAGGAAATGGTACATGTCTGGATTCTTGGTAGAGAAGCTCATTAACATTATATTCCAATGATAACAAAAATATGGGAATACTGATTGGGAGTAAAACTGTCGGGTGGGTTCAAAAAGGTATCATGTATTGTACTGCAACTGCAAGACATACAAAACAAAAGTGGGTGCTATAGCTTACTTTCTTCTTGGGGAAGCACTGGAGATAGTCCATGCATGAAAACAACAAAGACAAATCAGACAGTCATCAGCAAAAATGTAAGAATCCAAACTTAGAATAATGCTGCAATGCAAAAGGTAATTGTGCATGAACACGCCAACTTCCAAAATACACTCCAATTGAAACTTTGAACTGATAAATAGCTGAGGACTCCAACTAGATTAAAAGCATGTAAGGCTGTAGTTCTGTTAGATCAGCATAAAAAACATGGCCCAAGAAAAAAAAACATTTCATGATGTTGTCCTAACAGTAGCATACTTTATTTGATTCATATAACAGAACTGTTAATGCTTATGAACTGTGACACTACCTCCATCTTTTTTCTGTCAACTTATCCAAACATTAGGTGAGGTGAGAAATGGTAGAGTGATTTTATCACAAATAGCCTTCCCTCAGCAAGGTCCTGTGAACTAGCTTCCTTATCTAGAAATTATCTGAATTTAGATGATGTTAACCACTAGTCACTACAACACTAAATAGTGATGAGCCACAGATTCTACAAAAAAACAAGAGAGTATATGACTCGTTTGCTTTGCATTAATGGCCAAACTCTCATATGGATGAACATGGTGAGCATGAATTCCATAGGTCCACTGGTTCATGAAAAGCAGTTTACCAACAAAAGACACTCTTTCACCTGAAAAACAATCTGCATGTAGTATAAACTGAAGCACTCTCCTAATTCAGTTCCAAACTCCAATGCATAGCATAGCATTTCATCGTTTGTACTAGACATGACTTAAACAAACGGTAAAAGCATTAACATAATGACTCGAGTACTGTACCACTACTGCCATACTGACAATGTTCAAGTTTTTATGTTTGACGCTGTAACCAGCCAAACCATATATCAGAAGAAAAGGGAGTAATCTACACGCGTAGAAAAGACGAATAGCCTCACCGTTTTTGCCGTAGAGCCTCGCATTCTTCTCCACCTGCGTTTGGAACCAATAATGAATAAGCGCAACCCCACCACATTATTACCAGTACGCAAACCAAAATTCACATAGCGAAATGCTTCAGTTCAGTACCTGCGAGTCAGAGAGGCCCTTGGTTTGATCCACGCCGAACGCATCGAGCACCTGCGAGAAGCGGGAGACCAGATCCGTGAGAGGCGGCGGCGGTGGCGGCGGGGTGGAGGGGGTCAAACGAACGCGCGACGGGGTTGAAGTCGGGAGGCCCTCATTACCTCGGCGACGGACTTGGCGTAGGCGTCCTCCATGGGCGGCCGGCGCCGCCGCGGACTCTGGGGACGCCGGGGGGGAGTGAAGGCTGCGCTAGAGAGGAAGAGAGCGCGCGAGCCGGAGTAGGGAGAAGAGGCGGCTACAACTACAAAGCGATCCAGCCTGCGCCGTTGGCTGTGGTGTTTGGCAACGGTCACGCCCGTAGAGGAGCCCGGAGAACGCCGCCCATCGGCTGGGGACTGGGGTTTTTTGGCTGATCGGGGGCGGCACGCGTGGCGTCGGAAAACGCCGCCCATCGGCTGGGGACTGGGGTCTTTTTGCTGATCGGGGGCGGCACGCGTGGCGTCGGTCGCGGTCGCGTCTGTGCTCGCTAACCTTTGCGGAATTCCTCGTCAGCCATTAAAATAAAAATCGCAATCCTATAGGGAAAATTTCCTGTGAACCATTTAAAAAGATCGTAATTCTCCGTGAACTATTGAAAAAATCCAGCGGTCTTTACACCATTACTTTAAATTTTTTTGTTTGTCCTCCATGCCACTACCGTTAGATTGGGTCTTAACGGTGTCAAACTGCAGGTGTAAAAAGTTAAAAATATCCTTAAGTCTAAATATATTATTAATTTTTTGAGCATCTTAATGACTTCCAATGGAAACACTCAAAACTAAAAAGTTGTAGATCTTTTCGAGATCTATAATTTTCATATAAAATTATCTTCTTTTAATACCGAAAAAAATATGATTTTTCTAAGATATATTAATCATATCAAATCATATCTTCATTTAATTATATCTTTTTGTTTCCACGGACTAAAATTTAGTCCGTAGAAACAAAGAGTCCATGATTTGATAATATGGTGCTATAGTAAATGTGTGCTAATAATAGGTTAATTAGGCTTAATCAATATTTTTCTAAACGGTAAACAGACTTTACACGGTCGCTCTTCGTTTAGCGTTTAGACTGTTTACACGGTATTTAAACGAAGTTAAACGGTTTTGTACTTTTTAAAAAAAATGCATATAAATATATATGTGCATGTAAAAATCAAGTATTCTAGCATTTATACATATTTATCCGAGTAAAAATCAATTATTTTGGTATGTATATATATTTATGTATGTGAAAAGAACCAAATATAAATATTTATGCATGTAACATATCAAGTGTACACATTTATAAATATAATAAACTTAAGTATACAAATTTATTCATACAAAACTGAACTAGATTTACCTCGTGTTCGTCTAAACAGCCGAGCTCGTTTAATGTTGTTTATCTCCGTTCCGTTTAGGCCGTTTAGACCGTTTTTCCCGTTTTTTCGTTTAAACGATCAACCGTTTAATTTTAGTTTACCCCCTAAACAAAATAGTTTATCACCGAGGCCGTTTAGGTAAACACTGGGCTTAATAGATTCATCTCGTAAATTAGTCTCCGTCTATGTAATTAGTTTTATATTTAACTCATGTTTAGCTCTTCTAATTAACATCTGAACATCCAATGTGGATAGAGACTAAACTTGAGTCTCTGGAACCAAACACCCCCAAGTTTAGCAGGGTACGAACAGAAACATACTAGTACACCAATTGTGTAGAATTTTACTTTATTTATCGCTAAGACAAGGCAAGTTCATGCCTAAAATACGTTCTAATTTGATCTCATCGTCCTAAAGCGTTACAACATTCTTTATCGAGATCTTGTTTTATATATCTACTAATATTGACACCAGAAAAAGGACAGCCAGGGGCCATAAATGAACTCGTGACAGCACTTGAATGTGTTAAATCATGGCCACTGAGAGTTATAACAAGTGAACCAAAGTTAACTGTTTAGATGAGATGTGAGGTTGTGCACCCAACCACCAAAGATTGAGTTCTCTTTGAGTCAAATTTTGATATATATTTGTTTATTGAAAAAACCGCCTAGTTCCTTTTATATTAGTTTTATATCTTTAAGTCATTAAAGACTATGAGAGAGTTAATCCGGACCCGAGGAGGACTACAACCTAATATCATTAGCTCCCACCCTTAAGTGGTAGTGGGTTTTTCTATGTATATCAAATTTGTTCTTGCAAAAAAATCATCTCGTGAGAACCACCGGTGAGCCGCTTCGCCAATGGGCACTTGGCAGCAGAAACGAGATGAGGAGGATTTGTGGCGTGCTAACGAATCGGTTCTTAAATGAGTGGATAGGTCTGCCTTCATCCCGTCAGATGCTCTCCATTCATTATTAAGCATGGCTTTTCCACAGGAGCGACGTGGAGGGCAAAATGGCAGCAATAATTTAGCAACCTTGACTCATACACATAGTGAGACACATGATCGTGTATATGTCCTTAGTCTCAGGAACTCAAAGTACCGACAATGTTTAGTTTCATGCATCCTATTCTCGCTCTACCTCTCACTCTTTCTCATCAACTATGCATCACATACTTGAACTTTGTGTTCAATGTTCTAGATAATCAAATGTATCGATTAGTATTTCTTATTTAGGTGGTGTTTAAATACATAGGCTAAAGTTTAGAGATATCACATCGGGTGTTGCATAGATGTGTTTGGATAGTAATAATAAAACAAATTACAAAAGTCCTCACTCCGCAAGACGAATTTCTTAAGTCTAATTAATACGGCATCAGCAGGCACCGTAGCTTCACTGTAGCACACTATTATCAAACCATGGACTGATTAGGCTTAAAAATTCGTCTCGTAAATTAGGCCCTGTTCGCTTAGAGGAATCTGGAGGAATTTATGAGATGAAATCAGTAGTGAACAGTACTTCCTCCATACTAGTTGAACGAGGCCTTAGTCGCAATCTGTGTAATTAGTTATTTTTTAGTCTATATTTAATATTCTATGCATGTGTCCAAACATCCGATTGGATAGGACTAAACTTTAGAGTGAGCAGCTAAATAAGGCCTTAATCATCACCTCATATATCTTCAAAGCGATCTGGAAATCAAAATGCACCCCACGCAAAGTTTTTTACTTGGCTAGTTCTAGTAGACCGGTTGAACACCAAATCAATGTTGCAGAGAAGGCATCTACAAAACCAGGACACCATCTTCTGCATCATGTGCAACAACGGGGAAGAGGAGACTATAGACCACTTGTTTTTTGACTGTCCGTTTGCACAGGAACGCTGGGACCCTTAACTTCGTTTGGGATGGCTCTTTACATCTTCAGGATAGGTTGGTCCATGCAAGACTGACTCACAACCTGCCTTTTTTCACTGAGGCCGCGTTGGGAACTATGGAAGATGCGAAATGACAAGTTTTTCCAGAGGCGGCAACCGAGTAGGAATGTCTGGCTAGCCAACTTTAAAAATCAGTGTCACCTCCGGTCTGTACGTTTTAAAGATGACCTACTGTCATCATTTTGTGTTTGGCTTGATGCCTTTAGTTAATTCTTTTAACCGAGTAGGAATGTTTGGCTAGCCAACAGTATTTTCCTCTCAAAACAAACCAACACCAGCCGGACTTATCAGCACAAAAACCAACCAACGAACATGGTATTTGTATGTAAGTACGTTCTCATCTTAATTCAATATTAAAATCTTACTATGGGGATCTCCCCCATAATTTTTTACCGTAAAAAAATAAAATCAAATATGAACCCGTACACGTAAACCCTAACCTATAGCCATACCCGAAAGAATTACGCAGCATATTTCGAAGTTGACGATTGTGGGCACGTCACCTATCTTCAAAAGAATAACATCATTAAATTATAAATAATTTCAAGAAAAGCACATGCACATGTAAGTTGAAGGTTTGAAAACAGGTTTCACACGCTGTCACATCGACATTTTACCACCTACTATCACAAAAAAAAAAATTCTAATCTCTGAAAAAGAATAATTATATATATAAGAGTTAAAAGACAAATATGACCTGGAGCCTAGCCTCTCCCCTAAAGGCAACATATGTTAGTCCTAGAATCTGACCCCTCAGATACATCCATTCACATTAGTACCATGGTGGATTCACCACACATTTTATCCATTACATACCACCATGCTAAATTCATCAATTTAACATCATATCTGATAAAGTTCCTTCAAAAGTCACCATGACGTCTAGTTAGTATTCCCTCAATCCTAAAATACTTAATGTTTTGGATTTAAAAATTATCATGTGTAAAAACTTTATGTTTTAGATCTTGAGCACCCTTTTGTCTTTCTTGTGTCCACTAGGCCCCCTACATGCATGATTCTATTCTATCAAAGACCCAGCCACAGATTGGAACGACCAAGTACCCTAGTTTTTCCATGAATTTGAGTTCCTCAGAAAAATAGACACCTACAAACATACCGGTACCGAATATCAATGTCTCATCATCCTTCTTTCGATACGGTAGAAAAAGGCTTATCAATGTCATCTGGGCATACTATAAACGCTTGAATGAAACCAAACAAGTCCTTCAACTGAATGAAATCTTTTTCATCATCTATTCTTTCATTACTTACCCACTTCGCCGCAACATTTACCTCGTTCAGTTCCCACATCGCTTTTAATGATTTGAATGTGTAATCAGTACCACCTAAGAGGGAAATGTCTGATCTAACTAACTATATTCTCCATAGTACTTTCCCTTTAATTAACACAGAACAACTTTAAAAATAAGGACATCTGGATAATTTGTACATGGCACTAATCTATACTAGTAAAATGTAAAACATTAAGTATTTTGTGACGAAAGGAACCGTAACTAATCCCTCACTTATAAGATATTTTGGCCTTTTCAACTTAAGCTTTGATTTTATTTCTTGTACTCCTCAAACACAAAAAAAACACATATTGTTTTTTTTCATAACTCAAATTATGAAAAATGTCTAGTTTGAAACCTCAACTATCGAAATGTTAGCCTTACACATGAAATAGTACTTAAAATATTTTTGGCTGACTTGGCTATGACATAGAACCCAGATTGAAATTTTGGGTTATTTTGAATAACATGCCACGCTCCCCAAGTCTTCACATTTAGGACCCATTTGGGTTGTAGGAATTTTACATAAATTATACAATAAATCTATAGGGACTAATTAGACGTCATGGTGAGTTGACCAAGACTTATATGGAAAATCCATGTGTAGGAATTTCATAAAGTATACAATAAATGCCACCCAGGTTGTAGGAATTTTATAGAAAAAATAAAAAAATCCACGTGTTTCAAACCAAGACCTATGAGTTGACCAACCAGAAATATCTGATCACAGGCATTTGGCAAACTCTGGAGTGCTTCGGCTCTGCCTCCAAAACCACTATAGCAAACATTGTGGTATGGAGCTTTTTTCTCTCTCCTCAAAATGAACGTGTAGTGAGGAGAAACCATAATTTATGGCCCCTCTAGCTTTGTCTTCTCCGGTTACTGTCGAATGGAACCGGAGCCGGAGAAACCTTCCTGAACAAAGCCTCAGAGTACGAATAGTGGAGTCCAAGCACCCTGGGTGCCCGCCAATAGCCCAATACTCATCGATGAAGTGCACAAGAAAATTTCCTTTATAGCTTGGTTTAGTGTGTATCAAAGCCAAGCCAGTCAGGCAAGCTACCATTAGTTCATGGAGAGATAGCTATATGTAACTAGTATGTGCTCTTTCAGTTTTGGGCCTAGTAGCCTTGTAATTTTCTCTATTTTTGTTCCCTGTACATTATTCTTTCATTTAATGGAAAAGAAAAAAATAGATAGGGGATTCCCCCGTTGATTCGGTCAAAAAAAAGAAAATTTCCTTTATAGAAAAAGAAATAATATATTTTTATAGGTAAATACTCCTCTGTCTCAAAATAAATGTACATTTCACTTTTTGAGAAGTCAAACTCTTTTAAATTTTAATAAAAATATAGAAAATAGTATCAACACCAAATAAATTTATTATAAAGTATACTCCATGCTCAATGTAATGGTGCTTATTATCCATCATAAATATTAGTATATTTTTGTATAAATTTAGTCAAACTTTAAAATTTTGATTTTCCGGAAGCAAATTTATTTTGGAACAGGAGCGAGTATTTTCACGTAATAAGAATTTTACGAGCTCCTACAAATTTCTAGCTCAACCGCTGGCTGTACCAGCGGATCCAGCACACGCCTCCACGGGAACCGCTCATGGCTCACCACTCCCGCGGGATTCAGCGAAGGCATTTCTGTCAGCTCTTCGGTAGAGTACTAGTATAGAGTACATAAATCCCTCTTTCACAAAACTTCCATGGATCCGGTCCATACATTCCGCCTCACTGACTATACCGAGGTGCCTCTAGCCTCTTTGCCCCCTTCTTTGCTTTTGTATAAACTAGGCTTATCGGTCCATCCGATTGCATCTCCTCTGTTGCTAGGTGAGCACACCCGTTACGTTACACGTCCCCGAGGCGCCCCCCACTCCAACCCCACCAACACCGGAACAAGATCCTCTGCAGTTGTGCACAGCGACTCTTCTCGCAGCGATCACCGTGATCTCGACCATTCGTTAGAATCCAACAGCAAAGCTTGCAAAAACTAATCCAAAGAGCCCACACGGTTGGGTTACCAAGGCCCATCTAAGCCCAAGACATCAAACATGTACACGAGATCATCATCTACGAAGTCGGTCCCTTCCCTGGCCATTGTCTTCCTCATCACCGCAGACTCATCGCCGCCGTTCCTAGTGCGAGTGCGATGCAAGCTGCGTGGCCTACTCTTGGTGCTTTGCGGGGTTGATGATGCTTTTTTGGTGCCGCCATCCTCTCCTCTCTCTCTCCGCAACACCGAGCTCGCCTTTGTGGCTAGAGACTCACCGCCGCAATCTTACTTCGCCATGGCAACCATGGCCCTGCTCCGTCAGCGCCGATGGCCACGTGGCCCTCTAGCTTGGCGCGCGCAAGCAGCATGCCGCCCTACTCCATCGGCTACTGGTGGCCCTCCACATGGCGCACACAAAGGTCGTGGCTCGCTCTCGATTGCACGACCGTTCTGCCGGCATCCCGCACAAAGCATGGTGGCGGGGAGGGGAGCGTCGGCGAGGTGGGGAACACCGACACGCAGCGACCATAGAGCAAGATCGTTCGCGGGCAACGCCGCTGTTGTTGCAAGGCGTCGCTTTAGGCGCGTTTAGATTAGATTGCAAAAAAATTTGGCCCAGCCCAAATTTTTTTGACTTTGGGCTTTTTGGAACTAAACGGCATCCAAAAATTTTTGGCCTCGTACCGTTGACGCTGGGGTTTTCGGCCTGGTACTGTGCGGCTTGGGAGGCGTGAAGGACGCCTGTTTCCTCGCACCCACCCCTTATCCATTCACGCTTACCCGACACTGGCCCTCTATCCCTCAGTCTCATCCACTCTCGAACCCTAGGCCGCCGCCGTCGGTCACTCCCTCCCATCGCCGCAGGTCTCCCGCCATCCCACCGCTGCCGCACAGATCCACGCCGTCGGAGTCCGGATCGAGGACCACCTTCGCGCGTTCGGTGATGAAGGACACGACGGCGATGACATGAACGACGCCGGCTACAATGGCGACCACGGCATCGACAGCGTCGGCCACGGCAACGACGCGTGCACTGTGGATTTCTGCGCGCCGGTAATCCCTTAGGCCATCTTGGCGGTAGCGACCTCCTCGACGCAGCGGCGCAAACCTTCTCGTGTTTCAAGAGCTTCAACCGGTCCCGGCCGGGTTGCGATCGGCTGGAACTCAACACCGACGAGGACCGGACGCGATCTGAGCCTTTTCACGCTGGCTACATTCGGGGACAACGAGGTCCCCCATGGCTCCCACCCCATCGCGTGCCTTCCCATAGCGGTAAAGGCGCGCAACCTCGGGTCGTTTCTTGGCATCACGGTGAAGGAGGACAAGGAGCAGGCATGGGTGGAACATCCGTTGGAGGCGGCTTCGTCCCTCCTCTTTCTCCACCATGGGGAGGCACGTCTGGCCGTCGTAGGGGCCGCAGTGCGCATGTTCGAGGGCCGGGACCAGCCATTCTTGATGACAACTTCAATCAGGACGACAACACGCACGCTCGTGAGTCTCAATACAAATGCCACTCCCTTTCTCCTTGATCTTCTGTTTAGTAGTAGATCTGCTGAGTTACATGCATATGTCTAGATTAACCTAGCTTAAGTGTTCTGTGATACAAATTTAAGCTACAACAGTTGTAGATATTGATTAACCTAGCTTAAGTGTTTACCAAATGCTTTAATCTCTGTACATGTGGTGAACTAAAACAAGCATCGTTTAGGCTATCAAACACAAGGCAAACTGGACTGTACCGAACACTAAGAAGTTCTGTGACATATGGTGCCATGAAATTACCATTGTCAATTGTACCAAGGGAGTCATGAGCAAGACTGGGTGGAGGGACCTCATAAGGAGGTACCAAGCAGCAACAGGTTTGGTCCATGATAGGGAGCAGATTGCTGGTAGGCTAAGGCAGCTGAAGGCCCAATGGGCATTCTGTAACAAGCTCCGCTACGCCTCTGGCTTAGGCCATAGCGACGATGGAACTGTTGACGCCACTGATGCATGGTGGAAAGCAAATACCAACGTAAATGGTCTATCTATCTCTTCTGGGTTTCAGCACTTACTAAGTAAAACACTGCAGATAACAAATGATTTCATATTGCGGGGCAATCTGATTTGATGAAGTTGAGGAAAGGTTTGTGCGAGTACTTAGATCAAATGGACAAAATGTTTACTGGAAACACAGTAGATGGCTCCACCTCTTTTGTTGCTGGTGAATATGGTACTATTGACTTGGATGGTGGAAGCTCCGATGAAGAGGCAGCAGATGAACAGGATGACCAACTGACCCCACTTAGCATTGGTAACAAGAGGGCCAGCAGCACAAGCACCACTGCCTCCAGCCCATGCAAGAGGTCGAAGAGCCCAGCACTGAGGGCAATGGACAACAACATGAGGACACACAATGAAATTGCCAACCGTAGGCTCTGCCTGATGGAGAGCATGTTTGAGCACAGGAAGCAAGAGGACCACAATTCACGGTCGGCCCTTAGCCAGAAGACAGACAGGGTCACCCAGATAGCAAAGGAGATGGGTATAAGTGCACAGACTCCAACATTGTTCAGGGGGCTGTACAAGGTCATCCACAATGAAAGTGATATGGACTTCTTCCTTTCCAACGGCCCTGAAGAAAGGATGATCATCATCGAGCAAGCTGCGCCGGTCGACCCATAGACCATCTTATCTTATTTCGTCTATGAATTGAAGTTCATGTCGTAATGGTGTCCTGAAACAATGTCAGCCATGTCCTATGTCATTTGAACTAAGTCTGTAGTGCATGAATGTGTGTTTCAACTATGTTTGTGATGTTTCTTATTTCAACAACTTAAATGTAGTAATGTTTGGTGAACTTCAAGTATGGTGACCATTTGAACTATGTGATGCATGGGTGAGAGTGACTGGCACATGTCAGTGAACGTAGTCATGCATGACATTGATTTGTAATGTGATTCATGACTGAGTTTACTCCTTGTTTGTTTTGATAGGTTGATGTTGTATCAGTAGCAGCAACCCATTGTGTAGACCCTTGGGATGTTGTAAGGTCGAGATGGCAGACTAGAGGGGGGGTGAATAGTCTTTTCTAAAATTAATCGCGTCGGCTAACCGATATAAATGCAGAATTAAAACAATCGGTCTAGCCAAGACTACACCCCTCTATATATGTTCACTAGCACCTTGCAAAGATACTAATAAAGCAACTAAGGTGCCGGGCTAGCTAGAGCTCTCCTAAATAATTCTAGGAGCAAGGTCACACAAACCTATGCCACTAGTACTTTAAGTAACAAGGGAGCTCCTACACATGCTAGTAAGCAAAAGCACAAATCTAACTAAGCTCACTAGCAATGCTCAATAACAAGGCAACCAATGCCTAATTAGAGAGCGTAAATACTTAGCTACACAAACTAAGCAATGTGACTAACAAGGTTACTAAAACCAAATTAGCCACGCAAGGGAGCTACTTCTATGCTACACAAGCAAGAAGGTAATTAGCTAGCTACACAAGCTATCTAATTACAAGAGCAACTACACAAGCTTAATATGTATAAAAGAAATTGCAAGCTTGTGTAATGGGGATGCAAACCAACGGGAGGAACAAGGTTGACACGATGATTTTTCTCCCGAGGTTCACGTGTTTGCCAACACGCTAGTCCCCGTTGTGTCGACCGCTCACTTGATGGTTCGGCGGCTAATTAGCATCACCCGCTAAGCCCGCACGTCGGGCGCCGCAAGAACCTACCCCTTAAGTGAGGGTAGCTCAATGACACGCTTTACTAGAGTTGCTCTTGGCGGCCCTGTGGGGCGCAGCACAATGCCCCTCACAAGCACTTCTCCGGGAGCGCCGCACAAGCTTCTTCTTGGCGCTCGACGGAGACCACCACTAAGCCGTCTAGGAGGTGGCAACCTCCAAGAGTAACAAGCACCACCGGCCAAGAACTCGATCACCTAGTGCCACTCGATGCAACCTCACGATGCAATCGCACTAGAATCGCTCACTCACACAATCGATGATCGCTCCCAAGTATGTGTGTGATGGAGGGCTCCCAAGCACTCACAAGCATGGACACTAAGTCCCTTGAGGTGCTCAGCTCCAGCCATGGCCGAGGGCCACTTCTATTTATAGCCCCAAGGGCTAAACTAGCCATTACCCCTTCATTTGGCAACGGTCGGGCCGACCGGACGCTTCCTTCGATCGTGTTGACCGGACGCTGGACCTCGGCGTCCGGCGCGCCTGAACAGACCCACGTGTCTCGATTCCAACGGGCCACTTGACTTGACCGGACGCTTGGAAGCTTCAATCGACCGGACGCTGAACCCCGGCGTCCGGTCGCTTTCAAGAAAGTACCAACCTCGACCGGACGCGTCCGGTCACATACTTCGGGCCGGACGCCGCGTCCGGTCACACTCTAGCTTCGTCATTATCAGACGCTACTGGCCGACGCGCGACTGCCGGCGTCCGGTGCATTCAGATCCGGCGCGTTCGGTTGATTGACCGACGCCAAAGATCTTCGCGACTAACTCGTTTTCACTTCTAACTTCATCACCCTTGCTCCAATGTGCTAACCACAAGAACTTGCATCCGAGCAATAGAAAATAGGTATTCTATTTTCCCAAAGCGCCGAATCCGCCATCGCAAGTTTCTCGGCGGGAGGAGAGAGGGCCCAAACCCATCTCACCCCTCGCAAACACCACCTCCTTTGTAAATGTGCCAACACCACCAAGTGTACACCACCATGTGTATGTGTGTTAGCATTTTCACAATCATTTCCCAAAGGATGTTAGCCACTCAACTTGCCAGGCCACTCGATCCTAGCGACAATGCAAAGTTAGATCACTCGAGTGGCACTAGATGACCGATATGCAAACAAGTTTGCCCCTCTTGATAGTACGGCCATCTATCCTAAACCCGGTCATAAACTTCTCTACACACCTATGACCGGTGAAATAAAATGCCCTAGGTTATACCTTTGCCTTGCGCATTCCATTCCATCTCCTTCAATGTCGATGCAACACATGCACCAACACGATCAACAATGATATGATCCACTTCATATCATCACATGATCATATTGGTTCATCGATCTTGACTCTACTTGCTCTTCACCGTTGCCATCGTCCATCGACGCCAAGTCTTGCTCAAGCTTCACCGCCACGCGGTCCATCACTCCAAAGCCTTCGACTTGCCCTTCACGCTTGTAACCGGTCCATCAAGCCAAGTCTTGTCTTGATCTTCTCCACCTTGATCACATGACTCAATGTCATGTCTCATGTGCAATAAGCTCCTTCATCATCACATGTGTGAGCTTTGCAACATCTTCAAGCCATTTTCACCTCCATGGCATATGTTGCTCACACACATGTACCTGTGGACTAATCACCTGTGTATCTCACATAAACACAATTAGTCCACCTAGGTTGTCATTCAATTACCAAAACCAACAAGGACCTTTCAGATGTTTTACAAGAGATGATGATGGCTGAGTTAGAGGATGCTGAAGATGATGATGCTTTTATCTATGGTATATACCAGTATGCCTTGCACATTGACAAGCATTTGAATAGGGCTGAGTATAGGCAACCTGCCATGACTGGTTTAGAATGGGTACAGAGAAAGCTGAGGGATAGCAAGGCCTGTTTTAGCATGTTTAGAATGAGCCCACCTATGTTCCATAGACTGCATGATCTTTTAGTACAATCATATGGCCTGAAATCTAGTGCTAAGTCCACCTCGGTTGAGGCTCTAGGGATGTTTCTTTGGATGATTGGGGCACCACAATCTTTTAGGCAAGCTGAGGACAGATTTGAGAGGTCACTAGGGACTGTCTCCAACATGGTAAACAAAGTTTTGAAGTGTATGGTGAAGCTTGCTGCTGACATCATTAAACCTGTCGACCCACAATTTAGAACAATGCATCATAGACTGAGAAACCGTAGGTTCTATCCCTACTTCAAGGATTGCATAGGAGGTATAGATGTGACTCATGTACCTTGTGTGGTGCCCAATGATAAGTTTGTGCGGCACTTGTGCCGCAAGGGCATGACTACATAAAATGTCATGGCTGTTTGTGACTTTGACATGAGATTTATATTTGTGCTTGCTGGTTGGCCGGGGTCTGTACATGACATGATAGTATTCAATGATGGAACAACAACATACAGCCATGTCTTTTCACATCCACCTGCAGGTACACACCTTTCTGATAGCACATTTGGTTCCTTGTTGTTCAACTACTTCAATGTTTTTTGCTGATGTAGGGAAATACTACCTTGTGGACTCCGGGTACCCTAACCGGCTAGGTTACCTTGCTCCTTACAAGGGAACTAAGTACCATCTGCAGGAGTATTGAGACGCCCCAGAACCCTAAGGTAAAGAGGAGACCTTCAATTATGCACATTCATGTCTTCGGAATGTCATTGAAAGGTCATTTGGAGTTTTGAAAATGAGGTGGCGCATCTTGTATCAGATCCCTTCTTATGCACCTCATAAACAAAGCCAAATTATAGTTGCATGTTGTGCTCTACATAATTTCATTAGGATAAGTGGCATAGGGGATAGACACTTTGCAAGGTGTGACCGTGATGATAACTATGTGTCGCGAGAAGCGTCTGAGAATTAGCCTGACCCCGAGGAAGTTGAGGATGAGTCTAATCTGATGAATGAATTTTGTGATTCGATTGCTTATGCTTTGCTAAACCATTCTTGATAGTTTTGTGTGTTTGAGGACATGTATATGTACTGCTGATGTACAGTTGCGTCAATACAGTTTTGTGGATGAATTATGCATGATTAATTGTTAATTACATCTGTTGTGTCATTGTGATCAAACATGCATACTGTTGCATGAGAGACAACATCATGCATGCGTTTGCAGCTTCAGCATGCAGCCGGTGCCTGCATGTGTTTGCAGCCGGTGCATGCATGTGTTTGCATGTTGCATGGTGCAGCTGTCAAGTTTTGGGAACACCATCCAAAAAATTTTGGGAACGAAACGGCAAATCCAAAAAAATTTGGATCTCAGATTTTTGACCAAAACCTGCAGCTGTGAGGTTTTCAGCTCAGGCCAAATTTTTTTTTTAACCATCTAAACGCGCCCTTAGTGGATGCTCGCGCGGCGTCCTTGCGCTGATGGGCCGGCTGCTAGCAGCCCGTTAGTATAGGTTAGCTTCAGAGTTGTAGAATCACGGTTAGATCTGAAGTAGACCGTTCAGATCACGACTGCAGAGACAAGTCAATTAGAGTGACTGCAGAGGATCTCGTTCCGTTGTCCACCAGCACCGCCGCCCGCTACCCAGCTCGCACCATCCAACCACCGCCGGGCCGCCAAACCCGGACCAGATCTGGTACGTGCCCGCCCCTCGATTTGGCGCGCTCGATCCGGCCTCGTGCTGGAGATATGCCAGACTCGAGCTCAAATCTGGTAGATTCCACTGACGCGAGATTGTAGTCGCGAATCGCGGGCGCCGCGATGCAGGCCCGTGTAGCGTCCATGGAGGACGTGAAGGAGGCGCGGCAGGCGGCGGGGCAGGGGAGGGCGCTGCCCACGGGGATGCTCAAGGTGTTCCTGGGGTTCCTGCTGCTGGGCGTGGGGCTGTCCGCCGTCGGCATGTACATGGCGCGGCACGCGGTGGCGGCGGTCGCGCCCGCGCTGTTCCGGCCGTGCCTGGGCGGCTCCTCCGCGGAGGAGGAGCCCGAGGGGCTGGAGCGGTGGACGCGGCCCCCAGCGCGCGTAGAGCACGCGATGACGGACGAGGAGCTGCTCTGGCGCGCGTCGTTCGCGCCGCGGGTGCGCGGGTACCCGTTCCGCCGCGTGCCCAAGGTGGCCTTCATGTTTCTCACGCGAGGCCCGTTGCCGCTGGCGCCGCTCTGGGAGCGATTCTTCCGTGGGCACGAGGGGCGCTACTCCATCTACGTGCACGCATTGCCATCCTACCATGCCAACTTCACCTCTGAATCGGTCTTCTATCGGCGCCAAATTCCCAGTAAGGTTAGCTCACCTCCCTCTTGCTTTGCTTCATTTCGGCAGGTCGTGGTTGCTAGCTTTGCTCACTTGTGCTGATCTAACTGGATTGACAGCAAAAACAAATGCCCTTTAGTGCCATGTTTGTAACTTGAGCTGCACTAACGATTTTTTGCACGTGATCTGAGTATCTGACAAGTTGGTCACTGAGAAGTATGAACCTACGTTTCCTGTACTTTGTTATTTAATGAATTTCACAAGTATATGTTCATAACGAGAGTCTTATTATATGGGCCTACTTACTGCAAGTAAGGAAGCTGCGAATGATGCACTGAGGAATCCCCTGGAGGGGATTCAGCTTAATCTTTTTGTGTTTACCATGCTCCTGGACAGTGCAAATTCAGATCAAATTGGAACAGACTCTTTGCTAACCGAAGAGTATTACGGGTCCCAACCTGCCTTTGTTGAATCTGTTTTTGATTTTGCATGAGGTTGAATTTTGTGCGATGTCTCTGTACTTATCATTGCTAGTACCCTCCATCGATACATGATGCGAATCGGATTCATTGCACTGCCAATCATATGTCCGGATCCGGACCTAGTATCAAAGTCAGTCTTTTTCAGCTTGATACGGATCTACATACAACTTAATAAAAGTCAAAAAAAGAGTTTATAGATTGGATTGCTCTTTTTCTGTCATGACAGTACATTTGTATACGAAGTCAAACTTAACCAGAGTAAAAATGGGCTACTCATTGTAGAGCACTGACTACTATCATTCGGAAGGTTGTGTGGTTTTGGTTTTTGGGAAGATGGCCAAATGGCCATTGCTGGGACATTCAGCCATGTTCTGGAGTTTTTCCAGACCAAGTGGCACATGTACCTTGATTAACTGTGTGAAAACCACTGCCTAGTCTATAGGTGTCTCTTGGGGGCCTCACAATTATTGACGGGTTCCTATTCTTTTAGGGTGATGGTAGATGTAAACCATATGAAACAACTTATACAGCATAATCGTGTGTGATATCATTTGATCCATTGGCCAATTAATAATTTCTTCTCCTTCCTGGTTTTGAGATACCCTGAATGTATTTGTTTGATTTGTGTTCTGCTTACAGGTCGCAGAATGGGGTCAGATGACCATGTGTGATGCTGAGAGACGCTTACTTGCCAACGCTTTACTGGATATATCCAACGAATGGTTTGTGCTTGTGTCTGAGTCGTGCATTCCTATATTTGATTTCAACACAACATACAGATACTTCCAGAATTCGAACCAAAGCTTTCTCATGGCGTTTGATGATCCTGGACCATATGGACGGGGAAGATACAACTGGAATATGACCCCTGAGGTTGAACTTGACCAATGGCGCAAAGGTTCACAGTGGTTCGAAGTACACAGAGAGCTTGCCATTGAAATTGTGAAGGACACGGTCTACTATCCAAAATTCAAGGAGTTCTGCAGGCCCCATTGTTATGTTGATGAGCACTATTTCCCTACAATGCTGACGATTGAAGCTCCAAACAGCCTGGCTAACAGAAGTGTTACTTGGGTGGATTGGTCAAGAGGTGGTGCACATCCAGCCACGTTTGGCAGGGGTGATATCACAGAGGAATTCCTGAGGAGGGTCCAAAAGGGTCGGACATGTCTATACAATAACCAGAACTCAACCACGTGCTTCTTGTTTGCGCGGAAGTTTGCTCCAAGTGCATTGGAGCCATTGTTAGAGCTAGCGTCTACCGTGCTCGGTTTTGGTTGATGACTAGCTTGAAGAGGTGCCGTCTGTAATTTTGATATTAGATGATTGTAGGGTTACACGCTTGGAGGCATGGGCTCAGATTGATGGATGGAAACGTACACAGTGCCCCCTCTGCTTGTGCATTATACACAAACCTGTATTGTTTTGTACAGTAAACTGACCCTGGATCAGGAGGGATTTTTCTCTAGGATCCCTGTATTTTCTTGGTTTATTCGAAGATAATATACTGTAAATTTCTAGTAAGATAAAACTTTAACAGGCCACATCAAACGAAAAGTACCACCCATTCTTTCTTTCCTGGTGAAAGAAACGACGTACCCCAAAATGGAAGCTGCACTGGAAAATTGTGGCCTTCGCCGAAAAAAAAAAAGTGGCCTTCGTTACTTCAGTGTCCAATTGCTTTAGCCCCAAGAGAAATTGTTGAGTCCAATCAGAAGGTCCGTTGCTTCTTAATACTTCATCAGTTAGGGCCCGTTCGTTTAGGCTGATTTTCGGCCGGAAAGCTTCCCGGTGATAGTTGGCCGTATAAAATACAGCTACGTTCCGGCCCGGATCGGTTCCGGCACTCCATTCCCTGCAAAACGAACGTGCCCTTAGCGGGAAAGAATCAGAGGAATTGAATCCTTCTTTCGTCACTCTCTGAGGACTTCTGTACACTGTCCAATGGCTTAGCCCCAAGAGAAACTGTTGAGTCCAATCAGAAGGTCCATTGCTTCTTAATCCTTCCATCAGTTAGGCTCCGTTTCGATTGTAATTTGAATAACGGATCCTCGGAACCATTCACACCACATGAATCGTTCATTAATTTACATAATTTTGATGGGTTGGAATAGTTGGCTCTGCCCTATTTCGTTTGTAGTTGGTAACGAGGCCTTAGGACTAATTAGGTTGAAAGGGGAACCGGTCCCTGGAAATATTCCTGGCTAGATTCGTATTCTAATTTGAATAGACGTCGTCAACTGGAATTATTCCTAGCCAGGTTTCAACTTAACCGAACAGGCCCTTAGCGGGAAAGAATCAGACGAATGAATTAGGCTCCATTCGGTTGCTCAGGAACCATTCCTTCACAAAATTGTATAGCGCCAGAATTATTCCGGACATGAAACGGCCCATTCCGGAGCAAGCGAACGAGGCCTTAGCAGGAATCCAATCAGAAGGTCCACACTCCCATCAGTTAACGAGAAAGAATCGAAGGAATGAATTAGCAGGAGGTGCCTTCACTTTAGAAGTTCAGTCATACCTGGCGGTGGTGAATGAAGAAAGGCTCTGTTGCAAGGCATGTATCGAGAACCCATATTCTGCGCTCCCATTCAAAAAAAAAAAAGATCATCAAAAGATGCTTGAAAAATTCAACTAAAAATATAAATGAATAGATGATGAAAATCCATCTTCATGCAAAACTTTAGGATGAATAAAAATTTCTGCAAGGAGAAACAAAAAAAAAGAGAGAGAGAGAAATCAGGATCCAGTTGATTCGGGTTGCAAATCGAGGCAAACAATGCACCCGACCAATTATATCATCATTTTCTCCTTGTAGACATTTCTGTTCATCCTCAAATTTTGCATGAACATGGTCTATCCATTCATATTGCTTGAATCGAAGCGAGGTCAAACTCAACGAAGCCGGTCCACACGCAGGCGTACGGCCCGAAGCCTCGAACCCAACATAACACCTGCCTCAGGAGTCACGAGTCTCCTCCCCGTTGACGAGAAGAGCATCTGACTATCTGAGCATGCACGCAAGGCAAGCCTCATACCAACTCTCGAGGCGCCAGCGCCACCCACACAAATCCCACCACCATCAGCATGGCCGCATCGGAGTTCGCGCCAGCCCAACCGCGCGCGCCGCCGCGACCCCGACCCCGAGAAGGGCCAGAACTAGAGCGCGTGCCAGTGCCACACACGATACGGTGCGCCCCTGATCCGCGTCGTGCGGAGACAGTGCGACGGTCGCGCCCAAAACGGGGAACGAATTCCATTCCTTCCACGGCGTTGAAAGAAAATCCTAGCCGGGAGCAACCCCGCGATGGCGATGGCGATGCGGGTGGAATCCGTGGAGGAGGCGAAGCAGGCCGCCGTCATCCTGCCCGCGGCGTCGCAGGAGCAGCGCCGGGTGTTCCCGGCGGGGATGCTCAAGCTGTTCCTGGGGCTCATGCTGTTCGGCGTGGTGGTGGGGCTGTCCGCGTTCGGCGTGTTCCTGGCGCGGCACGCGGGGGAGGTGGCGGCTGTCGCGCCCGCGCTGTTCCGGCCGTGCCTCGGGGCGGCGGCTGCGGAGCCGGAGCCGGAGGAGGGGCTGGAGCGGTGGACCCGCCCCCCGGCTCGCGCGCAGCACGCGATGACGGACGAGGAGCTGCTCTGGCTCGCGTCGTACGCGCCGCGGGCGCGCGGCCGGAGCGGGTACCCGTTCCGGCGCGTGCCCAAGGTGGCGTTCATGTTCCTCACGCACGGCCCGCTGCCGCTGGCGCCGCTCTGGGAGCGCTTCTTCCGGGGGAACGAGGGCCGCTACTCCATCTACGTCCACACGATGCCTTTGTACCGCGCCAACTTCACCGCCGACTCCGTCTTCTACCGTCGCCAAATCCCTAGTAAGGTTAGCTCGTCGCCTCCGATCCCATCTGGACCTCTGGCCTCTCGCTTACGAAACAAACTCCAATGTAGCGCCAGGAATGCCTATTTGTTCTGTCACCTTTACGAAAACAAACTCCAATCTAGTTGTAGTCAACTACTGCTTCGCACGCGATCTGACAAGTCGGTGCTGAATACCTATTTGTTCTGTCACTTTTAAAGATGGATTCAAAGGAGTATTTCCAAATTCCAATTAGGAAAGTATATAAATTAAAGTACTCATCATTGTGATGCTAAATTACTAGGCTAGTACTTATACAAATAAACAAGACGTAAGTAATGCAAGTCAGTCCCAGAGATGCTTGCTGTTTTGATTTTCGAGAAAATCAACCAATTCCTGTGTTGCAGGGGTTAAGAACTGGAAGAACATATGTAGACTAATAACTCTGTTAAAAGTTATGTCTATAGATGTTTCATATTTATTCACTGAATGTTATTGTGTAGTACTTTTGATATTACAATGTGTATGGGGGCAACCTTTATCTAAGAAATTGCATTACTTTGATGTTACATATATATTGCTGTGGGTAGTGTTATTTGATAAACTGGAGAAGTCATTCCTCTAGCTTATCTCTTGTATTGAGGTACCCATACCCTGCTGATGGCATATTAGTTTGAAATCTGTGCTGATTACAGGCTGTGCAATGGGGTCAGATGACTATGTGTGATGCTGAGAGACGTCTGCTTGCCAACGCTCTACTGGACATATCCAACGAGTGGTTTGTGCTGGTGTCCGAGTCATGCATTCCTCTGTTTGATTTCAACACGACCTACGAGTATTTCCAGAATTCAAGCCATAGCTTCGTCATGTCGATCGATGATCCTGGAAGAGATGGGAGAGGCCGGTACAGCCTGAACATGGTGCCCGAGGTCGAGCTCGAACAATGGCGCAAAGGTTGGCAGTGGTTCGAAGCCGACAGAGACCTCGCCGTTGCGATTGTCGAGGACACGGTGTATTACCCAAAATTCAAGCAGTTCTGCAGGCCTGGATGCTATGCCGATGAGCACTACATCCAGACGATGCTCAAGATCGAAGCTCCGCATAAACTGGCCAACAGGACCGCCACCTGGGTGGATTGGTCGAGAGGGGGTCCAAACTCGGCACATCCAGCCACGTTTGGCAGGGGTGACATCACGGAGGAGTTCTTGAAGGGGGTTCGAGAGGGCGAGACCTGTCTATACAATGGTCAGAACACGACGTTGTGCTACTTGTTTGCTCGGAAGTTTGCTCCGAGTGCATTGCAGCCATTGTTAGAGTTAGCACCCACTGTGCTTGGTTTTGGTTAATGTCGTTTTGTTTTGATCAGTGCATCCTGCTCCTGTAGTTTCTTTATTAGGTCACTGTGGATCATTGCATATGTGGAGATATTTCGGTGGACGAACTGACGCAGCCATGAACATTGCTGCCCACCTCCGTTCCACGTGATTATTTACACGGTATATATACTGTATTACAGCATGTATTTTACACAGACCTGTATCGTTTTAGTAGTTTGTATGGTGAACCTACAACGGATCATATGACCCTGTATTTTCTTGGTTTCATCGGAAGAATATGGTTCAAATCTTCAGAAAATTGATGTTCCCACAGTTGGAAGACTCCTTCGGTGCTGCTCTGTGGATTCCGTTCCGCCTAGGGCCTGGCCTATATGTCGTTGATCTCTTGCTTTTTGTTTCCCATCAGTGTTGTTGCAACAAATGTTGACACAATGGAACTAGACGTAAACGAGACAAGCAGAGATTACATGGTTTGATGACGCTTGCCATTTCACTACTTTTGTTTGCACATCTTAGGAAATGGGCAATTGATGTTGATGAACATGTGAATATGTATGTGATCAGAATGTTGGGTGTAACAGTTGGCAGTTGTTAAGGTTGTTAAACCATTCCTCTCTAACCATGTCGTTACCTTTTCAACATACTGGACTAATTGGGTACAGTTGTACTTGTACCAATCAAGTTTGCTGCCCGCTATTTATATACATGAAACAATGAAAGGCCTTTGTGTATACTATCAACTATGGTATTCATTGAATTTCGTTCAAAAAAACTATGGTATTCATTGAAAAAACTCTATCTGGCCCAGAATATAAATCACTATAGGATATGTATTAGTCATACTTTTATAAATTTGACCACCAATTGATAAGAAAAATCACATAGTTTGGGAGTAATCACATTGAATTTCGTTTGATTTTAGATGAAAAATAATTTTATAATTTGAGTAATGGGATATACCGTACCAGGACAATAACAATGCGATAGAAAACAAAGTTCAATGTTCCTGGGGGTTCTCCAAAAAACAACCGGATGGTTAAATCAGGTATATAAGAGGTCGATTATGCCTTCATTTTCATTCTTGTGCTCTCAGAAAAGATCGCCGTGAGGGCCAAATTAGTTTAAGGTTAGCCGAGCAATAAGGAAATCCGAGAGCTTGCTCAATCCGTTATTAGATTGGAGCACTGGTGGAGCCAAGTGCAGACCATATTGGGCTCCGGCGCCCCCTTGCTATCAAAGATTAATTAAGGTTTATATGTATATGATTGCAAGTCTAAACTGTCCATCTAGAAAGCTAGATGTTCTAAGCTTGTGTTCTTTGCAAACTGCGCATATAAAACAGTAGTTGTTTCATCTATCTTTAGCAAGTACTGGCTGACCACAAAACTATGATCAATCTGACCAATTCCCCCCTCCCCCTTGATTGTGATTCTGGCTCTGCCACTGGATTGGAGTAAAGTATGGTGTGGCTAAATAACCATGTTCTTGTAGTATCCATGATCTCTGAGATTGTAATAATTTTAAAGATTACTAATTAGTACTCTCTTTGTTTGTTTTTACATTAACTTTGTCATAAGTCAAACATCATTATATTTGACCATCCATTTCTAAAAATCCTTATAATTTCACAACATATAAATTATATATTATGAACATATTATCATAGTGAATCTAAAAATATAGATCTTGTGTCATGGATCTACATAATTTTTTTTAAAATCCATGGTCAAAGATACAAATATTTGATTTATGACCAAACTAATATAGCATGTAAAACAAACGGAGGGAATAGAAAAAAAGGAATAAAGCTCTCGAAGAAAAAGGGTTCATTATATAAAACCATTGGCCAAAGGCCACAGCATGTGAATTATTCATGTCATGGTCCCATAGATCCTCTAAATAGAACAAATATGCTTGACTGCTGTCTACTTTGTGCAACCTGAAATAGTCAAGCCAGCAATCATCTACTAGTCCTCTCAGTCTGACCCTCTGAGGTCGGAGCCTCAGAGGTCTCATCTCTTCTTGACTAATGACTGCTGTCTACTTCACCTAACCAGAAACCTTTGCCGCCGCTCCCACAGCAGAGCTCAACGAAGCCGGTCCATGCACACCGTTCCCTTCATGGCTTTCATAGACCGAGTCCATGTAATGTAACCGGACCATCTCCGTTGATGGACAAAAGCCGGCCGGCAAGCAGCGGGGCCACCCACGATGCGGTGCGCGTGCGCCCCACTGAGGCCCCGATCCGGCATTCCGGCGCCGCGCCGACGACATGCCATTGCCATCCCACGGTGCTTAAACAAATCCTAGCTCCGAGCCGCCGCGCTGCAGGCGCGGACGGCATCCATGGAGAACCACGTGAAGGAGGTGAGGCAGGGGCAGCAGAGGGTGTTCCCGTGGGGGATGCTCAAGGTTTTCGTGCTGCTCGGCTTGGGGATGTCCGCGGCCGGCATGCTCATGGCGCGGCACGGGCACGAGGTGGCGGCGGCCACGCTGTTCCGGCAGTGGCTGGGCGTCTCCCCCGCCGCCGACGCGGCCATCGCGACGGTGGCGGCGGCGGGGCTAGAGCACTCGATGACGGACGAGGAGCTTCTCTGGCGCGCGTCGTTCGCCCCGGGGGTGCGGCGGTACCCGTTCCGCCGCGTGCCCAAGGTGGCCTTCATGTTCCTCACGCGCGGCCCGCTGCCGCTGGCGCCGCTCTGGGAGCGCTTCTTCCGGGGGAACGAGGGGCGCTACTCCATCTACGTCCACGCGCTGCCGTCGTACCGGGCCAACTTCACCTCCGAATCCGTCTTCTATCGACGTCAAATCCCCAGTAAGGTTAGCCCACTTTGCTCTAGCTTCTTCTGGATGGATTATCAGCAGAAACAAACCCAACATCCGATTTTAGTGTCAGGATTGTACATAGAGCTTAACTGTCCTGTGCGACGGATTCCAAATTAACATTTGTGCAGGACTAGTCGTACCACTGTATCAGCGGTGATGTACTGAAACTACTTAATGTGCTTTCTATGAACTCGAGTAATCTTGTTTCTGAAAAAAATAATGCATCATTGTACTGAATTGGTGGTACTTAGTGCGGAAGCTGAAAGTAATGCACCCAGGTTCATTCCCATGGAGGGAATAATTAACTTTTTAACATCCTTGTGGGCTTACCATTGATGAATACTGTTTGCCTGTTTGGGGATCAGGATTTTGCAGCTTAGTTTTGTTCGCAGCCTTCGAATGTTTTATATACTTGTGACAAGAGACAACCCATTCCACAAAAAAAGTGTCGATTCTGCAGCCTGCCTGTGTTGTATCTCTGTTGCCAAGGCCTCACAGCATCTCTTCTTCAGGTGCCTAGTTCGCAGATGTGTTTGGGCTCACGGCTCACCTAGGTGCCTCATCTAGAAAGCTTCTAGACCATGCCGTTGGAACTCTGGCCAGATATCCTGATCTTGATCATCTGGTGCACCTTGGCAGCCCAGACCAACAAAAGGTTTTGAGAGCAAAAAGTAGATGCTCCTGCCATTCTTTGTGCTGTAGCCCTAGACTTTGATCTGTAGTGCCACCGCTTCTAGCAACAGGCTACTGCAAATAAGGTTGTTAGTTGGAGGTAGCATCTTTCAGTACCTCCCTGCTAGCAGTCCCTCTGTGCCCTTTCCCCTTTCTAGAGCTCCATTTATATACTGCAGTGTGCCAGGGGTTATCATAAAAAATGTTTGCTTGGTGCCTTGGTTAGATTATTATTGGTCGATGTTGATCTAGTTTCCACAAATTTCCTTGACAACTCAAGTTCTTCACCCAGTTCTTTATGAATCTGTTCCCAGGTTTCCACAGGGCACATATTGTGTGGGTTATATCTGTAGGTGGTAGTACTACATTAATTACCTTTGACAGATATGTGATTTCAACCTAATTCACATCACTGCATCTCATCTTGCCATACTTATTTTTAGGACATATCCATTTCACATTTCCTTCTGAGCATATGGTATTGTAGCTTTCAAAAGCCCAAAGAGTCGAAACATGTTTTGAAGTTGAAACTAATCAAAGATGACAACATACACTGATACACGTACTGAATCACAAACTATATACAATTATAATTTGAGTAGCCTTGGAAAGGTTGTGATTTTGACTTTTGAGAAAACCAACTCTCTAAAATAAAGAACTGGGAGCACATAACTTTTTATTTGCCTTTGTCTATAGATGTTTCTCGCTAGTCTCATAGTTATTATTGATTTTAATGCCAAAGGGTGCCTAGCTCAAATGGTTAGGTGACCCAGCGGCACTCCTTTCAGGTCCTGGGTTTGACTCCCCGTGGGAGCGAATTTCAGGCTGAGGTTAAAAAAATCCCCTCGCCCGTCCCCATAACCAAAGCACTGGGGGGGCACCGGTCCAATTCTCACTTGGGCGACGGAAAGCCACCGTGTAAGGGTGGGGGCGGGGGTTCGGGGGTTTTCTCGGCCGGGTGAGAAGGTCCTTCTTCTTATTTGTAACGCTGCGGGGGCAGTCTTAACCCTCCCGGTCGAGTTTTTTTTTATTACTGATTTTAATTCTACTACTTACTGTGAGCTCTGACTGTATATTATTTCAGTTTTTGGGACAACCTACTTCATATGCCTAAATTGAAATTGTGCATACTATTATTTGATCATATAGAAGAGTCGTCTCTGTGTCTTCCTATTGGTATTCAGATACCCTGACATCTGTTTGATTTTTTGTACTGGTCACAGGTTGCAGAATGGGGTCAGATGACTATGTGTGATGCTGAGAGACGTCTACTTGCCAACGCTTTGCTGGATATATCCAACGAATGGTTTGTGCTTGTGTCTGAGTCATGCATTCCTATATTTGATTTCAACACAACGTACCAATACTTCCTGAACTCGAGCCAAAGCTTTGTCATGGCTATTGATGATCCTGGACCATATGGACGGGGAAGATACAACTGGAATATGACCCCTGAGGTTGAACTTGACCAATGGCGCAAAGGATCGCAGTGGTTTGAAGTAAACAGGGAACTTGCCATTGAAATTGTGAAGGACACGGTCTATTACCCCAAATTCAAGGAGTTCTGCAGGCCTAGTTGTTATTCTGATGAGCACTATATCCAAACAATGCTCTCGATTGAAACTCCGCAGAGCCTGGCTAACAGGAGTGTTACTTGGGTAGACTGGTCTAGAATTGCTGCACATCCAGCAAGGTTTGGCAGGGGTGATATCACGGAGGAATTCTTGAGGGAAGTTCGAGAGGGACAGACCTGTCTGTACAATGAACAGAATTCAACGTTGTGCTTCTTGTTTGCTCGGAAGTTTGCTCCAAGCGCATTGGAGCCATTGTTAGAGTTAGCACCCACTGTCCTTGGTTTTGGATAATGTATGTTTTTTAGAGACCTGCTAGTTGGAATGTGACTTGAATTGAATCTTACAATACATAAAGGGGGCTTAGGCTTATCAAAGCAATGAGAGAGGGGGTTGATCCGAATTACTGAATTAACTTGTGCCACCAGTAAGTTTTATGTAGTGTATATCTTGATGGATGAAAACATGAGTCCATAACATAATCACTAAGACACTAACACAAACTTTTATCTTGTACGTTACTCAAAGGGATCACAATTAACAAGAGAACTTTTCTCTTGTATACAGCAAACTGACAGTGGATCACAATTACCAAGAGATCTTTTCTCTTGGATTAATGCTCTGCATTGTTTTAGTTTACTGGACGGTATATTTGTGAAGTTTGAGTAGAACATCTAAGCCAATGCAGCCATAGTGCTTTACAAACAAAAACAAGTTTCAATAGCATATATATACATATCGAAAACCAACATGCTGTTCTGCTTCTCTTGGTAACTAAACCAAATGGTAACAGCAACATATAGGATCTCAGATGGGCAAACCTAGCAAAGCAGGATGTTTGCTAAGTTAAGAATGTCAGAAACTTCTAACTACTTCCGATGGCAAAACCACAAGCTTTAGTGAGCACACTGTGTATACCCAGCAATGAAGCCGGCAAATCATCGATGGTCCTAGGACAGTAAGTGGAGCCGGGCATATGTTTGTCTCCAGGGAAGAAAACATTCGTCAGTTGAACCACACCATCCTCACCATGCGCTAGGAAATATATGTTCCCTTGCTTCAAGCCAAGCTCCCAAGCAGAATATGATGCTGTGAAATGTAGTCTACACAAGAAGAATACCTGGTCATAGAGACCATCCACCGTGGACCATGCAAGTCTCGAGAAATCCATCTTGTACAGATGATGACCTCGAGCCCGAACAGCTAGAAAGAGCCTTCCACGGGATTCAACCAGATGAGGGGACGAGGATTCCCAACAGTACTCTGCAATGGGCAACCTCTCAAATTCTAGTGTGGTAAATGTTGGCTCTGGATGGAACTCGAGAACTCCAAGTTTCGATGGGGACATATCAAAATAGAACTTCCTCTCGACAGCAACTATACTTCGTATCTGGATCCTTTCAGAAGGATCAGCAGCCGTCATGCCATGGCCAGCATCACTAGATATTCTTGTTCTTTTCCCATTGCAGTTGCCATCTTCCAATATAAATTCTGATGACACTTCTTCACGAGAACAGCGACGTCGATGCTCTTCTTCACATCGCCTTTTCGAAGACAGAAATAAGAAAATTTTTACAATAATTGGGGGAAAATTCGATGGCTGACATCGACCGAGAGCGGCCAATCCGACGGCAACAAAGGTAGGAGGCAACGGGAGGCGATTGATGTGTCTATGATCGGTGGGCCATATGCGCAAATATCGCCTTCCATTGCCTCCGCAAATGTGGAGATTAGGACTGAGCGGTAATTCCATTCTCGTAGTTTTTTTTTTGATAAAGGGTAAAACGGTAACTCTATAAATGCAAAAATAATGTTTTGAGTAATATAGTTAGGATGGATAATACAATTAGTATAGTTAGTTAAATGAATATGTCGTTTACTTCTTCTAGGGTTCCACCGTCGCCGTCCTGCGAGCCGCCGCCGCCGTCGATGGGAGGAGGCCGGGCGCAGGGCAACGGGCCACCCCTACCCCTCGTTCCTCCTCGCCGTCATCCACTCGGGCGTCGCCCTCCTCCTCGCCGTACTCCGCTCGGGCGCCGCCCTCGACGTTCGTCCATGGTGGAGCAAGAGGAGGCTGGAGAGGATGGGGACCATGAAACCTAGATCCAAGCGCGCCATGAGGAGGAGGCGCCGGCGCCGACACCGACGCTAGTGCTGGCGTGCTGCACACGACCAGGGGCAGGTTCGACACCGCCGCGGTGCTATCTGCGATGGGCAGGTCCATGTAAAAAAAAAGACTAATCCATAGATTCAAAATAAGGCATAAATTGTTCGCATCATGCATGAAACAAACTTATATGAAGAAATTAAAAAAATACTTAATCTACATGATAACAAGAAAGATATATGAACACTATTAACTACAAATCACTAGCAATTAGGAAAAATGCTGTAAATCATAATTCAGAAATCACATTAACACATTCACATTCCAAAATCCGGTGCTTTTGGCCAGGTCAGTGAGCCGCACACTTACAGCGCCTGGGCGTCCGGTGTCCTGGCTGGTGTCTATTGCCGGTGCAGCGCTCCGTCCCTCCCCCGGCCGGCCGGCCCTAGTACCTAGGGCCTAGGCCCGTCCTGCCGCCATCCAGATGCGAGCAAGGGATCAGTCACCCAGGAGTCCAGGATCCCCGCCGGCCGCCTGAACAAATCGGATTGGAGCAGAGAAGCGTCAGGAGGGGAGGGTAACGGGATTGGGAATTTGCCGAACTGGGCAAGGGAGCACGGGAGTGTCCATGCGTGGCAAATGGTGATCCCATCGCCTTAAACTAGCAGATTGGATTACTGCTATTGAGATCCAAAATAAGACAAAGATCCAAACCTCTTGCAATAAGAACTCATGATGCTGGGAACGCGGACGATCGATAGGCGGTGAGGGGGTCGCGGACGGACGGCGAGCAGGGCAGCGGTCGCTAGGGTAAGAGCAGGGCAGTGCGGGCGATGGCAGGCCGGCGCGGCGCCGTGCGAGGGCGGCGGCGGCGGTGGTGGCTTTGGTGAACGCGACAGCGCGTGCAGGTACGGGGCGTTGGGCGATGCCGAGTGCGAGGGCGAGTCGGGACGACGGCGTCGGGCGCGGATCGGGGAGGGGGTGCGGCGAGTAGTGATAGGCACGTGAAATGATCAACGTATCCTTTAGGATGATAATTAATATTTTATGAAGGCAATGGGAGGCAACGCGAGGCAATTCCAAGTACTGTAAAAGGGCTCCAGAAATAAAGGTAGCCATGTTTTTTCAACAATGATGTTATACTCATGTCTGGTCCATTTCTTCCCTCCAACGTAGCAATACCAGATTACGGGTTCATCAGCATCAACGACTAAAACCACACAGCCGGGAGAAACTGATGGTTCACATGAGAGCAAACACTTGTAGTTTTGGGGCAAGTTCTTTTCCAAGGATGGTAGTTCAACCTTGTCCAGATTGAAGGGATTCCACAGGGCAGCTCGGAATGAAATCATATCTATTGTGAGTAGCCAGCGTTGGGGAGTTGCCCAGCACCTCGCCTTAGGCATACGGTATTTACTTGCCTTGATTGACAGCTCCTCAAACATGCTTACGAAAACTTGACACTCTTTTATTCTAGGGCCATGACAGACCAAAGCATGGACTGACTTCATCAGTTTTTCCATTGCTGCATCCCAAGCTAGTTGATGACTCAGACACTTCTGCAAACAACAGGATTATGAATTAGCATTGATGTAATAGCCTGACATTCCATGCAGAACAAATTGGCTTTCACTAAACACCAATTGATACAGTACACCATAAAAGCTCGGCTTTGTGCATATCTTGTCAGTCATCTAAGTTGACAACGCCAATTGTCACCATTGCTTAGAAAGGCCCCTTCTATTAAGAATTTAAGATAAATTTAATTACAACAAATGGCCTTAATAACTGTATTAGATAGAAGTGTATGCAAAACAATATAAATCCTACAGGGATATAAAGCTGTGTATCGAATGAAGAGGTGGGGAAAGAAACATAAAACACTGATTATGCAACAGCTAAAAGCAACACATCAAGTATGACTACCAAATCCTAACTCCCATACACACCATTCATTCCTTTAATAAATCATCTCTGAAAAGAAAATTTTAACCCGGAAGTGTAATATCCAGTCTTGTCTTTTGCACTTGGAAAAGAGTGTCTATAAACTGATAAGCAACCTAGCTCACATGTGCAACTAGCTATGGTCTATGGATGCACGCAACTGGAAACAAACATATGTCAAGGCTCACGAATTTGGGAAAGTATGAACTCAAAATTTGGCTTACCATGGAAAATTAACGGATGGAATTAGCGGATGAGGAGGAGCTCTTCCCGTCCAGCGGTTGGTCTCGGGGAGCTCTCGCTACGGAGAAGAGCGGCGGCGGCAACGGGCGATGAAACTGGAAGCAATTACATAGACAGTCTGAATCGACATAGAATCCATGTCGCGGGAATAGTTCGCTTGCAATACGTGGACGTGGTGTAGGTGGATTCCGAATAGGATTTTCCCATAAATAAATTTAATAATTACTAATATAATAATTATTTAAAGTGCAAATAGTTTCAGCAGATGTCTGTCCGACTGACCGTCCGTCTCCATCCAGAAAAACCTGTGGTCTTGGTTCCTCTCAGGACTTCCACATATCAAGGCAGCAGCAGCTAGCTAGCTAGTAGCTAGCAATCTACTAGCGTCCAGCAGCACCATCCAATTGGCTCATCCCCAAGCGAAACCGATGGATCCAATCACGAGGCCAGTAGCTTCATCGTTTCATCGGTCAGCCGCGAAGCATCTCCATCAGGCCGTCGTCACCTCGGCTCAGAGGAATGGAGTTAGCAGGAGGTGCCTTCTGACGCTGCTGACTTCCACGGCAGCCATACCAGGCGGAAGTGAATCCAGGAAGGCTCTACTGCAAGGTGAGCGCGAAATTGATCAGACTATTTCTGGGTTTGAGGA
Source organism: Miscanthus lutarioriparius (assembly GCA_904845875.1). NCBI lineage: Eukaryota > Viridiplantae > Streptophyta > Magnoliopsida > Poales > Poaceae > Miscanthus > Miscanthus lutarioriparius. The sequence goes on from CAJGYO010000001.1 coordinate 127,798,402, forward strand.
ATTGATACTTACGGTCACGGTTCATCTTGCTATCCACTAGTATGTCTTTGCATATAAACTAATGCAGTTAGTGCGTTCGTGTGCGCACAGAGTATCTGAAGAAATCAGAGGAGAACAAAGAGAAGAATGACAAGGAGGTAAGTGGCATCTTTTCCCGTAGTTTGATAGTATCCTATTATTGCCGATCGATTGAGGAATAAAAATGGGTGAAGTGAACCATCCCACAAACAAGGATACTTTTGAGAGAGGCTGATTTTTTTTTTTAAGCAAAGAGAGAGGCTGATTATACATATTTAAGAGAACGAAACCAGAAGTTTCAGAATCAACTTTTAGTCTGGGAACATGAGTGCCCAAGTTAGGTGGTTCAAATGATGATCTTGGGAAGTTAGTCTTTCTCTATCTAGTAATTAGGCCTCTACTGTTTTATGTTTCCAAGCGAAGAACGCTGCATAGTTCATTGATTCTGAACGTCTCATGATACAAAAAGAGTGACGCTAATAGCAGACAGATGAAGCTAGAGCTACAGTATAATGTCTATTAACTTTACACTCCGCTAAATTTAAATTCTCAAGCAATGCAAGAGGTGGAGTTTCGTGTGCTTGCGCAGTCCGTTCGAATTATAAAACAACTCGAGGTTCAAATATACACTCAGAAATAATTCAGAAGTCGGTGATTTTACCAACATAAGCGTGAACCGATATACATGGAAGGACTGAAAATGGCACTGATCATATATATATGCTCATGTTCCAGAGGCTGGATGACTACTACAAGAGGAACTACAAGGACTACTTCGGGCTCATCGAGGGCCCGGCCAGAGAGAAGAAAGAAGAGGAGCGTACGGAGTCAGAGAAACGGATCCTCGAGTGGCTTGACAAGAACAAGTAGTCTGAGCACTTGAGCAGGATCGATCCTGGAGAGGCGCACGCACGGGGTGAAATTCTCCAGGATTCTACATGTTCTCGCTTTAGCTATGGGCCTATGGCACTTTGTGTAACAAGTATAGCTTGACTGAGCGTCGTGTTTGTTTTTCTGTTACAGCCAGCGAGTGATCGAGGAAACATGTTAAAGACAACTTCTCATTTACTATAAGATAAAGAAAGATTAGAAAATTTTAAATACTATCTGACTCTCTGTCCAACAACAGAACAAAAGATTCACCGCTTGCGAATGAGAAACTCTTGTCTCCACTTGGTAAGTCAATGTGCAATGCATGTGAAATATGGTTAGACAGATCTGATGTGAGTCATAATATAAAAACATTATTGAGAAGGTGAACAAACAAGATGTCTGGGTGGTGTAGTTGGTTATCACGTTAGTCTCACACACTAAAGGTCCCCAGTTCGAACCTGGGCTCAGACATGATTTTTTTGTTGCCATTTTTAATATTTTTTGCCAATTTATTTTTAATATTTTTTTGCTGATTTTTTGTTACCATTTTTAATGTTTTTTGTCCCTTGGTTTGGCTCAGACATATCATTTTCAATTTTTTTGTTTAAAAACAAGTAGATTTTATCTTTTTTTGTCCCTTGATTTCGATTTTATTTTTTTTGTCCCTTGGTTTGGCTCAGACATATCATTTTCACTTTTTTTGTAACTTGATTTTTTAAAAACAAGTAGATTTTATCTTTTTTTGTCCCTTGATTTTTAAAAACAAGTGCTGCTTCCTTCTACAATCCTGCTACCCTGACATCAGACTGATGCAATTCATTTTTTGCGGGAAAGAAGTATCCTTTCCCTTCCGGCTGAACCAAAAAAGGCCCAGGGCCCAAGGAATTCAGTCACAACAGCAGCAAGCAGTCCTTATAGAAAAACACAGCAGCAAAGCAGCGTATGGTCGTTCTTAAACAAGTGTTGGTTGCTTCTTCAATCCTGCTCCTCAGACATCAGACAGTACAATTATTTTTTGCGGAAAAGAAGTACTCGTATCCTTTCCCTTCCCGCTGAACCAAAAAAGGCCTGGGAATTCATTCACCACAGCGGCAAGCAGTGTATGGTAGCTGATCGCTTGACCAAAACCCAAACAAAACAGACGACAAGCCGTAGCATTCAACACCATGCTGCGGTCCTGCCTGAGAATCCAGCCTTTGTTCTCCAACCCGGGCGTCACCCAGCAGACCACGGTATCCCCCTGGTGACTAGTTGGCCGCCCAGCTGCGACGCCTAACACTTTGACTGCGCGGCCACGGCCATGCCCGTGCTAGCCTAAACGCTGCTCAACTTTTCGTCCCGTTCGTTTGGTTTATAAGCCGTATTTTTTTTTCAACCAACGAATGATATTTTACTCATACAACAAATCAGCTAATGATACTTTCAGTCATGACTTATCAGCTAAGCGAACGTAACATTTGTCGCCCGCACCGTACTAATCAGTGGCCGGCCGTGGGACACGTGAGCGCAGCACCGGATCCAGATTCCTGCCGTTTTCACCGCACTCGCCACGCGCGGCAGCCGCTTTGGTTGGGTTGGACCACGCATTGCCTCCAGTCCAGTGTCCAGCTGACGAGTGCGCGGCGCAGCCGCTTGGTGGTGACGGCCGCGACGGAGGCCGGCGACATTTGGCAGCGGCGGGCTTGACCAGGGGGAGCGCGCCGCGGAGTGGTTGCGTTAGATTAGGCGTGGTTAGGTTAGGTGGCCCGCAACCGCGCCGTGTCTTGTTCGGTGATGCAAACGCACCCGTCCCCAATCGTCCTCCCGCCCGGCGCCCGCCCCGTCACCCATCCAGCTGCTAGTGCTCCGCATCATCCATCGAGGGCGACGGTGGAAACTGGTCGGTCGTTGCCTCGTGGGCGTCACACCCGATCGCCGACGGGGTGCGCCGTGCGCGGTGCCGGTGGTGGTGGTGCCGATGAATCGCGAAGCGTGGCGTGGCGGTCCATCATTCGGAGCCGAGGAAAACCCCCAAGCAAAGCTCGTTTCGTACGCCGGTACGGGCAACTGTTGATTACGAACGACTGCACGTACTCCGGTGCAGGTTTAAAGACTTTGCGTAAAACTTGCTGCACCCTGGTTTCGGTCAGAGCTTATCAGCTAAATAACAGTGTTTTTGTCTCACAACAAACTAGCACCAACCGGACATATCAGTCTAGAAACCGATCAACGAACATGCTATTAGTGTGCGGTGCGCCTAGTTGCTTTAATTAATTTCTTCTCCAGAACGGGCCAACGGGGTGCTTAATTAACGGTCAGTCTAAGTGCAGGATTTGCAAGATGAGTTTATTTTTTGGCAGGGAAAGAACAGTACGGCTTCGCTGTCAGGGGTTTTCGTGCTACTTTCATCCATCCATCTTTGAAAAGACAGGAAGTTAGGGGGCCGCCCAACAGAATCTGCCGAACGAGATCGCAAAAGTTCAAACGAGTTGAGATCTGCGGGCTGCCACCGTTGCCGACTCGCCGCAACGGTACAAAACAACCGATACGGCTCCGCGTCTCCGCCCGAAACCCCGTCCCATCCGTGCGGTGCGGCTACCCCAACTGCCGGGCTGGCCGGACCGGTGACACGCGGCCGCAAATACGGCACAGCCCCGCGCCCTTTCTCCCAGACCTCTGCATTCTCCGGTAGGGTACAAAATGCCGCGGACAGCGAGAGGAAGGAGAGAGAAATACTAGTAGTCTTATTGTTTAATAATAAAATCTCGGCTCTGTTGGCTGGCTGGCTCTGTCTTTCTCTCCTCATCACTGTCCCCTCTCCTGCTTAGTAGGCCTTCACGACTAAATCCACCACCACTCCCGCACACCTCACCTCCCCGCGTCGCCTTCTCCCCTTGCCCTGCCCTCTGCGCGCGTTGACGTTGGGCGGGCAGCCAGCTGCTTCCCGCGGCTCCACCAAACCCTAATCATTCCGGCGCCGCCCGCGCGGCCGGCAGTCCTCGATCCGCTCCAGCGGTCGGCCGCCGAGGCCGTCTGCGGTGGTTGCGCTTGCGCTTTCGCGCGGGTCCCGTGGGGCTCGGCGCGCGCGGCGGGACCCGTCCGCGGCGGCGCGGCGCGGCGCGGGCTTCAAGGCGGCGGGCCCAGGCGGACGGGCGATGACACGGAGGCTCGCGGCCGCGGCGTCGCGGGCGAGGCCCTGAATGGGAGCGGCTGGGCGCTGCGGGCGGCTGCGTACATGGAGGCCGGGGCACCGCCCCGCGGCTGGCGCGGGAGGGTGCTTTGGCTCGTCAGCGTCGAGGTGAGCTGCTGCCCTCGATCCGGTACGGGTTTGGCGGGCGGGCGGGCGTCTGGAGCTGAGTACTCGGAGCAGATTTGGGGCGGAATGGTCGGGAAACCTTGGGGGTTTCAGCGACCTCTTAGCGAATTTGTATGGGCTGATTCGCGTCTCGTGTTTGGAGGTTGATTTGGGAGATTTGGCTTCCTGCTGCGTAGGGTTTTACTTTTTCTCTGCGCACTGTTGGCGCAACGACCAAGTTTCGTCTGTCTCAGTCTCTCAAATCTATTTTTGGATGCTTGGGGCGCGACCAAGTTTAGGTACAGCAGGGTTTGATCATTCATGTGGATTTTTTTTACGTTTCTCTCTCTGTTTGTGAATATTTGGGGTTCTTATAAGTTGCGGTCAAGTACCATTGGATGGAGCAGTGCTTTTGGATTGATCTTGATGATTTTTCTTCCATTCTCTTCGCGTGTTGCAGATTGTGTTGGTTCTAGTCTGGACTCGAGGAGCTGGTGCGGATTCTGGTGAAAGCAAAGCATTGTTTCCACAAGACGTCGAAGCTGGAGAGAAGGATGTCTACCTTAGCCACTCCTGCATCCATGATGAGATACTACATCAGCGGCGACGAGCTGGGCGGAAGGAGTACTCTGTCATGCCACAAGTGTACCATGCGTCTCGGGGGAAAGCGGAGCGTGTAAGAGGACGACACTTGTTGGGTGTGTCGTCTTGGCGTGCTCCACAGAAGAATGACAGGAAGCCAATACGGATATACCTCAATTATGATGCCGTCGGGCACTCGCCCGACCGGGATTGTAAAAATGTTGGCGACATCGTGAAGGTCAGTCTGTCACATTATCTTTCTCGTTGCGCCAGCAGCTATTTTATCTGAGTAGTAGAATTGAATTTGTTGTTTCTATTTGGTAGCTTGGCTACCCCAACTTGCTTGGGACTGAAAGGCTATGTTGTTGTTATTGTTGTTGTTGTATTTGGTAGCTTGGCGAACCTCCTGTACCATCAGCACCAGGAACACCTATATGCGATCCTCATGGCGATCCACCACTGGTGGGAGACTGCTGGTACAATTGCACCCTTGAGGACATAGCTGGGGAGGACAAAAAGCAACGTCTCCGGAAGGTGCAGTTCTTGTGCTTTTGTTGTCTCTCAGCAGGTTCAGTTAAAAGCATACCGAACACACTCGACTGCCATAGAAGATGTAACTTTCATATCCCCATTTCCATGTTTTGCTGACTTCTGTTTTGTTGTTGAATGGAGTCATTTAACAGGCACTGGGACAAACAGTAGAGTGGTTTAGAAAAGCTCTAGCTGTTGAACCTGTCAAGGGGAACCTACGGCTCAGTGGGTACTCAGCTTGTGGTCAGGATGGAGGTGTACAACTGCCCCATGCTTATGTTGAAGGTAATTTTCAGTTTTAATGAATCAGTTTACCAATCTTGCATTCTTGCCTGCTGATTGCCTGACTCTATATTGTCATGTGAATCTCCCCTCAATTGCAGACGGTGTTGCTAATGCTGATTTAGTCCTCTTAGTAACAACTAGACCAACGACAGGTAACACACTTGCATGGGCTGTGGCCTGCGAACGTGACCAGTGGGGTCGGGCCATTGCAGGTTTGTGAACCAACTCAATTATGTACAAATCCACTTGTCAGGAGTTTCTAGTGTTGTTCTGACCCTACCTGTATTCTCTTTCTGCCTTTAGGACATGTTAATGTGGCACCGCGTCATTTGACAGCTGAAGCCGAAACATTACTTTCAGCTACTCTAATACATGAGGTTATGCATGTTTTAGGGTTTGATCCTCATGCCTTCACACATTTTCGTGATGAAAGGAAAAGGAGACGTGGTCAGGTATAACAATATATTTCCCACTTTATTCTTGTGATATATTTTCTTTTGCTTAAAAGAGACCCTAATGCTCAGCATTATTACCTTATTAAAATTTGGGCTGCAACATTTCAACCTGCTTTTAATGTTTCCGTGACTAAAGCGCTAGCAATTCGACGGGCGATGTCAACTCTGTTGGTTTGTTGAATAATCTATTTGGCAGTTACCATATAGTGCTAATACGAGGGCTTACAGTCAAGAGGACAAGCCTGAGAATGGTTAAATGAATTTAGCTTACAGGTGCTTATAAGTTGGAGTCTTGGGAGTTATGTGAAGATTTCATTGGTCTGTACAGGAAAATCTGAGATTGTTGAGTGTTTATGCTATAATAATCGCCATGACTTGGCTTCTGAGATAATAAATATAGGCAAGTTGAGAAAGGCCTATAAGCTTCGTCACATGTTGGGCAACCAGTTCACGATGACATTTATGGTAAAATGTATGCCGGCAACTCAATGATTGCTGAAGAATTTGAGAACATGACCTCCTTACTTCTGTGTGGATGTTTACTGGACAAAAAGAATAAAATTCCACACGGCGTGGCATGCTTAGCTTAACGACCAATATTCTTCTCTAATCTATGTTTATCTATTTGTTCCTTCAGGTCACTGTTCAAACTTTGGATGAAAAGCTTGGAAGAATGGTTACCCGTGTTGTGCTACCACGAGTTGTCATGCACGCGAGACATCACTATGAAGTAAGTTCTAACTAAAGATGTGATAAAAGTTAATTGAGTCATTAGTGACAGTTAATTAGTTTCATTCTCCTTACTTAGGAAAGCACTTTATATAAACTAACCATTTTTTTTGTCTTGTGCTAGGCATTTTCCCAAAACTTCACTGGGTTAGAATTGGAAGACGGGGGAGGCAGGGGCACCTCAGGTAGGTAACATGAGTCCTTTATAGTTTTTTATTTTTATTTTCTTTCCTTTTTTTTTTTGCATTCACTGATATATGTCTGCATCGTGCAAGTTTCTGAACACATTCATTTGTTTTTCGCATTTGATATACTATTAGGTTCACATTGGGAGAAGAGGCTCTTAATGAATGAGATCATGACTGGGTCAGTTGATACAAGATCAGTGGTTTCAAGGATGACTTTAGCATTACTGGAGGACAGTGGATGGTATCAAGCTAATTACAGCATGGCAGAACATTTAGATTGGGGTCGGAATCAGGGAACAGAGTTCGTTATATCTCCTTGCAACTCATGGAAAGGGGCATACCATTGCAATACAACTCAACTATCAGGATGCACATATAATAGGGAGGCAGAAGGTTACTGCCCTATAGTAAGCTATAGTGGGGACTTGCCCAAATGGGCTCAATATTTTCCCCAAGCCAATAAAGGTATTGCCAAATGTAGCATATGTTATTACGTTTATGACATTAAACAGGATGCTGAATTATATTAAATGCAAACTTCACAAAAATTCAATTTTTTTTTTAATTCTATTAGTTCTTACACTCCTTTGAGTCCTTTCTAGTTTAATTAAAGCAGAGGCCATAGAATACAAGGAATTGTTTTGTGTGTTCGAAATGTATACAAAATTTGGTTTGAGTTGTAGGGATCAAGGTAACTTGATTTAGATCAAGGCTAAGATTTGGTGAAGATAGTTAGACGAGATTATTATTTGCACATAGTTGGTATTTAGCATAAAGTTGTCATTATGCGATGTATTTCTGAATAACAAAATCTAAGAAGTTCTCAAACCATGGTTGGAATCGATCTTGAGCTCTAGCTGGGTTTAACGACTCAGGGTATTTTTTGGAATTGGTAGATCTATAGGGGGTGGATGCGGGCAGATCTGCATACCCCCCCACCCCCTCACCCACACACGTGTTTAAGTGTATGAAGGCCCATATACTATAGGCCCACATAGCCCATGAGGCTCTCTATATATAGTCCTCTCCACTTGTGGAGTGATTATCTTCTCAAATCCCCAAGGTTAGTAACAACACGCACAGAAAAATAAAAATGACAGAAAAAAGGGACATGATTGAATGATTGATTCTTAATTTGTTTGCGCTGTTGGAATCCTTTAATCAACACTATCATTAAACACCATTATTTCACCTCATGTGATATCCCATTTATAAACAGTAGCCACAATGGGGCCTTTATAGACTATATATATCCACGTTGAATAACAGAATGACAAAACTCATCACATATGTAAGTTTGCACAGATATCTTCTACTGGGTTATCAACCCTTTCCACAAAAAGAAAGAAAAAAAGTGACAAGTAACACCTTTTACTTGCATGGTTCCGAAAAATGATGAGTGGTGTGCAGCCACGTAGCAGTGATTTATGGTGCAACGGCAATTATATGGTAACAGGCAGAGGCACCTGTTTCTAGTATATGGTCTAGTGAATCAACCTGTATATTTTACATTGCTTGCTTGTGCCCCCTTGTTGTAGAGTTTCTAGACCCAATGCTCCTTTTGTGATATCTTCAGTTGCTATGATTTCTGATCGTCTTTTATTAACTGGATTTGATGTCTGAATTGTAGTATGCTGTACTTATTCTCTTGCATATATCATGTTCCGAATTTGATGTCTGCAGGTGGTCAGTCTTCATTAGCAGACTACTGCACATACTATGTTGCTTATTCTGATGGTTCATGCACTGATGTAAATAGTGCACGGGCGCCTGACAGAATGTTAGGTGAAGTGCGAGGAAGTAATTCGAGGTGACATCACCTACAAACGATTTGGATATGTGCACAACTACATCCACTAGTTGTGTTGTAATAATTTTGAATTTGTTAATGAGCAGGTGCATGGCCTCAACTCTAGTGCGAACTGGGTTTGTACGGGGATCTATGACCCAAGGAAATGGCTGTTATCAGCATCGCTGTACGAATAACTCACTAGAGGTGAATACACTTCACTCCATCAGCTGACACTTGAGTTTCCTTTGCATTCCCATTGTCTTAGGTTCCTTTTCTGCTGAATTCTATTTTTATTTTCTGCTCGAATGTCTTTATTAATTGTGATGTGCATTGTGATCACCATAAGTATAGGGTCTGTTTGGATCCACCAACTAAACTTTAGCTGGCTGCCTGGCTAAATTTAGCTGCTAAGGATCCAAACGGCCCAGCTAAAAGACCAGCTAAAGTTTGGCTGGGTTTAGCTGCTTCAACCCAGCTAAACGCAGCTTAAGTTTAGCTGAGTCTATTGGCTGGAGGATCCAAACACCCCAGCTAAAGTTTAGCTTGGAGAACTTTTAGCTGGCTAAAGTTTAGCTTTGAAATTTTAGCTAGCTATAAACTTTAGTTGAGTGGATCCAAACAGTGCCATAGTTGTACGAGTGGTGTGGGGTTCTTGAAAATATTTAACTCTTCTTCTTAATGGAATGCTACTCAGTTCTCCTGTGTATTCGAGAAAAAAAGTACAGTTGCATGCCTTAAGAATTTGGGGGTGATTATTGAAGATGATGATGGATAAGTCTTTGTGGGGCTGCTGCATGGTGGTTATCAAGGACAGCATCCTTGACTGAAGGACAACATCTAGGACAACATCTAGGACTAGCATCTTAGACTCTAGGACAGCATCTTAGGACAACATCTTAGAGGACAGCATATTAGCATCTTAGACTAGCATTTTGGTATATGCTTGGCTGGCTAGCAGCCTATAAATATGTATTCCCAACCCCTCAGGTTGGCATGACATTTGTGTGAGTTTGTGTGAGAAATAAAACCAGAAAATTGTCCTAACTCCTAGTGTCATCCTCTCTCGATGAGAGTAAGAATTCTGCTACTACTAAGAGAGAGTTCAACGACTAACATATGACCCTTTCAACAGTTTAAATAATTGGGTTTTCTACTTTTGAGTGATATTATCTTACTTTTTCCTGGTCGAGTGCATTGTTACATCTGATGTCAATTTAGAGGTGCTGTGTTCTGAAACCCATGCTTGTTTAGGTTGCTGTTGATGGGATCTGGAAGTCATGTCCACAATCCGGTGGGCCTGTTCAATTTCCAGGATTCAATGGTGAGGGTTGTTACTTAAGGTGTATCAGATCAATTTGTCTTTTTCTCATAGAAGTTATTTTTGCTCTGAAGGGGAATTAATTTGCCCGGTGTATCATGAGTTGTGTGCTACTGTACCAGTTCCAGTGACTGGCCAATGTCCAAAGTCCTGCAGTTTTAACGGTGACTGCATTGATGGAACCTGTCACTGCTTTCCTGGTTTTCATGGTCATGACTGCAGCAGAAGTGAGTATATGTTTTCCGTTGGCTTCTTTTTCCTCCACAATGACATCGGATGTGTGTTTTTCTTCTAATTATCACTTTCTTTGAAACTTCTCTAACGTTTTACTATTTCTGTATTAAGAAGATATTATTCCAGTCACTAATACCATTTGAATACTGTTCTGTTAATTGTTTATAGAAATACTATGTTAGAAATGATCATGAAAATTGTATAATATTAGGGAGGTACTTCAATGACAAATCTACAAATATTGATTTTTCACATGATAGATTTAAATATTTGTGTATTTGAATGGTCAAAGCTGTTGTCAATTTGTCATTGAATGTAGAAATTCCAAATTGGCATCTACTTAGGAAAAGGGTATCTTAAAAATAAATGAGTAGCTTAGGTCAAGCAATTCGTCACATAGAAGCTTAGGTCAGGAAATGGCATTTAGGTTTCTGTTGTTTCGCTCCATGTATTGTCATTTGTCAACCAGGATGAAAGAAATAGGCGGCATGTAAGTATCTACCACTTTTATCATTTTCAGTAGTGTGAACTACACACAATGTGTTTATCCTTGCAAAATTGATATCGTGAATTAGATGATACAACAGGATTGTGGTGTTCATAAACTGTTGAAAATTGTAGCCACCTTGAAGTGTTCATTCCGTTATACCTCACAAATTCACTATTGTTGGTGTGGTGGACAGGATCTTGCCCAGACAAGTGCAGTAACCATGGTATATGCAAAGCTAATGGGATCTGTGAATGTGAAAGTGGATGGACAGGGATTGACTGCTCAACAGGTGAAGCTTTAACTACTGGTTTCTTCTTACTACTCTCTCTAGTTACAAAAACACGTTGATGAGGATAAGATATGGTCAAACCTTGAAAACTACAACGCCAAAAACTTTTACATCATTTAGTTTGGAGACATGCAAAATATGTGTAGATTTTTATTGGAACATACTTGCAAAATATCATAAATTTGGAGGATTTTAAGAATATATCCTAGAAGATATTATTGGTCAAAGATATACATAGAAGACCATGCAAAGTCAAATGTGACAAGCATTGTTGGCTGGAAGGGAGGACATATTTACGCAGTGATGGCTTGGTTGAATTCATAAGAATATAAGATTTATGACATGGTGGAATGTTTTGCTTGACAGTTGTCATGTTGGGGTAATGGATTTTGAATGAAATAAATGCCTTATCTTCATGTTCTTATTCATGTAAGCAAGAAGTAATTTCCTCCTTTCTTTTTATGCAGCGGTTTGCGATGAACAATGTAGTTTACATGGAGGGGTTTGTGATAATGGTAAATGTGAATTCCGTTGTTCAGATTATGCGGGTTACACATGTCAGAAGGGTTCTGCAATACTGCCCAGTCTGTCAATGTGTCATGATGTACTTGTTAGAGATTCAGAGGGGCAGCATTGTGCGCCAAGTGAACTCAGTATACTGCAGCAGCTTGAAACTGTAGTTCTGGTGCCAAATTACAATAGATTGATGCCAAGTGGGCGGACCTTCCTTAACTTCTTCAACAATGCCAATTGTGCAGCAGCTGCAAAGCGGCTAGCCTGCTGGGTACTGCTTTCTTTGACCATTTCTCTTTTAACATTTTTATCATGATTTTTGCTGAAGTTTTTTTTTTTCAAATACTTGACAAACTTAAGCTTGCCATTGCATACTCATTTCTGGATTAGGCTTTTGCTCATTGTTGCTAAATAAATTCATGAACACACAAGATGAGCAATAGGTAGCACTGTCTAGCTTGTGTTAGCTACTGGTGCTACTAAGCTATACTTGTGTTAACTACCTGCGCACGAGCACTCTACTTAAACCGGTATAACTAGCTAGTGAGATCTACTTGTCAGTAGGTATCCTTGATCTTTGTCAAGTGCTGTCAATCATGTCACTTGAGTCATGTGAAAAACAAATGTTAATGTTAATATGATATCAGCAAATCTATCATCTATCAATGAATTAACTTTGCCTCTGATCGAACTTCTCGTATCAGATCTCAATTCAACGGTGTGACGAGGATGGAGACAACAGGCTCCGGGTATGCTACTCTGCATGCGAATTGTACAATACAGCTTGTGGAGCGGGTCTGGATTGTTCAGACCAGACCCTTTTTAGCAAAGGGGAAGAAGAAGAGAAGGGTGTTCCATGCACAGGATATGGCGAGAAGAAGTCTTTCTGGCTATAACATCTCTGAAGCTTATTCCGTTATGGTTCTGGTAGAAGCTCAGTGATTGTGTAAAGTATATTTGACAATGTTCCACCCCATATTCTTTTTCTCTCTTCTTTTTCCCATTTCATCCACTGCTTCCCAATTGTAGGATACGGGAAGTAAGCGGTCCATTTCACCTAGGCACCCGAAGATGGGCTGCCTGGTGTACAAGCTATGTTGGAGTGGGCTCTTTGTTAGAAGGTTAGTCTGACATGAAAAGGGGAGTGGGGAGCTGGCGGGAAAGTTGGATGGTAGATTTTTTGTTTTCACCGCATCAGAATTAGTGAACGGAATGTAAAGGTTGATGTGTGAAGGGCGGGTCTGTTGCAAGCGGTAGAGTCTCACCGCCTGTGACCGGAAGGTTTCGGGTTCGAGTCGCGGTCTCCTCGCATTGCACAGGCGAGGGTAAGGCTTGCCACTGACACTCTTTCCCTGACATCACATAGAGCGATAACTTTCTGCGCTGGGTATGGCGTTTAATATAAAGGTTGATGTGTGTTGTACTCACTCTTTACAGAATCATTTCAATGTGAGCCCTTGTGTTGTGTCATGTGCCCCATGCGGCCATGCCCCATGTCTTAAGCTGTCGTTGGCTTTTATGATATTTGACGCCTCCATGGGCAACATAGTGGCAGTGGCTTCGCTTATGTTCAACTGGAATTCGTTGCAACATTTATGTTGACGTCCTGGGGTGATTACATCGCTTCGCGGCTGCTTGCAACCAGGTTTCGTGTCTTGCTGATCCCTGATGGCTTGATACCGGTGGTTTGTTTGACCAGATGGCATTGGAGGGTTGGAGCTGTCACATGACATCTAACACAAGTATGCTATAATATAAACAGCAGTAACGAAGTGTAAGGACAGTTGTTATATGAGCAGCTATCGGGTATCGATAGTAGGGATATCCAAAGAAAGAAAGTTAGCACCCACGCTGACTTTCTCAGATGGAGCAAGACGTATTAAAAGGCCTCGCTCGATCTCAAGGCCGCGGGGCTCCGTCTTGCCTGACCCCTTGGGTGCAGACTCTGTCTCGCCCGATACCAAGGACGCGGTTTCTGCCTCGTCCGACCCCAAGGTTGCGGGGATCCGTCTCGCCCGACCCTAAGGATATGGTTCCCGTCTCGCCTGACCTCGAGGCCGCGGGGTCTCGTCCAAGGCCGCGGGCTCCGTCTCGTCCGACCTTTGGATACGGGTTCCGTCTCGTCTGACGGGGACCCATACATCCACCAACCACTCTAGGTCCAAGTGTGTGGGCCTAGGTCAAAACTCTGACATCAGGGAGGAGACTGGCACGCCTCGATGTAACCCGTGGCCATGACGGGCCATACTTGAGGATTCGCATCAAGAACAGTGTCGGGCGTACTGGTGCTGTTCTGCCTAACCTTTGCACGAACGCTAACAGACGCGTCAGTTCACCACGACGTCCGCCGGGACGGAATGGAATGCCATGATCGGCAGATGACGCCTGCGCATGGCGCCAGTGACGAACATGGCCTCGACATGGAGCCGTCCGTGTTGACATCTACACAATCGACGGGACCCACATGAAGGAGAAGAAGGACCCGATGATCCTGGAAGCCTTCTTCTCTCTCGTTCTTCTCATTTTCCTCCACTGTAACCCGCGCTTTCCCTTCGTCTATAAAAGGGGAAGCAGGGCGCCCCATGAAGGGGGATCCAGATCCGCACGGGACCGAACCACGAGATAAAAATATAAGAGCACGACACGAACACACGGCTGAGCAGCGATCGAGCTCTCAGCACCCGTTCACTCCTTCCACCAGAGACTTGGGATCATTTCCCTCCCTCGCCCGTTTGTAACCCCTACTGCAAACCAAGTACCGGTAACACGAGCATCAGCAAACTGGACGTAGGGACGTTCCGCCCGAACTAGTATGAACCCTTGTGTCCTCCGAGTACACCATCCGAGCCAGACGCGCAAATACAAATTTATTCGTCGGTGGTCCGAAAACACCGACAACAGCTCTCTTTGTTGGAAAAGGTATATATATTACTATGTTGGAATAGTCATTTTAGCAGCTCAACTATTGCCTAAGGCTCAAATTCGTCCCTGACTGCTTTGAAAATAGTTGTTTCAATCATCAAACTTTACTTTTGGGTCTAATTTCATAACTATCAAAGTGATCGTTTTAAACATTAATTTTCAGATTCAATTTCATCTATAAACTATCAAAGTTATTTTAGTATTGAGACTTACTCTCAACCTCACCCCTCGTTGATCGTATGTGGCATGCCACGCTGTCGTGCCTTGTCAACTCTAGCACCATCCAAATACGGCTACTTTGTCAATTCGAGAGTACAACTTTTAATGTATATATAGCCACACCAACCTGCCCAAAATAGCAGGCTGTCATATGAGTCATCTCAAATATATTTTAGACAATTTTGTTAAAAATCTAAAGCGTGAACGTAAATTTTAATTCTAAGGTCCAGCTTTAGACATGGGATCAAGAAGTAGACATAATACTTTTGCTATCACTGAATTGTAATGGATGAATTTGGAATTTAAAGCAATTAGATTGGAGTAGACATTTGTGATTTGGAACTAGATTTGGATTGGATGTTGATTTTTTTACAGAAAAACTATATTTTGTGTGTGTGATTCTTTGCTTTGGCTCACACGAATTTTGTGACCATCAGATCTGGCTCTGGCGCAATCTCTGCCCTTCTTCATCCCCCCGTCGGCCATTTGCGTTTTGCTCTCTGCCTGGTCTGGCCCACTTGTTAGCTCATTTTTGGGAAATGCGCGTATTTACTGTTTTGAACTTTTCATTTCCTTTCCCCCTGCCCTTTCGTCTCGCCCACATTGCTGGTGGTGGCCTCTCCGTCGGCGATTCGCCGTCGCTGGTGACTTCTTCCAACATTTCTCGATCAGATGTCGTAGATCCTTTGGCTCTCGAGTTGATTTGGTCTGTGTTTTCTTCTGTTTTCCCTTGGCGCAGTAGGTGGCTGAGTTTTGGGCGCTGACGGAGGCGTACCCGAGTCAGAACGGTCTTTCTGTCGTCGATTCGCCGTTATTGGTGAGTTCTTCCTCAATTTCTCTATCAGAAGTTGTAGATCTTGTGGATCTCTTCTTTTGATTTGCTCTGTGTTTTCTTCTCTTATCCCTTTGGTGCAACAGGGTGGCGGTGTGTGGTTGCTTTGCGGAACTTCGATTTGCTGTTGTTGGTGAGTTTCTCCACTCATGTTTTTGTAGATCTACTCGTTCCGGTTCGTGATTTTTTAATTATGGATTCCGTTTGTTTCGATTTGGCTCAAGCGAAGCGGAGTTCGAGGTCGAGTTCGAGTCCTAGGTTGAGTTGTACTCGGAGTCGCAGGTTGAAGCCGAGCCGGTCTTTGCAGTTGGTGTTGTTGGTCTTTGTGTATGTGTGTCTGCATCTGTGTCTAGCCATGTTTTATTTTTAGTTTTGTTTTCAATTTTTTAAAATTGTTTCTGTGCGTGTCTCTGTCTCTCTCTGTATGTTCTATTTTTGTATTTTTGTTTGTCTTAGTCTCAGTTTATTTTTGTTTGAGTTTCTGTATTTCGTAGCTTTGTTATCAGCAAAATGCTGTGCTTGGTCTAATCATCTACAGGTTCAGATATTGTCTTTGATTATGGTAACATTGCATTTTATTTTGATCAAGCTAAAAGAATGAAGTTAGTTTATATCTTAGCGTCCTAAAAATCCTGTCAGTAAGAGGTTCAGAGCACCGGCAGTAAAGTTCAGCAGTATGTCTTTGAGTGTGTGTGCTCTATTTTTTTGCTCATACTGGAGTCCACATGATATAATTTGTCTTATTTTTTATTTCTAGGATTTAAGTTTTAGGTGTCAGATGCAACTTTTTGTCAATGTCTGTTGTTTAGGATTATTTATGTTTAGTTGCTCAAGTAATTTTTGTTGTAGTCATTGTCATATTTGTTTGTATTACCTTTTAGGTGATAATTGTAGTAAGTGTCAACTTTGTTTGTTTTCTCTAGTCTCTCATGAGGTTTTGTTAGTGGTTGGACCTGTTTTGAGTTCTGATCAATGTTGTTTTTAAGATTGATTATTTTTAAAAAAAATTTCAGTTCTTATTGTGTTCTTATATTATGAGTTCATCTTAGATGGCTAGGAAAAGGAAGGCTACCTTTGTGGACCTTGCAAGTAGCGATTGTTCTGATGGTCATGATGATGATGAGTTGTCTTTGCCTCTTGATTCTCCTGATCCTGATGAAAATGATGACTCCAATTATGATGATCTTGTTGATTCAGATGTAAGTATTTTTTTTCTATCCTCTAAATTGGTTGCATTTGTTCCATTTCATTGATATTTATTTTTTTCTAGGATTCATTTTCTCTTGGTCATCAATCTTTCAATGAAGCTTTGTACAAGGAGTATATGAAAGAAGTAAGGCTTTGTGTTTTTATTGTTTGTTTTTGTCATATTACCCCCCTGCTCCTCTTATCCTAACTGTTATCCTGTTTTGTTTTTTATTTGTTGTTCAGTGTTCTAGGCTAAAGTCTTTGAAGAAGAAACTGTTGATGTCTTTGAGTCATAATATATGTATTGTTCCTGACTTTCCTTTTCTATTTGAATTTTTTCTATCATCTTTTTTATTTTTTATTTTATTACTATGTTTACTACTTTAGGTCAAAAAGAAGTCTGATGGTAGACCTAAAGTTGGTTTCTGAAGATTTTTTGTCACAACGTTCTCTAATGTGATAAATTCTCTTTCTGAAGATTGTAAAGATGTGATTCAGAAGTATGGATTTGGTTCTCTTCTCTTGTTTGATAACTGTTCTGTGCCTAGAAATTTTGTTCATTGGGTTGCTCGTCTTGTGAACTATAACTCTGGTGATATAGTTGTTGATGGCAAGGTTATTTCTCTCACTAAGGAGGTTGTTAACATGGTTCTTGACCTTCCATTTGGTGGATCTCCTTTTCCCGCTGATTATACTGCTGGCAAGCTTTGTTTGCTGTCAAGATTTGGGAAGGATAATGTTCCTCCAATCAGTTTCTTTTCTGAGGCTCTTGTTTCTAAGAAAGAAATGTCTGATGATGATATGTTTGTTTGCTTCATTGTCGTTGCGATGATTACTTTCCTTTGTCCTAATTCTTCTGTGGTTCCTTGTCACAATTTTTTTGGCATCTTTGAAGACCTTGATAAGATTTGATCTTATGACTGGTGTGGATATATCCTATCTTGGTTGCTTGAGTATATCAAGTTATTCAATCAGTTGAAGAGTTGCAAATCTACTCAGCAAACTACTCTTGGTGGTTGTCTGTGCTTCCTTGCTGTAAGTTTTTTCCTTTGTTCCTACTTTTTTTTATTTATGTTCATGTATGTTTTATTTTTTATTTATATTGTTGTTAGGTTCTATATCTTGATCGTGTCCATTTTGGATCTCATCAAATCGCTTCCACTATTCCTCGAATATATGTATGGAAAAAAGATATGATTAAGCAGTATTCAAGTCTTGACAAGAGACAAGAAGGTTATTTTGGGTACCATCCTATTATGGATTATTCAAGGACCTGCTATGCTAAGGTAATTTTTTTCTTATCCTTTCTGTATTTTTTGTTTTTGTATAATTTTTCCATTTTTTAAGTAGTTTGTTGCTTGCCTGTTTCTTTTTTTTACTGAGCTAGGATATGTCTGATTGATTGCTTATGTCTATTGCGAATTGCATCTTTGTCAGTTTCTTGTTTGATTTATTTTAGTCAGATTCTTTTCTCTTAGAAATTATTGAATGTGATTTTTAGTTTCTATGATTATTATACCAGGTTTACACTTTACTTGTACTGAAGTTATGGTGATTATTATGGTGTAACTCCTAGTTTTGATTAGTGTAAATTAAGATTATATCCCTGTTTTATATATGTTTTTGTACATTTACATGTTCTTTTTGATATGCATCCTTTCAAACTTTATGTATTGAATGTTTTGTATTTTTTCTATTATTTTTCCTTTAGGATATGAGCTTGCTTCCTCAAATCCTCCACCAGACTATTGATGATGAATTTTTTAGCAAGCTTGATTCTTATGCTCGCTGCAAGCTCTCTATAGAATTGAAGGATGCTATTCACAAGCTTATTGAGAAGCATTGCTTGAATTATGGTGTTTCTATCAACTTTAACGTTAATTCGATTACTGCTTTGTCTGATGAAATGAGATTGACCTTTATCAAACTTTGGAAGCATGTGTATTCTGTTAGTGAGATGTCTCAGGTTTTAGTTTTGGAAGTTATCAGGCTGTTATCTAATTCTGTTGAAAAAGATGAGCACTTCGGTTCCCCTATTGGTGGGCTTGATGCTTCTCCTATTATTTCTGAAGCTGATCTTAGGGGCTCTGGTGTTAATTCTAATGGTAGGTTATTTTTTTATTTTTTGTTTTGTTTTTTTCCATTGTTATTTTTTATTACTTGTAGTTTCTCCTTTCACAGGAAAGTATGATCCAGATCTTGAAGTTCTTCATCCTTCTTAATATAAACTTCACCAAAACTTGAATGATGTATGTGTTTGTAGCTAATATCTTTTTTCTATTTATTTTTTTACTCATGTAATTTACATTTTTTATTTTCTTCTCATCTTTTTTTGTAGCCTTCTAATGGTAATGTTGTTGATGGTGTGTCTAAGCTGAAGAAGAATTGTTAGTTTGTTTTGTTCTCTGTTCATTTTCTTTCCTGTTTCAAAATTTTTTTATTTTCTGATACCTTATATACATTTTTTCTTTTTATAGGTTATACTGATGTTGGTCCTAGCTCTCCTAAGCTTGTGTCCAGTTCTAGGAATCCTCTTGGTGATATTTCTAATTCAAAGTCTTTGAGGAAAGGTTGTCTGAAGAAATCAGTTTCTATTGGGCTTTCCAATTCTACAGATCTTGAAAACAAGTATGCCCCTAATTCTATATCCCCTTCTCCTATGCCTGGGTATTCAATATATTTTTCTCAGAAGGTTATATTTTTTTTCTTTTTTGATGTTTCATTTGTTATTGTTCTTTGCTTATTTACTTTTTATACTCATTTTTTATTATGATTTTTTTTGTTTTCAGAGTGCTGGTTCAGTGAAGAGTGTGGCCTGCCAAATTCAAGTGTAAGTTTTTTATTTGATTTTGTATTTTTTTTAAAAAATGATGTTTTTGTATTTGTAATTTTCTATGATTTCTTTTCCTTTCTAGGCCCAATTGGTTATGCAAACCCTAGATTTTAATCAGTGCTCTCCTTTCCCTCATCATGCGGAACGTCATTTGAATCCTTGCAGTTCTGGTGGTTCTTTGCCTTCTGCATCAAAGGCTCCGATTAAGGTATTGTTGTTTCAAATTGTTGTTATTTTTCTAGATTCTTTGCTTTCTAGTCAGTGCTGTTGTAGTTATCTATTCATTCTTCTTTTTTTCTTATATAGGTTTCTCCAGAAGTTTTAGTTGTTGGTGCCAAATCTTTCCCCACATCTGTTGGAGAAATGACTAAGAAGACTAATGACATATACAATTCCAAATTGGATTTGAGTGAGTGCAGTAGGAGTACTCCTAGTCAACATTTGAGCCATTCAACTCATGAGTCTTTGCCTAGTTATGCTCCTTTAAGCCATTCATTTGAACAGAAGTCTCAAGTTGTATCTACAGGTGGAAAGGTTCCTTTACATGGTCCTAGGAGGTTTGTGAATCCTGGTCCTCTGTTTCGCGGTGATTATGAGACATTCAAGTCTAAGTTCTATGAAGTCAGTAAGTCTGAAGTAGAAAACTACAAGATTCTTTGTAAGTTGGCTTCTTCTGAGTTTCAGAGGTTAGTTCTATTTCCATTTATTGTATTTTGCTTATCTCGATGTGTTCTATAGCTTTTTTTAATTTGTTTTGCATTATGCAGTGAAGATGCAGTGTCTTTGTCTGGTGTTCGCTGTACTTTTTGATCTCTTGGTGAATCTTTGAAACCTAAAGATTTTGTCAATACTTTTGTTGTATCTTGTTTCTGCTATAGCTTGTTTTCGAAGCCAAATGGTCATCCAGATTTCTCAAAAAGGCATTATTTCTTCTCAAACATTGGTGTATGTTTTTCTTCTCTCTCTTTTTAAATAAAATTTGATGATGTTTTTAATTTGTTTAACTAATGCTCTTTGTTTTGCATTATTATTAGGATAATCTGTTATTAGATTATGATGAAGCTGACCAACAGTTGTTGCAGCGATCTTTTAGAAGGTCTGCTAAGGCTAGACCATTGCATCAAACTAACTTGGTATTATCATTTTTTTTATTATTTTTGTTTTGCTTCTATTTATATTTCTTTATGTGTATTTAATTTTGTTCATATGTTTTTCAACTTTTCTTCCCTATATTGCATGAGAAGCATTGGTTTGTTTTTGTGGTTGACATTAAGGACCGTCATTTTGCATTTCTTGATTCATTGTATAGCCGCAATTTTAAGTATCATCAAGATATTGAAGGAAGACTTGTATGTACTTTCTTTTTTTTCTCCTTCAGTTTGATTGTTTGTTATTATATTTTTTTAAAATTTTTTTGTTCATGTGTCAATGCAGATAAACTCTTTTCAGTATCATTGGAATAAATTTGTTCAAGTTGACATGGATTTCAATTTTTATGGAGTTGAGTACCCTATTATTCCTGAGCAACCTTTTGATAATTCATAAGTATCTGTTATGTTTATTTTTCTGTTTCAGTGCATATTATGTGGAGTTTACATTCTAGTTTTTTGGTGGTTATGGTTGGTTGTTTTGTTATCACTGCTATGTTTCATTTCTATAGGCGTAGTTTTTTTGCTTGTTTATTTTAATTGTTCTTTATTTTGTGCAGTTCTGATTCTAGAATTTATGCTATGATGTTCCTTGAGCACTGGACGTCTCCCAGGGTCCTTTTTGGCAATAGGTTTAGTCATGAAGATATTTCATCCATCAGAGTTAAGATTGCAAATGAGATATTTTTCATCACAAGAACATTGGCATGAAACATCGTGTGTATGATTTCAAACTTTAGGTTTGTTTTGAAATTTTCATTTTGTTAATCTTGTTGTTTCTATGTTGATATTCTGATTCACATCCCCCTCTATTGACAGGAGTAGAGTCTTCTGGTGCTGTAGTATATGATTCAAGGAGTTTGCAATCTGAATGGTTCCTTTTTTCAATTTCTTTGTCTTTTTTGGGCAGTTGCATCTGCCTTAGGAAATCTCAATACAGACTGAGTTCAATACGATGTTTTTGTCCATGTCTAAACTGTTGCATATGCTTACATTATAATAGAGGTTACATGATACTAGCTCTTTTGAAATATAAATATGTCCTATTCTATGTCCTCATTTGTGCTGATAATCACTTTTTTGATCTTGGTCTTCTGCCTTCATCTACATTGTCTTCTCTTGCCTTCTTCTGCTTCTTGCTCTTTGTAGTTGGGCCTTGTTGATGTTTCACCACCGATAGCCTACCACGGGGGTACCCAGGGCAGTTTGTTCGGGCTTCAACGTATGCAGAACTCGACGGTGAACGCAAGAGACAGTCGATTTATCCTGGTTTGGACCCTCGATCGTGATCGAGTAATAGCCCTATGTCCAGTCAGCGTTAGCCTTTGTGTTGGATTGATTGTCCCATCTTCCCCCTTTTCCTCCAGGAACTCCACCCTCCTTTATATAATCAGGAGGCCAGAGTCCTAGTTGGTTTACAATGAGAGTTCCTAGTAGGATTACAGAATACTACTACTACTAAGATTTCATGGAAATAATCCTAGTTAGACTAGATCTTCTCCCTTCCTTATGGGGTATCCCGTGGGTCCCATATCGACAAGCCTCCGAGCACTTCATGGTTGAGCTCTGGAAGCCTCGTCTTGTTCCTTCAGGTGTTGCCGAGCAGGAACAAGCGTCGTCCGAGTGCTTTCTTGAGTGAAACCATGTAGTGCTTCTGAAATCAATATGTGTCACCTCTAGGTGAAGCATATATGCTATAGCCTGCCACGGGGGTACCTAGGGCAGTTTGTTCGGGCTTCAGCGTATGCAGAACTCGACGGTGAACGCAAGAGACAGTCGATTTATCCTGGTTCGGACCCTCGATCGTGATCGAGTAATAGCCCTACGTCCAGTCGGCATTAGCCTTTGCGTTGGATTGATTGTCCCGTCTTCCCCCTTTTCCTCCAGGAACCCCGCCCTCCTTTATATAATCAGGAGGCCAGAGTCCTAGTTGGTTTATAATGAGAGTTCCTAGTAGGATTACAGAATAATACTACTACTAAGATTTCATGGAAAGAATCCTAGTTAGACTAGATCTTCTCCCTTTCTTGTGGGGTATCCCGTGGGTCCCGTATCGACAAGCCCCCGAGCACTTCATGGTTGAGCTCTAGAAGCCTCGTCTTGTTCCTTCAGGTCTTGCCGAGCAGGAACAAGCGTCGTCTGAGTGCTTTCTTGAGTGAAACCGAGTAGCGCTTCTTGGGATCTTCGAGTGGTGTGTGCTTTTTTTTGAAGAAAAAGTATGCCCATCTGGGTGTAGCCCCCGAGCCTCTTGCTATTTGGAACAAGGAGCTAGAGGATCTTGTCTTGAAATTGCTCTGATTCTTCGTCAAAGGGCTCCCGAGCATATACCCGGGTTCTTTATCAAAAAGAACTCAGATATAGCTCGGTCCGGGTTCTTTTTGTCATGAGGCCTTGAAGTGGTCTGTCTTGAAGAAGTCTTCTTGGTGATGTGTGCTTTTTCAAAGAAAAAAGTGCACTCACTGAGTGTAGCTCCCGAGCCTCTTGCTATTTGGAACAAAAAGTTGGAGGGTCTTGAATCTTATGTTGTTTTAAAACTGCTGTCTTGAAGAAGTCTTCTGAGTGATGTGCGCTTTTTAAAAAAGTGCCCTCACTGAGTGTAGCCCCCGAGCCTCTTGCTATTTGGAACAAAGAGTTGGAGGGTCTTGAATCTGAGTTGTTCAAAGAACTGAAAACCTCTCCTGTTGCAGCCCCCGAGCATATAAAAACTGTTGAAGTCTTGACTGGTAAGTTGGCGACGGCTACTGAGAACTAGAATACTTTGTGGAAATCATTTTGGTCAGTAGTCGATCTTCTCCAGACTCCAACAGATGATGGTCAATCTTGGGCTCAGTTTATTCCCCAAGTTTCGGCCCATTTCCAGGAGTTCGTGAAGAGGTGCGCCCAACTATGTACCAGAAATGTTCTTGCCCAGTTCTGGGTTCTTGCTCTGGAGGTGCCTTTGTCCAAGATTGCAGAGGAAGCCGAGAGTTAAGAATATCTGGATGCCGTTGAAAAGGTGGAGCCTGAGGTCGAAGATTTAGCCAGGAGGATTGTGGATAATCTTAATATTGATATTTCGTCTCCTGATGATGATGCTTGATGTAATTGACCTTTGTACTCTAGCCTCTGTAATAGGATATTATACTTCTTTTTGAATGAAGATTCTTTATTTTTTGTTGATGTCTTCTTTGACTGGATGTCTTCGCCTTGTTTATTCTTTGAATGAGTCGTCCAAGTGATCAGAATTTTTTCTGAGTAGTCGTTTGATTTGCCGAGTGCTTGTCTGGCTTTCGTCTACGTCGTGTGAACAACTCGGTATATGTAGATCGTTGTCTTGACGAACTTTCTTATTTTGTCGAGTGCTTGTCTGGCTGCCGTGTAAACAACTCGAGGTGAGTAGATCTTTGTCCTTACAACCTTTTTGTTCTTGTTAGTACTGAAAAGACTTAGGACCAGCGATCTCAAGTATCTTTAGCTTCTTCTTTTTAGCTTTTTTGCTTAACTCGAGATGTGGCCAGCATCTGGCTCTTTCCCTGGTTGTAAAAACATCTTAGGATCAGTTCGGGTGTTGGCTTATCAGCTACCCTCATCGACAGGCTGAAGTGTCTTTTTAGCTTTTTTGTTCACGGCCGGTATGCTCAGACATAGTTTCAGCCATTTTTCTTTTTGGTTCGGGTGTTAGCTTATTAGCTACCCTCATTGGCGGGCTCAAGCATCTTTTCAGCTCTTTTGCTCTCGGCCGGTATGCTCAGGCATAATTTTAGCCATTTTGCTTTTTGGTTCGGGTGTTAGCTTATTAGCTACCCTCATCGGCGGGCTCAAGCATCTTTTCAGCTCTTTTGCTCTCGCCGGTATGCTCAGGCATAATTTCAGCCATTTTGCTTTTTGGTTCGGGTGTTAGCTTATTAGCTACCCTCATCGGTGGGCTCAAGCATCTTTTCAGCTCTTTTGCTTTCGGCCGGTATGCTCAGGCATAATTTCAACCATTTTGCTTTTTGGTTTGGGTGTTAGCTTATTAGCTACCCTCATCGGCGGGCTCAAGCATCTTTTAAGCTCTTTTGCTCTCGGCCGGTATGTTTAGTGAAAACAACTCAGGGAAAGCCATAATAAGACATATGTTGTCGAGGAACATCATCTTTATTGATCATGAACGTTGATAAACCATAATAAGACATATGTTGTCGAGGAACACCATCTTTATTGATCATGAACGTTGATAAGCCATAATAAGACGTATGTTGTCGAGGAACACCATCTTTATTGATCATGAACGTTGATCTCTTGTGGCTTGTATATATATTCTTCCTTGAGTTGTTTTCATGCGTAGAATCTTCTTAGTTGGCTGATGTGCCATGTATTGTTGACTTCTTTTTCATCTTCAGTTATCAATGTTTCTATTCGGGAACCTTTCTTGTGTCTTCTCCTCTACAGTAATCATCTTTTCTACTGTGTATCTGAATTCTTCATTGTTTCTCGGGTTTTCTTTGCAGAAGTTCTGAAAATGCCACCTAGCCATGATTCCGTAAGAGAAAGCAAGCTTCGATTACTTCTCGTTCGGTAATGTCATGTACTTGAGCACGTAGTTCGCTAAATTGTCGATAGTAATTTCTGAGACTTTTGCCCCCTTTCTGCTTGAGTCCTTTTAATTCTGCGTGGGTGATGGGGTGCATAATGATACCCACGAAATTTTCACAGAAAACTCTTTGCAAGTCCTCCCAATTTCTTATTGACCCTGGATTCAATTTGTCGAACCATTGGAGGGGCATGGTTTCTAGGGCCATGGGAAAGAACAAGGTCTTGATATCGTCGTCTCCTCCGGCTAGTTCAATCGATTGCGAGTAAATCCTGAGCCACTGCCTTGGTTCGGTTTTGCCATCATATTTAGAGTGGTTGGACGGCTTGAACTTGTGAGGTAGTCGTATTGAAGCAAGTCTGTTTGCAAAACAGGGGAATCTATCGTGCGTTCCGGCTTTGTATATTCTAATTCGGCACCCCCTTCTAGCCAACTGTTGTTTTGGTGGGAGTAGTTCTGCGGGTCTGTCTGAATAGGTACTTTGCTTCTGATCTTTCTTGGTTGTTTGACTTGGTAGTTTTGACTATGGTCCCTTGTACTTTTTCTGTTGTGACTTCCACTTGGTCCAAGTCTCTCAAAAGCGGACTTTCTTTGATTTTGATCTTCCTGCTCATGAGATGTTGACCTGACAGGTAGTCTTGAGCGGGTCCTTCCGTCGTGCCTCCTTAGGACCGTTGACCGGAGAAAGTCCTAGAGCTGTTCCTGTTTTTCACTGGGATGTGAGGTCGCTCCGAGTTTTTCTAGTGCTTCTCGGATCCTATTGTAGGGTGTATTCGCCGCGCGTCTTTCTTCGATTTCTCGTTCTGATTTTCTTCTATTGTACTCGGCCAGATCTGACTCATATCTGATCCAAGCTTCCTTGTGCTGCCTAGCACGGCGTTGGCATCCTTATTTCAATTTGTTTTTTCTTTCTCTTGCTTGCTTCTGATACTCGGTCTCAACATCGTACCCCTGGGTAAAGGGTGATATGTTGTACTCAGATTCATTCGATGACCTGATGTCGGGTGCTTCTAAGGGGACCAATGGTGATCGAGGACGGCGAACCATGAATACTTCTCGTGCGTGAATTGTTCTGTTATCGGCGTCGGTTTCCACACTGTCGGAGTTGTTGATAACTTTAGTAGAGGCTTCAATGTCGCAGATCGAGTCTCCTTGGTAGGGTAGATTTGTTGTTGTCGTCGTGCCGACTAGTCGGGTACCGCTATCCTCAGGAACAGAACCTGGCCAGTGGACGATGCAGTCTTGAGATGTTATAGTTAGTATGAGACCTTCCTGAGCTCCTCTCAGTGGCATTCTAAGCATTGGATTGAGGGATCCTTCGGGCCGTGCCTGATAAGATGTTGCCATGTTGTGGAGTCCGAACAGAAAAGGACCCGACTTCTTGAAAGGACTCTGAGTGCACTCCGAGTTGTATTCTTGATAGGCCGAGGCCGCACTCTGGAGCCCCGCCGGAAAAGAACTTGGACTACTCTCAAGAGAACTGTGAATGTTTTCCAAGTCGAATCCTTGATAGGTCCAGGCTGCATTCTGGAATCCCGTCGGAAAAGAACTCGGTTTCTCAAAAGAACTCGGTTAAGACTCCATCTCGGATGCGGAGCCTGAGTTTGAGTCTGATGCGCAAAGCCATGAAATCTGAATTGGATCGGACATCACGAGCTGCACGAATCTTCCGGCGAGTTGATCTGTCGTAGTCGCCGAAATAGAAAGGTCTTCATGGTGATCCGAATCTTCGAGAAGATGGCTTTATAGCTTGCCATTGTCGCTTGCCTCGCAGATCCATGAACCAAAGATGAAGGTTGATCCCGTCGAGAAGATCATGTTGTCGAGGTCCGTCGAGCTCTCGGATGCAAATTCGCTGAAAGCCCCTACCTGGCGCGCCAGCTGTCGATGTTTCACCATCGATAGCCTACCACGGGGGTACCCAGGGCAGTTTGTTCGGGCTTCAGCGTATGCAGAACTCGACAGTGAACGCAAGAGATAGTCGATTTATCCTAGTTCGGACCCTCGATCGTGATCGAGTAATAGCCCTACGTTTAGTCGGCGTTAATCTTTGCATTGGATTGATTGTCCCGTCTTCCCCCTTTTCCTCCACGAACCCCACCCTTCTTTATATAATCAGGAGGCCAGAGTCCTAGTCGGTTTACAATGAGAGTTCCTAGTAGGATTACAGAATACTACTACTACTAAGATTTCATAGAAAGAATCCTAGTTAGACTAGATCTTCTTCCTTCCTTGTGGGGTATCCCGTGGGTCCTGTATTGATAGGCCTTCATATCAAAAAAATTGGTAATAAGTTTGCTTAATTTTTTATGATTTGCTTATTTGTTTTAGAAAAGAATCTTAGTTGTGATCTCTTACTTGAGTTTGCTGCCTTCTTCTTCTTTTTAGCTTTTGTTGCAGCTATCTTTTCTCTTATTTCTTCTACTATTGTTTTCAGTCTTTTTGGTTTCTTTGGTTGTCCCTTTCGCTTTATCCTTTTTGGATCTTGTAGTTGTAGACTTTCTTCAATAGTCGTTGATGATGTTGCTTGTATGCCATCATTGTGTTGTTCTTCGTCATTTATGGAATCATCATCTTCTTCTAGTGCCTTTGCAATTAGGTCCATCTCTTTATCAATCCTATCAAATTCTTCATCTAGGTAACTCATCATTTCTTCACTCTTTGATTCTTTAGATGTAAGTACTGCTGCTTTCCTACACAAGACATTGAATCTTAGCAGTTCATTGGTTGCAGGTGTGTCTTCTGTTTGTCTCATCATGATTTTGGATTCCTTCTTCCTCCATCTGTCAATAAAGTACTTTTTAGGTATCTCATCTATTTCTTCTTCAACTATGACTTTTAGTATGTGGCTGCATAGTATTCCATCCTTGTTGAATTTTGCACAAATGCAAGTGAATTCCTCTTTCCCTTTGGTAAGATCTGTTAGACTACATATTTTCTGTTTGTTTGTACCTGCTGAACTTTGTTTGATTTGTGCCATACTTTGAAACATTTCCCATCTTCTATCTCTTTGTATTTTAGCCTCTCTGTCATTTTGAGCTGGTACTGAAACTTTAGGAATATGTTCCTGTTATAATGTTCAACTGCTTGTAACTCTATCTTGTATCCAGTCTGTAGTTCTTTAGGTCTCTTTTGTTTGCTCTGATTATCTTTAGTACTCTCCATTATCCTGATTCTGTCAATTATTCTTTGGTATTCTTTCATGAAGCTCAGTATGCTGTATGTAGGTCCAACATTGTCCTTCATCCAAGCATTTGTCTGCTCACTTCTTCCAGTGGTTTGAAGAAATGGATAGAAATTTTCTTTGAAATATACTGGTATGAACCTGTTCCTGGTTTTCTACATTTTCTTGAAGTACTTATTCCCTTCTAGCTTGTAATCTGCAATCATTTTCTGCCATTGATGTTCGATTTCTTCTTCTATCAATGAGTTGTTCACTATGTCTTCAAATGTCTCTGGTAAGCCTTTGTTTACTACAAAGCACTTCCCATTTTTGTTGTACCATTTAGATTTTATATGAAAGAAACAATTCCTGTGAATTGTTTGTGGCATTATTACTTCTATGCCCCCTCTCATAGCGTGGTCCTGGTCTATAATTATGGTCTTTGGATGTTTTCCTCCCATAGATTCTAGGAATGCCTCGAATAGCCATTTGAATGTGTCTGTAGTTTTATCAGAGATGAATGCACATCCAAATATAAGAGTATGTCCATGCCCTGATATCCCAACTATAGGTGCAAATGGAAGGTTATATCTATTTGTCATATAGGTTGTATCGAAACTTAGGCAGTCCCCGTACTCTGCATACCATTTGAGTGATATGCCTTCTATCCAGTAGATGTTCTTCACTTTGTTCTCTTCATCTACATGAAATTTGTAGAAGAATGTTTGATCTTGTGCTGCCATCTTCATAAACTACTGCATGACTTTGTTCATGTCATTTCCTTTGAGTTCCCTATTTATCTTTGTTCTCTCATTCTGCACGTGCTTTGTTTTATATGGCAGGGCTATTACATTGCCTCTGAGATATGAGAGTATTGCAATCATCTTTCTAGTTCGTATGTTATTTACATTCAATGTCCTTATCATTGCCTTCTCCATGTCTGTCATATATTTCCTGCCGTTGAATAGTTGATTCCTGTTGTCTAGACTGAGCTCATGATTGTGATCTAAGTCTAGCCTTACTACTTTCTATTTTCCATTTTCTTCTTTCACTTCCATTAGCACTGGGCAGTTTGATTTCACTTTGATATTAGTTTTCCTCTTTGGTCCTTTGCCCTCTGCTTCATGTGTCATCATATCCTGTTCCTCTTCTTCAGTTGTCTTCTTCTTTGATTCTTTTCCATATCGATGGCATCTCATTTCCTGCTTGTATATCTCATTGTTCCTCTTTTTGCTTGTAGTTCTTTGTGTATGAGTAACAACTACCTCAAACCCTGCTATGAAGCCATAGAAGCTGAAGAAATGGTGTGCATTATCTCTGGTGTCGAATTCCATGCCAATCGGTGGCGTGTACTTACTGTCAATATCTGCATTGTTTCCATCTGTTGCTGCTTCCTATTCTTTCCTGAGGAATTCTTCAATTTCTTCTTCTGTAAGTTCCTGGCTTCCATTTCTCTCATCATATTCTTTCATGGTTTGGTCTGATTGCTCAACAAATGAACCATATGATGGATTCCATATATCTGTAATCTCATTTTCAGAGGTAGCTATCCCTAACACTATAGATGTGTTCTTCTCTGTAGTCATATATCTGGAATCAACCTGCATTTTCAAGTTTGTAAGGTTAGTATTTATGTCTTTTTTGTTCTAGTGTGGTTTTTCCTGTGTAATGAGCATACCTGTTGTACTTGCATTGAGTGGAATATGTTTGTTCCGTTAATTTTATCTTCTTCAAAGGCTTCAGTTGATATGTAGTCCTATTGGTCCTCCTGCTTCAAGAAATACAATTTTTTCTATATTAGTTCAAAGTATTCTTTTTTTTATTGATGGTGTCTTATTTGAACTTACATCATAATCTCTTGAGAAACAAAAAATTATTTGGTTGGTGTTCTCACTGTTTTCTTGCAGTGCTGCTTGGTATGCCTGCATGTTAACAAACATTTTTGAGTCGATTAGTATCCTACTAGTCATTTTGTTCTTCAAATTGTTTGTCTTCAGGTATCTCACCTCATTTCCATTTGTTGTTGTATCCTGTATTTCATCAGTTGAAGTCCTGTTGTATATTTGTATCCCCTGGTGGTCCCAGTTTTCCTGCACATCAAGAAATCAGGTATAACTATCAACAAACATCAAGTAAAGATGTATTGTTGTTCCATTAGGAATATGTGTTACCACCTGTATTGTGTCCCTAATTATCTGTTCTTCCTAAGAAGAAGACCATGTTTGCTGCATGAGTAGTGCTGTTAGTGGTCCCTGCAAAATAGATTTTTTTAGAATTTTTGATATTTGGAGTTCATTTTTTTGTTTTTCTTTCTTAAGCTCAACCTGGTAGTTTAGCAGCTGTGCAGTTTGTGAATCATATTCTTCATTGGCCTCCATTCCTTGGTTCTCTAATTGAGTACTTGGTGTCATTCAATATATCCATGGTCCTAGTACCTGTTTTGCATTATATGCAAGTTTTGAAAAATTGTTAATAAGTATGTTTAGTTGTATTTTGTAGAAATAGATAATTTTCATTACAACCTATACCTTTTTAGTTGTTGACCTATCTTGTGGATTTCTGCTGTTTTGTCCATCTCTGTGGTCCTGCATCAGAAAATATTCAGTCAGTTAATCCATTTGTCTTGTGTTAGTGTTTAGTTATGTTTTTGTAAGGTTTCTGATTCTTTTTATGCAATAGACAATCATACATGTATACTGAGAAAATCTTTTGATCTGATCTATTTTGTTGTTTCTATTATAATCGAGGTAGTTTTGATCTGATTGAGTTACTTACTTGTATTGGTTCTCCAGCATTTTCTTTCGCTTCTCCTGACATCTTTTTGTATGCTTGATTTCAATATGTTGTCTTCATAGATCTGATCCCCTTTCTCCCGTGGATCTAGAGCTTCTTCTGTTTGTTTTCTATGATGCTCTTCACGTTGGTGCTTTAGATCTGATTGCTTTTTGGATCCAGGTACTTTATTCCTTTTCCTTTTTGCATATATCCCCTTGTGTATATTTTCTTTCGTGCCCTTCAAGTTGGTTCTAATGGTAACTGGGCTTCTTCTTGTGGGCTTCTTTTATGTGGGCCTGTTACTTTATATTATGGCCCATTTTTTATGTGTTGAATCCTGTCTGTATTGGGTGGATTTGTCTATGTGGTTACATTTTTTGTCATGTGCCTTTATTGCCCTTTCACTTTGGTTGGTGCAGTAAATGTTGGCTTCTGTTCTACCTTCCCCCCTTTACATCTTCGTTCCTCTGTGATCCTTGCCTTCAAATGTTTTATTCTCCTGCCTCTTATTCGTGTACTCTATTCTTCTACTTCTTCCTCCTTTTTTTTGCCATTTTCTGTCCTATTTTTGGATTATACACGGTGAGTTTCCTGTACTTTTTTTCCTGAATCCCTTGTGTTTGAGATGCATGCGTGCAGTTTAGAAACTGCCCAATCAGTTTTAATTGATTTCCCACTTTCCATTTTGCAATTTGTTGTGGTCGTAGTCCCCTTCCAATTCAACAATTTCCATTTGATGGACGTGATTTCCCAACCTTCCTCTCTTGGTAACTGTCTGTACTTTTTACTCGGTCCTCCTTTTGACCTTTTCGTTTCCCATTCTAATGTGTATAGCCGTGTAACTATTTTGACTTCACCCTGTCTATTTATTCCTATCTCCCATCTGTATCTTTTTGTATTCTATTCTCTCTGTTCATTCTTCTTGGCTTCCCTGATTCCTTCTAGTCTTCGAAGAAGTGAGTTATCCTTCCTTGTTCTTGTTCCTCTTCTTTGCTATCCATCCTTTTACATGCTGTGTCATTTTTTGTTTATTAGTTCCTTTTTCTCTCGCCTCCTCCACTATTTTAGGTAGTTAGTTTTCTACCTTTTTTCAAGTCCATTTCTATTGTATGTTCTTAGTATCCATTTTTTTGTACATGATCTATAAGCGATTATTTCACACTCATTTGATGAGAGGCTGGATTACAATCTCTGGTTAACCAATATGTTTAGCGAGCACATCGTCTTCTGCGACTGTAAGATCTAGATCCCGTCCCGTCCCGTCCCCCGCCGCTCGATCTGGGCGTTGCGATCCTGAGCTGATTTTGTTGGAAACTTTGTGCGACCTTTTGTGGGGGTGGTGCAGATCGCGGTGAGGTGCCCAAGGGCAGCGCGCAGATCTTCTTCCGGTAGGTGAAGTTCTAGAACGACGACGAGACAGAGGAGGCATCCCCAGCCTTCGTACGTATCTGTTACTTACTCCTGCTCTCTTATTGAGACGGCTAGTTTGGACAAACATTAGTAGACAACTTAGCTGATTCTTGCCTCGTGTTAGCTGAATGTTGTACTTGCTAGCTTGTGGTTTAATCAAAACTAGCACTTTGATTGTGTGAAATGTGTGCATTTATAAACTGATAACCAGTGTTGAATTGTCGGTTGAGCAGCATTACCTTAGAAAATAGGATGGACATGTAGCATTACTTGAGTTGTGTAATTGTCAAATTTCCTTTCATGATAAAAAATTGGGAGTCGCCTGCGGTTTCTGTGGCGGTTTCATTTGCACATCGTCTTCTTTGCCGTGTCATTTTGGACTGGTGAGAGGCGATTCTATTAGGCTGCAAGATTCGCTCGTTTTGTTTGTTTCGATTCCTTGTATTTTTTGTTGTTAGGGTTCGCTCATGTGCTTTGCCTTGTTGTAGAGAAAATGTGACAATGACAACAACTCTTGCTATTATTCTGAAACATTGGTATGTGTTTGTTGTGCTGCAGGTTTCTCTAGGTACACTTTCCCTTCCAGTGCCACCAGGTACACTACATTGCCTACGTGGCATTTTTTATTATCTATTTGTGTTTTTTGATCTTGTTTTGTTTTGGCAAATTAACTATTATATGGACTATGAATTAAATTTTTATTTACACTAGAGTTCATCTATACCTACAGTGTTTAATCTAGTGTAAGTGCTAGGTGTTATTGGTGTAATTGCTAGGTCAACTATACTGAGTGAAAAAAGTTTATTAGGCACATGTATTTGTCATAATTTGAATTCAGTGTACTTACTTTGATTTGTTTGTTAGATGCAATCCTCATAAATTTTTTGTTTCTGCAATCCATAGAAAAGATCTGTTTTTTGTATTTTTTTACTTTGATATGTTTGGTTGGTTCACTGCCCTCAAAAAGTTTTTGGTTTTTGCATTCCATAGATTTTTTTTATATTTACTTTTTTTTTGTTCATGTAATACCCTGAGAATCCTGAATTTGATTTATTTGTTTGATCAATGCTATATATTAGAGTTAATTGGTTTTGGCAATCCATAGATTTTTTTTTGGGTTTTTGTCTTTTGTTTATTTATTTGTTTTCCTTTCTTTGAATATTTGTATATTATTTTCATATTTAGCTATGTTGGATAATCACCTCTCTTTACCTAATTTCTGGAGATCTCCTTGCTCTTTATGTCAATTCTGGCATAGCTTTATCATCTTCAGTTTGAACTGTCATGGTAGCTTATGTTCTCTATCTAATTTATGTACCACCTTGCAATTAGGCATTGACTATCGTGACTCATGTACTCAAAGTTGGTGGAAAATTTGTCGCGAAGATATTTCGAGGTAAAGATACAAGTCTCCTGTACTGTCAGGTAACATTCACTTTGGTTGGCAAGTAGATCTTTGTATCATCAGATTTCATGAGGTTGTGCTGTTGTACAGTTCTCCATCATTAGTATGAAAACTTCGTTAGTTGTGGTTGATGAATATGTTATCCAGATTATTCTTTCCACATTGTGCCCCTTAACTTTTGTAAATGTTTGGATGAGATGCTGATGGGCACTTTATTCCTGTCTGTGGCTGTATGCAGCTAAAACTGTTCTTCTCACAAGTTACATTTGCAAAGCCAAAAAGTAGCCAGAACTCAAGCATTGGTAAGTCTTATAGCTTGCAAAAGAAGTTCCATACTCGTGCTCCTTATATGCTTTCTCAACCTTAAGTGGTTCGCATAACTTATGTTCCGAATTCTGAAATTGTTGTTAGTTGTTGAACATGTTTGGGACATCTTTGTTAGGCGGCCTATCCCCTATAGAGTAACAAGGATGCATATTCATTCGGTTGGAAAATGTGTATGTGGTCTTATACATTTGTTTGTCCTTTTTCATTTGTCAAACAGAGGCGTTTGCTGTTTGCGAGAACTATTCACCTCCAGAAGGGTTCAAGGAGGGAAGATCTATACCACCTCCTAGATAAAGTGGGGACTCCTTCAGGAGGTGACGATCTAGGTAAGGGCTACAAATGCCGGTACAACACTCCTTCATATTTTTGTTTGTACTTTTAGGTAATGTAGTCTTACTTTTGTATGCGAATTTCTCTATTGTTGTTAATACTGATTTTCAGTCATTTTGGTTTAATAGTGTTTGTCTCTGTATATTTTTTAGTTATACTACTTGATTCAGATTTTGCTTTTTTTGTAATTTTTGTTTGTTGAACATATATTTTCTACATCTAGTACTTGTTAGTACCGTTAGTCCTTGTCTTGTGTCATTCATGTTTATTTGATTTTCCAGTTTTGATTTTTGTATTGTCATGTTAATATGGATTAATTTTTTAGTTACACTAGAGTTCATCTACACTTACAGTTGTTAATGATGTGTAATTCCTAGGTATTATTGATGTAACTAGTATTAGGTGCAAAAAGTTTATTACGCCTTTCTTTGAATGTAACTCTTTTTGTATTATCATTGTTTCTATTCTTCTGGTATGCCGAGGCCGAGCTAGATGTAGAGGAGACAGAGATGGAGTCGTTTTCGGTGCTGATTTTTTTTTGCCCGTGAGTATTTCATTCAGTTTTTTTATTAGAAGTTGTACATCCGGCTAGTATTTGTTCTGATTATATTTTTTTGTTGTCGTTTTCTTCTTCTTTTTTTGATCTTGTGTTCTAGAGATGTTCAGGCGGAGGCTAAGATGGAGGTTTCATTTGTGTGATTTGTTCCCTCAAATTGCTTGAGTGATCAGAGAGGTTTCATTTGGCATGTGGTAGTTGGTCCTGCGGATTTAGTTGATCATCAGAAATGTTGTAAAAGGTGTTCTACGTAACATAGTTTGGTGGCCTAGTTAGTTGATTTTTACAATAATTGATAAAATGAATCCATGCTCTATTATTAGATTTACAATCATTTTTCATTGTAAGTTATTGTACTAAGTGGTGTAATTTGATGGTAATGCCTTATTGTCTTCTTGTTTTTTTATTCATCCTTAAATTTTGTTTTTTGTTATGGTATGTTTGTCTGCATCAATGCTATAGTAATTTTTTCCTTTTGCAATTCATAGAAAATTTTTGCTTTTTGAATTTTTTTAGTTTTGATCTGTTTGGTTCACCAAAGAAAGGTTTTTTGATTTTGCATTGCATAGAATTTTTTTGCTTTTTGATTTTTAAATTTGTATATTTTGATTTGTTTGGTTGTGTTCTTTGGATTTTTTTCAGGTGTAGCATGAGATGGATTCTTTGGTTATATTTGAATCTCAGGTACTTCTAACTATTGGCTTCCTTGTTCTAGTTTACTTAGGTTTTAGTATCTTGTTACACTGGCTTAATTTTGTAGTTACAGTAGAGTTTAATTGTTGTCTGTTTTTAGATGGAATGCATAATTCGTGTGATTTGATCTCCTGTTTCACTCAATTTTTGCTTTTGTTTAGATTTGTGTGATTTGTCCTATTTGGTTTACTCATGTGATCATAGGCTCTCAATCACATAAAATTTGGTTTTTGTTTCATTTGTGTGATTTGCCCCCTCAAATTGCTTGAGTGATCAGAGGGGGTCAAATCACCTGAGTTGCAAATAGACAGATCCTTTTTTTTCTCCTTGGATTTTAATTGGCTTCTCCATTTTGATTCACTCCTAGATTCTAATCCATTACCACCTCTACTGCCAGCAACTCCAACACACATCTTCAACGTGTACCCTTGAGGAGCCTGGTGGTGAATTGTGCGTGATAAACTGTCAATACAAGTTGGTAGGTTTGCTGCAACTTTCTCATGACTGCCCATTCAGATATGTATATATTACATAATAATATAAAATATAACAACTGAACCAGTAACAAACCGATGCCCATGAGATTCTGCGCGCCCTCTCCTCCGAGACATTGCGATCCTTCCATGGTGATCGAGCTACAGGGTCTTCTCCAACGCTAGACAACGACGAAGGAGCAATCAAGTTGATCGATCCAATCCAATGGGGGTGCTGATACCAGCCCGGCCGGAGCAATGCACATTGAGCCGTGCCGTGGCCCTCACCACCGTATGCGTCGTCATCGTGGTTTGCACGTACGTCGCGTCTTCTTCTCCGGCCGCCGGCGACGCCGGGAAGGAGGAGAAGTTCTTCAACATATGGCGCCGCCGATCATCGGCAAGTCAACTTTTGGTGTTCAAGAAATCGTTAGCCAGCTCTTCCAGGATTAACAATATTGCTACTGCAGCCTAATCAGCTCGATCTAAACCCTAGCTTAATTCTTCTTGTCAAAACGGATGCCCAGGATTTTGTCCCCGACGATCTGGAGGTGGCGCTACGCGGCGCAGCGTACGCGAACAGGACGCTGATCCTGACCATGCTGAACAAGGCGTACGCGGAGGAGGGCGGCCTGCTGGACCTCTTCCTCGAGAGCCTGAGGGAAGGGGACGGCACCGAGCAGCTCATCGACCACGTCCTCTTCGTGGCCATGGACCAGCAGGCCTTCCGCCGGTGCAGGAGCCTCGGCGGCGGCGTCAAGTGCTACCTGCTCCGGCCGGTGGACAGCCAGCAGGGCGACCTCTCGTCGGAGCAGCTCTACATGTCGGACGGCTTCATACGCATGATGTGGCGGCGGATCCGGTTCCTTGGCGACGTCCTCAAGCACGGCTACAGCTTCATTTTCACTGTGCGTACGTTTGTGATCATGCATGCATGCATATGGGCATCTCCATTATTATTGCTACATGCATTAGCAGCATGCTTAGATTTTGGTGCTTTTGATTTGTAATAAAGGATATGGACGTGATGTGGCTGAGGAATCCGTTCCCGAAGCTGGACCGCGGTGACGGCGAGGACTTCCTGATCAGCTCCGACAAGTTCAACGGCGAGCCGCACGACTACGCCGGCAACGAGCTCAACACGGGCTTCTTCTTCGTGGCCTCCAACGACCGGACGGTGGCGCTGTTCGACGAGTGGCACGCGGCGCGGCGGGGCTCGGCGGGGATGAAGGAGCAGGACGTGCTGAACCGGATGAAGCGGCGCGGCGCGTTCCGCCGGCTCGGCCTGCGCGTGCGCGTCCTGGACACGGCGCGCTTCAGCGGCTTCTGCCAGGACAGCCGGGAATCGGAGCAGGTGGCCACCGTGCACGCCAACTGCTGCCGCACCAAGCGGGCCAAGGTCGCCGATCTCAAGGCCGTCCTTCGCGCCGCCAAGCGGCTCAACAGGACGAAGACGGAGATTAGGTGGCCAGCGCATCGCGAGTGCGTAAAATCGTGGTTGTGAGACGGGAAGGCTTTTCTCGAGGTCTTGCGATCGATCTGGGGTTGTTCTCGTCTTCTTTCCCGCTGACAGTGCAGCATGGCAGGCCCAATGCAGGGAGTTCCCAACTTAGCCAATCGTTTTTGTTGACCTTTTTAACCCATCTATAATCATCAAAATTAACTACTTTGATTGCATGGGTTGTTACCTTTAGACATGCACCTAAAGATGCCAATTAGATTTGTGTTTTGAGGCGAAAGAGAGAGATGGGAGAGAAGAAAGCAGAGCTGCAAACTTTACAGCGTACTCCCTCCATCCAAAATAAATGTATAACTCGCTTTAGTAGTAGCCATACTCTCAAAGTGAGTATTGGGGAACATTTCAGATTAGAGAGCATCAATTGGAAGTTTTATTACGATTTTCTGTTACAACTGATGACATATCAAGAGTTCAAGTACTGGATTTAAGCTTTTTACACGCAGGAACTATGCATTCTTTTCATCCGCATATAGGCACAGGAAATCCTGCAACTGAGCTCAATCCATGAACTTACACATCTGAGTGTACATCAATTTAAGGGCCAAAAAGTTAGACCCTAGAACAGCTGGTGCAACTGTTATTCAGACCAATGATAACAACATTTTCGTTTAGCACAAGGATAGTGCCTCGTGGTAGTATTCGTGCCTAAACCGTTACATCCTTTGCTACTGTACAAAACATTGCCTGTGCAATGGTTCTAGTAACCTTTGCCAAGCCAAAGCTATTCTGCTCTCAAACAAATTTCTGCTTAAAATTTATGCAACCTGCAAAATTTCCTGGCGCTTGATCTCAAATACCTTCTGAAGAGCATCCTCAACAACCTGCATAAGTAGAATGTCATTATTGCCATCAAGTTTTATGTGGTACAAGCAAGCTGTGTAGAAAAGAAACGCTTAAAGTTAGATCAGTACAGCTTTGCGTTACCTTGTCCGGTGTTGAGGCACCCGAAGTAACACCAATGGTAATAGGCCCCTCGGGTAACCAGTTCTCTTTCTCAACAAGTTCACCATGCTGTTAAACAATACAATTTTCAGTTAAAAAATGAGATCCTATATTTTCAATTATTAAATTTAAGCTCTTTTCAGTTCCAAATTAAACAGAAGATCCCTTCAAAGTTCTATTATTTTTCAAAAAACGAACACTGTCCTGGTTAAAAAAAGCAGCATCTGTGGAGGGTATTAGAAATTACATTTAACTTGTAGCTGATCATGTTTCCTGGTCCAATCCTTTGTTCACTGTCAATCCAGTAGGATGGAATTCCACTGAGTTCTCCAATTTCTTGCAGATGAGAGGTGTTACTTGAATTCCATCCTCCAATAACAAGAATAAGGTCAACTTTCTCTTTCACCAGCTGATACATAGCATCTTGTCTTTCCTGAGGAATCAAACAGATGGCCGGATGTATATAAGTCAATGCAGCATATGTCAAAACAATTATAAATCTATCACCCAAAGAGACATTTTCTCAATCCAAAAGTGGAGCAATAAATGAACTAGGAACCCTCTTAACATTGACTTAAAATAAGGTGCCATATAAGCTGTCTCAGTTTCCTTTGCAGGTTGCATGTAAAGGGCGATGGTGATTGTATTGTACCATGAATGGCTACCGTCTATCTTGAATTGTATGCTACCCTTTTCTAAACTTTATAGTACAGTAATACTAATTCCATCATTCCCAAAAGGTCCACATTTTAGCCTCATGTAAAGATTAATAAATGCTGTAAGACTGCCACTTCCATTATTGAATACTCCCTCCTTCCCAGAAAGAGTGTCATTCTCACTTTCTGAGTAGTCAAACATTTTCAACTTTGACCAAATATATATAAGAAAAT
Source organism: Miscanthus lutarioriparius (assembly GCA_904845875.1). Classification (NCBI taxonomy): domain Eukaryota; kingdom Viridiplantae; phylum Streptophyta; class Magnoliopsida; order Poales; family Poaceae; genus Miscanthus; species Miscanthus lutarioriparius. The sequence continues at coordinate 127,838,150 of CAJGYO010000001.1, forward strand.
ATTAATATTTATGGTGCAAAGTTAGTATCATTAGATGAATCGTTGAGTATATTTTCATAATAAAATTATTTGGAGATATAAATGTTACTAATATTTTCTACAAACCTAGTCAAATTTAAGACAGTATGACCAACACGACTCCCATAACAACACTCTTTTTGGGACAGTGGGAGTATATCGCACTGAGTATCAATGGGGTAGGTGGTGGTTGTTTTCTTTTGTTGCCTATGTTCCCATTGATCAATGAGAACACGCAATGGAGTGTCTGTTAAACATCAATATGGGCAAGTTTGGAAAGCAAAGTTCTTTGAACAGTTAGGACGATGTTCAATCAGGCACAAGCATCTTTCATTCAGCAATGGAGTAAACTAGATGATACAGAAACAACAAGTTTCTGAGATCATCAAGAAACCATACATTTTGGAATGCTTCATGTAACATCTAAAAGGAAGAGACTCAGTTGGGTTGGGCTACAAGACTTTGTGTTATGCAAAGCTGAAGGAAATGTTGGGCGTACCCAGTGCAGAGAGCTCCCGCTATGTGCGGGGTCTGGGGAAGGGTGTCAGTGGCAAGCCTTACCCTCGCCTATGTAATGCGAGGATACCGTGACTCAATCCAGGACCTTCCGGTCACAGGTGGTAAGACTCTACCGCTTGTTGGAAAAGGAAAAATTACCTGAGTGGCATCGCAGATAGTATTGAAGGCCATGAAGTGATCGTTTACATTTTCAACTCCATATTTTTGCATCATAGTCTTTTCAACAAGTTTCCCTATTAATAATAAAGCATTACAATCAAAATTGGTGCTTGCTAAAACAATATGTACTATATAAATCACAACACATAGCTATGGAGGTAGCAGAGGCTGGTCAGATAACCTACCAATTTCTTCGGTTTCTCCTTTAAGCATTGTTGTCTGATTTGCAATGCCCACCATTTCAAGATCAACATCAGGATCAAATCCTGGAGAAACAGCTTTATTGAATTTCTGCAGTTGTGCGTCAAACAGTTTAGCTGGTCATTCCTTTCCAGCATGACAGTAAATGGATAACTTGAGTAAAACCCTCAGTCCTTACCTCAAGGAACTCCTCTTTTGTTGAGCTAGACCCATCAAGTTGGCCACCAAGTATATAATCACACACATAGGTCGCCTATTCAAAACATTTCAACTTTCTTATCTCTGATCATGTTTGATACGAAGTCGAAAGAACAGCAAAACATAAAATCCGTTCAATGCACCTCTGTCATATTCTTCACAATGATGTACTTTCCTGCAAAAGAAGCAGTGGCAACAGTTTCTTCATGGGAATATTTTCCGTGAATAATTGAAGTATATTCACTCTTCTTGTGCTTTTCGACCATGTTCCAGACCTATATTGAATAATGATCTTCATCAGCTTGATATCGTAAGGCTTTTTACTTTCGAGAAACAGCGATCGGCAGCCGATCGCAAGTCGTATAAAAGGGAGAACGCAAAGGGGAGATCTTCAAAAACAAAATTTACCTTTGAAACCCAAGGGCAGGTCGTATCAACAATCTGCACTTTCTTCTCATTTAGCGTGTACATCTCCTCCACAGCAGCTCCAAATGCAGGCAACACAACAACATCACCTTGTTCGACGACATTGAAATCCTTGATACCCGCATCAACAGGAATGATTTCTACACCCATCTCATCCAACCTCTGCATGACCAATCACATGAATTCAACTCAGCTAAGCACATAAGCCTCTGAGTCAGAATATCGCAAATTAAGGACAGAGAACAGTGGACACTATGATTTTTGCTTTGCAGGTAAGGCCTGAGCACTGGGGCCGAATTAAACTGGAGTTTTGGAACGAACACTTTCAGCACTAGAATTTTACTTTGTAACACTCAGTGGGGGCATCAGCTCGTTTTGCGCCCTTATACACACACACACACACGCAAGAGGACGCAGCAGACCACTGATTTCCTCACCCACCTAGTTCCGTATGAAGCTCAGATTCTTAGAGTTGACAGATTTCGGATACGGTTACCTTGTTGACGGTGGGGTTGTGAATGATTTCGTTTGTGAGCCAGATGCGCTCCTCGGGGAACTGCTTGCGCGCCTCGTACGCGATCTGCACGGCACGCTCGACGCCCCAGCAGAATCCGTAGGCCTCCGCGAGCTTCACGGTGACGGGGCCCCAGGTGTACTGGTCGCCGTTCTCCTTGAGCGTCTTGATCACATCGCCTGCATACCAATTCGATTCCGTCCCCCATCAACCAGTCTGGAGGAGGGGGAAAAACACCAGGTTCCTCCACCGTGCTTGCTACTGATGCAACTTACTGGTGTACTCCTGGCTCATGAGCTCGAGCGTCTCCTTCTTGTAGCCGAACCCCTTGCGGTTGTAGTTGTCGCTGCGGGTGAGGTTGTGGCGGAACGCCTTCTTGTCGAAGTCCGGGTCGAGCGAGGAGGGCGGGGAGGCGTCGCAGCGCACGGAGGAGGGCGCGCGGCGCCGGCCCCCGCCCCCGCGGCGCCGGCCCGCGGACGAGGCGGCGGCCGGCGAGAGCAGCGCGGAGCGGAGCGGCGTCGTGATGGTCGCCATCGCGGTCGCGGGCGTCGTGGGCCTCGTGTCGCTCAGTGGCGGAGGCAGCAGCGGCCACGGCAGGACAGGAGGCGGGCGGGCGGACGGCGAATGGGATGAGCTGCCTCGGTCGGACGCGACCCGCTCCTCTCTTATCGCCCTGCGGCCCTCGCTCACGGCTCGCGCCCTTCTGAGTTCTGACGCCGTGGCCCCCCGTGGAACCGGAGGGATATTCCGTGGCGCGCGAGGCGCGGCTGCGAGGGCCGCCGGTTGCTGTCGTCTTGCGCCGTGCCAAACTGCCAGTTCCTCCGGTGCGGTGCCGGTCGGGTCAGCACTAACCACTAAAGCACGGCACCGAGCGGGGCGTGGAGTGAAATTTGTTCACAGTGGCGCCACGTTTTCCTGACCGCCCCAAATTGCGAGGACTCGGCTGCGCTCGATCTTTTGTGTTGCTCCCGTTTTGCCACTGACCAGAGTATGAATTTTTGTGGGCCGGTGGATCGGACGCACCACGGCGGAACTGGAAGCTGACACGTTTGTGACAACACTCTGCGATAGTGAGTGTGCGCTGTTGCAATTGCATGTGAGAGAGACTAGTGGGAATGTGGGATGCACGGATCGCCACAATTTGGTTTGCTCAGCTGGCTACCTTTTCCTCGTAAAAACGTTTGGTGCTACTGATTAGCTAGAAACGGGTGCGTGCTGGCTCCGCGTGCCGGTCACACGTCTTGGTCGCCTTTGGCGTATATTTTGGTGCAAAGTGCTCGTCAGAACAACCATGAGTATAGATTTTAAGCCGCCCCGGAAAAAAATAACTACTCCTATATATAATTTTAGTAGAATATGGTTGAGTGAAAACACCCTTAAAAATGTTGGTAAGCAGAATATATCCACGTTGTCTTTTTACAAGCTAAGAACTAAAACTTTAAGGCCTTGTTTAGTTCCTTTCCCTAAAGTTTACTTCATATCCCATCGAATGCTTGACACATGCATGGAGTATTAAATATACACTAAAAATAATTAATTGCAAAGTTTGCGACTAATTTGCGAGACGAATATTTTAAGCCTAATTAATTCACGATTTGACAATGTGGTGCTACTGTACACACATGTGCTAATGACAGTTTAATGCTTAATAAATTCATCTCGCGGATTACTGACGAATTCTGTAATTTGTTTTTTTATTAGTATCCGAACACCCCATGCAACACACCCGTGTGACACACCTCAAAACTTTACACCATGTATTTAAACAAGGCCTAAACCACTTTAGCTCATTTTAGTGGTCCAAAATTTTTGTGAAGTTAATTAAACTTTACACAACGCTTTAAGGCGTGCCTAACGCTACAAGTTGAATGTGAGTTCAATCATGTCCAATGCCTAGTTCGCATGGCTGAAAAGCTATGGCTGAAAGTACTGTTGACTGATTTATTATGAGAAAAAATATTATTCGTTAGCTGAAAAAGTATGGCTTATAAGCCAAACGAGTAGGACGCAAAATCAACACAGATGGTAGCTTCCCAAGGGCTCAAAGAAGCCTACCGAGGTCCGAGGGTACCAGTAGCCTTACCTGACACGACGCAAAGGCACCACTCCCGCTCGCGCTGTTGAGTTGAAGCCACTAGGTGATGCCTTTATACAGTAAAAGTATAAGCAACTTTTAATAAGAGAGAACAAAGGTGTTGTTCGGTTCAGAAATGCAAATGGAAATGGAAATGTAATCGGTACACACCGTTACCAATTCCAAAATCGATGATTTTGTGTTTTGTTTGGTTCAACATGGGAATGGAATGAGCAGCAACAGTAACAGTAACAGATAACCCTCACGGGACCGCAATCACATTTCCACGCCTCCATATCGGATATCGCCGTAACGGATTATGAATGCCTTGTTCGCTTCGCTGATAAACCATGGCTGAAAGTAATGTTGGCTGATTTATTATGAGAAAAAGATATTGTTCGTTGACTGAAAAGTACGACTTATAAGCCAAGCGAACAGGACGAAAGCCCCTTGAAACAAACAAAAAGCAATGCAAATGAATAATGACGGAATCGGATAACGTTATACAAGTTCCAACCAAACGCGTCAAAAGTGACAGGACATATGAGAAAGAAAAGCAATGCCATGCATGGAAAAGTCCTGTTACATAAATCTTAGTTGTCTATGTATGGTGTAACTTCTAAGTTGAGACCACTATTCTTGTCAGCCCACATAGGGACTACCCTTAGATCTTCTGTTTAGAGCACGAAGAGCTAAAATTGTCTAAAATTTGACTAAACTTTAGACCATGAGATCCAAACAAGGTCATATTTATCTTACACACGTCACTTTTGAATGTTGATTGGCACATTATCTACCATTGAAGGCACAACATAATGGTGTTTCTTCTCAAATTAAATCTAAGAAATTTGGAACATCCATATTAAGACTGTATACAAGTATGTTCTAATTAATAAGGAAACGTATCTAACAAACTCCTAGGTTTGGGTTAAGTCAAACTATCTTGACTATAAGTTGATAGAAAATATTATCAAAATGTATGATTCTAAATAGATGAATTTGGAAATATGCTCATGACAAATCTAGCTGTACATACTTGTCATGACAAATATTTATAGGTTTTTGTATAAATTTAGTTAAATTTAGGACAATTTGACTTAGAGTTATGTTAAAGTTGTACTCTTCCTAGGACGAAGGTAATAAATTATATTTAGTTGACATATCGATCAGAATGTAATTCTCAGTTGTTTGAAAAAAAAAATAAGTTAGTTGTCCGTTAAGGTACCCAATACCACACGACGCTTAGCTGATCTCGAACAGAACAAAAGATGGTGACGCCTGTGGTCAGTCAAACTATGCGTCTTCCAAACACATGTTTGACATGCTGAGCAATCCTCGTCAGTCCTCACTCGCGTGGAAACGGAGTCCCTACTCTGAAACCGCGCAGCGCAACACGTGAAGCCGGGTACAACAACATGTGCCTGGAATGTGGGCTATTCCGATGCGAAAGTCACGCTTCTCGGTTTGCAGTCGCATACACGCGAGCTTTTCACCTGATCAGTTAGGACAGCCACTGCCGTGCGGTGCCTACTCGAAAAGTTTCTGAACCTGCAGCACCGGTATCTGGTGCTGCTCAAGATCCCCGTGTCCCTGCTTCTCTTTCAAATAACGAACTTGCTAGCACGTCCGGACGCACATCGGATTTTCGAGGGAGCGCACCAGGACCCGCATCGCATCAGACGTCACATCGGATTTTCGAGGGAGCGCACCAGGACCCGCCTCGGTTATTTATGAAATTCGGTAACTAGTTAGCGATTGGTTACATAGAAAACTAGGAACCGAGGAATTTCAATCTCGGTTAACCGAGCTGAATTAGGGGATGTTTGGTTCATCCTCTTAAATTTTAGTCGTTGTCCCATCAGATGTTTGACACATGTATGGAGTATTAAATATAGACTAATTACGAAACTAATTGCACAGTTTATGACTAATTTGCGAGACGAATCTTTTAAGCCTAATTAGTCTATGATTTAATAATATGGTGCAACAGTAAACATGTGCTAATGACGGATTAATTAGGCTTAATAAATTCGTCTCGTGGAGTACTGACGAATTCTATAATTTATTTTTTTTATTAATATTCGAACACCACATACGATAATATTCGAACACCACATACGATACCCTCGTATGACAGCTCCTAAATTTTAGTTGCTGCATCCAAACACCCCTTATCCAAGCCCTACATTATAGCAGCGAAATAGAAGGGAAAGAAAAAATAAATAAAACACGACGACAATCGTCCCTTCCTCCAAAATCTAGATCTGGCCCTCCTCAACCCTCCGCGGCAGAAGAGGCAGCGGAGGAGGACTCCAGCCAGGCGCGACGGTGGAGGGCTCGCAAGCGCAGGAGGTGAGCAGCGGCAGCTTAGCTCCTCGGCGTCCAGTCCGGACCCCACGGGCCACAGCCTGCGTTACCAGCGATCGGCAGCGGCTCCACGCCTCGGCCTCCACGGCAGCGGCCAAGCACCGGAGAAGCAGCCTCCAGGTGGTGGCAGGCGGTGGGTCACCTCCAGCTCACTCACGCGAGTGCGGCTGAGGCCATGACGCGCAGAGGAGGCGGCGGCGTGATACTGGGGACGGGGAAAGGTACGGTGGACGCCTAGGTGGTGGGGATAGGAACCGAGGGGTCTGTATTATATACGTAGGGTTGGAACGTGTGCTGGGTCTCTTTTGCTATTGAGCCAATACGTACAGATTCGGTTCTTTAGTTTTGTTCAGTTATCTGAGGTCTACAGCAATTACCCGTGGTTATTTTGGTTCCTCACAACTGGAAACCGAACTAGGAACCGAAATTTTCAGTTTCGGTTAGTTCGGTTTCAATTCTGATTATTTCGGTTTGGTTTTTGGTTCTCAGTTATTATTTTCCACGGCTACATATGCAACAACTGATCTATTTTTGAAATATTTAGATACAACAATTACAGCATACAAAAGAACACAAATGAAACACTTGAAACAAGCGTCTGAAACACTTGAAACAAGCGTCTGAAACACTTGTGAAAACGCCTGAAAAACATTTAAAAATCATTGCAAATATATGCAACATCCAAATGAAACACTCGCAAACATACGTATGAAACACTTCAAAACAATTAAAACATATGCGTGCAACATGCATGTATATGCAACATCCAGATAAAACACTTGCAACATTCGTCTGAAACTAATGAAACATTTGGAACATACACTTGAAACATAGCCATTGCAACATGTGCAATATCCCGATCTACTTTTGTAACATCGATATACGACACTTGCAACATATCTCTGAGATATCTAAAACACTTAAACATATTATTGCATCATGCGCTTTTAGCATAGCATCTGCTTGTTGCTTGATGAATGGAGGCTCGTTGACGCGAAGCTTGATGCCGTCGCGGAGCTTGATGTCGCGGAGTGGCGCAAACGTCGCCGGTGTGGAGTTGTCAACAGCACGGACCTTGGCGGGGCAGGGACAGGTGGATGGAGCGCGACTGCGACGGAAGGCGCGAGTCCAGACGGGGGCACACGGCGCGGGCGAATGGCAGGGGTGCGGGCGGGGCCGCGCGGCCAAGGACGGGTCCATCCCGGAGTAGAGGCGAGCAGCACGTTGAGCGAGCAGGCGCCGTGGGCGGAGACAGCGCAGGCGAGGCACAAGAATACGTATCCGTCCAGACAGACGGACGACATACAAGCAGCGTTACCGTTCAAATAAAGCCCAAATTTTACCCACAGCTAGCAACATTCGTCCGGAACTGTTTACGAACTTCGTTCCGAAACTACTTAATTATGCATGCAACAGCACAAAAACGCGGCGGTTTATTACTATCCACAACTCCACAAGTAATAAGCCGCATCAGGTATCCAAACATGCCGGAAAAGCAGTCTCCCTGTTCACCTTTCTCGGCTCGTGACTTTCTTTTGTTTCGAGAATTAGGGCAAGATAGGCTCTAATGCCTGGGTGTTCCATCAGCAAGTTCTTCACGCTTGATCTCAAACACCTTCTGCAGTGCGTCTTCAACGACCTGCGTACGTTCGCAGGAATTTGGCGTCAGTTACGCTAGTCCAGTACAGCTGCGCTACGCCACAGTCCACAGGTGGTGTCCACTGTCCACAAAACAGGCTGCATCAAAACTAGACTTGCTACGTTTTTATGCGGAGTAGTTATATAACGGAGGCTTTTTTCATATAAGCGGCTTATCGGTTATATTATAGTCAACAAAGATCAATCAGCACAAGAGACTTATAGACTAGCCAAACAAGGCCTCCAATTTTGATGGGTCCAACGGGCCGCCAGTTCTCTTTCTCAATGACCATGGCATCCTGTCAGGCAAACCCAAATTCACTCCGAAATTTGTACATCTATAGCGGATCGTAGTAATTTGTGCTCGGCATTTATGGGTCAGTGCTTTTTCTGGATCATTGGAACGTGTCCATTGGAGTAAACTTTTTTTTAGAAACCGGGTTTATATTTCACATATATTTATGATAGTTTACATCCAAATCTTACAAAGACACCCTCAAAATAAAGAAAAATTACATCCAAGTCGTTGCAAGATTCTCCCGGTCGTCCTCGCCGCCGACGGTCGGAGCAGGAGCCTTGAAGCCGACCACCTTCCCGACGAAGGAACATTAGAGGTTTTCAGTGCCACCAAGTGTAGCACATCGAAAACACCGACATGCTTTGTAATTGTTGAACGTCCAGGTTGAGCCAGATGGCCAGCGGCCAACACATCGCTGGAGAACAAGGAATCTGGCGCCTCATCTACCAATAACCTCGGCTCGCCGAAAGACGATACACCCAGAAGGGGAAGCAAACCACCAGAAGAGGTGGGAGCTAAAAACCAACCCAGTTCCACAAGTTGGTAGACATACCTCCCATGATTTTCGCCGGAGAGTCCATCATCAGTGCCGGCGCCGACAGAAACGATGGAGGGACAAAAGGATAACCCGACGAGATCTAGAGCACCCACCAGATCCAACGAGCTAACACCTTATTAACCTCCAGGCTGCAGCGATGAGGGAGCCATCGCCGCCATCACCAGCACCTCCATGGAGGACCGAAGACCTTGGATGGCGTCGCATGGAGCCGAAGGTAACCCTAAACTACTCAAACTATAACATATAATTAGTAGTAATAGACAACCGCACCTGCCCTCAACCAAATCCCTCACCTCCCGACGCCGAAGACGTCGACAGAGGCGAGAGATCCGGTGAGGAACAGGCCGGGATCGAGAAATCACCCATTGTTCGCCTCTGAGCACTATAGAGAGGGGAAAGAACGGGCGAGAGAGGACACCTGGGCTAATCAGAGCCATTGGAGTAACCTTAGTGGATGGCGGACCAAGCGTCCAAGCCGAGGCCGAAGCCGAAGCCCAAGCCCAGGCCCAAGATGGGACGAGGGAGACTGATCGGAATCTCGACTGTCGGGAACGCTCTCGTGGGCTTAAAACTCCGGAGACGCCCATAGCGGTTGCGTCGGGAAGCTCTCATGGGCTTAAAACTCCGGCAGCGCCCATAGATGTTGCTGGGTAACGCACAGAAAGCCGCTTTCGGGATGGAGTGAGGGTGCTGTGCACGAACACGTGGGCCGACCAATCCCAACCAAATCGCAGTGGGCTGCCCGGGTTTCGTGATCAGATTCAGTGCTTGCTATTGGGCCGCTTGAAATGCCATGCGCCCGTGGATTGAATTGGCCGAAGGTGAAAGGCCACATTTTGACTTCCGTGATTTGAACAAGACTATTTTCTCTTAAATATTATTAGTTATTATTAGGGCAAACTACGACCTACAGTATTATATAAATACAAATTTTTATTACACAAAATTGATACACTGTTTTTTGACATGTTATATTAAGTTTGTCCTGAGTCAAATGTTCCTAACTTTAACCATCACTTTTCAAAAATCTATGTAGTTTCACAACAATGAACTATATATTATGAAAGTATTTCTCATGGTGAATCTAAAAATATGAATTTTTTTGTTGTTAACCTATACATTTTTTTGAAAAAAAAACGATGACCAAAGTTAGGAATATTTAACCAAGGACAAACCTAATACTACATGTTTTTCTCCTCCCCTCACAAAGAATATGGGTTGGGATAAAGCTAAAAAAAGTAGCTTATATTAGCTCTCTCCCTCATTTCTCTCTCATCCAGGGATAAAGCTGTTGGTGAAGCTATTTTGCTAAAAAGTTTTTCCAAAACAGCTTAGCTTCACATAGAAAGTTGCTCATGAACCTGTTTTCCAAAAAAACAACTTTACTTGTGAAGCTTTGCTCTGCCAAATGGAACCATAATACGACATGTAAAAATAGGAGCATAATTAGATTCCTTCGATAAAACTCCCTACATTCTAGAATGTTAGTTGTTTCAGTTTTTTCATGTGTTGAACTTCTCTAATACTAACCAAGTTTCTGAAAAAAAATTGTCATGTATCGATAGTAGGGATACTCAAAGCAAGGAAGTTAGTGCCCACGCTGACTTTCTCAGATGGCTCGAGACATATTAAAAGGTCTCGCCTGACCCCAAGGCCATGGGCTCTGTCTCGCTAGACCTCAAGGCCGTGGGCTCCGTCTCGCCCTACCCCTTGGGTGCGGGCTCCATGTCACTCGACCACAAGGACGCGGTTTCTGTCTCGCCAGACCCCTTTGGTGCGGGCTCCGTCTCGCCCGACCCCTTGGGTGCGGTTTCCGTCTCGTCCGACCCTAAGGACGCGGGCTCCGTCTCGCCCAAGGTCGCAAGCTCCGTCTCGCCCAAGGCCGCGGGCTCCGTCTCGCCCAACTGACCTCGAGGACGCGGTTTTCGTCTCGTCCGACGGGGACCCATACCACCGCCAACCACTCCAGGTCCAAACGTATGGGCCTGGGTCAAAACTCTGACGCCTGGGAAGAGGCTGGCACGCCCCGATGTAACCCATGGCCATGACGGGCCATACTTGGGGATTCACATCAAGAAGAGTGTTGGATGTGCCGGTGTTGTTCTGCCTAATCCTCGTACGGACGCTGACAGGCGCGTCAGTTCAACGCGACGTCCGCCGGGACGGAGTGGAATGCCATGATTGGTAGATGACGCATGCGCATGGCGCTAGTGATGAACAGGGCCGCGACATGGAGCCGTCCCTGTTGACATCTACAGGATCAGCGGGACCTGCATGAAGAAGGACCCGGCGACCCTGGAAGCCTTCTTCTCTCTCTCGTTCTTCTATTTTTTCCTCCTCTGTAACCCACGCTTTCCCTTCGCATATAAAAGGGGAAGCAGGGCGCCCCGAGTTAGGGAGAATCGAAACACAAGAGCATGACACGAGCACACAACTGAGCGGCAATCGAGCTCTCAGCATCCATTCACTCCTTCCACCAGAGACTTGGGATCCTTTCACTCTCTTGTCTGTTTGTAACCCCTACTGCAAACCAAGTGCCGGTAATACGAGCAGCAACGAACTGGACGTAGAGACGTTCCGCCCGAACCAATATAAACCCTTATGTCCTCCGAGCACACCTTCCGAGCCAGACGAGCAAATACAAATTTACTCGTCGGTGGTTCGAAAACACTGACAGTTGGCACGCCAGGTAGGGGCTTTTTGCGCGTTTCGACGTCCACATCAGGCCTCGGATGGCTAGTCACGACGTCAGCTGGGTTCTGGGCACGCACGTGTGTTTCGAGAACCTAGACTTCATCATTACAACGAAGAGAGAGTTGGCGCAAGTTCCCACCGCCGTCCAACCCCTCTACTCCGTCGGCCTCGACATGATCGCCGAGACGCTTGAGGAGCACCAGCTGCATGCGCCGAAGGCCTACGCCCCAGGGAGCGACCAGCTCCTCGGCTTCGATTACGGGAGGCTAGAGCGCCAGCTCGGCGCCTTCCTGGGACCCCGACCGTCCCGGGATGACCTGCGCCGCCTCACCTTCTCGTTCGCCAACGTCATGACACAGCTTGCCGGAGGAGAGCCGCTCTCCCCGAAATACCTCATCCGGAGCGCCCCGACAGCGCTCTCGTTCGGTCTGCGCCACGCCGCAGAGACCATTGACCACCTTGTGGCGCAGCGCACGCCCTCATCCCCTACGAACGATGAGTTCGTGGAGATGACCGAATACGTCACTGAATCTTTCCACGACCATCTCGCAGAAGAATCGGAGTAGCCCTCCGACTCTGACTCCAGCAGGGGGAGCCATCACCCCTCGTGAGAATGTTTCATGACAGGTACCCCCGAGGGATACATCGAAAGCATCCACGAGGGTGGGGCCACCCCCAACAGACGACCTCGCCAACGAGGTCGAGGGGGATGCAGGGGCCCCACCTCACCTACGAGTAGAGCAGCTGAGGGCGTAGCACTAAGAGCTCGAAGAAGCACGACTCTAGCTCAAGCAGGAACGCGCGGAGCTCGAGCGAGAGATCGAGCGCCACGTAGATGGTGGGCCTACGCACGCCGTGGCCCGCGACATGAATCAAAGGATCATCGAGGATGACGAAGCCCTCCCACACTTCACCCGAGCAAGCCAGAACGTCGCTGCTGCGGCGGCCTTGCTTCGGAGGCTTCCGGAGCCCGTGACACCAGAGGATTGTCGGGCCCATCGCGAGATTCGCATGCTACTCGTGCGTGCGGTGGCGCGGTAGGCCGAAAGCTCGTTGTCCCAACGACGCGAGCTCGATGCCAGCCAGCGCGCGCGCCCTCAGAGCGACCCGATAGGGACGTGTCAGTCCACCAGGCGTAGCAAGGCGATAGGCCACGCGCAACGGCCCCGGTGCATGAGCGTCTCAGCCTCCACCGTGACGCGCACAACACCTTGGATGCCCGCAGGCGTGCCTGCAGCGATGAGAGGGAGGAGGCTAGCCGTGGCTACCACCCTCGTCGTGTCAGACGCTACGATAGCGGCAAGGACCGAAGCCCGAGCCCCAACTTGCCGGGACCTCAGGCCTTTGGCCGACACATCCTCAACGTCGTCTTCCCACCGCGACACCGACCGTCGACCAACATCCTGAAATACTCCAGGGAAACAAACCCCGGACCGTGGCTCGAGGATTATCGGCTTGCTTGCCAAGCCGGTGGAGCGGATAGTGACAATTTCATTATCTGTAACCTTCCATTGTTCCTGGCCGATTCGGCGCGAACGTGGTTGGAACACCTTCCGCCCAACCGAATCCAAAGTTGGGCGAACCTAAAAGAGATCTTCGTGGGAAACTTCCAGGGCACATATGCGCATCCTAGGAACCCATAGGATCTCAAAAACTGCCGATAGAAGTCCGGGGAAACTCTTCGTGGGTACATCCGGTGCTTCTCCCGACTGTGCAACGAGCTGCCCGACGTCGCCGACGCCGACGTCATAGGAGCTTTCCTGTCCGAGACCACCTGCGAGGTCCTGGTTCACAAGCTGGGACGTAAGGGCCAGCGAACCACCAAGGAGCTCCTCGACATCGCCACTAGCCACGCCTCGGGTGAGGAGGCGGACATGGCGATTTTTGACCGCCCCAAAGGCAAGGCAAAGCGGGCGAGGACGCCGACGAAGGCGCCTCCAACCATCCCAACAAGAAGAACAAACAGTGGCGCAAGGGCTCGCTCGTGGACACTGCCGACCGCAAAGGGGGTCAGAAGCCCGCCGTGGGTACCCCGGACCACTTCGAGAAGATGCTCGAAGGGCCATGCCCGAACCATGCTTTCCACATCAGTCGCTTTATCTCGCGCCTCGGCGAACAAGGTCTCCCCCTCTATCGGCTTCTGAAGAAGGACGACCGCTTTGAATGGACGCCTGAGGCCTAGGAGGCACTTGATAAGGTCAAGCAGCTCCTGACGAAGGCCCCGATCCTGGTCCCCCCAACCGACGGGGAACCGCTTCTGCTCTACGTTGCGGCCACCACGCAAGTGGTCAGCGCCGCCCTGGTGGTAGAGCGAGAAGAAGAGGGACACACCCTCAAAGTGCAGCGTCCCGTGTACTTCATTAGCGAGGTCTTGTCCGATTCCAAGACTCGCTACCCCCAAATCTAGAAACTCCTGTACGCCGTCCTTATCGCCAAAAGGAAGTTGCGTCACTACTTCGAGTCACATCTGGTGATGGTCGTGACGTCCTTCCCTCTCGGCGAGGTCATCCAAAACCGGGATGCCCCAGAAAGAATCGCGAAGTGGGCACTCGAGTTGATGAGTCAAGGCATTTCATATGCCCCTCGGACGGCCATCTAGTCCCAAGTGCTGGCGGATTTCGTTGCAGAGTGGACCGAGATCCAAATGCCGCCAACAGTCATCGACCAAGAGTACTCAACGATATGCTTCGATGGATCGCTGATGAAGAAAGGCGCCAGCGCGGGGCTGGTCTTTGTTTCACCCTTTGGGGTACGCATGAGGTACATGGTTCGCATCCATTTCCCCTCCTCCACCAATGTGGCCGAGTACGAGGCACTCATCAACGGCTTGCGCATCGCCATCGAGTTGGGAATCCGATGGCTTGACGTCCAGGGTGACTCCCAGCTGGTCATCGACCAAGTCATGAAGGAATCAAGCTGCCACAACGCCAAGATAGATGCGTATTGCTGAGAAGTCCGCCAGCTGAAGGACAAGTTCGACGGTCTCAAGCTCAATCACATCCCAGGGCGTCTCAACGAGGCTGTCGACACGCTGGCGAAAACAGCGTCCGGCCGAGAGCTAGTGCCGACGGGCGTCTTCGCCAGCGATCAGTACAAGCCCTCGGTCCGGTACGAGGAGCCGGAATAGACCGGTGACGGGCTGCCTGCCCTGGGCTCGGGGGCTAACCAGCCGGCAGCTCCATCCGACCTCGAAGTCATGGAGCTTGACGAGGAGGCCAACTGGAGGACGCCTTACCTCGACTACCTCCTCTGAGGCGCGGCCAACGGACAAAACGGAGGCTCGACGACTCGCGTGTCGTGCCAAGTCCTTTGTTGTTATTGAGGGATCCTGCAGCGCTGCATCCCCATCGAACAAGGGAAGCAGTTGCCGAGTGATATCCACGGTGGGGCCTGGGGGCACCATGTCGCGCCTAGGACCCTGGTCGGAAACGCGTTCCGACAAGGCTTCTACTGGTCGACCTTAGTAGCCGACGCTGAACAGATTGTGCGCACCTATGAAGGGTGTGAATACTACGCTCGACAGACCCACCTGTCGGCCCAAGCACTCCAACGAACCCCATCACGTGGCCATTCGCGGTCTGGGGGCTCAATCTGGTTGAACCTCTCAAGAGGGCGCCCAGGGGCTATACGCACTTGCTTGTCGCCGTAGACAAGTTTACAAAGTGGATAGAGGCTCGACCGATCTCCGCGATCAAATCCAAGCAAGCCGTGCTGTTCTTCCTTGACATCGTCCATCGCTTTGGAGTCCCAAACTCCATTATCATGGACAACGGCACGCAGTTCACCAGGAAGAAGTTCCTCTGATTCTACGATGAATACCACATCCGCGTCGATTGGGCTGTCGTGGCGCACCCCCGTCTGAACAGACAGGTCGAGCGCGAGAACAACATGGTCCTACAAGGCCTCAAGCCTAGGATCTTCAACCGGTTGAACAAGTTTGGTAGACGATGGGTCGCGGAGCTTCACGCGGTGCTCTGGAGCTTGAGGACGGCCCCCAGTCGGGCCACCGGCTACACGCCATTCTTCGTGGTCTACGGTTCCGAGGCTATCCTCCCGATCAACCTCGATTATGGAGCGCTGAGGGTCAGGGCGTACGACGAACAGGGAGCCGAGGCATCCCTTGAGGATGCCATGGACCAGCTAGATGAAGCGCACGACGTTGCCCTCCTCTGCTAGGCCATGTAAAAGCAAGTGTTGCGCCGGTACCACAGCCGTCGAGTGCGGGGTCAGGCCTTCAACGTATGGGGCCTGGTGCTCCGCCTCGTCCAGAGCAACAAGAACCACCACAAGCTCTCTCCGCCGTGGGAGGGACCGTATGTCGTCACGGAGGTGCTCCGAACAGGCACCTGTAAGCTCAAGACCATCGACAACGAAGTCTTTGTCAACGCCTGGAACATCGAACAGCTACGTCGCTTTTACCCTTAATTTACACATGCTTTCTCTTATCGGTTTCGCTATCGACTCCTCGATCTCTAGTGACACCCGACCCCAGCAATGGCAAGGGGCTCAAGACCGACGGCGAAGTCTTCGTCAACGCCTGGAACATTGAATAGCTACGTCGCTTTTACCCTTAATTTATGCACGCTTTCTCTTATCGGTTTCGCTATCGACTCCTCGATCTTTAGTGACACCCGACCCCAGCAACGACAACGGGTCGAGCCTCACTCGAGGGCTGATAAGAGCATATCTATCCGATGAACATTCTCTGTGCCCGATCCTTTCTCACGTTAAGATCTAGAAGCAAGGGTTGCGGAAACGAATGCCGAGTAAAACTTGTCGGACTACAAGAAACCTACGCCCCAACGGCTACGGCATTTTTACTCACCAGCGTGATCAGAGTTTTTTACCCGCACCCCGAGCTTTAAATCCTTAACGACGGAAAGGGTCGAAACGCATTAACCTTTTTATAAAAAAGGAAGAAGAGCTAAAATCTATTTGGCCATAACGAAATTTAAGAGCTTATCCACTCCGCCTGGCTTATCTACCTAACTAATTTCTTGGGAGATGATCTCATCCTCTATCTCGGTAGGTAAGTCATGTGCCAGAGGGGCCATCTCCTTCTCAATGTCTTCTAGCTCGACGTCGGTGTAGACAGGCGCGAGAACCGTCACAGGTAAGATGGGATACGGAGCTGAAAACGTTCCTATGGCCAATTCAGGCCTAGGAGTTCGAAGGCTAGCCCTTCGACGGGTTCACGGCCGCTCCAGGGCGCCCTTAGTGTGATGTGTGAAAAGGGATGGGCCCATTAGCGGCCAGTACCCGAGTGCACGAGCGCCGCGGGCATCCCGACCCACGTTCGAGTCTTGGTTGGTTCCCAGTCCATGGTTTTTCCTCGAAGAAAGGCAATGAGTCCTTAGGACCGGTCGAACGGACCCGAGAACTATATGGATTGGCCACTGAGAATCTGGAGTCGGTCACCAGCTGAACCATGCCGGACCACCACGAACGGGAAGCCGGGGCCCCACTCGGACTAGCCCGTTAACAGCTCACTGAGCACCATGTTTCGTCCATCGAGGAAAAACGTGGCACGGCTCAGCCCCTCCGTTTTATCAAAAAAACGCTTGAGGGATGACAATCACAAAGACGAGCTGACACCTCGACCGGACCCCTGCAACATGCAGGGGCTCGAGGGAAGTTGGACTCGCAAGGAGACCGAATGCGTGGTCACAGGACGATGGCTCGAATAACGTTTATGAAACAAAAAACGCTTCCTCTTACCAGTTTCGCTATCATCACCTCGATCTTTAGTGAAACCTAACACCGGCAACGGCAAGGGGTCGGGTCTCACTCGGGGACTGATAAGGGTATATATATCCTTTCTGAAACAGTCGCCGTGCCCGACCCTTTCTCACGTTAAAAACGCAAAGGCAACGTTTGCGGAACGAACGTTGAGTAAAATTAGTTGGACTGCAAGAAACCTACGCCCCAGCAGCTACGACACTCTTGCTTATCAATGTGATCAGAGTTTCTCGCCCACACCTCGAGCTCTACGGTCTTAACAACATGAAGGGTCGGAACGCATTAACCCTTTTTACACATAAAAAAGGGAGAAAGAACAAATTTATTCAACCAAAACAAAAGAACAAGCTTGTTTAAATGAAGCAGGAGGGTTGGAACTTGTCCGCTTATTACAAATGCGCCGCCTGACCTATCTGACTAAACAAACCCCTCGGGGGATGATTTCATCTTCTATCTTGGCAAAAAGGTCATGCACCAGGGGGCAACCTCCTTCTCGATGTCGTTCAGCTCGGCGTCGGTATAGACAGACGCACAGCCTTGGCTCATCGTCGCCAGATCGATGTTCTCGTAATGAGAACGAGCGATCGCGAACGATCGGAGAACGCCAAAGCGAAGCTACCTGTTGCCATATAACGTGCCTGGTCCGTGATCCGAGTGGCGCGAACCGCGAGCGAGCTTGTCTCCTCCGGGGCTAGCTCGAGCTCGTCGTAGACCAACTGGACGACGACGCGTAGGTTGTAATGTTCGTCGCTCTCCTTCTAGAGGGTGTCCTTCACCTCGTTGAGCTACTTCTCCAGGGCACGGCTCTTCACCACCTCTGCCCCGACCTTGTCATCGAGATCTGCCCAAGTCACGTACCGATCGTGTCAAGGCTTACAACGGATTCCAGGGAGAAAGACGACAAGGGAAACCGGAGACTTACCGTCCACGTCCGCCCAAAGCTTGTGCACCTCATCGCACTGCCGGGTTACCTCAGCCTCTAAGCGTCGGACCTCTTCTTAGCACTGACCGACCTCCGTGGCGAGCCCGGCGAACACGCCCTCGGCTGCAACCTTCAGGTCCCTCTCCCTCTGAAGCTCATCCTCGTGGTGGTTGATCCGATGCTGAGCGTCGGCGCGCTCCTAGCGAGCCAGGTCAATCCCTGTGCGGAGCTCCTCTACGGGCTAGAGCAAATCGTCCCGCTCCTTCTGTAGCCGCTCGGCCTCCGCGGCGTCCGTGCGCACCCTCTCAATCAGGGTCGCGAGCTTCTCCTCGGCTTCGCGGGCGTCGTCGCAAGTGTCCTTCTCCCTGACTCGGAGGTCGGCCACCTCACGGGCGGCAGGGGCAAGCTTAGCCACCTCCTGACGGGCGACAGTGAGCTGTGTAGCTAGCCCCTCACTCCGCCGCGTCTCCTTAGTAAGGAACTGTGACTTCTCCCTGCTGCGGGCCATAAGGATCTGCGAAGAAGACAAGACTTAGAGGCGCAAAAAGAGAACATGGGGGTTAGAAGCATGGTCATATCATACCTGGTCAACCGGAGTGACAATGTCGCACATCGAGCTCAGCATGGTTGTCACGGTGTGAACCGCGTCCCCAACCTCCGTGTGGATGCCCCCTATTCCCTCTCTACTGCTTCATCGAGGGCAGCCACCCGGACCAGAGACCGGGACGTTCCCGCGCCGACCTCTCTTGCGGCGGCAGCTCCTCTAGCAATAAAGGGGGCGGGTGACGCGGACACGGAGGCCTACCCTGTCGCTACATCCACGAAGGATGCCTCGCGTGTGCCCCCTTCCGTCCGCCCTGTCACGGACAAGGCCACCTGCACGAACGGCGGCTCCGGCCGTGCCTCCTCTGCCTATGACGTCAAGGACATGACCGGTCGCGCCGCACCCGCCACGGGCGCCCCAGACACGCCCTCCTTCGCTTGCTCTCCCGTGGACACAGCCATCGGCCACGCCTCCCCGGTCGATGCTGTGGCCACCCCAACACCACTCACGCTCACCACCAGCGCGGCGCCAGACGGCTCCTGGCGCGTTTGTAGGAGGATCTTTTTCGGAGCGAGACACAGGAGAGTCCCACGACCTCCGACGCTGTAAGTATGGATGAAAACGGTACGGATATTTATTCGACCGTCCGTTCGACCGAACAAATATGAACACTTATCTGGATAGTTACTCGGATATCCGGGTTTTTTTTCGGATACGGATACTAAAACGGATATCTTAGGCGGATATCAAATACGGATGTAATATCATCGATATCCGGCGGATATCGGATAATCCGGATAAGTATCGGATATATCCGGATATTTAAAAACGGATATTATCCGGATATTTATTCAAAATTTAAAAATAAAAAATTTGAACTATCCAAACTATCTCAAATAGAAAGTTGACCAAAACAACAATTGTAGATGTTGATGAGTTGAACAAACTTGGTATTCAAAACTTTTCAATTTGAAGTCATTTAGAGTTCATAATACTAGATTCAAAGTGTTGTTTTTTCATTTGACCAAATTTGACTTGGTCAAACTTGCTCAAATGAGACACTAAATGACCTCAGATGAAAAAACTCTGAATACCAAGTTTGATCATCTCAGCAAGATCTACAATTGTTACATAGCTCATTTTCCCATTTAAGAAAGTTTTATCAAACACTAGTCATAAATTCTTGAATCTCATATAGACTTTCTGAAACTATGTCACACACTTGTGAAATTTAAACTATATTTTGTTCAAACTTTCTCAAATGAAAAAATGGCCTATATAAGGATTGTATATCTTGATGAGATGAACAAATTTGGTATTCAAAACTTTTCAATTTGAGACAATCTAGGGTTCCGAAAACTAGTTTGTAAACGTCAAAATTTAAAAATCACAAATTTGAACCGTCCAAACTATCTCAAATGGAAAGTTACCAAAACAAAAATTGTAGATCTTGATGAGTTGAACAAACTTGGTATTCAAAACTTTTCAATTTGAAGTCATTTAGAGTTCATAATACTAGAGTCAAAGTGTTGTTTTTTCATTTGACCAAATTTGACTTGGTCAAACTTGCTCAAATGAGACACTAAATGACCTCAGATGAAAAAACTCTGAATACCAAGTTTGATCATCTCAGCAAGATATACAATTGTTACATAGCTCATTTTCCCATTTGAGAAAGTTTTATCAAACACTAGTCACAAATTCTTGAATCTCATAGACTTTCTGAAACTATGTCACACACTTGTGAAATTTGAACTACATTTTGTTCAAACTTTCTCAAATGAAAAAATAGCCTATATAAGGATTGTAGATCTTGATGAGCTGAACAAACTTGGTATTCAAAACTTTTCAATTTGAGACAATCTAGTGTTCAAAACTAGTTTGTAAGCATCGAAAATTTAAAATCACAAATTTGAACCGTCCAAACTATCTCAAATGGAAAGTTGACTAAAACAAGAATTGTAGATCTTGATGAGTTGAACAAACTTGGTATTCAAAACTTTTCAATTTGAAGTCATTTAGAGTTCATAATACTAGAGTCAAAGTGTTGTTTTTTCATTTGACCAAATTTGACTTGGTCAAACTTGCTCAAATGAGACACTAAATGACCTCAAATGAAAAAACTCTGAATACCAAGTTTGATCATCTCAGCAAGATATACAATTGTTACATAGCTTATTTTCCCATTTGAGAAAGTTTTATCAAACACTAGTCACAAATTCTTAAATCTCATACAGACTTTCTAAAACTATGTCACACACTTGTGAAATTTGAACTACATTTTGTTCAAACTTTCTCAAAATGAAAAAATGACCTATATAAGGATTGTAGATCTTGAATCCATGACCATGACTCCATGAGACCCATGAAGCAATGTGCTTGGCTATTTCTACTCATGCCGCGAAGATTGGTGCTTATATGATGTTTGATGTATGATGTATCTGTATCTTTATCTTATTTGTTGCTTTACTCTTTAGTCTTTCGGCTTAATCTAGATGGATTATGGACTCATAGAGTGGTGTAATGGTTTTATGCACGTATGATATATATATATATATGCCGCTTTTACTCAATATCCGAATAGATATTTGTATCCGACCTTCTCCGAATCCGATTCATACCGTATTCGATACTCATTATTCAGATCCAGAATCGAAGTCAATCCAGTATTCAGATATGTATCCGAACGCTATCCGTGTCCGAATCCGAATCCGAACAGAAATATGAAAACAAATATAATATGAGTGATATCCGTTCGTATCCGATCCGTTTTCATCCCTAGCTGCAAGGGACATGGCGGTCAGTTCACGGCAAAAATTCGTTAAGACAAAAGGACGAAAAAATTCTTGACTCACCTCGACACCATCATGCGAGGACGTTTTGGGGCTAGCTTGCCCGACCCCGGTTGCTCCTCGTCGGCATGTTGCCGCATCGAGCCCTCCCTCGGATCGAGACGAATCGAAATGGCTGCCTCCCGCCGACTCTGGAGGCGCCGCCGAAGGCTCGGGTGGAGCGGGGCGGTCTGATTCCGCCGACTCTGGGGCCACCGTCGAAGGCCCACACGACGCGGGGCGGCTAGATTCAACAGGTACCGAGGTCACCGTCGAAGGTCCGGACGGGGCGGGGCGCTTTGATTCAGCTGGCTCCGGGGGGCCCCGCCTGCGGTGAAGGCGGGTCCTCGTCCCCGGCGGCCAGATCGTCCCACGAGATGGGCGACATGGAGCCGTCATCCTCCTCCTCCTCTTCTTCTTCATTCTCTTCTTCCGACGAACCTTGACGCTGCTTCCCTCGCTGCAGCTTCGCTCGCTGTTTCGACCGCCGTTTCTTCTCCTCGTCGTCCTTCTTCTTTCTTTGTTCATCCGCGGCACGATTCGCCGCCCTCACGGCCGCGTGCTCTGGCAGCGGCGCGACAGAGTCCCGAAACACTAACCCCGCTAGCAGCTCGATGAAGCCCGTGTCCGGCCGCATCGCAGGATGCCCCGGGATCGGGAACACGGCGTCGGCCTCCCCCGTGGCCTCCTTGATGCGCTGCG
This sequence comes from Miscanthus lutarioriparius, assembly GCA_904845875.1. Classification (NCBI taxonomy): domain Eukaryota; kingdom Viridiplantae; phylum Streptophyta; class Magnoliopsida; order Poales; family Poaceae; genus Miscanthus; species Miscanthus lutarioriparius. The sequence goes on from CAJGYO010000001.1 coordinate 127,860,553, forward strand.
CAACCTCGCTGTCGTGAAGCAACCCCTGGGCGAGCGTCGTCCCAACGAGCTGCGCGCCTGGCATCATCCCGTTCAGCAGGAGGACGCGCGACATCAGCAGCGCCACCCTCCTCGCGTGATACCCCCAATAACGCTGGCCCCGTGGAGGCCGTGGGTCTTCAGGAACACGATGGCCTCGAGGAGGTCGCGCATCCTCTTCTTCTCCTTGACAGGGTGGCCCCCACGTCCATGACGGCGGTGCCTCTTTGACCAGGCGCCCGGAGAAGACCAGCAAGGGAGCGACAGGGTTGTCCTTCTGGTAGGACCAATGCGAGTGCCACCCCGTGTTGGATCTGGAGTGCTGGCAGGGCATGTACTCGGCTGCCTGTTGCCCTCGGAGGTGGATGCCCGCGCATCCCATCGGCACCGGGGTCTCCCGGCCTCTCTCCTTCTTGATCAAGGAGATGGAGAAGAAATATCTGCACAGCTCGAAGTGGGGCTCGATCCCCAGGTGTCCATCGCACATCACGATGAAGGCCACGATGTGCTGGATCCCATTGGGGTTCAAGTGTTGCAGCTCGATATGATAGTGGTGCAGCAGACCCCGGAAGAACGGGTGGGAAGGAACCGCGAGTCCGCGTTTGTGGAAGGGAGCGAAGGAGACGACGTAGCCGTCGGGCGGCGCAGACGCATCCTCATGGCTGGGCACGAGCCCCTTCGCCGCATCGGTCCTCCCGCGGAGAAGACCACGCTTGACAAGTCCCTCCATGAGCGCATGGGTAACATCGGAGCGCTACCATGAATCCATGGAGGATGGAGGCGGCTGCGGAGAAGCAAAGGCGGCGGTGGAGAAGCGGAAGCTACAAATCTAGAGCTCTGGCGGCGGATTAGCAAGCACTGCAGATCCGAACGGCGACGGCGGACAAACGAAGAAGGTAAGGTTGTGGTTTTGGTGTGCAGAAACATGAAGGGGTACGCCGCTATTTATAGGACAGAGCGGGGCAAGAAGGTGAACCGTCCGCCTAGATTCACGTGCCTGCTGCGCCGTGTCACGTCACCTCCCTTCGAAGATCGTGCGCACGCTATCTCTAGTCGCACCCTCAAAGGACACGCCAGATGACGGTTCGCCCGGTCGGTGGGCCAAGAACCGTTGCAGGTATGGAGGGATACAGAGCAAAAAATGCTCCTACGGCCCATTCAGGACCAGGAGTTCGAAGGCTGGCCCAACGACGGGTTCACAGTCGCTCCAGGGCACCCGTAGAGCGAGGGGTGGAAAGGGATGGGCCCACTAGCGGCCAGTACTTGGCCGCATGAGCGCCGCGGGCATCCCGGACCATGTTTGAGTCTTAGTTAATTCCCAGTGCATGGTTTTTTCTCGAAGAAAGGCAACGAGCCCTTGGAACCGGCAGAACGGACCCAAGAACTATATGGATTGACCGCCAAGAGTCTAGAGTTGGTCACCAGCTAACCCATGCCGGACCCCCGCAAACGGGTAGCCAGGGCCCACTCGGACTAGCCCGTTAACAGCTCACCGAGCACCATGTTTCGTCCATCGAGGAAAAACGTGGCACGGCTCAGCCCCTCCATTTTATCGAAAAAAACGCTTGAGGAATGACGATCACAAAGACGAGCCAACCCTCGACCAGACCCCCGCTACGCGCAGGGGCTCGAGGGAAGTTGGACTCGCAAGGAGACCAAACACGCGATCGCAGTACGACGGCGGACGATCGAATCCTAGGGGGTCGAAATCAAGAACAATCTTTCCGACCTCCCGAATCCTACGGTTACATGCCCCCTAGAAGACCGATCGCGACAAAAGGGAATCGCTGTCCTACCAGGACACGCCGCGAGCTAAAAAAGGAGGCTAAGGCCCTCAGAGTCCTCCCGTCCGGAAAAGCCTCCAAAAGAGTATTCTACTCCTCCGTAGGCTCGGAGCTACTATCGGGTATCGATAGTAGGGATACCCAAAGCAAGGAAGTTAGCTCCCACGCTAACTTCCTCGAATGGCTCGAGACAATTAAAGTCTCGCCTGACCCCAAGGCCGCGGGCTCCGTCTCGATCGACCCCTTGGGTGCGGGCTTCGTGCCGCCCGACCCTAAGGACGCGGTTTCCGTCTCGCCCGACCCCTTTGGTGCGGGCTCCGTCTCGCCTGACCCTTTGGGTGCGATTTCTGTCTCGCCCGACCCTGAGGACGCGGGCTCCGTCTCACCCAAGGTCGCGGGCTCCATCTCGCCCGACCTCGAGGACGCGGGCTCCGTCTCACCCAAGGTCGCGGGCTCCGTCTCACCTGACCTCGAGGACACGGTTTCCGTCTCATCTGACGGGGACCCATACCACCGCCAACCACTCCAGGTCCAAGCGTATGGGCCTGGGTCAAAACTCTGACGCCTGAGAAGAGGCTGGCACGCCCCGATGTAACCCGTGGCCTTGATGGGCCATACTTGGGGATTCACATCAAGAACTGTGTCGAACGTGCCGGTGCTGTTCTGCCTAATCCTCGTACAGACGCTGACATACATGTCAGTTTACCGCGACGTCCGCCGGGACGGAGTGGAACGCCATGACCGGCAGATGACGCATGCGCATGGTGTCAGTGACAAACAGAGCCGTGACATGGAGCCGTCCCTATTGACATCTCTAGGATCAGCGGAACCCGCATGAAGGAGAAGAAAGACCCGGCGATCCTGAAAGCCTTCTCCTCTCTCTCGTTCTTCTACTTTTTCTTCCTCTGTAACCCTCGCTTTCCCTTCGCCTATAAAAGGGAAAGCAGAGCGCCCCACGCTAGGGAGAATCGGAACACAAGAGCACGACATGAGCACACAACTGAGCGACAATCGAGCTATCAGCACCCGTTCACTCCTTCCACCAGAGACTTGTGATCATTTCCCTCTTTCGCCTGTTTGTAACCCCTACTGCAAACCAAGTGCCGGTAACACGAGCAGCAACGAACTGGACGTAGAGACGTTCCGCCCGAATCAGTATAAACCCTTGTGTCCTCCGAGCGCATCATCCGAGCCAGACGCGCAAATACAAATTTACTCGTCGATGGACGAAAACACCGACAAAAATATACTCAGGTCCATAAACCTAGCTTCATAAAATTTATTTACTACTTCCCCAGGAACCATAATTCTTGTTGTTTTAGACAAGATTGGTGTCAAACTTTTTAAAGCTGTAACTCTTGATAACTTTTGAAATACATAGTTTCAAGACGCTAAGACAACATGCATATATTGATATAAACCTAGCTTAATAAAAATTTTTTGCTTGTTGATCTTTTGGATATATAAAAGGAAATCATAGTCAAATTAAGCCTTGTATTGGAGAATGTCTCAGCTGTCTAAAATAACAAGAATAAGGGTCTGTTTGGTTCAAACCTTAGTTTGTCATGCTTAACCTTTGGCTAATTGTAGCTACCATAGAAAATATGACGAGTAAAATGAAAGCCACACTTATGACAAAGTTCGGCAAAAAAATGAGTCTATAATATGGGATAGAATGCTAAGAAACTTGCAGCATGACAAGTTATGGTTACGAACCAAACAATCAGCGGCGGAGCCAGCTTTTACTCAAGACGGGGGCCTCTAAGAAGCTAAGAATATTATATAGTACACATGATGAGATGAAAAAAATACCTATTGTCGAGTGCTGTGGTGCATTCGTATCTTCCATCGCCTCGTCAAGCTCTGCATATAAATAAGATAAAAAAAGGTAGCATACCATTATAACAAATTGTACTAGGTAACTTCTTTAAAGGAGACTTCAATTCTTGAAAATGTTGTAAGGTATCGTCATCTGGTATGCTTGCAAATACACCTCGTTCAATATAACAAACCATCTGCTGATTCAACCATTCATCCGAGCATCTTGTGTAACACTAGCATCTTGGGTTTGGGTTGTTTCTCTATCTGTAAATCCATCATCGTATTTCTAATTTCAAATCAATCCAATTGAAATATTGAAACCAAAAATAGATTCAGTAATCACTAATCACTTAATCAGTATAGAAACTAACCACGGGGGGCAGCCGGGCAGGGGCAGGGGCAGGGGCGGCTGCGCTGGGTGGCGCCGGCAGGGCAGTCCGCGGCCGTCTGGGTGGCGCCGGCGGCCGGCAGCTAGCTCCTTGCCTCCTTCCCTCCTAGGCTCCACTGGACGTCTGGACCTGGAGCTCGAGGGCAGGCGCGGCGGCCGCAGGCCATGATGGGTGGCGCGCGGCGGCCGGCTGGGTGGCACGGGCGCCGGCAGCTAGCTCGGCCTCCTCGGTCCGCCCCTTCTCGCGACCTCACGCAGTCGCGCCTCCTCCCGTGCGGCCGTGCGAGAGACGAAGGGAGACGCTGAGGCAGAAAGGTGAGGCCTGAGTGCCCTAGCTTTGCTCCTGGGCCTTCAATATTGGGCTGAAAAAAGACATGGGGCATGTAGTGTTAGTGGGCCGACGACTAGAGGCCTGGGCCCTAGAGGCCTGGGCCGCAAATCCGCCCCTGCAAAAAATCCTTAATTGTGTAACTTTATCCCTAGTAGTGGTACATATTAAAATGCCAAGCTGGCCCTTGTCTCTAGCTAGTAAAACAGTAAAAGTACTTCTCCAAGCCTTGGATCCCCAGATGCCCAGGAGAATTGCCCAAGAAGCCAAGGGCGCGTTTAGTTCCGGCCGAAGTTGGCGCCGCCTGAAAACCAGATACACTGTAGTGTACTGTAGCATTTCGTTTGTATTCGGTAATAATTGTCTAATCGTTGACTAATTAGACTCAAAACGTTCGTCTCGCAAAGTACAACCAAATTGTGCAATTAGTTTTTGATTTCGTCAACATTTAGTACTCCATGCATGTACCGCAGGTTTGATGTGACGAGGAATCTTCTTTTTGTATAGTGCCAAATTCAGGAAATTGGGGGAACTAAACATGGCCCAACCGTGCTGGTCCATTCTAGTTCCCTGAAGACGTTAACGTTCGGCCAAGCCAATTATTCTGACAATTATATAGTGTCATTGCTTGGAGTAATTAGCACGCTGATGAGGTGATCAATGGTGGCGAAAGCAATGTACATCATCAGTGCACGCGTTCCACACAAGCCATACATACGCGGTTACTCCCTCGATCACAAAGAAATTAAAATCGGAGCAACGACTAACAGCACGCCATGAGCAGCGCACGACAGCGACCGTTCGACCGGCCGGGCCTCTCCTTTCAACTCGACGATCGATCCTCCCTTCCTTTCGTCTCCCCTCTGCCCTTTCCCGTAGCAAATCAACATCACCATCGATCTGCACACAAGTCTCCAGCAGTACGTACAGACAGTACGTGAAGGAACAGAGCAACTGAACACGCAGCAGCAGCAGGATGCACAGGCTGCGCGGCCCTGAATGGGACAGCACGTCGGAACAAAAGCTCTGGACGGATAGACTGTGGACGACGGCCTGCGAGACGGGGCGGCCCGCGGTCAGTAGTCGTCGTCGGCGCGGCGGCAGAGATACGCTACGCCACTGCTGGCGTCCGTCGTCGACAGGTCGTCGTGTCTGCACCCTCGGGCCTCGGGAAGGGCGCATTCCCTTTGCATGCCCCTGCTAGGAGCAGCAGTACGCAGCAGGTACGTGGCTGGCCCGGTGGCTGATGGATGGATCGGAGCTAGCTAGGCCCAGCCGAGATCGACGACGACGACGTGCGTACAGCCGCAGCGCGTCAGTGGCAGGCAGAACGGCAGCAGAGGCACTCAGGCAGAGGCGGGCGCCTTGGATCACTCGGCGGCTGGCTGCTGCAGTTCTGCATGCCTCCTGCTCTCCTGGGACCTGCACCGCACTGCGCTGCGCGCCTTTATTTCAAAAAACTCGCAGGGGCCGGGGGAATGGCGATGGAGTCAGATGTCAGAGCTCAGACGGCGGCAGCGCGCGCGGCGGATGCCGTGGGCGCATTGGCAGTGGCCTAGCTGGGAGCATCTTGGCCGGCCGGACGGGCGTCCTGGCGCGCTGGCGCTGGCGGTGGCGGGCTGGGTCAGGGATCATCGTCGATCGGTTCGTGATTCATCGGCATGCAATTCGATCAGCGGGGCGTGTCGTGGAGCAGTATGCGGAACTGGTCGAAGGACAGCAGGGATACCTAGACCACGAGAACCCAGTAGCTAGCCGGCTAGCCCTGCTGCTGGCTGCTGTTGCTGACACTGTCTGTCACGCAACTGTACCTGTACGTATGCGTCCGCTGCTCCTCCTGCTGCATCCGTCTTGTCACTCTAGGAGTACGTACGTAGCGGCGGCAGGCGGCCGGGCAGATTCTGTGATTGTTAGTAGCCTAGTACTCCTATACGTACTAAAGAGCGTAGCTAGCGAGGATATCTACACTTGTGCAGTGCGACCTTACCTCTTAAACTGATACCAAATACCAGAACGAATTCAATTTCTAGAGGCTCTTGTTTTAGTTATTATTATGTAAAGAAAAAGGCTTTGAATCCGATGTACTGCTTCGTATTCCTTGGCAACGTAAAGGGTCCTCATGAATCATGATTACTAGCTAGCTACTAGTAGCACACCACACCTCTGAATACTACTACTACAACACCACTATCATTTGCGTGTACAGTACCAGTGGCTGATACTAGGCTGCTAGTAGTACTGGTAGTGGCTGATACAAATTTATCTCTCTCGTGGGTCATTGCTGGCAGCAGATGGATGGGCCTGCGTCTGCGTGGGATCTCTATGATGGATGCTGCTCGCTGCACTGCACAAAAGCCGCCACCAAGCTAGGCCCCCATGCTACTACTACAATCCAGGCCCGCTGCCCAAGAGCCCAGATGAGATGAGGGAGGGCAACAAGGCAACAAGAAAAACTAACGTAACATTGGACACCAGCTGGGCTTATCACATGCCACTTGCCACGTAGTACGTAGGTTCCTACAAAGCCAGCGTACGTACGTATATAATATGTATTCACGCTGATACAAAGCCAGCAAGACATGCATGGCATGACAGCATGCGCATACGAGCAAGCAAAGCCTATACTACGAGCCTCTTTGGCTGGGCTTCTGCGTATACAGGAGCTATGTGTTTGTGTGAATATGAGCCACGTACTCTGCGAGAGAAGCCTCAAAAACGAAGCTTCTCATGGGCTGACCCGTGGGTTCACGTGCGGCGAGCCGTTTGCCAAACGTGGGTATACGTAGAGGAGCCAGAGCCGGAGCTATTTTCAGAGGAGTCAGAGCCCTGCCAAACAGGCCCATGTGTTTGTGTGTATGTACGTACTCGTGCGTGTGTGGACCCGTACGTGCGGCTGTGGGTGGGTATACGTATTTTGTACGTAGGGCGGGTCCGTCCGTCCGGCGTTGGCGGTCCCCGTGCAATGGGCCGGCCGGGGGCAGGAGTGGTGGTGGTGGAAGAGTATTTGGGTTAGCTGCAAGCACAGCTCAAAGCAGTTGTCCGTCATCTCTTTGGGACCAGATGCCCTCAACTCCAAGCTACGCCCCCGCCTCTTCTCCGTCTGTGCCTGGATGGTCCCCCAGTAAATGAACCAACCAGAATCACACCAACAGCTAGAAGATCTCCTGTGACCAGCCCCTCTGGCTGGCCGCCCACCCGGTGGTCTCGATCTGTGCTTCCATCCATTTCCACCCACTTCCTTAACTCAACACTCCATCCATCTTCGATCGATTCTCTCTTACCACTGGCCTGGTCCTGCTGTGTGCTCAGGAAGAGGTGATGGATTTTGATGGGGAACTGACACAACTTAATACACTAGGATACGATACGATCCAACGCCGCCGGTTGGTCGTGCTATTTTCACGGATCAAATTACAGGGGTACCATCCAGGCACAGGCGGGCGGCACGCCTGAGGGTTCAGAATTTCACCCGGTTTTCACCGAGAACCGGCGATTTTCGTTTCTACTGGTCCCCTCCGGTAAATACACATACCGGTAATTTCGGTTCTATTTCGTTTAGGTTTTTCAAATTTCAGTTAAAATTTCATGAAGATTTGAAAATTTTGACAGAAATTTCAACCAATGTTCACCAATTTTCGCGATTTTCGTTTCTATCGGACCCTCCGATATTCATGTCTCAACCAGTAAGCTGAACTAACACAGACACAGCTGGGTAGGCTATAGGCCGGGCGGCGCGCACACGCAACGCGAACACACACATGCGTTCCCATGGACGCGGCCGGTGCGCGCGGGAGGGAGGAGAGTCAGTGTGTGTGTGTGTGGCGGGAAGGGGTATGCATGGCGGCAGAGCGGCCCACGTCGGCGGGTAGCGGCGGATGCCAACGGCAGCGAAATGCTGTCGGCTTTAATAATTTATTATGACCAGTGTCGTCGTTATGGGCCTGCCGGCATGGCCTACCACGGCGGCAAGTTGTTGCACCGGTGATTCCCTTCCCTTCCCTTGGGGCTTGCCTTGCCTGCCTGTATGTGTTCTCTCTCTCTGCCCTGCTGCCCCTGACCTGACCTGCTTGCTGCGCACCTTTGTGTGTGTCGTTGTGGACATCTCTCAACGCCCATCTTCTTCCTTCCCCCTTTCTCGCTCTCTACACACGTCACTTTCTTATCTTTAGTATTCTCCGTTTTCCCCTGTGGCACAGGAGAGAGGGGAGAGGGACGGCCAGCTGCTATCATGGGGAGATCAGAGATGAGAGAGAAAGAGAGAAAAGATTAATTGTTTTCTCCTGTGTAATCTCCTACAACTAAAAAGAATAAAGTGTGGATATTTTTTTGTACGACATTTGTTTTGGTTCGTTCGTTTCTCACGCCTGCGATCCCACGACATCTCCCGCATGCCATTCTCCTTGATTAAATATTGCCTGTCATGTGATAGATGCATCACGGTAAAATAGAAAGTAGAAAATTATTGTGCTATCCATATACACATTGCATGTTTGCATGCACAAACATATATGGTAACAAGCAAAAGGAAAGAGAATTAACACAGAATTCAAATTGGCCAACCTCCTTTGGTGCGACTTTTTTTGGGATTGCTCCTCCCTTTCGGCCGTGCGATACCCAGCGCGATAGAAAAAAAAACTATCATCCCTGCGATCCCCGCCTGCTTTGAAGGAAACAAATCGGTCATCTGAGGCCACATGCATGGAATGAAACAATAATCATGCATGGAAGGAAACAATAATCATCCATGGAAACAATAATGGCCCCGTCACGGTTCGAAACTTTAATAAACCATTGGTTGTTGTGAGGAGGAAAAATCAAGGTTGAAAAGTGATGAAAATGCATAGTGATCTGTGAGACAACCAGCCGACTGGTCTGAACAAATCAGACCAGCGAACGGCCCGAATCATGCTTGGTAAAAGAATTATTGGGGCAGTAAAAAAGGCACAATCCAAATTATTCCATGGATTAACTAAACTTCAGATAATTTTTTAGCAGATGCAGAGATACTAAAATGAGAGTTTATGTCTAATATTTTGGGGCTCTCTGCTATCACTTAAAAAAAATTATGTTGTCTCATAGGACAAAAATATATTCTATGATAAAAAAAACTATGTACATGCATGTTCAACACTTAGGTGTACTACATGATGGAGTTAACATATTGGTTACAACAGTTCATATGGTATTATCCATAATTTGGAGGGCATTAAATTTAGGCTGGGTATATAGTAGGTCACCTAGCTTTATTTTTGTGACTTCTACCTTTTTATGTGTTAGTCTTTGCCAATGATATAATTTGTTCGCAAAGCTTAAGCAAGACAATTGGCAAAGATCAAGCAAGACGACTCAATGAGGTTGGCCCTTAATTTTAGTGTTTCCAGCATGCAGATCTAAAATTAAAAAGTGACTGCCCCTTGAGAACATCAGTGGTGCCAAATAAAAGATGTGCAGGTTATACATGGTGGGACTGGTGAACCTTCTATAATTTCTAAACGAATATTTCCCGTAGCAACACAGAATTCGATATATGCCACATTTAGTTATTACTATTAGTTCGCGAACTGAGTTAATTCAAACAAAACCTTAACTGACGTACATTATATGTACAAATGCAACCAATTTTCTCCTTTTATATTCAACTAGGTAGCGTGCCCATGCGTTGCTACGGGACAACTAAATCTTTTGTACTAAAAACACACGGATCGCACGATAAGATAACAATACTGTTAAATTAAATACCGACGTTAAAGTGACATTTAATTCAAAAAGCAAAGTTCGTGAAATTAACACAATCAAGGAGAGCGCGGCATCGTCAGGCTCACAAACTCTACTGTATAGACTTTTTTCGTGATATGGCTAAGATAATATTTTATATCGACAGAAAGAATTCTCCGATATCCATTTCTTTCATTGTAATCCATTTATCTGGACAATGTTTGAGGTGAGGGCACGGTTACAATTTTTAGTAGCTTTGCGATATTGTCCGAATAAACATATATGTTTGAGGTGAGGGCACGGTTACAAACATTGTCCAGATAAATGGATTACAATGAAAGAAATGGATATCGGAGATTTCTTTCTATCAATATAAAACATTATCTTAGCCGCATCATGGAAAGGTCTATAAAGTAGAGTTTGTGAGCCTGCGACGCCGCGCACTCCGTGATTATGTTAAATTCATAAACTTTGCTTTTTAGATTAAATGTTACTTTAACGTTGGTATTTAATTTTTACAGTATTGTTATCTTATCGTGCGATCCGTGTGTTTTTAGTATAAATTGTTAGTTATCCTGTAGCAACGCACGGACACGCTACCTACTATCGTGTCATGCACAGTGTGTGTGAGAGAGAGAGCCCAGAAGAGGAAATGCACGGCGCTCATGGATGGGGAATTGGGGATAGATAGATGTGGATCATGGACGCCCTGCCCCGGCCCTGATAAGAGTGATAGGGTTTTATGGGGCCATGCATGCGGCAAGCAGCATCAGCAATTCAGCATGCATGCAGCAGCGACGACCCGGGCCGGGGCATGCCGTTCTCTGCCCTACTAGTAGTAGTATAGTGCCTTAAAAGGACTCGCCACGCCACCGATGAGAGCGCCAGCAGCCACCACACCACTCACTGACTGGCTCTGAGGGCGGAGAAAGTGACTAACTGGAGAAAGATGTTGGGCATGTAGGTGCCATTGGCCGCCAGTTGCAAATAATCACCACAGTGATTGGGGGCGGGCGGCCGAGATGCATGGGGTCTCCTACTCCAGATGTGGCAGGTTGTTCGTATCGATCAGTGCACTCTGCTCTGCTGCTGGCACTGCCAGCCCCGCCGGCCCACCACACCACCCTCTTGCAGTGGTGGCATGTCTCCTCCTACGCCCTGCTGCTGCCCTACCATTACCATGCTCGATCGATCGCCCATGGAAATTGACTACTCAGAGCTCTGCTTTACACGCTAGCTATAGTTCCTCCGGGCCTCACATGATAGTGGTAGGTTATACTTATAATATCCCCTTTTCCATAGCCTAGTAGCTAGGAGGAGAAGGACTATTATATTATATATATTTATATTCTTCCCCGCCTGATATGATGATCCTCCCCTGTGTCATTATGGATTCATGATTGTGTTTGTGAGCTGCACCCATTCAGGACCTGACACCTACTATCTTCTGCTACTCGATTGCGTTGCATGCTCTGTGTTTATTTTTCAGATGTCAGATGCCGTCGTTGAGATGAGCAGCACACTGTAAACGTCTATACTCCTAAGGTCTTATTTAGATGCGTATGTATTCGTCTTAATTTATATGGGTTGAAGTGGATTAGAGTAAAATTAAACTAAATTACATTTTATTCCACTCTAATATATATGAATTGAGGTGGATACACATGCATCAAACGAGGCCTAAACAACATCATCAGTGGGCGTCGACGTAAGGAATACTGCATATACTACTGCTAGTTTATATCGTAGAAACCTGAATTTCGCATGGGAATGGCATAGAGGACTACATTAGTCACTTATCGATCGATTACATACACCGATGAATAAAACTGCATCAAAGGATTGGACCTTGGAGCGAGGTACTGTACCTCTACAGTTAACGCAGCTAGATCGGATGAATAATATCATGAGAATATATTTCTTGTTAAGTCTAATAATAGATTGACATGGTAAAAAAGCTAGAATGACAAATATACTCTCTCTGTTTTGAATTGTAAGTCATTCTGACTTTTAGATACATAACTTTTACTATTTATAGTAGACATATATAGTGAATATTGTATGGTAATATATATATATATATATACTGTTCTATAGCTGGCCGTAGAATAAGTTATTTCGTGGCCACCTCCATTTACGATAATGTAATAATTATATATGGGTTAATATAACACATAATATTTATCATAATATATAAACCACTTAATTTACTATAGTTGGGTTACTATAACACAAATGGGGATATTTACCATAACGTTATAGTAATCCAGTATATTAGTAAGGAGTTACTATAATATCGTAAATTAACGATAATATACTAATTTACGATAATGTCAATAACTTATGAAGTGGGTTACTATAGAATGGGGAAGTTATTTTAGTAAACCACTTAGTAAGGAGTTACTATAATCTCATATTAATTATAGTAAGTAGTTATATATATATGGAGAGTATATATATATATATATATATATATATATATATATATATATATATATAGACTAGATAACCAGTCGACTAGCCATTTCCATTACGATATATTTTATATACTAATTTACGATAATGTCAATACATATTTACGATAGTCCTTTAGTCCGAATCAGAAAGTTACTATAACACATGGGGATATTTACCATAACGTTATAGTAAACCACCATTTAGTAAGGAGTTACTATAATCTCATATTAATTATCGTAGAACTTCAAAGTGGCTATGGAATAAATTATTTTATATAGCTATAATATATATATATATATATATATATATATATATATATATATATATATATATATATATATATATATATATATATATATACCAGTCGACTAGCGATTTGAAAACGAAGATATATAGTAGGATATATCATGCTTGTGTCTTACCTGATAGGCTGGCACTGGTGCAACTGTCATCAATTTAACTCCCCACGCCCGTCGCCGTCTGCCCCCATGTGCCCGCAAATCCTCAGAAGCGCACCCTTCACACAAGCGCGGCGAGGCATTATCCGAACGCGCGGCACGCGTGAACCGGAAACCGGCCGGTGGACGAACGCAGTGCAGCAGTGTGGAAGCCCCCAACCAACAGTGCCATGTGTGCCTGTCGTCCGATGGCGCAACCGCACAACGGGGCCGGATGGAGCTGGGCGTGCGTGCATGCACCTACTACCGGCGCGGCGTAGCTAGCTGATTAATTGGGCAGCGACAGGTGCACCAACATATATACATACAGTATATATACGCATGCATGGCATGCAGGGACCTGATCGATCGAGGCCACCGTGCCTTTTGTTGGCAGAGATGCTTCTCGCCCTGTTCGTTCGGACTTGTTTGGTTTGGTGTAAGAGAAAAATATTATTCATTGGCTGAAAAAATACGATTTATAAGCCAAACAAGCCTAAGCGAACAGGGCATCTATCTCCGTCGCCGGACGGTGCCAATCAGAAGAAACTCACATGTGCGCACGCATGATTGGATTTGGGCGCGCACTTTGCATGTCGTCCATTTTACCCGACCCGAGAAGAATGCAATTCTAATATAGCCTCCTTTAGATCCACCTAATTACTAACTTTATTGTTGTGTGTTGATTGAAAAAAACAACTAATAGTTAATTGTTAGCTCGGTGGCAGGTAAGACATTAGCAAACTCATTAGCCAATGATCAAAATAAGATGTTAGCTAACTTTTAACACATAAATGTTATCTACATGGGTCCAGACGGGTTCATATATAGCACCAAGTCAAACCATTTCGAGTCTAACCAAAATTGTCAAATACTCCCTCCATTCCAAATTGTAAGCCGTTCTGTTTTTTTTTTAAATATATAGCTTTGTTACGCATCTTGATATACATTATATTTGGATACATAGTAAACGTTATGTATTTCAAAAAGCTAGAACAACTTACAATTTGAAACCACTACCATATACAGAGGTGCAGTGCAGTCGTGCAGAGAGGCGAGAAAGTGATAGATAGTGAGGGAAAGAGAAACTTTACGCTAAAGGGCTATGGTACAATGTTGACTACTAGCTTGCTAGGTGCTGCTGCTTGATCAAGCTGAGGTTTTGCACCTACTTGATGCATGGTTCTCTCTCTGTAATCTGTATATTTCTTTGCTGCAGAGCAGTATTGCAGGGCTGCAGAGGTCGGACGACATGCATGCAGCAAAAGGCCACCACCCCATGCTGCTGTGTTGCGCCGCACTAGCTAGTGGAGGAGGAGGGGGAAAAGGCGCCTTTGATCCACTGGCGTCGTGCGTTTAGATACGCTGATTAGGACACGGTGATATCGATCGAGAAGGCCATCAAAGGCTTGGAAAGGTCCGGATGATGGTCTATTAGATATATAGTACTACTTCTATATGATATATAGGCTAGGCGTGATCAGGGCCATGTTTAGTTGGCCCCAAACTCCTGAATTTGACATAAAAAGGCTAGGCGTGATCAGTCTTAAATGTTGACGAAATCAAAAACTAATTACACAGTTTGGTTGTACTTTGCGAGACGAACGTTTTGAGCCTAATTAGTCAACGTTTGAACAATTATTACCAAATAAAAACGAAACAACATTGCAGATACTGTAGCTACAGGAAAAACGCCGGCGCCGATTCGGTGGCCATCTAAACGCGGCCCAGTAGTTGTTGGTGCCTAGCTAGGTACCTAGCTGCTAGCTAGAAGGCCAACGTCTAGCAGATTTTCGATCCATTACGTGTACATCCATGCATGCTCAGCAACTAGTGTTACTCTCTTATATATATCATTGTTAAGCGTCACAATTGGAGCGATTTCCTTTTGTGCACCTACCAGCAGCTAGCTTGTGTGGTTCCGACTTGCGACCTCAGAATAATCTAATCCCGTTGTTGGGAGTATTAGGTCACGTCAACAAGCAGCCAATTGCTAGAGTATTTTTTTTTTCTTTTCGTGCCTCCTTGACCCGGTGCTGACAACCACAACCTGCTGCGGTTCACCGGCAGAATTTTCTTCGGGAGAAGAACGCCGGCGAAAGTGCAGCCTTGTCCTGCGTCACACGTCACACGCGCGCGTGACATGATTGGCCATCTGATCTGCAAAAAACAAATGATATATTACCAGTCGGAGCATCCTTTTTTGGTGCCGATTCATTTGCAGTAGTACGTAAAGACTGCGAGGAGTAGTAACAAGCCACCTCGAGAAAGACTGCGACAGACCTCCTGAGATGCAGCTGCATCTGCGCGCCGTGTGTGCTCTATAGCCTAGCCTGCCCGAGGTTTTTGTGCTCGGGCGCCTGCAAAATTGCCCGTTTCGCGAGGCTGGCTGGACACCGGTGGCCCAGCAACAACAGTTTGGGGACGCCTGCAGGTGATCGGAGTCGTCATCTGTTCTGGCTGACCAACGTACTACGCCAGGCGCTCGGTTTGGCCGTTTGGGGTATCTATCTATCAGGCGGCAGCTGCAGCTGCTCAATGATCCAGTTCCAGCAGCAGCTACAGCTTGCTTGGAACAACAGGCAGGAAGGAGCTAGCCGACGAGCTGACATGGCCATATGTGCACGTGGGGGAGCCGTCGTCTCACGTGATTGGAGCCTGGCCAGGCGCCGATACCACTGGTAGAGAACAGACCTTTCATCCGATGCTAAAATGGGCTCTAGTCCCGGCATTTTTTACGCTCGGGGCTAGAGAGACCTTTAGTCCCGGTTGGTGTCTCCAACCAGGACTAAAGGTCCCTGCCCAACGGCTACTGACCTTTAGTCCCGGTTGGAGACACCAACCGGGACTAAAAAGGTGGACCTTTACTCTTGGTTGGAGCTACCAACCGGGACTAAAAGTCCTCAACCTTTAGTCTCGGTTGGTAGGTCCCCTGATGGGTTAGTTCAAAAGGGAAGCATCACATCCATTGTTAGATGTGTTGTGTATGTGGGGTGGTAAGCTACGCGCGAAGCAATACATGGGGTCTTGGGTTCGAATCTCACGGACGCAGCGGTGGGCGGCACTGTTTTTTTTAAAGCTGGGAGGATCTTTAGTCTCGGTTGGTGTTACCTCCTTTAGTCCCAGCTGCTTACTCCCGGATGGGAAACCAGGACTAGAGGGGGTTCCCCACCGGAAGTAAAACTCTGTTCTCTACCAGTGGACAAGAGGAGGAGGGTGGGGAGGCGAGGGCGCGAGGCCTTTGGATGCTGCCGCTCGCTGTGGTCCGCGTCCGCCTTTTGTTTTCGGCTCTCCTTGTCATGCCCGGCGGTCCTTTCAGCTAATTGCAGAGGGAGAAAGCTGAAAACTACGCCACACGCAACAACAACAATGTGAGTGTCTCTCCAGAGAGAAAAAAAACTTTTCTTTTTTGGAGGAGAAATCTGTCATCATCCAGCATATGTATGTTCTTCCCATTCAGAATTCACATGAGAGATTTTTTTTTTCATTTGAGCCCTAGCCGTCCTCAAACTAATGCCTTTAATCTGTCGATGATATTTTCCTACTTTTCAGTTGAGTCACACGTTGTGAATCTCTGAGATCCTTCGTCGATGCGACAGCATCCTCGAACCCAAGTCAATGGGCAAACATCAGCGGACGAGCCATATGTGTGTCAGTAGTGCATGTGTCAGTACTATAGAGAATTTAGAATGTTCTGCCCATGTCTGAAGGGCATTTCTTTCCAGCCACTGTTCCAATCAAGCTACACTACTAGTATTGCCTTTTCAGTGGTGTAACTTTCAAGATATCTTATGCCCTTTCAGGATACGATCCTTAACTTTTGGAGAGGACAGCCGTCCATCCAATCCTATCTTAATACTAATAACACACAAGATTTGGATTTCGAATAACAGTTTTAAAGACTGCCAGGTAAAGTTAAATGCACATCTCTATTCCCCTCTAAGATCAAAAGTGTTATGACCCTTAGTGTGCAGTTGCATTTGTTTCGGGGTAATCTTACTACTACTCAGTGGCGGACATAGGCCTCGGGTTGGTCGTGCTATAGCCTGGGTCCTTAGTTTAACAATCCAACAGTAAATCACCACACTAATGAAGGTTTACGCTTAAGTTGTAGCATTTTCATGTATATATAAAGGGTCTTAGCATGATATTGGGTCCGTCCCTGCTACTACTTGTTGCAGGCTTAAACAGATGATCCACGTTAATGTACACGAGACGCTGAAAAGGACCAAGTGGCATCTCCCTCTCTTCTCCTTATTTGTTGAACATTTGCACCATGGTCATGATCACCATCTCCACCATTTCCTTAGCCTTGCTCAACTCCAAGTGTGGACCTAATTCAATCACCTCCATTGAAAACATTATCTACTAATTATCACTCAATTACCAAAACCAAACTAGGACTTTCATTAAGTTATACTAAAACTCTACGGCAACAAATTGTAAGTTTTTACTTTGGATAAGTTTATAAACTTTGACTGAACCATTATGACGACATATCAATACTAGTACTTTAATCGTAAGCACTCTATTTTTATATAAATGAGTACTATAACACATAAGAATTCTTTAATAAGAAATTTAGCATCTCTGGTGTTGTGGTGTAGGCTAAAATGACTGATTATTCCATCACAGTAACTAAGGTAGCATTTGGTTGAGAGCTACCTAGAAACAACGGGATGAGATGGACCTGTCTCAAATTTTAGGAACGAGATAATCCCATTTGTTGTTTGGTTAAGGAGGAATGAGACTGATCCGCTTTTTGTTTGGTTTAATCAAAAGTGGGATCGATCATAAGACATATAGGTCCCACTAGTCAGCCACAATTTTTCCTCATCTCACCTTCCGTTTCTTCCCCCAGCCCGCATCACCCGTACGCGAAAGAATCGACGCCGTTGTGGGTGGCGTCGCCCCGGTGCCTCGTCCGCGCCTTCACGCGGCGTGCCCATGGCTCCTCCTTCCCCTCTGCACCAGCTCTGCTGCCCGCTACGACTCCTTCTTCCCTGCTCTCGTGGATCCTTCTCCGACGAGCTAGGCCATGACTGCAGCCGTGAAGCCTTGCCTACGCGTCCCAGAGCAGTGCCTCGTCCACACACACGGCCACTACGCCTACGCGCTGCTGCCCCCGAGCGCCACCTCACATAGTCATCTTCTTCCTCAACTCCCACTCCTCTTCTTTCTCATTCTTCTCACGCGCGCTTGCAGCACTCGTCCCACCGGGGATGACCTGGTCTGTCAAATTTGGTGGGGCGAGTTGAGCCCATATCGTGTGGGAATACGTATTCCCTAGTGGGATCATCCTATCTCCAGTTGACTATGAATCAAACACCATAAAAATGGGATATCCCACCTGGAACCATTCCATTCTCAGAACCAAACACTACCTAAGAGTATAGTGTTGGCTTAGAATCCATCTTTTAATAAAATAGAAAAGAAAATTTTAAACTAATATACAACAAGCACTAGAATTTTTAATTTAACACGCGAATTTTGACTAAATACATATTAAAAACACATATGTGCAATGCAAAAAATGGAAACACAAATAGAGTAACAATTAGTAAATTATCACAGCCAGATGGTAATTATATAGAGTATATAACTGTGCATTGTATTAGAAAATGAATACATAGAAATAAGATAATCAATTTTGATTAGTTGTCTACTAAATTTATTTACAAAACTTTTAATATTAACATAGAATTTTAGGTCGTGCTAGAGCATGGATCGATGAAGTAGTAATCGATGAGCAAGGTATCCATCTATTTTGTCAATATAACTAATATATCTATTTTGTACAATTTCTCTCTAAAAATGATTCTAGTATCTACCTTACTACCAGCGATAGATATCGTCAGTCGTAAGTCAAACGCACCTAATATCTCAACTGGTCCTCCCTGCATCTTTGCACTATTCCGTAGATTCCCTCGTGCCATTACTCGTGTGTCCACACATCTTAGATGATATGGAAATGTTCATATTGAAAATTATGCAGCGAACTTGGTTCTGATTATTATTTCTTGCCATATGTGATCATTTTAGAGCTTGGTTTGTTTACTGAGGAAAGGGTGTGTGCGGTCCACAAACACTACACTGCTATATTTTTCTACACTGCGACGGGACGATTACATAAACAAAAGCTATGTCAACTAGCGGAAACGGCTCCGATACTGCTGGGTATACTACTATGCTGGGTATACTACTATAGCTACACACTATCTATTTTCTATGTTTGAATCCATGATTTGTATATGATGCTCGTTAATTTGCTTGCGACTAGATCATACAAGCACATGTCCGATGTCGCGAACATGCTGCTAATCTTTTTTTGGATTAACTTAGTACTGAATTTGTCTAAATTTCTAACAAGAAAACAAAGGATATAATGAACATAGGTTCAAGCAGGACTGCAAGAGGCGTGACCGGCTTCTGGATCGGCCTCCCTGAAAGTAAGCACGGAAGGAAGAAAGAAAAGAAAGTAACAGGAGGTCCCCGTGTGAAGGCTCTAGAAAAAAAAAAGAGGAATAAGCAAAAAAGCGCGTTTGGATGGATTACCCTTTAACGTGACAATCAAGGAGCAGAAGAAGATTAGTCCTCCAGTTCAGTCGGGGTCGATCAGTCCACTAGGCAAAAGCTGGATACACACGAACATAGATGAAACCACAAAACATTTCGGCAGCAACACGGCTGACATGTGTTGCCCTAGACCGGGTTGGCAATAAAATACTTCCTCCATATATTATAGGATTTGAAAAAGTCAAATTTGATAAACTTTGACTATCAATTAGTCAAACTTACATATGCCAGTTTTATAAGGACATAAGTATAAAAAAGACCGTGAAAAAAATTGAGGCATCATAAATAAAAAATTACTTAAACTTTGCTCCTCTTATTTGTTCATATTCTACCGTAATACCTATATAGATACTTTGTAATTTTATCCAGTTGTAATAAACTTTATATACTAATTACTACTCTTTTTTTAGCATGTAATTACTACTCTTCCATCCCCAGCTAATAGTTCTCCTTTCAAGGACTTGCAACCTACTGTTTACCGTTTACTGTTTTTTATAATTTATAAAATTTTCAGTAGGGGAAATTGTTTACACCAAAATTTGATAAGAAGAACGCGGGAACTCAAAGCTTCCATGATTGTGTCATCAAGGAATCGAATAGATGTGAATTAGTATTAGCTGATTTAGATGCGATGTCAGAATCGACTATTTTATAGATGACGTCAGCAGACGATGTCAATGGGCTATGCTTGAATGGCGCTAGGAATATGTGTCAGACTCTATAAATAAGGAAAATTAGGATCCAAGTTATTATTAAGTTAGAAAGTTTTCTTTTATTCCAAGAATTGTAATGAGTCGTATTTGAGTAGGATTCATATTTTGGTTCCGGGTATAAATATTAGACCCTGGTTATTGTACAGGGGACGAACACTCAATCAATACAATTTTTTCGGCTTTCGCCATCGCATTAGGAGTATGAGTACTATAAATCTCGGCGAATTCTTCAGCAAATAGAGCTGCATCGACTGATCGACCTCCAGCTTACTTGTGAGTACCGTCACGACTTGTATTGTGCTTATAAAGCTGCATCAACTAATTGATCTTTTATAAGCTATAATATAAGATAGTTATCGATCCATATCATTGTTTATATGGCTGCATCAGCTGATTGATCTCTTACGAATCATAATATAGATCAAAGTTATCGATCTTATGTTAAATAACTTGTTGTTTAATACAATATCACCGATTATCGAATCTGCTAAGATTAGTAAAATTTTTCTTGCTGTTTTTTGTTGATTCACCAGTTATCGATCTTGTTATAATTAATATTTTATTAATTATAACAAAATCACCCGATTGAGATAGAGATAGATCGGCATCATATCATCTTAATTGGTCGTCCTTTGATCTGGTCACACTTTAAATCTTATAATTGATGGCTTAATTCCGCTAGATCGGTTGTTTTATCTCTATTTTAATCAAACATAGTATGTATCCAAAGACATATTTCAATCTTGAATAAACTCACTAGTTAATGAGATCTAATCTAATAACACTACCATAGCTGCATCGATCCGGTTGAACCTCACTGGTAAGACTTTAGATTAGAAATTATCGATTAGTGATCTTGTTCATGATCAAGATATGTACTATGTTTGTTTGCTGTGACTACATCGGCTATTTTAGCCGATTTGCCTATACTCTCACGCATATAGCATATTTTCATGAATCTGTCAACATATAGATGGTTTTATAGATTCTTTAGCTTTAATTTGTTGTTATTATCATAGTTGCATCGATCCGATCGAACCTCACTGTTGATGATAATAGATTAGATTCAAATTGTTTGTAGATTTATTTATATTAGACAGTCGATTTGTTTGCATGTTATACTCTTTTCATCAAACTTATCGGCTCGGCGCTTTATATCGATCATGTTCTATTTAGCCGATGATACTTTCTTATATCGCTTCTTTGCTAATTATCAATTCTCTAATCGATCGATGACATCAATCGACTATTTGGTCATATATGTTGGAATTTTAAGGAAAGATCTTCTGATTTTGTATTTGGGTGTATTGTACTTATTTTGGTCTAGATTAACCAGTCATCATAAATCTGTTATGACCCATGAGCATCAGTTATTTTGATTCATATCATTATCATTTAATATTAGTCGATAATCCTTGATTTAAAGATCTTCATTTTATAGATACGTTGTATATCGACTATTTAGTCGATAGCCTTATTGAATCGACTATCTAGACGTATATTTAGAACTGTCTGGTGCAACACCAACATGTACCACCTTAAATCACTGATAAGATTTTCTCTCCTTATCAATTGTAGGTCAAATTGACTGGCACGTCGTTGGCTTTTCAGAATCGGCTGGTTCTGTGTTGAAGCCAAGCAGATCTCTGGTCTCGTTCCACTTACTGATAAGATTTTCTCTCCTTGTCAATTGTAGGTCAAATTGACTGGCATGTCGTTGGCTTTTCAGAATCAGCTGGTTCTGTGTTGAAGCCAAGCAGATCTCTGGTCTCGTTCTACTTAGATCCTCCGACTTGCTGTATGTTGATCACATCACCATATTTTTGTGTCAACACACTTTTTGGCACGTCCAGTGGGACCACAATCGTCATGACGGTTCACAACAACAAGGACATTCTTATGGTACCTTATGAAGACTTACCTGATGAGGATAAAGATGTCATTGGTAAGGCTATAGAGGAGTTTCAGAACAAGTGCTTGTTGTCATACACCAAAGCACGTGACAATAAAGTTGTTCAGAAATATCCACTGTCTAGTGTTTTGATGCATGGACAGTTAGATACAGACAAAGCTGATGATAGATGTTTCTTTGTAGAAGCTATCAACAAATATGTTCATGATGCAATGTTGAATCATAATACAGCTTTCTTAAATATATTCCACAATACCATGAATGAGGTGTTTCATGGATTTCTACTTGATCAGGTTGGACCAGCTTATTATAATATTCTGCATCCGTCGACTCAGAGGACTAATCAAGCTGGTACTAGCCATCAAGAAGCAGCACTAGCTAAGATTGATGATGCCTAGGCAATTCAGAATCCATCTGAACAAATTCAGGGTGCTACTACTAATCAAATGCAATATAATCCTGAATCATCAGTGCAGTATGTGCAACAACCGACAGGGCAAGTTCAGAATCAGATGCTTAATTTTGGTACATCCAGCCAAATACCACCGTCGGCTCAAAAAATAGCACCATCGATTCAAAAGATTCGTAGAGATACAAATCCTAATGTTTTCAATTAGAGATTTCAAACAGTAAATCAGCAAGAGGCTCGATAGATAGATATTTCATAAGGATATCATTATGGTTTAGATTATAATACCCTCAATATGATTCCAAATTCAGGATATCAAGGCACTCAGAATTTTAATTTGTAGATGGGTCAACAATTGTCAAGAAATCTAAACTCAAATGCTGATGAATTGTTGCTCAGAGTAACCGAAATGATAAAAAAACAGTTTGGTTTAAAACAAAAAGGGCAGACCTTTTTGTACAAACGTCCATATCCAGAGTGGTATGATTTGGTGGCCTTCCTATGAACTACAGGCTTCTAGAATTTGCTAAGTTCACTGACCAAGATAGCATAAGTATAATAGAACATGTCAGTCGATATCTTACTCAGTTGGGTGAAACCTCTATTGAAGAAGCGCATCGAGTTCGTTTCTTTTCTTTGTCCCTGTCAGGACCAGCTTTCACTTGGTTTTCATCACTAGCGGTTAATTCTATTGCCAATTGGAGTGATCTTAAAAATAAATTTCATACATATTTCTACATTGGGACAGGGGAAAGAAAGATCATAGATTTGACAACTATAAAGCAAAGAGCTAATGAATTGGGTGCTGAGTTTCTTCAGAGGTTCTGAGAAACAAGAAACTTATGCTTTTCATTAAATTTGACTGATGGTCAGCTAGCTGCGTTGGCCATTCAAGAAATGTTGCCAACATGGAGAGAAAAGCTACTTGGGCAAGAATTTGACAATTTAGGTCAATTGGCTCAATGAGTGGTAGCTCTTAATAGCTAGTTCCAGAATATGCGTAGAGATACCCGATTTAAGAAGAATGCTGCAATCGCTGAAGCTTATAATCCATATTTAGTCGATGATGATGATGAAGAAGAGGAAATTGACATAGCTGAATGGAATTGGGGTAAAAAGATAGTAATGGTTCCAAATCCCTGGGGAAAAGAAGTTGAAGAAAGTTATGATTTTGATATTATAAAAGCAGACAAACTTTTTGATTTCTTGCTTGAGAAGGGACATATTAAACTGCCTATCAATCATGTTATATTACCTCCCGATCAGTTGAAGAATAAGAAGTTATGTAAGTACCATAACACTACTTCTCATACTACTAGTGATTGCAGAATTTTTCGGCAGCATATTCAGAGGGCTATTCAACAAGGGAAGCTTAAATTTGATACAACTCAGAAAATGAAAGTTGATGATAATCCTTTCCCAAAGGATCAGAACATGGTTGATGCTAAGTTATTCAAAGGGAAAGTTAAAGTTTTGACACCAGCTAGGGCAAGAGAAACTAGAATAGTTGATCCGGAGATGCAAATATCGGCTGATGAATATAGAGAAATTAAAAGGCATCGTGACCAACAAAAGAGTCGATATGAGCAGGGAGAAACGTCGAGGCATGGTGCGATGAGACCACGTGTTAGATCTCGAATTCTGTTGAATAAATGGCAACGACAGAAGGAGAAAGATTATCAACGCTGGTTAGAAGAGAAGGAATATCAACGTCAACAAAAAAAAGAGAGATATGAAAGAGAACAAGCTGAGTCACATTAGAATTGCCTTTTTCGTCAGACATTATTGGAATGAAGGTTTGAGATTGCCTATTAGAAATAATTGCCTAGAATGTAGCGAACAATATTAGGAGTTTAGGTAATCTCAAGTCAACCACCAGTCTATCCATGATCGAATTGAATAGCAACATAATAATGTGGATCGGCGCTTAAAAAAATAGAAACATTCATGATCAGCTTGGAAAGCGAGTTGTTGATCAGAACTGGACCGATTATGAAGAAGAAGATGATCAAGAGTATGTTTGGCAGAAAGGACAGTGGTGTCCAGAAGATTTAACAAGAAGTCAGAATAGAAGAGTACAATGCCTAAGGAGTAGAGAATTAGAACGGGCTCTGAAATCTGGTAAACCGCAAGTATGGCGTGCTAAACAAACAGTCGATAAGGGTCAACCATCGGCTAATATTCAAATGACTTTTTCTTTTACCATTTGAATTTAAAGCTCCAGCAGATCAAGAAGTCTATTTGGATTTTGATGAATCAGAGTATAAAGAGATGGCAGCCTAGTTGACATTGATACATCAAGCTATGTTTGATAAACCAGTTAAGCATCGGTATTTGAAGGCTTTATATGTGAAAGGTTTTGTCAATGAGAAGCCGATGAGTAAAATGTTGGTTCATGGAGGTGCCTCTGTTAATTTGATACCTTATACTACTTTTCGCAAGCTTGGTAAAGGACCAGAAGATCTGATTGAGACTGACATAATGCTTAAGGATTTTGGGGGTAATGCATCCAAGATCAGGGGACAATAAATGTTGAATTGACAATTGGAAGCAAGACTTTGCTCACTACATTCTTTGTGATTGATGGAAAGGGTATATACAATTTACTCCTTGGTCATGACTAGATTCATGCCAATTGTTGTGTACCATCGACTATGTATCAATGCTTGATTTAGTGGCATAGAGACAATATTGAGATAGTTCATGCTGATGATTCTATGAGTATAGCAACAACTGATCTAATGTATTAGGAACTTGAAGATTTTGAGTATTTTTCTAGCAAGCGATGGGAAGGAGGCTTCATTAGAATCAATGATGAAGGCCAACAGCCGATCCGAGCAGTTGGCTCTAAAAGTTTATTTTAATGGATAATCCAATAGATGGTACAGATGGTAAACCAGGACATGGTTTTACATCGGCCGATGAGTTAGAAGAAATAGATATTGGTCCTAGAGATAGGCCTAGGCCGATATATGTAAGTGCTAAATTGGATCCTGAGTATAAACAAGAATTGATAGATTTGTTAAAGGAATTTAAAGATTGTTTTGCTTGAGAATATTATGAAATGCCTGGCTTAGACCGATCAATTGTTGAACATCGGTTGCCAATCAAACCTGAATATCGACCATTTAAACAAGCTTCAAGGTGATTTAATCCAAATGTTATTGATGATATTAAGAAGGATACTAAAAGACTACTTGAAGCAAAATTTATCCAATCTTGCCGATATGCAGAGTGGATATCGAGTGTAGTTCATGTGTATAAGAAAAATGGGAAGTTGAGAGTCTGTATTGATTTCAGAGATTTGAACAAGGCTACACCGATGGATGGTTATCCGATGCAAATAGCCGATATGTTGGTAGATGCAGCAGCCGGGCACAAGGTAATTAGTTTTATGGATGGTAATGCTGGTTATAATCAAATTTTTATTGCTGAAGAAGACATAGCAAAAATAGCCTTTAGGTGCCTCGGCGCAATCGGCTTATTTGAATGGGTTGTGATGACTTTTGGATTGAAGAATATTGGTACAACTTATCAGAGGGCAATGAATTATATTTTCATAAGTTGATCGGCAAGATTGTTGAAATCTACATTGATGATATGGTGGTGAAATCCAAAGGGTACAAAGACCATCTGGCTGATCTGCGGGAGACTTTGGAGTGCACAAGAAAACATGGTTTAAAGATGAATCCTAATAAGTGTGCCTTTGAAGTATCAGCTGGACAATTTTTGGGTTTTATAGTCCACGAGAGAGAAAATGAGATTGGTTAGAAAAGTATGAAAGCAATTGATGAGGCAGTACTTCCAACTAATAAAACATAATTACAATCTCTGCTTGGTAAGATTAATTTTATCAGAAGGTTTATTTCAAATGTGTTAGAAAGGATTCTATTATTTTCTCCTTTATTGAAGTTGAAAAATGATTAAGAATTTAAATGGGGTGATGTACAACAAAAAGCGTTTGAGGAGATAAAAGAGTATATGAAATCTCCACCTGTGCTGGTTCCTCCTTAGCAAGGTAAGCCTTTTAAGTTGTACATGTCGGTCAATAGCCAAACGATTGGATCGACCTTGATGCAAGAGTTTGAAGGAAAGGAATGTGTTGTTTTCTATTTAAGTAGAAGGCTTTTGGATCCAGAAATAAGATATTCTCCTATTGAAAAGTTATGCTTATGCTTGTATTTCTCCTGCACTAAATTGCAACATTATTTATTATCAGCTGAGTGTACAGTTGTGTCTAAAGCCGATGTGATCAAACACATGTTGTCAATGCCGATATTAAATGGGAGAATGGGAAAGTGGATTCTTGTATTATCAGAATTTGACTTGAGGTATGAATCGGCTAAAGCAATCAAAGGGCAAGTGATGGCCGATTTTATTACCCAACATCATAAACCAAGCATCGGCTATGTGAAACCTATGCCTTGAACATTGTTCTTTGATGGATCATCGTGCAAGTAAGGTGGTGGCATTGATATTGTTATTATTTCGCCTCGGGGGGCAAGTTTTGAGTTTGCCTTTCAAACCAAACCAATGACCACCAATAATCAAGCAGAATATGAAGCTATTCTTAAGGGACTTCAACTTCTTTAGGAAGTAAAGGCCGAGTTAATTGAAATATTTGGCGATTCACAGCTAGTTATTAATCAGTTGATCGGCCTGTATGAATGTAAAGATGATATTCTAAAGGGATACAATGATGAATGTTGAAAGTTACTTAAGGAGTTTCCCCTTACTTTTCTTCAGCATATTCCAAGAGCACAGAATCAAGAGGCCAATCGGTTAGCTTAGAATACGTCAGGCTATCGAGTGTTTCAAGAAATCTTAAGTAGTGAGACCTTGGCTAATGATTGGAGAGTTGAAATAACCGATTACCTCAAGAATCTATCACAGAAGGTTACTAGAAAATTGAGATATAAATCAATTAAGTATGTCTTGTTAGATGATCAGTTGTATTACAAAACAGTTGATGGAGTTTTGCTTAAATGTTTAAGTCAAGAAGAAGCAAGAGTATTGATGGGAGAAGTACATGAAGGAATATGCGGAGCTCATCAATCGGCTTATAAAATAAAATGGGTTATTCATAGATATGGATATTTCTAGCCAACAATATTAGAAGATTCTTTTGAATATTATAAGGGGTGTCAGGATTGTCAGCGTTTTGGTAATGTTCAGAAATCGTCTGCATCGGCTATGAACCCAATAATTAAGCCATGTGTAGCACCTGATTTTATGAACAAAACCAGATACACACCATGTGTGAGTCTAGAAAGTCAAATCTCACATATAGCTACAAATAAGGGTAATATCAATAGATAATGCTCAATATATAACGTACTTAGTATAAAGAATATAACCTTAGATAGCAAACAATGGAAAGACAACTCCGATCATCGGGTGAAGACTCCAATTCCACAGGAACAACTGACTGGTTGATCACAAGCCTAATTCCTTCAAACTCTAGCAATCTGGTACCCATCCGGAATTTTTATCCAAATAATTGAAAAATAAAGCAAGCGTAAGTACATGTCGTACTCAACAAATATAACATGGGGTTCATGAGGCTCAAAAGGCTAACACTGGTTTAACTACAATTAGCTTTTAATGAGTCATCTTTTAGTAATTGGGTGGCAACAAGTTTATCACAAGCCCATGTAAACATATGAACAGGTAAACATGAATATTGAATAGCATAAACAATAATTATTAGTGAGCATCTTTATCATCAGTATCATCAGTGTTCATCATCTATTCCGTAAGGGTTCTAAGGCCACTCATAACCGTGAGCATGGCTAATATACCAGTTTTACACTCTGTAGAGGTTGTATATTTTCACTGTGAGTCGTGATTTACCCTTTCATCCGAGGTAGCTAATCTCTTGACCCACTTCCAAGGAAGGCCGGTAGGGTTCACTATGAAGCCTTTCAAAGGTTCGTCTAACAAGTTAGAGCCATTAGATTCACTCGGCAAACAGATGTAGAGCCCCCCTTTCCGATGGCACAATGACACGCAGCCTATACACAAATGGACAGAGGCCGCACTATACCCGATTCGTCAAGCCATTCTTACGCCAATAAAGGTAACCACTAACAAGCTAGAAAAAAGTCCTCATACTAAGCTAAAGCAAGAGCCATATATCCCTCATAGCTGTATTGTAAGTTCCGGATGATCACTTATAGATAAATCCTTAGGGAGACAAATCTAGAGCACCATAAGAACAGTCTAATGCTCTAGCCCCCTGGTTCTATGTTGCTAAAAACATCTTTTAGTGTTTATTGCATATACCATTAGTCAAGTTATAAGATCATGGTCTTTAATTGAGCGCTAGCATCATACTACCCAATGCAATACCACATAGGTATCAAGGAACAAGGTACAAAGTACTTGGAAATCCTTAGTGGTAGTCAAGGTAGACACATGCAGCATGAATTAAATGATTAAAGGTCTATAGGACAACAAGGAAGATCCTATGCTATACTTGTCTTAAACTTAGATCCTTTTTTCTATTGAATTGTAACCTCCAAAGGACTTCTTCTGGATCACCAACTTCTTCCATGTCACCAACGCAAAGCTCACCGACTGGACATGATCATAAAGCACCACATAAGCATCCATGCAATCATACATGAAGCAAACAATAGAACTAAATTAGAACAGTACACCAAACATATGAAACAGCAAGTAAAAAGCTTTTAAAGACGTTCTACACGTTGCTACGAACACATAGACGCGAAAATCACTCTAATCGGAGCTATAGCAAAAAAATTATGAATTAAACAAGATTTCCTTTAAAATAATAGATTAAATCTAACCTTGAATTTCAAAAGTTGAAATTATATTTAACAGTAGGATGAACATATAAATTACGTAATTATGAATCTAACGTAACTTAAACGGATCAAATCGGAGTTAAAACGGAGATTTTATGGCCTACCGAAGGTAGTGGCAATTTTGTAAATAGATGGAACTTGATTTTTGAATTTAAAATAAATAAAATCTAATTTAAATCTGCCTAAGGACTGCAGATACTATTTAAAGAAAAGGCAGGGGCTCTTTAGAAAAACTACAAGGACGGCGGGTTGATTTCAATGAAGGGGGTCTCTTTTGCAAAAGGGGATAGGCGAAGGGGTACCGGCCTCTAGTGCCGTTGGATCTGATTTGGATGGTTCGAATTAGATAGAGAAGGGGAGGGGGAGTACTGCCGAGCCAGAGTAGTAGCAGGACGGCGGTGTATTTGCCGGCGATGGCAATTTCTCACCGGAGAAATTGGGGAAAGACTCTAGGGACCATAATCAAGCTTGAGATTGGCAAGCTTGAGATTGGCACTGGGAGCTAGAGAGGGAAATGACGAACTCAACTCGGTGAATTACAGCGGCTAAGCGCGAGCAGAGGGGCTAGCGGCGAGCAATGGCGGCGACGGAGCGACGGTGACGTGGGGTAAGGCAACACAGAGCGATACAGAGAGAGATAAGGGGCTTGGCGTGCTCACAAACACGACACGAAGCTTGGGGATGCTCTTACCGTGACAGAGGAGTAGCTAATCGGCACGGTGGTGTTGAACTTCTTCTCGGAGGAATCTAGACGGCGGCGTGGCGGCTTGCTCTAGGGCTCGGTGGGGGTGAAATAGGCACAGGGGTCAGTTTTAAGAGGCTCGTAGCACGGTCGCGGACGCTACCGAGGGGGGCATGGACGGGGCGGACACGGTCATGGCGGAGTCCACGTCGAACATGAGCTAGAGGTCAGGGATGGAGCTGATAGGGCGGTCCCACCTATCGGCGTCGGCGAATGAGGGGCCGGGCAGTCAGTCACCGCGAGAGAGGGCATGGCACACTGTCTGCTGAGTGGCTACGGGCTAAAGCTGGGCTGCGGCTGCGCTAGGCCTTCGGACGCGAGAATGGGCCGAGAGAGAGGAGAAAGGAGGGGACTGGGTTGGCACCAGGGAAGGGAAAGAGGGAGCACTGGGCCACAGGTTTTGGTGGCCCACGCGGGGGAAGACAAGGCCGAGGGAAAGGGCCGGGCTAAGAGAGGGAGGGGTGAGGGAGGCAGGCCGGCTGGGCCAGAAGCTGAGAAAGAGAGAGAGTGAGGAAAAAATTCCTTTTTTTTTTTCTTAAACACATTTTCAAATCCAAATTCAAATCAAATTCAAATTCTTTTCCAAATTTCAATCAAACCAAAGCATCACAAAAATAAATATGCATCAGCATGAATGCACCATAATGTTGTTAAGCCTTATGATAAATTTTAATTTAATGAAAATTATTATCTCCTATGTTTTTATGAGCACAAAAATTCAAAATTAAATCTTTTTAGCTATATTTCAAAAGAAGCAAATTTTAGGGTGTTACACCATGGCCATTCCGAGGTCGGGGAATTGATTTAATTGGCCAGATTTTTTCACCTTCAAGTAGAGGGCACAAGTTTATATTGGTAGCAATAGATTATTTTACCAAGTGGGTTGAGGCGATTCTTTTGAAAATAGTTACTTCAAAGAATATGGTTGATTTTATTAGGGTGCATATTGTTTATTGTTTTGGGATTCCTCAAATCATTACTACTGATTAAGGTATAATGTTCACATCAGAAGAATTCAAAGATTTTGCTACCAGTATAGAAATTAAATTACTAAATTCTTCTTCTTATTATGCTCAAGCTAACGGCCAGGCAGAGGCATCCAATCAAATTTTGATTAAGTTGATTAAGAAAAAAATTGAAGAGCAACTAAGAAAGTGGTACCTGACAGTTAATGAATCATTGTGGGCATATAGGATGGCTTGCCATGGATCGATTAAATCATCACCTTATGGGTTAGTATATGGACATAATGCAGTTCTTCCTTGGGAGATTCAGACTGGATCAAGACGTGTTACATTGCAAAATGATTTGACAGCCGAAGTCTATAAAAACCTTATGATGGATGATTTGGAGGACTTAAGTTGTCATCGGTTGCGCGCTCTTGAAAATTTGAGGTCAATAAATTAAGGGTTGCAAGGCATTATAATAAAAAGGTCAAGAACAAACAGTTTGGAAAGTAAGATTATCGATTAGGTCTAAAGGCAACAGGTTTGGCAAATGGTCGGCTAATTAGAAAGGTCTTTATCGGATTTAACATTGTGTGCTTGGCAATGCTTATATTTTGAAAATGCTAGAAGGGAAAGAGGAGTTTGATAGAGCAATCAATGGAAAATTTTTAAAGAAGTATTATCCTAGCGTTTGGATTAATACTTAATAGCCGATTTGTTTAGTCATCGGCTCTAATAGCCGGTACCAGGAGGATATCGCCTTTAGTTCAAAAAAAAGTTAAACCGAAGGGGTAAAAGCCGATACGATATGTATCGCCTATAGAGCAAAAGCACACACAAGGACAATCATGATTCATATTATGGTAGTTTCAGAGATGAATTCATAAGGAAAAAGGTAAAAACTTTATTCATTCATTGTTTGCTCCTAGTACAAACTAATCGAACACCTTGTTCTCAACATCTTGGGCTGGTATTTATAGCCACGAAGGCGAGATGGTAGATATCTTGGAACATCTGAAAGCAACCCCAATTAATAGAAGGGGAAGCGTCGCTTCACTAATAACAAGGAGAACGAGGCATTGGTGACTGAGAAGGAATTTGAAGGGTCTTTGTAATAAGGTCTGTTTTTATATTCAGTTAAGTCAAAGTAAAGTCAGAATCGGGAATCGGCTAAATTAAATCAGCTATTCTAGCTGAACCAAGAAGTACAGTAGACCAACAGGAAGAGTACAGTTATCATCAGGTTTACACAGAATATATACTACAGATGCTAGAACATAAATTACAAGTTAAGAGCATCGTGAATTGCTTTTAGTGCTTTTAGCCGAATAACATCAACTTCTGTAATTTATTGTTTGTCTTCTTCGGCTGATCCGGGAATGCTCTCAAGACTGCTGCGAATGGCTTTGCCTTCCTTAACCTTGGTCAGCATCTCTTGTTTCTTCTGTTTGATGGTATTGGGGATCTGAGTCAAGTTAGACTCATGACAGTCAATGGCGGCTTTCACACTTTCCAGTTCCTATTCAAGCTTAGCACGCCTAATTCTCAGCTGAGTCAGTTCTGGTTCAAATTTGGAAGAAGAATTCTTCAGATTGTCGATCAATTGTGCTAATTCTTTAGCTTCCTGCTTGTTAGAGTTCTTAGCCATCAAAGCTTCATGGTCAGTCAGGTTTCTTTGAGCCTTTTTCACATTGGGAGCTTGATCTTTGATGTTAGACAGAGGTATCAAGGCTTCAACAAGATTTGGGGGCAGATCATCCTTAATGGCTAAGAAGATTCTTCTCATTAGATCTGCATCTTGGACCAAATCGGCTATGTTTCTCTCGAGCATTGGCAGCATGTCTTTTAGCTAATTTTTGGTTTCATCTGATAAGATTTCTTAAGAAAAAATGGCTGATGAGCTTACTCGCTTTCATCTATATATTCCACAAAGTTGAAAGAATAGCTCAAAGCTAGAGAGTTAAGTGCCTATATGTGAACAAAAGGAGTCTTATTAGAAATATCAAATGAGTTGATAATGAGAGGGAGACAGTGTCGACAAAAGATGCTCGGCCGTCCTTCGAGGGGTATCCCATGAAGGTAGATTGATCGGTGGAGGTGCGCGTGATAGGAACCGGATGGTGACACAAGGCGTAGAGATAGCGATTTAGACAGGTTTGGGCCGTCTGATCGACGTAATACCCTACGTCCTGTGTCTTTGGTGTATTGTATTGAATATGAGATATATGTAGATATCTTAGGCTAGGCCTAGGATCCATATAGGGATGTCGACTAGGGAACCCCTGCCTCACCTTATATACTCTGGAGGGGTAGGGTTACAAGAAAAGTATCCTATTTAGTATAATATCTTGCGGTGCACGTCGACCAATGCCGTGCACGCCTTGATCTTATGGGCTAGGTCACCTCTGATGGTGCGGCCCATGTCTTGTCTTATGGATACCGGGGGCCACACCCCCACAGCTAGTCCCCGAGCTTAACAGTAGGTGACATAGTCACGTGATGCCAGGGTTAGAAAGTAAAAGAAAGGTAGAAGACCGGCCGAGCAGGCAACAAGTCCACAGGTGGAGCCCTAAATTGAAAAGCGCACATTCACCGCAAAGTGAAGTGTGCCCACTTAGTCCCTGAGCCTGCTGGAAGATGAAGAATGGATCTTGTAGCAGGGTCAAAGAAAAAGAAGTCTAAAAGCTTGCCGACGTCGTCTGACATGCGCGTATCAAGACCCCAGACGTGTTGCCCAAGATCAGCACCCTGATCCGAACAGCATGGAGTAGCTTGATAGGACACCGATGAGGCGTAGCAAGATCCGACCATCAAGGGAGTCTCCGGCATAGCTGGCGACGTTCGAGCACCGAGGAGTCCCCGGCGTAGCTAGCGATATCCGAGCACCGAGGAGTCCCTGGCGTAGCTGGTGTTGTCCGAGCACCGAGGAGTCCCCGGTGTAGCTGGCGATGTCCGAGCACCGAGGAGTCCCCGGTGTAGCCGGGGACGTCCGAGCACCGAGGAGCGACGTCCGAGCACCAAGGAGTCCCCAGCGTAGCTGGCGATCTCCGAGTACCGAGGAGTCTCCGGCGTAGTTGGTGATGTCCGCAAGGTGAAGTGGGGTGAAGTGTGCCCACTTAGTCCCTGAGCACGAAGAATTCGAGCGCCGAGGAGTAACCGACGTAGCTGGCGATGTCCGAGCACCGAGGAGTCCCCAGCGTAGCTGGCAATGTCCGAGCACCGACAATATTTTTTTGAAACAGATCCAGGCTGAGGAGAAGGAACAGTCGATGATGTCTCAACATCCTTTTCAACATCCGGTTGAATTGGCTCTGGGCTTTTGATGCTAGTGTCTGCATGCATCAAGAAGCTTTTCAGTTTATAATTGCTATAAAAGGATAAAATGAGCATATGAATTTCTTACCATCGATTGTTTGTCGAGCTGGAGAATCTACAGTTTGAGTATCAGTGTCAACAGGGTCCTCTTCAACTGGTGAGTTGTCAGATCTTTTCTCTTGTGGAGACATTTTCCTAGGTGGTGTCTGATAAAAGAAAAGGATCAGAGAAGAGTGAGTACTGCATAAGATTGAAGGCTTGAGGAGATACCTTGGTAGTATCAGGTGGTGAAGTAGAGAGGTTCTCATCTTTTGTCGTCAGGGATCTATTAGGGACATCAGTTGCTTCAATTGTAATCGTCTCCTTAGGAGGATTAGCCGATGAGAGATTAGCATATGCTGATTTAAGTGCTTGGGATAGTAGTTCGGCACCCAAAGTAGATTGAGATGCAATAGTCGATGACTGCAATAAAAGAATTGAATTAGAAGTTGAATATCATCTTAAGAGGGAAGATAAGTTAATTTATCTGAGTAATTGATGATTTTGTTCTGCAAAGTCTCTTCCTAGTGGTGGTTTTCTGAGTTACACCTTGGGTTGCCTTGCGTTTTGAAGACTGATATGTGAGTATTGTTAGGGCTGCTGGGGTTTTCATCAACTTTTTCAGAGTGGGTGTAGTTGATCCCATTCTTGAGACTAGACATGGTGGATAATATTCTATGGGATGCCCTTTCATGTCCACACTTGGGGGATCAAATTCGGTATCCTACAAAAAATTTGTTAGATGAACTGATAGGAGAACTTAATAATCCTTCTAAAAGGAATGTGGTGAGTTACCTCACTATTAGAAGCAAAGTCATCGTCCAGGGCTAAACAGTTATGACGAATTAAGTTACAGAAGAGGTGAGAGTGTCATTCTTGCCACCAGGAGTCAAACAGGTTTGAAGAGAAGGTGGCTCTTGTCTATTCATGCAGACAAAGAGATGGAAGATCTGACCCCAATTGAAAGACTCTAGAGGCTTTCATTATTTCACTCATACCTTCTCTTGGCTTCAGAGTATTCCTAAAGAATAGCCGATGGGATAGTTGACCAAGGTCGAATTGACGGGCCACAAAACAAGCGTTATAGAATTTATAAGTTGGGAGATTATCTGGGAGAAAAACACCAGCAACCAAAATTCAGCAGATAGCACGCAGGGTTTGATGATGTAACTGAAAATTGCAGCAGTTGTTTCATCTAAACAGCCTGATTCAAACCATAATTTAACTAGCAAAACTAGCTCATTATCTTTATCTTCATCATAAGGCAGTCAAGCCAAGATTTTTATATCAAACTCTCTGTAAAATTTCTTTAAAAGGTGGCCTACATAAACAGCAATTGTTATGGCTGATGCAGCTTCACCATAATTCATACACTGTCAAGTTCTTTCTTCTTTTCTTTTATAATCTTCAGCAAAGTTGGAAGAAGAGAAGCTCAGATTTCTGAGATTGCGTCTTACAATCTTATGCATGTACAGATTCAGCCATAATTGTATCAACCACCAAGGGCCACTGATGGTATGCACTGGTTCATTTTTCAGCAATTGGGCAGCTACTTGGTGCATCAGATGATAAGCAGATCCCAGCAGATATTTTCCAATGGGGGTCCATTACTGGTTGCTAAACGCTTTGCCAAGTATTTATGATTATAGGTTGGACCACAGGATAACCCACAAAAGATGAATTTTTCCAGCCACATATTCAAGAAAGCTATATGTTCTCTATCATCAACAGTCGATCCATCCTCAATAAGATTCAAAATATAACTTGCCCATCCTGTACAACCCAATATTTTGGCTAATTTCTTGGATCCAGCACGTAAGAAATCATAAGGTTAGATTAATCCTGTTATTCTAAGGCCAGTTAACTTGTAGATGTCGGCCAAAGTAATGGTCATTGGACCGTGATGAAAAACGAAAGCATTCAAAGTGTTGGACCAAAAATAAGATGCAGAGATCAGAAGTAAATCATTTCTCTCTATTCTAGACAGTGAGAGTGTTAAGCATTGGTTTAAATCAGAAATTTCCCAATCTCTAGCTTTATTTTCTGATACCCTGTGGAACCAATCTCTCCATCCTTTTAGCATTTTGGGCCAGTTTCTAAAAGAAGTTTTGGTATTCCAGGAAGATAAATCTATTACAAATTGTTTGAAGGGGATTCGGTTGGTTTCTTGGTTGATAAAATCAGATAGATCAGGATCGCCCATAGGTCCAAGGTAATAGGTATTAGGAATAACAGTTGATAGAATCAAAATTTCGTTCCCCATTTCTTAGAAACCAATTGGGATGAATTTAAGAAGAAAGGAAAATACAGAGTAGCGACTAATACTTAAAAGACAAAAATCTAAAGGCATAACTCAAGAACATGATTGTTGGTCGCCATTGTAGCTGAAATGGATCTGAATCTGAGGAAGGTTATAGAAAGGTGGCTTGAACAGCAGTTTGGCAGAGCAGAAGATCAGCTAGGGTTAAGGCTTTGGTGGTGGCGGTTTTGACTGTTGAAGCTTGCTCAAGAGAAAAGGGAAAAGTAAGCAGGCCGAGCAAGTTGGAAATGATACTGTTGGGGTATTATATAGAATTCGGCCTGAGAATTCAGAAGTCACGCGTATATTTCGGAATGAGCAGTCACAACACGGTGAGCAGATAAATAGAAATTTTAGAATAAAATTATTTTTATCCCAAAATTGGGGGCATGTGTTTACACCAAAATTTGGGAAGAAAAACGCGGGAACTCGAAGCTTCCAGGATTGTGTCATCAAGGAATCGATTAAACGTGAATTGGTATCAGCTGATTTGGATGCGATGTCAGAATCGGCTATTTTATAGATGACGTTAGCAGACGGCGTCAATGGGCTATGCTTGAATGGCGCCAGGAAGATGTGTCGAACTCTACAAATAAGAAAAATTAGGGTCCAAGTTATTATTAAGTTAGCAAATTTAAATTAATTCTCTCATACATAAAGCCTAATAAAATATTAATAGATTTGGCCAACAACTCTGATAACCTTCCGTGATTTTCTCCTTGGTTGCCTTCTCCCACGTGAACTCCAGCGCAAACAAAAAAAATGTATAATCTCCATGCAGCACATTACTCATCCACGGCCAATCATATTTGGCTATGTATGTATGTATGGATAAACCGAACATGCAAGTCTGGTGTTCACGTGTGCATGCATATCTCTAATCTTCTAGCTTTCCTTCTCTTTTCTCTTATCTTCACGTGAAGAATTATTGGACATGAGGCTTTTCCCACAATATATTAAATAATGTCTTCTGGCCGGTGAAGAGCTTCCCCGTCAAGTGTTTGTCCCAAAATATACAAAATATTTTCTTTTCTCCCTTGCACGTAGATGATACACCTTGTGTAGCCTGACCAATTAAAATATATTTTCTTTTCCGTCTACTTCTTTGCTTTGACCATTGATCAATATCGTGCTTTTCTTGGACTCTCGCTGGATTCATACTTCTTAGTTTGACGATGTACAACTTTCTATTTTGGCCTCCGCAGAATATATACAGGACACTGCCTGGTAATTCTCATGTTTGTTTCGGCAGCTGTCCGAAATACCACGTATGCGTGCTATCGCCCGATTCATTCATTTCTAGAGTAAGCTTGTCAATTTTTGGTGTAAACAGAAACCGCTCCTATTACATAAAAAAAGGACTTGCAGCCTATGTGTGTTTGATATATATTTAATTAAAACATTAGCTTGATATTTATTTATTATGGAAATTAAATAGATTTGCTCGTTATTTTCTCATTATTTCCTTCGTCCATATCATGTGCCCTTTTGCACGTTGTATTTGGTATACAGTGTACTTCAATTAGTTTTATTCATATAATAACAATGGCAGAAGGGGGAAATTTAGAATCATATGTATAGGAGACCTACTCGCATTTTTCGTAACGAGGAGATACTTTTATGGTTATGAGTTATAGTTGAAGTCTAATAAATTAATAGCCGGTTGTTTTAGGCTTTTTGAGAATTTTACAGCACATCTTATGAGAATTAAGGGTATAGAAAGAGAATATGTTGAGATTGGTTACAAGCTTAGGCTATCCCTAGTGCATTATTGTATCATGTCACTATTTCTAACGTTGTCATGACAATTCTCATACAACTCACACGACACATGGTATCATTGTGTTTTTTTTTGTGAATCAAAGTATACAGATAGACACTTATATATGCATGCACACTCACCTATTTGAACGCATGCATATACATACATTTTGTCAACGAGCACTTCACCTACCACTAATGGAGGAACAAAGCTATTGAATCCTAAAATAAATCTAGAAAAAAGCGCCTACATCAAGTCGAGGATTTGAATCTGGGTGGACATGGTTCCACCATAAGAAATCCAACAAGTTGTCCTTTCGCCATGGTGTTTTTTTTTCATAGGTGTCTCTAAACAATTAATTATTGTATATGTTCTATCCACGACAATGGGCTTAAGGATTATGCGCAGTTTTCCAACATTAGGTAATGTGTTCAAGTTGTACCTCTAGGATCATACTCCACGTTCATAGAGTTGTCTTAAGTCAAACTTTTCAAATTTAACCAAATTAATATAAGAGCAGCCAAGATTTACGTCACGTCAGCGAATAGTCCTATGTGAGGTCTAATTAATGAGTATGGTACTATGATACTATTCATGGGACCAGCCTTAGTTTATGAAACTTGGATGAATATATTGAATTTTTAAAATTTATTAAATACAGTAAGAGCATCTCTAAGAATCTCTCTTAAACTCACTCTCCAAATCATGGAGAGCCATTTGAATAAAACTTACTCTCTATATCTTTCCATCCTCCAACAACTTCTCTATATCTTTTATGCACTATAAAGAGCTAGCCCCGCTCTCCATCTTTGGCTAGCGAGAAATCCAAAATATATGATGTCTATATTTGGAGATCTCACGAAACAAGCTGATGTTTCTTTTTACCAAAATCTCTATTACTACTCCAACTGGTCCATTTTTACAAGGCATTTCACTTAGGTTAAGAATCAAACTTTATAATATTTGACTAATAATTTGGCTTACAACTTTTAACTATTGTAATACAAACTTGGTACTATTATTAGATTTGTAATGAAATGCGCTATCCAATATATAATAATAAGTCTGTAATCATAAACAATATAATATAAAATAAATGTACAGTCAAAGTATAATTTAGGAGAGTGTGTCATGTCAAAAGAAACCTTATAAACTCGATCGGAGGAAGTATGAATTAGGAATGATATAGAGAGGCTCCGTGAGAACTTCACAACAATCGATATAGTAAGAAGAAGAATTGTAGACGAGAATGGAGAATATATGGTCTTCTAAGACTTGGAAATGATAGTACACGCCAATTCGGAGGGAGTAGTTCATCAATGACTTGCTCTCGAGTGCTGCTGGTACGTATAGCCGGAACCTGAAGCCAAGCACCTTTTCCCCGCGCGGGGCCCACGGGGAGATAACACATGATCACTGTGTGAGACTAGGATTGAGTTGGTGCCGAGTCCAAATCACAACGGCCCAATAATTGATGGAGACGCCACTGCCCACTGGGACGGACGGCTTCTCCCTTCCCGCGCTCCGCTCCCAGCGGCCGACAAGCCCCGCCCGTGGCCGCTATCGCGCGGCAGGACCACCGCTCCGCCCACCGCCCGATCCCCCGTCCGACGGCCCCGGCTCGACGACGACGATAAAGATGGAGACGACCGACTTAATAAACAAAAAAAAGGCTACTCGTACGCATTAAGCACAGCTAGCACGCTCGAAGCTAAGAGCTCCCTCGCTCGTCAGGTTCAGGGCCGCGCGCGTCTACTCCGATCCTGCACGGTGGTGTGGCGCCGCGGATGGGGCTCGATCGGTCACCGGCGCCGGCCTCATCCTTCCCCTTGTCATCTCTCTGTCTTCGCAGCTGGCTCACCGGCCCGCCGATGAAGCGGAACGGCCGGACCACCGCCTCTGGCGGAGAAAACAGACGGCCATGCAACTGCGCGCGCGCATGGCCGGGGGAAGACGCGACGCACCGCACCCAGGCACCCAGCTCCCTCACCTCAACCGCCTCTCTTAATACCCCACCATCACTGCGCTAACGCTAGCTACAGCAAGAAAGCCTAGAAAAAGGGCTGGACTTGTTGATTGCATGCCGAGCAGGTCAACATACGGCCAGGATCATCAGCAGCCAGCAGGAAACTAAAAAAATAAAATAAAAAGAGAGAAGCCGGCCGGCCGGTTGGATTAGCGGTTGGGGCCGGATTAATTAGGCCTGCACTTGCACAGCACACGCACGCACGCGTTCAGCTGCAGCGTCGTCAGGTTTAGGCTGACGACGCTCTCTCACAGACCACACACCACACACCACACGCACGCGCCCGGCCGCGTGGTTGGGAGAGGGATCAGCAGCGAGCGCAACAGCAAGCTTGCTTTCCTTCCCTTTCCTTCCCTTTCTCCATTTAATTAAATGTTTCATCAGAAAGCAGAGAAAATTTAAAGTACAGGAGGTTCGTCGCACCCACCACCGGGCCGGGCCGAGCGAGATTTTTATTATTTTTCTCGGTGGTTTCGCAATAAAGGCGGGGATGTAAACATATGGCGTTGGTTCGATCGAGCACAGGAAAAGTTTCATCATCTTCTTTTTTTTTTGTAAAAAAGGATAATTTGATTTGCCGGGGTCGATTTCCTACTCCTCCTCAGGCCTCACGCGCCTTGGCTGGCTGTCCGAGTGCTGGTCAATTTCAAAATGAAAAAGAAAAGATGGAAAGATGCAGAGAGGGACGCCTCCCCATCGCTTCTTTTCCCATCAGAGACCCCTGCCCCCTTTACTTGCTTTCCATCAATTTTTTGTTTTCTGCCTCCCTGCTGGATAATACTCGACACGATCGACATCACCTTTCATTCCACATCGTCTACTAGTATCTAGTAGTAGTAGCGATCGATCGAGCTAGTTGGCTGCTGGTGTACGTACGTACATGTAGGAGCTCGACTCGAACTGCAGCACAGTGCAATAGGTAGCATGCATGGTGAGAAATTCGATCTACTACTAGCTAGATAGAAGATAGCAAATATCCATATATAGCTAGCTGCAGGCCGAAAAATTAATAAACAGCCAACTATTAGTTTAATTTCTTCCTAAAATAAACATCAACTGTAAAGTCATTCGAGGATAGTGAGAAAATAAAAGGAGACATGAAAAGGAGAGGGGGGACAAATGAAAACAAGCGTACGACATCACCAGCACCAACGATAATAACTTAACCACAACACAACAACGACGCCCGCCGATTATTAAACGCGGTACAAGCAAGGGGCATAAAAGAAAAAGAGGATCCCAAAGGAGGAATAGAGAGGGAGAGCATCTCCTGGCCCGGGACAGCGACGTCTTCCTCCCTCTCCTCTGGGATTGAGCTCGCACCGGAAGGAGAGGAAAAGGAGCTCGGTTTTTTTTATATACCAACCGGCCACCCGCCCTGCGCGCTACTACTAGATGCTTGCCTTCCCCTTTGCGTCGTCGCGCTCTTCGCCGTCCCCTTTCAGAATCGGAAGGCGATTGCACAAGGCTGTGCCTGCTCGGCCGCCGCCCGCCCGACCCGACCCGACCGGACAAAGAGGGGAGGAAAAAAATATAGAGTTAGTCACACACAGCACAGGAAGGCGGAGAGAGAGAGGGATTGAGAGATAAAGAGATTTCGGGAGACAAGGAGAGAGAGACAGAGATGGAGAGGAGCAGCCGCTGGTCAGGCCTTTCACTCCCGCACCCAGATAACGATGTGCTAGCTCCGTCCTCTTAGGTTAAGGTAAGCAGCAGCCAGCGCGGCGCCGGGAGCGAGGACACACCGCCGTCCTTCTCACTAGCCTCCTTCGTTCTGAATTCATCTCGTTGTTTGCCCAGTCGATCGATCGGTTGTTTGTTTGTTCATCAGATACATGCAAAGCTAGCTGGAATTTTGTTTGGGGAAATTGAAATTAAAGGAGGATTATTTTGCTTTTCTTTTTTGTTTCGTTCTTTCGATTTGTTTGTTTTGGGAGAGTGCAATTCGGTTCATCGTCGTCTTCGTCTTTGGATTCTATTTTATATAAATATATACTCGCTTTCCCCTGGCCGGTGCTTACGATGGCGCTGCTGCTCGTGAGCTGTGCAGGAAGGAGGAGGTCGTGGCCGGGATCCCGCCGACGATGATGACAGTGGCGCCGCCGGCATGGGCATAGCGGCGCCACCGTACCAGCAGACCACCACGTACGTGAGCCAACCCACCAAGAGCAGCGCAGCGATCTCCGCCTCCGCCCGGGCGGCTACCGCGACTTCTATGTCCCACT
Source organism: Miscanthus lutarioriparius (assembly GCA_904845875.1). Classification (NCBI taxonomy): domain Eukaryota; kingdom Viridiplantae; phylum Streptophyta; class Magnoliopsida; order Poales; family Poaceae; genus Miscanthus; species Miscanthus lutarioriparius. Next base: position 127,903,296 of record CAJGYO010000001.1, read on the forward strand.
CCCACGGATTCCACCAGGGCAGCAGCGGCGTCTACGGCTACTCCTCCGATGGCTTCGACCGCCCGGACTCCAGCCACCGCCAGGACCATCAGCAGCAGCACGAGCACGTGGCGCAGCAGAGCCGCCGCGACAAGCTGAGGGTGCAGGGCTTCGACCCGGCCGCCGCCGCCGGGCACGGCCTGCTCCCTCTCGACGGCGACGAGCATGGCGGGCCCGGGTCCATGTACGAGCACGCAGCGGCGGCCGCCGGGGCCTCCAACATGCTCTCCGAGATGTTCAACTTCCCCGCGCCGCGGTCGGGGCCCTCCGCCACCGAGCTGCTGGCCAGCCAGATGAGCGGCAACTACCGCTTCGGGCTACGGCAGCAGCAGGCCGGGCCCGGAGGGGTGGCCGGCTTGTCCGGCGGCGACGGCGGTTGGTTCGGGGCCGGCGCGGCGGGTCGTGGTGGCTTGGTCCTCGGTGGGGCCAGCATGGGCTCGTTAGGTGAAACGTCGTCCCCGAAGCAGCAGCAAGCAGGCAGCATGGCTGACCTGGCCACCGACCCGGCCGCCGCGATGCAGCTCTTCCTGATGAACCCACAGCAGCAGCAGCAGTCTAGATCGTCGCCGACGTCGCCGCCGCCGTCGGACGTGCAGCAGCACCACGAGGCGTTCCAGGCTTTCGGCGCCGCCGGGGCCCCGTTCGGCGGCGCCGGGACCGGCGTCGTGGAAGGCCAGGGGCTGTCCCTCTCGCTGTCGCCGTCGCTGCAGCAGCTGGAGATGGCGAAGCAGGCCGAGGAGCTAAGGGTCCGGGACGGCGTGCTCTACTTCAACCGGCAGCAGCAACATCAGGGTGGCCCGTCGGTGCAGCAGCAACAGCTGCCGATGGCATTGCACGGCCAGGTCGGCACGCTGGGGCAGCAGCTGCATGTCGGCTACGGCCCGGCCGGCGTCGCGGGCGTGCTGCGCAACTCCAAGTACACCCGCGCGGCGCAGGAGCTCCTCGAGGAGTTCTGCAGCGTCGGGCGCGGGCAGATCAAGGGCGGGCGTGGGGCCTCGGCCTCCAACCCTAACGCGAGCAACAAGGGCGGCGCCTCCAGCTCCGGCGCCGCGCAGTCGCCGTCGTCCGCGTCCAAGGAGCCCCCTCAACTGTCCCCCGCCGACCGGTTCGAGCACCAGCGCAAGAAGGCCAAGATCATCTCCATGCTCGACGAGGCACGTCCACTGTCTCATCGTCCACACACACACACGAACTCCATCCCCTCCACTTCCTTCTTCCTCTCTCTAGCTTGCATGCATGGGTTTGCTGACGCCATAGCTAGCTAATAAGCTCCGGCGGACGACGACGACGCTCGCGGCCACGGAGGCGGCGCTAGCTAGCTCTAAAGGGTAGCTGCGGCCGCGGCGGTAGGTGGGCAGAGCCGGCCGGTACGTAGCAGTACTACAACCGATGATCCAGCAGAAGCAGCTAGCTAAAGCTGGTAGTACGAGTCCGAGGGAGAGCTTGGTTTTTTTTTTCACTGCCAAGTGCCAAGTCATTCTTGCCGGACGTGGCAGGTGGCCGCCAATGGCATGCAGGCTGAAGGCAGGTGCAGCAGGAGCCGCCGCCGCCACACAAACTCCAAGAGGGATATGAATCTCCTAATCATAGTAACATCGATCCCATCCCCGATATGGCTCGATTTCTTTCTGTGCGGTTGTTGGTGCTGCGCTGTTGCCGCTGCATTCATCGCCTCCATTTCTTTATGCATGCGCCAATCCGCCTGCTGCCTCTCTCTTCTTCTCTCTCCATATCCCCACAAAGGGGAAAGAAGTACGGCCACCATCACTCTATCTATCCTTTCTCCCTACCCATTGCTGTCATCACATCTCAATTAACATAGGACATAGGATGTTACTAGCTGCTGGCAATTGTTTATGCGCGGCGGCGTCACTACCTAATTTTGATTTTCTAAGCATATAATACTTTGATGACTCAAAGCTTAATTTGGTTCGACTAAAGCCCCATTTGGCACGGCTCATCCAAAACGGCTTCACCGGTGAAGCCAAAACCGGGGAAGCGAAAAACTGGCTTTTCCCGGCTTCCAGTTCATTTTAATCCCGACTTACAAAACGGCTTCACGCTACAGTGCCTCGATTTGGGCAAAATAGATGAAGCCGAAGCCGACATAAGCCGTGCCAAAGAGGCCCTAATGGTATATAAAAATCTATTGACGCATATATACATACACCGGTGGTTGGTGCAAGCTGCTGCAATCATGCATCTATTGATGATGCAAGATCGATGCTAGCATCAGCTTCGAGCTAGCTGATGAACAGCTAGCTCCTCGCCTAAGCTGCTAGCTAGCTATAGCTTACGGTCTCCTTGTTGATAGCTGCTGCTAGTACATGATTGCCGAGCGAGGGACGCGAGCTTGCGTCGCTCGCTCAGTGATCGCCACCGCGGCAGCTGGAGCTTGGGCACATGCAGGCAGGTCACACTGGTAGATGCGTGTGGTGGCTGGCTCAGCTAGCCCGGCACCGGCTGTTGCCAAATACCGGTGGGCCTCGGCTGCTTTTGTTCCTTCTCCCCATTTCTCATAATTGTGCCAGCCACACATACAACGGCATGCCCATGCCTTAACTGCGTGCTGCACCACCTGATCGAGTTTTGTTTCTTGTGTTCCATCGATCGATCAGCATTGCTTTCGACGATCGTACTAGCTAGCTATCTTGTAGAAGTGGGATTTTTTTTCCTTTCACCATTAGTTCCACGTTTCAATTACCTTTTGTAATTTATTAGGGATGATACGAATCGCCGTAAATACTAAATTATCTGATGCATGATGCGCAACAACTAATAATTTTCTTCGATACATGCATGCACGATTATCAATCAGGTGGACCGTCGGTACAACCACTACTGCGACCAGATGCAGATGGTGGTGAACTTCTTCGACTCGGTGATGGGGTTCGGCGCGGCGACGCCGTACACGGCGCTGGCGCAGAAGGCCATGTCGAGGCACTTCCGGTGCCTCAAGGACGCCATCGCGGCGCAGCTGCGGAGCACGTGCGAGCTGCTGGGGGAGAAGGACGCCGGCACCAGCTCCGGGCTCACCAAGGGCGAGACCCCGCGGCTGCGCGCCATCGACCAGAGCCTCCGGCAGCAGCGCGCCTTCCACCACATGGGAATGATGGAGCAGGAGGCCTGGAGGCCCCAGCGCGGCCTCCCCGAGCGCTCCGTCAACATCCTCCGTTCCTGGCTCTTCGAGCACTTCCTACACCCGTACGTCGTCATCATCACTTGCATCTCAATAGTCAATTCTTTCCTTATCTTCTCTTCTCTTCTCGCTCGATATATCTATCATCTGCATGACATGCATGCATGCATGGGATCAGCTGCTGCTGGCGATGATCGATGCCGTGGCGCGAGATCATGCATGCAGCGCTTCCTCCTGCTAGTAGTCTGGTACTCATCACGGGCAGCTTCTGCTTTGCTTTTCCCTGCCCCCGCGGGCTCTAGTCTGGCTGCGCTTTAGCAAAAGCAGTAAATTTTTCGAGATCCACGCTGAAAAACCGGCCGCAGCAGCCATGCATGCATGCCGGGGACTGTGCGCCTGTGTATATTCCTTCCCTTTTGCCCCCCGGGCCCGGGGTTTAACTTTCCCATCATTGCAGAAATTTACCCTTTTTTCTGGTTTTACTGCGGTCAATCAGTGTCAGGCCGGCCGGCAGCGGCAGGAGCTCTCCGGAGTCCGGACCGCCCCCGCTAAACTGCTAGAGAAAGGGAAGGCTGCTGCTGCTCTTCCGCTCGCGCGCGCATGCAAAGCTACGCGCGTTCTGCTGCACGCATGGACGGCGCGGGGCGGGCCTTTCTGCCGCGCCCCGGCCGAGCTGCTGCCGCCTGCTGCTGCAGCAGCCGGCATGGGCGGGTAGTAGCCGCCGCCCGCCGGCCGATGAGCCGGCCTCCTTTTGCTTCCACCGTGCCACCATCTGATCCAGCTGATCCCGTTATCATGCTGCCATTGCCGCCTGCGAGAGATCAAAGCGCCAGAGGGGGAATATATCGGCCTCGGAATCCGTTCTCCCTTGGCTCCTGGCGCTGCATCTGCATGCATGCATGCAGATTGCAGAGAGTGGTGCATGGCTGGCCTAGCTATAGTTGCTACTCCATGCTGCTAGCGTACATGTGCGTGCATGGATATCGGTGCTCGTCCATGCATACATATGATCATCATCACATATAATGGGTATATGATTGGTGAATAGTGCTCAGCACGTCGCACGCAGTGGTGCTGTTCCTGGGGCTTCTGCTGCTGCATGCGCGTGCAGGCTGCCGCAGGCCGCAGCTCAGCTAGGCAGAAGATAGTGTGCTGCCAGTGCCAGCACGTACGTACGCGGCAGCCTTAACACGGGTCCTTTTCTACAGTATGTTCGGCGTCGTATGGGAATGATTCTCATGTGTGTGCATGGTTGTTTCCTCGTGCCGTCTCTGCAGGTACCCGAGCGACGCCGATAAGCACCTGTTGGCGAGGCAGACCGGGCTGTCCAGGAACCAGGTCTGTACGTTTGCACCACCCATGCATGCACAGTGTGGAGTCAGAGCTATTTCATCCGCTAGCTAGCTTTGTTGCTGATACGTACCGTTCGCATGCATGCATGGATTGAATACCTATCTATCGCCTACTGTTGAGCGTGGCAGTTTAGCCTGTTTTTTTATGCTCTTTGTTTTTGCTGATTTGGATGCGCTTTTTTTTGGGATCGACTCAGCATGGCCGTCTGCATTGTCTTATATTATGAATAGATAGCCTGTCCCCGAGGTAAATAGAAACTGACACTATACTCAATATGACCACTAAAATATATACTTAGGGTGAATCTAGTATATATCGTTGCTGGAGCATTGCTAACACAACTCATGCATGCTTAAGGACATAGCATCTCCTATATATGCTATATAAGCTGAAATGAATTTTTACTTACAAGTAGTATTCAATAATGAAGTACAACAACAAACCATGATAAAGATCAATATAATTATATGTATATAAACAAACTCATAATTTGGTAGCAACTTCTCAAGTACCTTGCTCGAAATTAAACCATTCCAATTAATATTGTTCATATGATAGGATAACTAGATTGGAAAATTAGTTAAGAAGCTAAGATTGAGTCGATAACCTCAGCACCTCGATATAAACTGAATGAATTTATGAAATTGACAAGAGGGTCAAATAGTTTTAAGATAGTTTCTAGACACTTACTATATGTGTGCATGCATATGTGAATGTAGAAGAAGACTGAACTTAATTATATGGAGAAATCACTTAAATTGTTATATATAGGACACTATTAAAATGGCACCTGCATGGCCACATTTTATATTAGCACGCATGATGGTAGGGTATTGGACTGAACCCTACTCCACACAGCTCCTCAGGTTTATGCATGCTTTTTTTTTTCCTATCCTTCATCAGTTCATCTCTCTCTTTCTCTCTTGGGCTCTTTTGTTTATTTCCTGCATGCACTTACGTGGTCCCTGCACAAGTGCCCCTCATGTCTACCAACTTCAGGGCACTGGGTCATTATCAAGGCAACGTATCAGGTGCAAACCAACCCTAACCTGTGCAAACTTGGAAACTACCAATCAGGATCACTGGATGCTGATCCAATGGATGAGGTGAGGTGAGAGGTGGGATTTTTTTGCGCTTAAGCCCCCCACCCGCCGTCCTTTTTTTACACTTAAGCCCCTCACCACATCCATTGGATCAGCATCCAGCGGTCCTGATTGGTAGTTTTCAAGTTTACATAGATTAGTTGGTTTGCACATGATATGTTGCAAATTATCAATCCATGGCCGCATCGTAGAAACATTTCCTCCTCTGCTCTTGCCCAATGTGACAACGCAAACTGGGTCCCTCTTCAGCTCCCCTTGTCCTTTTATCCTTTCCTGCCATCTTTAGGTGAAATCTATGCACACCGTGATTGCCTAACATTAATTTAAGTTTGTAGTGATCTCGATAGCTGGTCCAATAATACACATACTACATTGTGGCTCACTGCTACCTTAGACTGATAGCATCCCCCTGAAAAAAAAAATCTGGATCCACCAGCCAGTTATATATTTACCGACACCATATAACCATGTGGCAAATTAAGTTGCTTCTTGCTTTCTACAAGATGGCAACTATTCTGTGATTCCAAAATATTTAAACGACCCTACCAAGCTATATACGATATATGATGTGGTACAATGTTGACAGAACCTTCAGATGTTGTCAAAAGTGGCGCTTTTTCTTAGAAGGTTAATAAGTATCACCCCTTGGTAGCACCGTATGTATATGCCACAATTTTGTACAACCAGTTGGTACATCGTTTATTCCAAGTTCTGATCTGCTACTAACTTGTTTAAGCAGCTAGTAATTGACCGCTTAACCTACTTGGTCCATAGACATAGATTTTTTTCATATTAAATTCATCATTTGGTCTAAGTTTCTCAGTGGATTTTAACGTAGTTTCAAGGTGCTAGCTTTGATCGCATCAACATTGTTCACATCATTTACATATATATACTACCAGCAAAGCATTTAACTGATGAGCAACTAATAATAATGGCACCTTTTTCATGTAACCAACTATATCCATGCCTTCATCTTGAAGCAAGATAAACGTTGTCCCTGTCTTCCAATGTGTGTGTATTCGCCCTTGATCATGCATGTACACCCATTTCCAAATTTTATATTTTCAAATAATTTTAGTATATATAGGAAAAAATTGCATTATAAAAATAAAAAAGAGTTTCACTTGCTAGATGAGGTTCTACAAAAACTATATACTTCCACTACATCATATGAATCATGTCAAGTGCAACTCATTAATTTTTTTACACACAGAATCAATGTGTAAGATATAAGTTAATTATTACAAATATAGCTTCTTCATGCACTTATGATGCTACAACTAATAACATATATAGTTGCATTTGTTATATAATTTTATAACTATTGTATTTTCTATTGTGGTAACAGGTCCTAGAAATTTAAAAGAATATGGGTCCTTTATTCATACTTTTTCAATCACCAATATAATTCCTAGATTTTGTAAAGAGTGCTACATAATTTTGAGACATTAAAATCAAGAGATGAATTCCCTTTTTGTGTGTGAATTTGAATTTGAAGGCATTGTCTAACTTGAGCTAAGAAATTTCACACCTAAATTAGTTAACTTGATTTTCACTATCCTTATTATGTGCATTTATAAACCAAAAAATGAAATCAACTAATATTGCATGCTGTAAATTATTGTCCTTATGGAGGTTTGGCTACCATTTTGTACTACATGGACTTACCTTCTAAATATTCCATGTCATGTGCTCCCCACCATCTATTTATGCCTAAGCATAATAAAGACCAAACTCAGAGGAAATTATTTTTACAATGACATTGTTTGTAATATTACCTACCATTACAAAATCATAATTGGAGAACACATATACAATAAATAGAAAACATTATACTCAATATAACAAATATCTGGCTTCAAAGTACATATAGTTCATAACATTTGCTAAGAACTGCATGAGAATGAAGAAGAAAATTGCTAAAACAACTAAATGTTATGGTTTTTTCTGTATAATTTAATGCTTCTTCTTTTTCCAATAGCTTAACCGTAGAAATCAACATATATTGTTTTAAAAGTTTTAGACGTGTTGAGACCATTTTTATCCGAAGGGCCATCCCATGCATGTGTGATTCGGTTCCTTGAATTTTAGCATTGTTACTAATTTACTTTATCAGTGCACACGTGCAAAAACACAGTCAAAACTATGATAAGTGGCATCTTAAGGGAACAACAAACTACACTATAGGGATCTCAAGTAAAAAATTCATGAACTGTAAAAATGAAGAAAGTAAGAGTGTAAACATATAAACACATGTACGCGTGGTAGCTAGTATTATATGGCCAGACCAAATTACTCTCATTATTAATCTGTACTACTCCCTCTGTTTTTTACATGTCATATATTTGATTTATCATAAGTCAAACACTCCTAAATTTGACCATCAGTTTCAAAAAAATCATGTAGTTTCGCAACATGTAAACTCTATATTATGAAAATATTTTTCTCATAATGAATCTCAAAACATAAACCTTATGTTGTTAACCTATACAAGAGGGTCAAAGATAGAATTTTTTTACATAGGACAAAACTAATACGACATGTAAAGAAACAGAGACATGTACATGTGCATGCTTAGAATTCAAAACATGGCAAGTCCATTGCTATATTACAAAAAATAACTAGATCCAAAACATTGGAACACAAATGAAACAAGACAATGACATCATAAAACTGAAACACGACAGTGAGAACCGGGTATAGCTAGTAGCTAGTTAGATAAGCTACCAAGCCCTACCTATACGTCCCAGCAGAATACATGCATGCATGCACGCATGGCTCCACATCCCACAGGCCCACAGGCCGTGCGTGGACCCCTGTGGCCCTGTCCCTGCAATAATTTGTTTGCTTTCCTTTGGATCAACTCCAGGTCTCCAACTGGTTCATCAACGCCCGTGTCCGGCTATGGAAGCCCATGATCGAGGAGATGTATCAGCAGGAGTGCAGGGAGCTCGAGGGCTCCTCGGCCGGCGGCGGGGGCGGCCCCGAGTCCGGCAACGACCCCTCCGGCGCCGACGACTTGCACTCTCCGACCACCACCGGCGCGGCGCAGCTCCCGCAACAGCAGCAGCAGCACAGCACGGTGCCCGGGGTGATGATGCCCCACAAGCCCGACCCGGGCGCCGCGGGTCCCTCGGCTGCGGACGCGGCGTTCGTCGGGATCGACCCCGTGGAGCTCATCGGCGGCGACGTGCACGTGGGCGGTGGCGCGGAAGACCTGTACGGGCGGTTCGAGCCCGGGGTGAGGGTGCGGTACGGGCCCGCTGCGGCAGGCGCGGCCGCCGGCGACGTGTCGCTGACGCTGGGCCTACAGCACGCCGGCGCTGGCAACGCCGGGCCCGACGGCACCGGGCGGTTCTCCTTGAGAGACTACAGCGGTTGTTGATGCTTACATACATCGCTACATCACCTTTCATGGCTCATACATGCGCGCATCATGCATTTGGAAGAGTACGGATCGAGGAAAGAGAGAGAAAACAGTAACCAGAGGAGAGAGAGAGGGTGCTAGACAGAGAGAGATGAGCATCTAGAAAGAGAAAATTTGCATGGTGCCTGGAGGTGATGAATGGGATGGATATATGAAAATGAGATCATCAAAACCGCCTGCTCCTTCGTCGTCGTCTTCCCAGATGATTCTTAATTTACTTAGCTAGCAGATTAATTCCTTTTGTTAGGCATTATTGTTGGGGGGTTAAGGATAATTAATTTGTATACAGCAAAGGAAGATAGGAAGTGTATAATTGTTTAGTCACACTTTTTTTGGTTCTCTGCTTTGCATTTGCCCGTTTTTGTTCTGGTGTACCAATTTTCCTTGTACTCATTTCTCTTTCCCTCTCTGTAAACTAAACATAAGAGACACATACATGATGCATACGTAAATACATATATTGGTAAATATTGGGATACATATATATAGCATATATATGCAAGGCTAAAAGAGGAACATATATTCCAGTACAAGTGTGGGAACATATAGTTGGCTGGCATGTACGTGCAAATTGTGCGTGCCTCTTTTCTTCTGCCCCATCTTTTGGGGAAACCTATTGATGCCATGTCGGGGCTGGATCGGAGCTCCCTTTTGAATCCATGTAAAACATCACAAATCATGTGCAAGATTTCTGAAAAACTTGAAACCTTAGTCATGTTAATTTTCTAATTTCATTAATTGGAAATAGAAATGTGCTAAAAAAGAGAGTTGTTTATGTATGGGAAGATGAATCATTTAAAATTTCCTATATCAAATCTATTATATTAATAATACAACAGTGTCAAAAGAGCCCTCACATTCAACGAGAAGGCCTAGAAATACAAAATGAACCTGGAAAAACAAAAGAATATGCACAGTTCAATTTTATAATAATCTAACGGTCTAAATTAAACCAAAGAACACTGCTACTATAGAGGCTTTTTGGAGGGGTCGTTTTCGATTTTCGGAGGTGGACACTGGCCAAATGCCACTGTAAATCGGGCTTTCCGGAGGTGGACGACGTAAGGCGCTCACCTGGCAACTAACATAGGGTGCGCGCCTCCATAAACGTATTAACAGAGGAGACACTACATTGGTTAAATTAAGCAAAGAAGTGATGATTAATTCACCAATGTGGTCTGATTTGCTTAAAATTAGACATATATATTTGAAAGGAAGGAATGTGCAAATAAAAAATAGTAAATAGACTTTACTTTGGATGGATATATGGTGGGGTGACACACCCTTGTGCCAACAATATTTTGTTTGACCTCTATGAAGAGAAATACTCCCTCCGCCCCAAAATAAGTGCACATTTCGCACTTCAAGAAGTCAAGCATTCTCAAGTTTGACTAAATTTTTTAGAAAATAATATTAACATTTGTATCTTTGAGTAGGTTTACTATGAAAAAAATATGATGTGATTCATCTAATAATGTTTATTAGATATTATGAATATTAATATTTTTTATATATATTTGGTCAAACTTTGAATTCATTGACTCCTTGAAGTGCGAGATGTGCACTTAATATGGGACGGAGGGAGTACATCTCGGTGTATAACTGTAAAATCAGAAATGGTAATTTGAAGTTTAGAAGGTGGATCCCAGGCTTCCCGAGGGAGCAATGGGAAAATATTAAAAAATATGTCCTTACTTTGGATGAGGTGGATTCTATGGACAACATAAGGTGGAAGTGAACAAGTTCTAGCATGTTCACGGTTAAATTTACGTATGAGTAGTTAACTCAAATCGAATCTAGAGCAACTCATAAAAATAGTTGGGAAGCCAAAATTCCACTGAAAATCAAATACTTTTTGTGGGCGTTAGAGAATGATGCATGTTATTTTTGTAAGGATAATGAAACATTTAATCATCTTCTCTATGAATGCAAAGTTGCCAAATCTAACTGGGGCCATTGAAGATTCGGTTGACAACAAGGAGGATGATATTCAAGTGAAGAACTAAGAGAGTTGAGTGTTGTTTGAGTTGAAGGATGGGCCTTTTCTTTGTTTTTTCTTTTGATTATTAGGACTTGTGTTCTCCATGGGAGGTGCCTTCACTTTGAACCCCATGTATCAGGGTTGTTCACCTGAGACAGGTGATTTATTTCCTACCATTCTTTTGCATTCAAATTTCATTACTCTGTTATGATTTCCGTGGTAATGGAAATGAGGTTTATCCCGATTCAAAAAAATGAGCTTCTATATTTATGTTTTCTAAGATTCTAGACTGTGCATGTGCACAAATCGAGGACTAGCTTTTATAATAGTTTTAATAGGTTATTGGGGCCACTTTTGGTCAATTTTGTAATCGTTACTGCTGTCAATGGTTGTTAATCTATCAAATATATAGTTGGTATTTTTCCTTTTACATTTTTATTTGTTTTCTACAATTTTTTATCTAAGCCCTCAGAATTAATTCAAAATTTATAAGAGGAGTCTCTGATTAGTAATAGTATGGTGCATGTGTACAAAACTAAGAAAGTCTATGCATCAACTGAGTAATCCAAAGGCGACCATCACATAATTTTTTACACTTCAAATAAAAAATAGAGAGAGCCTAGATCAAATCTATCCCTTGGCACCTTATCTTCTTCCCTCCTTCCTCCCCTTGCCTGCACTTGACCTTGACACTCGTCTTGGTTAGCGTGGCGGCTGCTCGGCTCCAACGGCTCCCCTGCCGCCAACCACCACGGTCGAATACTAAATCTATTGGATATGCCTCCTCCTCCTCCTCCTCCTCCTCCTCCTCCTCCTCGTCTTCTTCATCTTCGGCCGAGGTCCCTCGCCACCACCGCATCTTAGCCAGCTCCGGCAGCGCCCCAGTGCCTTCATCGCTGCCTCCGATCGCCGCCACGCTAACCCGGTTGAGGTTGTTGGGATATCTCTGTTACGCCCCCACTCTTGTGCCACCCAACCGCTGACTCTATCAATTGCCTTTATGCTAACCTGGCGAAGGTCATCGGGCTATCTTCGTTGTGCTCCCGCCCTTGTCCCGCCCATCTACCTTCTCCTACTGATCGACCAGTAGCGATCTTGTCCCGCCAACACTGGCGGGCCATCTTTCTCCTCAGCAATCCTTCTAACCCCGTCGGATTTAGATAAGCCCCGAAACCCCAATCCTAACCCTAACATTGCCGTAGTTAGAGAAGAAGACTACATGACATTCTTTGATTGACTGAAAAATTCGAGCGAGAGTAGGCCTTGAATTACTCTAAAAATAATAGTGTATGTTTCCCATTTGACCTCATCAAATATTAATTAAGATAGTATCGCATCAATCTCTTGTGTAATCATCAACTCTCCACACGCGAGATCCTAATCGCCGTACGAACTGTTAGGGTATGGGTCCATAAGGCACGTGTCTTATAATAATTAGATAAAATATAATATCTCATCAATGCCAATTATTCACCTCCATGAGCCCAGTCTCATAGGAAGTTTCATCCAAGTTTCATCCACATTTAATAAACTGCCACGTAGGCCTTTTTTTATGACGTGGCACCATATTTAAGAAGAGGGATAATAAATAAGTTTCATGGGGATGAAACTCTCATGACACAGTTACCAACTCACAATGAAGAATTAAATATCTGTGAAATCATGAAATGAAACTATACATTAGGAGTGGTTGTTTCATTGCATTCTATTTGATATAGCATTCCTTAATGACAACGCTATTAAACTTCTCACTGGAGACTGGCCTGAGTCACGTCGAGCTAACATTTGGAGACACTGACTGTGGATTTGGTATTTTTCTTTTTTTTTTAAAAAAAAAAGCAGCCATTGCCCGCTGGCAAGGCTCTCCTCCCTCTTCCTTCACCAGCAAACTCTTCCCGTTTCCTCGTGATCCGTGTGACTCCGTGAGGCGAGACCGCGACAGCAGCAGCGGAAACGTCGAAAGGAACAGGGCAGCAGCAAGCTATAGGACGGCCCGTGGTACGGTGCGCGTACGCGTGGTGGGAGAGCCCAATCAATTGGTACAGTCCGTCCGTCCGTTGGCGATCGCGGGAGAGGAAGTGAAGCGAGGGTGGCGGTGCGCCGTCGGGAGATCCGAACGGCGTGGCATGATTTGGCGGTTAAATGCGGGAAATGGTGGTTGGGTGCCCGGCCGGCCTGCCGATGGGCGCGGGCGCGGCGACGGGGCGGGCCGCGCGCGGACATGGACACATGCGTGCGTGAGAGCGCCTGCCAGAGGAGACGAGCAGGAGCAGGAGAGGGGAGCTGTTTCCATCAATGCGGCCGGGAGATGGATGATGGAGCGCGCGAAGGGGCGGATCGGGCGGGCCTCTCGCCTTCTCCTCTCGCACTCGCTGGACAGCGAATCAATGACGGATTGGATGGATGGTCGACGCTCCAGAGCATGCGGTGGGTTGTCGACAGGGAAATGGAGCCGTGCGCTTTGTTGGGGTTCATTAAGGGGTCGGTAAGGGGTTCAACACGCACGCTAAACACCTGGGTTTTGGAGGGAGCGTACCGTACGTACGTTAATTACCTGGTCTGTGCCCCGTGTACGCTGACGCTGACGTTTGTGCGTCGATCTCTCTCTCTCTGACGGTGAGCAGAGCAGGGTTAGGCTCTGGCTTTCCATTTCCGCGCTGCCCGGCTCTGAATCGACAAGGCATGATCTCCTCAGATTTGCTGTGCCAACCATACACAAACACTCCTGCTCCTGCTTGCCTGGGGGTCGGGTCTCGTCGTTCGTATCGTACACCCGCCGCTCGTCCTCGCCTCGCCCTGGACGCGGACGCGTGATGGTTTGCAAGGGCCGCAATCGCGCGATGATTGCAAACCTAACTGAACCAACAACCAACTTGTCAGGCGCGCTATCGCCATGTTGAAAGTTGCTAATGCAACCTCAAGTGATTCCATGTCCCTCTCGCACAGCATTGGAGGAGCAGCCATCAACACCACCGGGATGGATGGATGGTGTACTGCTTCCTGACCCGCAAGTTGCAACCACCAGGCCTTCGGGTACAGTCGCTGCTCACCTCTCCACCAATCGACGGGCCGTCCAGCCGGTCCACCCGGCAGCTGTCGCAGGTTGCATCTCCTCCATCAGATATTCAGATTCAGAGCAGAAGGCCGACGATTTCACCTCTCCTGCTCAGAATAACCACTCGGACAGATGTTAGGCGAGCAGTGTCACACAGGACCTACCACTTTGGGTAGTACTGCCCCGTACACGCTGACCATGTCCAAATAGGCATTTAACTTCCCTCAATCATATTTCTGTAAACAGCAATGTGTAACAGTACAGACCTAACAAGTCTCAAGCTTTCACTATGGAGTTGCAGCAGTACTTCACAACAGGTTGCATTCAAATGCATGCTTCCCTTCACTCAAGGTCTATTTAAATTGACCGCTTCAGATCGAACAGGGCGCAGAAAAACCAGTAGTTGGCGCAATAGTTGCAAAATTTGTGGGCACAGCAAAACACCAAAAAAATTTGAGTTACGAGTTTAATAGAATTATTCAGTTAATCCATCTATATATTCTGATAGGCAAAGGACAAATACTGTTTGAACTACCCAACATATGTATATGTGCACACTGGAAAAGTAGCATCGATTGTTTACTCATAGAGAAACCTTTTGAAGCATTGTTGACAGTGAATATTTGTTTCTCCAATAACCAACCAGTGATATCGAGATCTGGACTTAACAATGATTCATTAAAATAAATCAAATAGCTATATGGTTGCTGAAAGTAAAAAAAAAAGGAAGATCCTAACAATGCTTCATATGTCTTACTGGGTAAGTCATCCAAATATCAAAGCTACCAGGACACGTGTAGATTAGCTAAGAGCTTTAGATCCTTACAAGCAAAACATAATACCAACATTTAGCTGTTCCACAGAGGCCAAGTATACTTCTGTTCAAACGGAAACATTTTCCACAACGTCATAGCCGAATTTCATTACTCAAAAGCAACGAAATTACATGAGTTTGTTCAAACAGAAAAGGTTCAAACGGAAACATAATTTTGCCGTGCATCTACTTAAGAGCTACAAGTTTCTATCACAGTAATTGTAAAAAAACAAAACTTGAACAACTTTAAATAGGGGTTATACCATTCATATAAACAACTCCAATCAGTGACTATCTTCCTTTGGCTTCTCCTTGGGGATCGTTGAGTCAAGTTTCTTTGGAGCTGCTTCTTTTGAAGACCTGCAATGTCGTTTGATATAACTTATTAGGAAGCAAATAAAGTGTGGAAATCATCCTGTTACTCAGTAGCAGCTAAAAAACATGAAGTACCAGTTAAGGTCAAAAGAAAAACCATAAGGAACATTTGCTCCATGCTACTGCAAAAGATATCAATTCTTTCTGATGCAAAAGCTACATCGCACAACAACTACACAGCAGTAGGGTAAGACTCACTCAGATACAACTTCAAAAGTATAACATAGATGGTCTTTTCATTTTCGGACTGATTCAAACAACACTAGGTATAAGTTAAACAGATTGCTGGGATTCAATATATAGTGGCAGTGGCACTAGTATGTAAGTAGTGTTGTATACACACATGTTGGTGTATTCAGATTTCAGTGCAATGTTATGTACATTTTCCAGATGCATATTGGAAATGTGCCAAAATAGAAATAAAGAAATCGGAAGCTTCTACGTAATTATATATTCTCAGAAAATTGTAATATGAGAGTAAGTGTTTTTTTTTTTTGTTGTAAGTGCCAACATGTACATAATATTGTTTGTTGATTTGTTCGGGAAGACAGGAAAAAACGGTGGATCAAAGCCTTGGCCAGCCCAAGCTGTGCCCAGGCTGAATTGAGCCAAACAAAGCCCAAGCCTAACCAATACCCATTATACCTGTGGTGTAATTTGAGCTGCTTTGTTAATTGGATGGCTACCGCTATTTGGATGCAAGTGGCAAAAGACGTGTCTCCGAATGAAGAACCAATAGCTTAGTCTCGTCAGAATACTGTACAAATATGATGAAGTGGCAAAACTCATCCCAAGGAATTTGATAGGGAAAAATCTTTTGCATCGGCCACCAAATAGACTGCAGATTCAGAAAAGACTCCCCAGATCAATTCTTCTGATGCGCATTGTTTGGTAAAACACATGGATCAGAATTCTAAGTTGTTATACATCTAAAACTCAACAGTGAGATGTGCTATGCTTCCACTAGACCAAACAGATTCCCCAATGATCCACCACTTAAAAAACTTTCGCATGATTGCCTAGCAAATGAGAAACAATCATACTATAATCCACCACTATTCGAAATTTTCGGCCGTCCAATAGGACGAATAAATTCAAATCGCTCATTATCTTTCCAGTTGCCATCTGAGTAACTAGATTACGAAATAACCCCTAAACCTAAACAGATATCTCGACAGTTCAGAGAATCCGGAACAAGTTAACCTTTCATTCCATCTAAATAGCACGGTAAGAACAGCGCCAAGCAAGAAGGAGGGATGGGGCCGACGCACGGCACCACAAGCAACTTACTTGGACGCGGCGGAGGCCGTGTCCTCCTCGAGCCACTGCCGGAGCTGGCGCGCGTTGCGGCGGAAAAGGGCGCCAGACCTGCGGATGTCAGTGGTGAAGAGGAGCACCCCCGCGCCGACCACGGCCACCGTAACGATGAAGTTGGTCAGCGCCATCGCTCTCTCGCTCTGCCGTCGAGATCGGGGGTGTTCTTGCCGCCGCCGGCGCTGACACCGGTGCGTGACGGCTGCTACCCGTGGAAGGCCGTATCTTCTGGGATCCCGGAAGGACTGGTGCTCTTCACTGTGATATTGGGCCGGCGTGGCCTTGAGATTTTCTTCATGGGGCTGTTGAACCCAAAGCCCATTATGTTGGCTAACTAACGCAGTGAAACGTTGGCCCAGGCCTTGTTTGCGCTCTCGGAGATATCCTGTCCAAAAAGTGAGTGCATGCGCCGTGGAAATAAACTAAAAAAAATGCACCGTGGAAATAAATAAAAACCATTGCTATAAGGTCCCCAAATCTCCAGGAAAAAATTAAATTTTGTTTATGATGAAAATTTTCATTATAAAATTTAGTATCTTCAGAAGAATAAGAAACAATTAGTGAACAACGCAATTCATTATTCCCTATATATACGTGACAATTTCTCACAAAAAATGTAGCTCTACTGAACTTTAGTTTGCACTTGATTTTTTTAATAATGGAAAACCAATATGGCCTTAGCATTTTTCAAAGCATCGAACAATTTAACCTTATAATAACTAATATGTGACTAATTTCAAGACATCAAACCTGATGAGAAATGATGAATGGTAAAAAAACACCCACCAAAGTTTGATGAGAGATTATTATACACATATCCTATTGCAAAATCTCCACATACAATGCGCAGAAACTTGCAACGCATTGCAACATGTATTAACCATATGATCTATTTTCACGTGGATCTAGACATTATGGAATCGTGCACTACCCCAAATGAACCTAGCAAATTCATTCAGATTGGAAAAAAAAGGAAAGGTTGAATTGTTGTTACTACAAAATTAACATTTATTGTTTCCATTCCAATTCCACCTTCATATTAAGTTATATTTTGATAGGATGGCTTCCTTATTTTACATTCAAAGATTTTGATCTTGAGGAGCGCTTTTAACTACTTTCATATGGCTCAATTAACATTTCTTACCCCATCATTGTGTCTAGGAGCTTCTTACACATTGGATGGATCATTTTGATGCAAGGCCCATATAAGGGTGTCTCGACTTGTTTTTAGTTTTATGTTTGCCATTGTAGCTACTGGGTGATGCCACTCCGATAGTTTATTGCCAACCAAAGATTCAAAAAGAGAGTGGTCTTTTTCGCACCCCTATACTTGCCACGAGTATGAACCCTAGACTCAAAACCAAACATCATGCATCTCGAATTATAAAAAAAATAGACAAATAACCACCATGCGACAACTCAAAACTGGGTTTTAAAGGTGGTTTTGCAAGAACTAGACATCATACACCCTATATCTCTCAAAACCGAGAAAATTACCCTTCTCAAAAGTTTAAGTGGTTTCCAAGGTGATTTTGTTGATACGGCATGCAGGTCTCACATGTTAGAATCAATGCCCTCTATATATATACCTTGGTTTTGAGCCACTCCACTTGGTTTCTTGCTACATTACCCATTTTGGGGCCCAAGCGTCTATAAGTCACCTTTTCTTCCCTCCATGAATACACTATCCGTGTCTCTCAATGCAAGCCGACCCACTTTTGAATCTTCTTTTTGTCATTTGGTCTGCAGTTTTCGGTCACTGTAATCCTCCTCACAACAACCAAACCGGGCCAGTTTTGATTTTATAGCTTCTGGTGTTTCTCTCTCACAACAATCACCAGCCAAAGTAAGTTTAGAGTTTCCCTAGGGATTTTTTTAAAAATAAAAACGATAACATGGGGCGTGTTCGGCTGGCTTGTTCCACCACTCACGAAATCACTGTTCACGTCCTGCCAGAACAGTATTTTTCTCTCACAACAATCAGCCGGAACAATATTTTTCAGTCCTGCCGAACAGGCCCATGAACAATTGGAAGTGACCTTTGAGGGTGTTTGGATCATAGGACTAAAGTTTAATCCATCATATAATGATAGACTAAATGTGGGGTAATCAGGGGCGAATAAGGGCTAATGACCCTAAGCACCAATTAGTCTGATTAGTTCTTATTAGCCCATTATTAGGTCTCCTGTTTGGTACCTAAAATCCAGGACTAATTTTCGGTCATGGGACCAAACACAACATTTTAACACTTTTGAGATAACGCATTTGCAACGGTTGGTCCCGGTTATGCACCCTCAAACGGGACATTATGACTGTAAACGTATTTGGCAGGTGAGGTTACATATCAGTGGGGTCCATATGCTACTTAAAAAAAATTCTTTCTCCGTCTGTCTCGTGGCCACGCGGAAGATTCTGCGTCCGTCGTTTTGTCTCTCTCTTACACGACTGGTTCACTTTTTAGTCTGACAACGATGGTTCGCGTGCCGGTTCGATATGATGAGCCCACGGTTTGATTTCAGATGACGTTAGTTGGGGAGTTAAAAAAATTTTGGGTGTCACATCGAATGTATCGGAAGGATGTTGAGATGGATTTTTGATACTAATAAAAAAACAAATTACAGAACTCATCAGAAAATTACGGGACAAATCTAATGATACTAATTAATCGGTCATTAACCCATGTGGGTACTGTAGCACTAAGGCTTTTCATGGACTAAGGGGGTGTTTAGTTGGTGAGTTGAAAATTTTTTGGTGTCACATCGGATATGTCGGAAGGATGTCGGGAGGAGTTTTTGATACTAAGGCCCGTTGATCTGCGAACTTTTAATTTCAAACTGGTTGAAAAACCTCTTTCATTAAATTTGAATTGTTGTGAGAGAAAAACACATTCTAATGAAAAAATAAGCCGAACAAGCCAAATTTAAGACAAGCGAACGAGGCCTAATAAAAAAACAAATTACAGAACTCATCAGGAAACTGCGAAACGAATCTAATGATACTAATTAATCGGCCATTAGCACATGTGGTTTACTGTAGCATTTAAGGCTTTTCATGGACTAATTAGGCTTAAAAGATTCTTCTCGCGATTTCCAACCAAACTGTACAATTAGTTTTTTTTCGTCTACATTTAATGCTCCATGCATATGTCGCAAGATTCGATGTGACATTTTGGGTTAAAATTTTTTGGGAACTAAACATGGCCTAATTAGGTTTAAAAGATTCGTCTCATGATTTTGCCGAGAACTGTGCAATTAGTTTTTTTCGTCTATATTTAGTACTCCATACATATGTCCAAACATGCTCTTTTACTGTATGAGTTAAATTTTTTTTTAAAACTAAACAGCGCCTAAGCTCCACCTTTTATGACGATGTACAGTAGCGTAGTAACATATTCAGGTGATGAATCTTATGCCAAGGCGATGGGACGTAAGGTTAACCACTCGATGCGACAGCATCCAGCAGTATCAAAACGATGCTAGGGATCCCATCAAAATTCCAAGTTTTTTCACTCTCTCTATCACATCAATTTTTAGAGACATACATGGAGCATTAAATATAGATAAAAAGAATAATTAATTATACAGTTTGGTTGTAAATCACAAGATAAATCTTTTAAGCCTAGTTAGTCCATGATCAGATAAAGTTTGTCAAATACAAACAAAACATGCTATAATGTCCGAATTATAAAATTTTACAATCTAAACAAGGCCCTAGCATCAAATTGCTGTCCTGCCAGGCTTCATCGCCGACGGTACCAGTGGCCTGTTGGCTTGGCTGTTTACGAGAGAAAAATACTATATAAATCAAACGAATGTACATCGATAAAATGACAAGACAAACAACAGAAACACAGGATACAGCCGTAAATGCCCTTTTTTTACTCTTGGATAGAAACACAGGATACAGCCGTAAATGCCCTTTTTTTACTCTTGGATAGGCTTGCCTGCTGCCTCCGGGTAACTTTTGCTGGAAAAGCAAAACAACTTACGAGGGGCGAAGCCCAGTTAAGTCCGCCGGGTGCGTAGGCACCCAGGCCGAAAACAAAAATACATTGTTCTTATCAAAATATTTCACCCTTATGCATCCCTCTGAGCCAAAACGAGGCACCCCCACCAAGCCAGTTTGACCAGCAAGCAACATGTTTAAGAGATTGAGGCCCAGCTGCCCAAGCCCACCTCGCACTCGCAGGCTCCTTCCAGAGAAGGCACGGAGGCTCCCAGGAGACCAGGAGGCCGCGACTTTTCGGTAGCGCGCAACCGCATATGCCCGCGAGTCCGCGTTTTTTCGCTTGAACGCCGATGGCGATGGCAACGCGGCGAGCGCGAGCCGGCGAGCGGCGACGCTGACGTCCCTTCCCCTTCCATCTCTACGGCTCTACACAGGAAGTAGCTGTGTAGCCGAGCAAAGCACCGGACAGCGCAACTAGCAGGCGGCGCCCCGCGGAAGAACCCGCCAGCGACCCTCAGTCCCTCACGGCCTCACCCCTCTTTCTTCTTTTGAAAAGAACGGCCTCACCCGTCTCTGGCTTTCTCTTCTGGTCCAAAAGAAAAAGGCAAGGCATCACATCCGATTCATAGTGTTCAAATTGAAATTGTAGCCTACAGGTTTACTGGTTTAGGGTTAATATTAGCTGGGTTTTTCTTTCTTTTTAAATATACATTGATAATAGTGCGGATCTGCAATTTGATTATGCTTGCAAATGTAATTTTCTTGTTTCAGATATTGGAGACAAGACGAGAAAGTTTATTCCGGAATGATTTTGTGAGTTTGGAAGTTTCATGATCATGGAAGGAAAATAGAGTGAATATGATCTCTAGCAGGTAATGCAACACGTCTACTCTTAATAAATAAATTGTACAGTTTGTTTTCTAAATAATTGACCTATCTATTCTCTTTCCTTTTAGGCTAGTGGGATCTTGATCCTGGTCTCTTGGAGTGGATGACATATTTTGCTAAAGTGTTCAATGTGGTCTTCTTTGTGTTAAATGATGAGTGTTATTATCATTTACCTCTACCTTATGTTTGGACCAAAATCTCATCGTTATTGCTAGAAGTCAAATTTTAATGTTAAAATAGGGTAGTTGCGCATTAGATATGCTATTTTATTTGAACATCATATGAGTCACTGTAGTTATGATTAAGTGGGGCACCCCCATCAATTTGCTCTAGCTTCGCCACTGCTTACGACAGATCAAATTTGATGTCATCTAATTATGAGCGGAGGTAGTATTTCCCATCTAATAACATAATAATAAAGGTAAAAATATACAAAACCCAAATCTTTTAGCAACCAAATCAAGATATGTATAGACTAGCTTATATTACATTGTACACGGTGCACACAGCCGGGAACTCTGGATACATGCATGGCACCGGTAGCGTATTCGTTTGCCTATCTTGCCAGTTTGGCGCTTTTCTCCTAATCCAAATATATTCATGACTAGTTGCGTGATGAGGCAAACACGGGATTTTTGTTTAATCCTCGTGATCTTGGTATGCTCAAAAAAAAAATCCTCGTGATCTTGGTATGGTACGCACAAATTGGCATTAGAGAATTGTACACACAACCGATTTCGTTCAACAGTCTCCACCTAGCCCCTCTCCTTTATTGTCTAGATTCTCAACCCACCATGCATCATTGATTGTCAAACAGCTACTGTTTATTTAGATATTGACAACCATGGTGCTGTGAGTTCATTCCTTATTATATCCAGTGTAATTCTTTTGACTTTTTTTTAAATAAAACTTTTAGGCACTATTTTTCCAATGCACACTAAATCAGTAACTCAACGGTCGAACCAGAAATTAATGCTCATTTGGGTAACAAATCCGTTGCAACCACGCTCGCGTCTGAAAATCGGTTGATTTTAATGTGTGGATTTCAAGTGCGTTAATTTACGTTGCACCGATCCTATTACTTATACACTTGTATTGGAAGTGCTTCATTGAATCTCTATCCCTTTCGAGCTCCTGCCGCGCCTTAAAAATGGCCATGTGACCAGCCTACGCTGAAGCATCCATCAAGGATGATTATGGACTACGAGAATCAGGCACGTTATCGTACTGGCCGAAAGAAGACCATGGAACAGTGCCCTCTGTACGGCCGATACCGTGTGTTCAATGCTAGCAGCATGGGGCGTTTGAGATCACAAGATCAATGGTATCAATAGGATCGATACTAGCCTAGCCACTACATTACGTTGCTGCTAATCTTATAATTAATTACAGTACATTTTACGAGCTTTTTGAGACGAAAAATGTTCACTCAACTTTTAATTAACCTGTGGCATTTTTCAGGTCATGAGGTGGGTGGAAAATGCTCAATTCTTGCCCTGATCAAATAAAAGCAGCCAGCGCCCAGCGGGTAGTAGTTGCAAATGCGGTATAGTTTAAGCTATCTCCAGCTCTAAATACCAATACTTTTCAAGGCACAGGTCATCAACCCTTTGTACTCTTGCTCGTTGTACCGTCTCCCAGCAGCTGACTTGACAAATCACGCTTCACAAGCAACGCCCAACACGTACTAGAGTACTCAAACTCAACTGACGAAGCAACCCAATCCACATCAACATCTTCTCCTGCCTCTGCCTGTCGCCCTGTCATGTCCTAGGTCGTAGCCAAACCAGAGGCAATCCGTTACAGCGCCGATGCTCGGTGCGGTCAATTCGCCGCGCGCGGCCGGCCAACGCAAGTTCAGACGGCGGAAAAAACACCGCGGGAGGCAGGCGACTCCGCTGAAAAGTTGGCCGTCCGGCCGGCCGGCAGGGCGGCTAGGACGGAGACGGTAGCTCGCTACGGCAAGTCATCTATCAACCACTACGTGAGCAAAGACGCATCGCCAAGGCAGGTCATTGGCTGGTTTGGCAACGCCGCCCACAGCCCACCTCACCTCCTCTCCTCTGCCCCTTCTCCTTACGTCTTGCCTTGTCCTGCTGCAATTTGCATTATTATTTTCGCCCGGCCGTGTGATGCCTGGTTTCTTGATGTGGCTTCGGCGAGACACCGACGTCTCAACCATTTCTCTCTTATCTTTCTGATTATTTTCTTTCCCGGGTTACGTACGTACACGCCCATTCGTATCGTTGCCGCGCGCCTCTATTAATTCAGCTGCTTGGCAGCCAAGTTCTTTCTCGCGTTTAGGGTGGCGTGACTGGGAGCTCGGGTGTCCTCGGGTCCATGGCGATCGATCGACAAGGGAAGGCTTGCTACATGAGAGGTGGTACGGACGTACGGTGGCGTTTGTTGGTTGGCTGAGAGAGTGCGATGTTGGCATGGTTCAATCAAATCGCCGGCCGGGTGACTTAATTCTGCGCTTTCGATCGATCGAGGTGCTGTGGTTGAGGGCGGTGTTTCCACCGTTTGATTGAGCCGTGCCAATATCACAACCTTCTCTAGCCTATATATATGTGGACTGCAGTTTTGTAGGCTACTGCTTCCTCAAGGTACGGGATTTTTGTGTTCTTTTGTCATCCTTCTATACCTATACGCCGTGAAATTTAAGTTTTGTTTTTTCATCGTGTATATATATAACATGGGATGTACTATTTGTGGCATTAACAGGTCAAGTATATAGCTGGCAGCAGTTGACCTATGGTTTCCGGGTGATGTTGTTTTTTGCTATTTATATCCAGTCTTGCAATTTTTTTAAGAAATTTCCTCCTGTGTTGTATGAGGTGAAAATAGTATACATAGGCCGTAATCTGCTTATGGTAAATTGGACTAGTGCATACACAGCATACGAACTATCGTTCAAGACTCCACTAAAAGTTCTCCTGAAGCTCCATCAGAGGGGAGAATTCAACAGAATTGAACCCAGAGGGGCAGAAGTTTATGAACAGGGAGCCAAACTGTTCTTTGTTTCATTAATTCTAGGAAGCAAATAATGGCCCCTGGCCACTATGTACCAGCCATGAGCCATCCATATTAGCCAGTCGTAGTCGCCCACAGCCAAGCCAGCGGCGGCTCAGGCTTGGTCGGTTGCTAGCTGTGGCCGGTCATTGGTGCCTACAAGTGGTGGCTAGGAGGAGGCTAGGGTACTCTAGTGTTGGTCAAAGCTTTGTTTTCATTGTTCCACTACTGTTGGCAGTATGAGCATTCACAATTCGCTTGTGAAAAGAATAGCTGATTTATTACCAAACGATGATGACTATGGGGTGTTTGGTCTGTCGTATCGGATGTTCGGATACTAATTAGGAGGACTAAATATGAGTTGATTATAAAACTAATTGTACAGATAGAGACTAATTTGCGAGACAAATCTATTAAGCCTAATTAATTTATTTTTGTAAAATCATTTCTGTTGGTCTAGCGCTGCATAGTTGTAGGAAACACGCAAGAAAACAAGGTGGTTCTATCCGTAGATATATTATCATATATCGAAATATACAAGGACGGCACGAAAGGATGTTTTAGGATTATTTGGCTAATGATCCTAAGTACGGTCTAGCTTTATTCCATCGAAGGTTCGCATGTGTTCAGTTCATCAATAGTACTATGTGATATTTTTATAATGTGGTTCTATTAATTTCATTTATGTCTTTGCAGGTTTAGGATGAGTAGTGGACTTTTCCTACGCATAATGCATGTTATAGAAGTCCATGATTACTACTATAGCATGTTTTTTCGTCCAACAAGTAGATCGGTGTTTTGTGCTAGAAAAAAATAGGGTAACATACGGGACACGGATTTATACTACTTCAGGTACATAGTACCCTATGTCCAGTGGAGAAAGCTTTCTATGCGACGTGCGCTCGGGCTACAGGGACATTGATGGTGTTTGTGGAGGGATTATACGATGGGTTTGTCGAAGATATGGTTGTGACCAGGGGCTCCCTACTCCTCCTTGTATGGTCCAAAAGATAGGGTTATAGATGGGAGGCCTAATCGTCCAGCAAATATGATTTGTCTAGTTTGTTACAAGGAAATCTAGTTGAATTTCAGTGGATCTTTTACAAGTTACTTGGCTTATAAGTATATCTAGCCTATGACCAGGGCCGTGTCGATGTTTTACCACCGATAGCCTGCCACGGGGTTACCCGGGACAGTATGTTCGGGCTTCAGCGTATGCGGAACTCGACGGTGAACGCAAGAGACAGTCGATTTATCCTGGTTCGGGCCCTCGATTGTGGTCGAGTAATAGCCCTACGTCCAGTCGGCGTTATCCTTTGCGTTGTATTGATTGTGTTGAATCGTATCAGTCGTATCATCCTTCCTAGGAACCCCGCCCTCCTTTATATAGTCAGGAGATCAAAGTCCTAGTCGGTTTACAATAAGAGTTCCTAGTAGGATTACAGAATAATACTACAACTAAGATTACATGGGAAGAATCCTAGTTGGACTAGATCTTCTCCCTTCCTGGTGGGGTATCCTGTGGGTCCCGCATCAACAAGCCCCCGAGCACTTCATGGTTGAGTTCTGGAAGCCTCGTCTTGTTCCTTCAGGTCTTGCCAAGTAGAAACAAGCGTCGTCCGAGTGCTTTCTTGAGCGAACCGTGCAGCGCTTCATGGGTTCTTTGGTTGGTGTGTACCTTTTTGAAGAAAAAAGTATTTCTATTTGGGTGTAGCCCCCGAGCCTCTTGTTTTTTGGCACAAGGAGCTGGAGGGTCTTCTCTTGAAATCACTCTGATTCTTCGTCGAAGGGTTCCTGAGCATATACCCGGGTTCTTTATCAAAAAAGAGCTCGGGTATAGCTAGATCCGGGTTCTTTTTGTCTTGATGTCTTGAAGTGATCTATCTTAAAGAAGTCTTCTTGGTGATGTGCGCTTTTTTGGAGAAAAAGTGCACTCACTGAGTGTAGTCCCCGAGCCTCTTGCTATTTGGAACAAAAAGTTGGAGAGTCTTGGATCTTATATTGTTTTGCAACTCTTGTCTTAAAGAAGTTTTTTGAGTGATGTGCGCTTTTTTGAAGAAAAAGTACACTCACTGAGTGTAGCCCCCGAGCCTCTTGTTATTTGGAATAAAGAGTTGGAGGGTCTTGAATCTAAGTTGTTCAAAGAACTGAAAACTTCCCCTGATGTAGCCTCCGAGCATTCTTAAAAAAGAACTTGGATACATAATCTTGGCATATCCTCTGGTAGTCTGCTGTTGTCAGATGTAGAGTCTGCTGCTTTCAGATGTAGAGTCTGCTGCTTTCAGAGGTAGAGTCTGCTGTTGTCAGGTGTAGTTGTATGGTGGTGGTTGAGTGTAAATGCCTTTTGTTCACGGGTTGTACAGTGTTGGTATATTTTCCTGAATATGCTTGTTGTTGAGTACTGTTGCTTCACGTCTGAGTCCTCTTTCATTGAATTATGTCTTTTCACCGTGTCCTTTGTTAAGTTTGTTCCGCTGGTGCTCCCGGTCCATGTGCACCGCTTCTCTGGTCTATAAATATCCTCCTTGTGTGCTGCTTTGATTCATCTAGCACTTTGTTGTGTGGTTTGAAATCCCCGTAGTCATGAATATGATAGTTTGTGAAGTAGAGCAGCCCCCGGGCGTATTTTGTAGTTCTTGTGCATCTTGTCGTAGCTAGAGGAAGTTTTGTGATAGGGATTAGAGGTAGACTAATCCCGCAGCGGTTTCGTACTTGGAAGTACGTGGCGGTAGTTGGAGGAAGTCTTATGATGTGGGATGCGTTCCTTCATCCAGCAGTTCTGGGTTGATCTTCGCCGTCTGTCTTGAGACTGTTCGGTGCAGATCAACACCATATCCGGTATCACATCGGACTTGGGTAGACAGATGCCTGCCGACTTCCCCTAGTCTATGTTGTCCCGCCGTGCTGCTGATTTCCGCCTTAGATGCACTGCGTCCGTCCTTTGAAGAAAACAGTGTAGCCGAGTGCGGCTTGTTCTACCGAGTAGCAATTTAGAGCACGTAGTCATTCCAGAACCTAGTCATCTCCAGGTTCCTTTTTGCTACATTGCCTGTCGTAGTACTGAGTTCGTTCGGTCTTGTAAGATGTGTAATCTTGTATCTTTTGAAATCATTTGTAATGGAAAGAATCTTGTCTTCTGAGTTGTCACTCTTTACCCTGTTGATGTCCTGGTTGTTTTTGAGATTCCCAAGTTCTTTCTATAAGGACTGGGTTGTTATGCTCCTTGTGAGGTAACCTTTCGTTGCTTCATGGCTGATGAGTTCTTTTTGTAGCAATATGATAGCTCTGCCGTTCTGCTGGATGGATAAGTCCAAAATCTACCCGTTGAAGTGTACCGTTATGTGGATTTGTGCCTTCCATCATTTTAGCTGTGTCAGTAAATAGACCGTTGCGTTCTCACATCGTGCTTTTACGGGCCTGGTGGGCCGCGTTTTGCTGCCATAAAATCTATTTAAAGGCCTTTCATCTTCTTCTTCTTTAC
Source organism: Miscanthus lutarioriparius (assembly GCA_904845875.1). Taxonomy (NCBI): domain Eukaryota; kingdom Viridiplantae; phylum Streptophyta; class Magnoliopsida; order Poales; family Poaceae; genus Miscanthus; species Miscanthus lutarioriparius. The sequence goes on from CAJGYO010000001.1 coordinate 127,931,228, forward strand.
TGCTCCGCTTTTGCCTTGAAACCCTAGTTTTTAGAAATCCGCCACCGCCATAGTCGCCATCATCTGAGCGCCGTCATTTTAGCCTCATCTTTCCCTAGTGCCTTTTTGCTTCCGCTAGTACATGGGTAGGAAGAAAGCCGCAAGCAAGACCTAGGCTGCCTTCATGGATGAGGAGTCATCACTTTCCGTGATCGAGAACCAGGAGTTCGTGGCCATGAGGGCTGCCCAGAAGGCTTGGCCACCTCCGACAATGACTGAAGACCAGCTTCGCGAGCTTGTTAGCGATGGTCCGATCCAGAGCAAAGACATTGCTGAATGGAGAGGTCCTGGCGAGCATCGGGTCCCTGCTCCAGGTCCTGGTGAGATTATTCTTTTCGTCTCCTTTATCCGTGCTGGTCTTTGCCTTCCTGCTTCCGCCTTCCTTCATCAATTTCTCGGTTATTTTGGGATTGTTTTGAACCATCTTACTCCCAATGCCGTCCTCCATCTTTCTATTTTTATACATATCTGTGAAGCTTTCCTTGGAATTCCTCCTTCTCTTTCTCTCTTCCATCACTTCTTTCGTCTGAAGCCTCAACCCCGCCGCGAAGACACCAATGTTCTTGGCGGCTACGGGATTTAGTTTCGCCAGGGTTTCAAAAGCAAATTCTTTGACTATGACCTGGTTGATTCTGTGAGGGATTGGCGCGCTGACTGGTTCTATGCCGCCAATTTGATTCCTTCTCTCGCTGTTCACTCTGGGTCTGGTCCCTTGGTCAATGACCGGTGGGAAAAGAACTCCCTGATGCCAGACGAGCTCCAGGCGATCCAGTCATTTCTTGAAAGGATAAGCACTCTGAAGTAGCAGGGCTTGACCGGCTTCGGAATCGTCTCGAGTTTTCTTCGCCGTCGTGTTCAGCCTCTGAAGGAGCGAGAGAACTTTGGCTTCGAGTACTCTAGGGCTGAGGATCATTCACGCATGGTCCCTGTCCTTGAGTTGACCGACGAGGGGGGTACTCGAGCATCTTCAGAAGATGCTGAAAGGAGCAAGCGTTGTCCCGCTTACCGTCTCTGAGTACTGTGCAAAGAACCTGCCTCCAGCTGTAAGTTGTTTTCTCTTTGTGCGGGTACTTTTTGTGTTTCTTTTGCTGTATCCATTTTTGCTTAATCTTCCTTGTCTTGTTGTCTTATTTTTTCGTAGGAATTGGGGCGTAACTTCGTTGACCCGATTCCCCTTGACGCCCTCCCTGCCGTTGTGGGGGCTGGGGGTAGTCTTGCTGGGGCTTCTTTAACCAATAAGTCGCAAACTGCCGTAATGCTTCCTGGCGTTTCTTCCGCAAACCCTGATGTATATGTAGAGTATGTTCCTCATTTAGTTCCTCGAGCTACTCGTAGCGTCGGCAAGAGGGGGGCGAGTGGCTGGTTCTTCTTCTGGTGTGCCTGCTGCCAAAAAAGCTCGCCAGCCGAGTACTTGTCCAGGTACTCAAGTTATAGCTAGCATGCTCTTAGGTGAGCACATTAATACGTTATGTCCTTCTGTTGCTAGTTTTTGTCTTTAACCGAGTACTTTTGTCCTTTTTTAGCTGGTGCTATGGTGGCCTTGGTCGAGACTGAGGAAGAAGAGGATGATGATGCATCCCTTGTCATGCGATGGTGAGTTATTTTCTCATTTTCCTGTTGTCGAATCCCTCCTTTTGTTTTGACTTTTGGTCTTGATCCTTTTGTAGTAAGCGGTCATCGGGTATGAGTTCTTCTAGGGCTCCGGCCCTGAGTTCTTCTAGGGCTCCAGTATCAGCTGCGTCGCTCCTGTCGTAGGGTGGCGGTGATGTTTTTGCCGCCATAGTTCCTCCTGCGAGGTCTTCTTTTGGTTTTTTGAAGAAGAAGATAGTTGAGTAAGTGACTCTTTGGTGTGCTTCTTTGCTTTTTGCCTTTCCTTTTCCAGACTTGTGTTCTTATCGACGAGTTTCTCTATCATCTTGCAGTCCCTCGCCTTCTCTTACTCCCCCGCCGCCCTCTAGTCAGCCTTCTGGTGCGCCCCCACGTATTGAGTCGAAGGACTCGCAGAGTATAGTCGGTGAGGTGGCTGTGAGGGGAGCTGGCCCCCCTGCTGCTACTGACCCTGTTGCTCTAGAGGTGACTATGGTCACGGCGGTGGGTACTTCTAAGGAGGTAGCCGGGGCTTCCTAGGATACAGCCCTGGCCTTGCCTTCTTTGCCTGCGCTGAATTCTCCCTCAGCTCCCCTTGGTACCGGTGCTTCGCACGTGGATGACGATGTGTTGCATCAATTCAATGCTACTCATCGGTTGTCTGAGCTGACCGTAGCCTGGGGGAACTTGGCGTCCTCTGTGACTTCTTTTGGGGAAAAGCTCCAAGTTAGTTTTTCTGAGATTCTTTCTTTGGCTGTTCGTCTTTCTCTTGTCCTTATGCCTTGTTTTTTTTTTCTCTCTCTCTCTATTTGCTCAGTCTTTTTCTCGTGATCATACTGGCTTCTTTTTCTTGTCTAAAACCGAGAAAAAGTTGTCCTCCGAGGTGAGTGCCTTGAAGGCAGAGCTTGACGTCTGTCTGGCCGAGTTGGAGACCGAGCGCCAGACGCATCAAAAGGAGGAGAATGATCTCCGCGCCCAGGTTGTTGAGGCGGAAAAGCAGAGGGATGCTGTGGTGGAGTCCCTGAAGAATGAGTGCAAAGGTATTGCGGGTTCTTTTTGTTTCCTTTTGTATTTTGATTTTCTTTTCCGCTGACTTGTTTTTGTTGCTTGGTCTAGCTCTCCGAGTTAAAAAGCAGAAGCTCTCGGAGGGTCTTGAGGAAATGAAGACCACCGCCCGCAATAGTCACAACAGGGCTGAGGAGGTAATTACTCGTGCTGAAGAAGAACTCGTGCTTACCAAACTGATTAGGCGTGGAGCTGACAGAGATCTTGTGCAGGCTCAAAAGACTATTCAAGACTTGTCTGGTAAGTTGGCGACGACCACTGAGAACTGGAACACTTTGTGGAAATCCTTCCGGTCAGTAGCCGACCTTCTCCGGTCTCCAGCAGATGACGATCAACCTTGGGCTTAGTTCATTGCCCGAGTTCCAACCCGTTTCTAGGAGTTTGTGAAGAGGTGCGCCCGCTTATGTACCATGAATGTTCTTTCCTAGGTCCGGGTTCTTTCTCCGGAGTTTCCCCTGTCCAAGATCGCTGACGAAGCCGAAAGTCGAGAATATGTCGATGCTGTTGAAAGGGCGGAGCCTGAGGTCGAAGACTTAGCCAGTAGGGTTGTTCATAACCTTAATATCGATATTTCTACTCCTGATGACAATGCTTGAATGTAATCGACCTTTGTACTTCGGCTTTTGTAACAGAATACTTATACTTCTTCTTGAATGAAGATCCTTTATTTTAGTTGACGTCTTCTTTGCCTGAGTGTCCTTGTTTTGTAAACAACTTGGTATATGTGGGTCGTTGTCTTGACAGACTTTCTTGATCTATTGAGCGCTTTGTCTGGCTTGTCTGGCTTTTTATTTGTGACCTGTAAACAACTTGGTATAGATCGTTGTTTCGGCAGACTTCATGTTCTTGTTAGTACTAAAAAGACTTAGGACCGGCGATCTTGAGATTGATAAGTCTCTAAGCACTTCATGGTGGAGTTCTGGAAACTTCTTCTTGTTCCTTCAGGTCTTGCCGAGCAGGAACAAGCGTTGCCCGAGTACTTTCCTGTGCAAAACCGTGTAGCGCTTCTTGGATCTATCCAAGTGTAGCCCCCGAGCCTCTTGCTATTTGGAACAAGTAGCTGGAGGGTTTTGTCTTGAATTCGCTTTGATTTATGCTCGGGCTTAGTTTTAGTCGTTTTTGCTTTTTGGTTCGGGTGTTAGCTTGTTAGCTATCCTCATCGGCGGGCTCAAGCATCTTTTTAGCTATTTTGCTCTTGGCCAGGATGCTCAGGCGTATTTTCAGTCATTTTGCTTTTGGTTTGGGTGTTAGCTTATTAGCTTCCCTCATCGGTGGGCTCAAGCATCTTTTCAGCTATTTTGCTCTCGGCCGGGATGCTCAGGCGTATTTTCAGCCATTTTGCTTTTTGTTTCGGGTGTTAGCTTGTTAGCTACCCTCATCGGCGGGCTCAAGCATCTTTTCAGCTATTTTTCTCTCGGCCGGTATGCTCAGGCATATTTTCAGCCATTTTGCTTTTTGTTTTGGGTGTTAGCTTGTTAGCTACCCTCATCGGCGGGCTCAAGCATCTTTTCAGCTATTTTGCTCTCGGTAGGGATGCTCGTATTTTCAGCCATTTTGCTTTTTGTTGCGGGTGTTAGCTTGTTGTTAGCTACCCTCATCGGTGGGCTCAAGCATCTTTTCAGCTATTTTGCTCTCGACCGGGATGCTCGGGCGTATTTTCAGCCATTTTGTTTTTTGTTTCGGGTGTTAGCTTGTTAGCTACCCTCATCGGTGGGCTCAAGCATCTTTTCAGCTATTTTGCTCTCGGCCGGGATGCTCAGCCATATTTTCAGCCATTTTGCTTTTGGTTTGGGTGTTAGCTTATTAGCTACCTTCATCGGTGGGCTCAAGCATCTTTTCAGCTATTTTGCTCTCTGTCGGGATGCTCAGGCGTATTTTTAGCCATTTTGCTTTTTATTTCGGGTGTTAGCTTGTTAGCTACCCTCATCAGCGGGCTCAAGCATCTTTTCAGCTATTTTGCTCTCGGCCGGTATGCTCAGGCGTATTTTCAGCTATTTTGTTTTTTGTTTTGGGTGTTAGCTTGTTAGCTACCCTCATCGGCGGGCTCAAGCATCTTTTCAGCTATTTTGCTCTCGGCCGGGATGCTCAGGCGTATTTTCAGCCATTTTGCTATTTGTTTCGGGTGTTAGCTTGTTAGCTACCCTCATCGGTGGGCTCAAACATCTTTTTAGCTATTTTGCTCTCGACCGGGATGCTCGGGCGTATTTTCAGCCATTTTGCTATTTGTTTCGGGTGTTAGCTTGTTAGCTACCCTCATCGGCGGGCTCAAGCATCTTTTCAGCTATTTGGTTCTCGGTCGGGATGCTCAGCCGTATTTTCAGCCATTTTGCTTAGTGAAGACAACTTCGGAGAAAGTCATAACAAGACATATGTTGTGTAGAAAGATCATCTTTATTGATCGTGAATCGTTGATGAGCCATAATAATACATATGCTGTCGATGAACATTATCTGTATTGATCATGGACGTTGATCCCTTGTGGCTTGAATATATATTCTTTCTTGAGTTGTTTTCACGCGTAGAATCTTCTTAGTTGGCCGATGTGTCATGTGTTGCTGACTTCTTTTCCATCCTCTGTTGTCAACTTATATGTGCCTGGTCCGGTGACTGTTGTGATAATAAAAGGACCTTCCCATGGACTGAGTAGTTTATGGCGTCCTTCAGTTTTTTGTAATCTTCTTAGTACTAGATCTCCGATTTGGAGCGATCGAGGTTGGGTACTCTTATTGTAGTGGCGTCTTAAACCTTGTAGGTATCTGGCTGATTGGAGGGTAGTGTTTACTCTGACTTCTTCTGAGCTGTCGAGTTCTAATCTTCTGGTGTGTTCTGCTTCTCCTTCGTCATACTGTTCTATCCTTGGTGATGTCCAGATAAAGTCGGTAGGTAGTACGGCTTCTGACCCGTAAACTAGGAAGAAGGGTGAGTAACCGGTGGCTCTGCTTATTTGAGTTCGTAGCCTCCATACTACTTTGGGTAGTTCTTCGATACATTTGGATCCATAATCTACTAGTTCTTCATACAGTCTTGGCTTTAATCCAGTTAGTATGAGTCCATTGGCCCTTTCTACCTGTCCGTTGGCTTATGGATGTGCGACTGACGCGTAATCTATGTTGAAGCCGCAGTCCTGTGCCCAACTTTTGAATTCTATAGCTGTGAAGGGAGAGCCCAAATCTATGATTATTCGATTAGGCATGCTGAATCTATGCATAATGTCTTGCATGAACTCTACTGCTTTGGCTACGCTGTATTTTGCGAGTGGTTTGTATTGAATCCACTTGGTGAACTTATCAATTGCTATGAAGATGTACTCGAAACCGTCCTTTGCTTTCTTGAGAGGTCCTACTTGATCCAGCCCCCAGTAGGAGAAAGTCCAAGCGGGTGGGATGCAGATAAGATTATGAGCTGGTACATGAGCTTGTCTTGCGAACATTTGACAGCCTTTGCATTTTCTGACTTGTTCTTCCGCGTCTTTCAGAGCTGTTGGCCAGTAGAATCCGGTGCGGAAGGCTTTGACGACTAGTGTTCTTGAAGCGGCATGATTTCCGTAGCAACCTGAGTGTATTTCATCTAAGATCTCTTTGCCTTCTTCAAACGAGACATATTTTAGGAGTACTCCTGATGACGCGGCTCTTCTGTATAGCTTTTCCCCCACTAGGACGTAGTTTCTGCTTCTGCGAACGACTCTGGTAGCTTCCTCTTTATCTGCTGGCAGCTTGTTCTCTTTGATATAGTCAATAAAGGCCTGGGTCCATGAGGTGTTGATTACCAAAATCTGGGTGCCTTTTATTGGGAGTTCAGGGGTTATCTCACCGGGTTGTTTGATAGAGGGAGCTGATAACTCTATAAATACACCGAGTGAGACCTTCGCCCTGTCTGACCCGAGCTTGGCGAGGACGTCTGCCGCAATATTAGAATCGCGCAGGACGTGTAGAATTTCTAATCCTTGAAAATGTTTTTCAAGCTTTCGTATTTCAGCACAGTAGGTGCCCATGTTTTCTTTGGTGCAGTCCCAATCTTTGTTGACTTGGTTGATGACTACTATCGAATCTCCGAACACGAGCAATCGCTTGATTCCGAGGGTAATTGCCACTCGGAGCCCGTGGATGAGGGCTGCGTACTCTGCTTCACTGTTTGTAGCTTGCCATAATATCTGAAGGACATACTTGAGTTGTTTTTCATCTAGAGAAATTAAGAGAACTCCTGCTCTGGCTCCGCCTAGCTTGAGTGATCCATCAAAGTACATCTTCCAATGGTCAAGGATGGTGTTTGACATAGGTTGTTGAATTTATGTCCACTCGGCCACAAAATCAGCAAGGGCTTGGAATTTAATTGCCTTCCGTGGGGTGAAATCGATATTGAGAGCTCCAAGTTCAACTGCCCACTTAGATATGCGCCCTGTTGCGTCTTTGTTGTGTAGGATGTCTCCGAGTGGGAAATCTGTCACCACGGTAATCTTGTGGCTTTTAAAATAGTGGCGTAGCTTTCGTGAAGTGATCAGGAGAGCGTAGAGTAGCTTTTGCACATGTGGGTACCGGATTTTTGATTCTGACAGAACCTCGCTGATGTAGTATACGGGGCATTGTACTCTATATACGCGCCCTTCTTCTTCTCTTTCCACGACTATCGCTGGGCTGATCACCGTAGAAGTAGTCGCAATATATAGCATCATGTCTTCGTATTTCTTTGGTGGCATGAGAACGGGTGATGATGTGAGGTATGCTTTAAGTCTTTTGAAAGCTTCGTTGGCTTCCTCTGTCCACTCGAACTTGTCTGTCTTCTTTAGTAGTTTAAAGAAAGGTAACCCTTTTTCGCCGAGTCTTGACATGAAACGATTGAGGGCCACCATGCAGCCTGTTAGTTTCTGCACATCTTTGACGCTTCGAGGGGGTCCCATCTCTATTATGGCTCAAATTTGCTTGGCGCTGGCTTTGATTCCACGATGACTGACCAAGAATCTGAGTAGTTGTCTGAAGGAACTCCGAATACACACTTGCTTGGGTTCAATTTCCACCTCCACCTTTTCAGGTTTTCGAAGGTTTGCTTTAAGTCTTCAATAAGTGTGTCCGGGTTCTTTGTTTTCACAACTACGTCATCCACGTATGCCTCCATGTTTTCGCCGATCTGTTCACCAAGGCACATCTGGACATCTGTTTGGTAAGTGACACCAGCGTTCTTGAGTCCAAACGACATGGTCTTGTAGCAGTAGACACCGAACGGAGTGATGAAAGATGTCTTGCTCTGGTCTTCTTCTTTTAAAGCGATTTGGTGATATCCTGAATAGCAATCGAGGAAGGATAATAGGGCAGATCCTGCTGTTGAATCAATTATCTGATCAATGCGTGGTAGCCCAAATAGATCTTTCGGGCAATGTTTGTTGAGATCTGTATAGTCGACACACATGCGCCATTCGTCCGTGTTCTTTTTCTGTACTAGAACTGGGTTTGCTAGCCAATCTGGGTGTAGAATCTCTCTGATGAACCCTGCTGCCAATAGCTTTGTGATTTCTTTTTTAATTGCTGCCTTCTTATCGGGTGAGAATCGTAGTAGCCGTTGCTTCACAGGCTTGGAGCCTTCATTGATATCAATTCTATGCTCAGCCAACTCTCTTGGGACACCTGGCATGTCGGTCGGCTTCCAAGCGAAGATATCTTTGTTGTCCCGAAGAAAGTTGATGAGCGCGAGTTCCTATTTTGCCAATAGGTGAGCACTGATGGTTGCCGTTTTGGCGGGATCACCGGTTCCCAGGTCGATTTGCTTGACGTCGGCTTCTTTTGGTGGTGCTAGGATGCTGGGCTTTTTAGCTAGTATCTCTAGTTCTTCCGGGCTCAGTTCCGTGGCAATAGCAGCTATTTCTTTTCTACCATTGGTTGCTTGTGCTTTGGCTGCAATTTGAATTGCCTGAACATCGCAGTCAAAAGCGCGCTTCAAATCACTTTGTAGGGAGATGACTCCGTTAGGCCCTGGCATCTTTAGCAATATGTACGGGTAATGTGGTATTGCCATGAATTTTGCCAGTGCTGGATGTCCGAGGATTGCGTGGTATGATGATTCAAAGTCTGCAACTTCAAACTTGATGAACTCTGTGTAGTAGTTTGAGGGAGTTCCAAAAGTAACCGGTAGAGTGATTTGTCCAAGTGGTATGGCTGTCTTGCCCTGTACTATCCCATAGAAAGGTGTGCTCGTTGGTGTAATCATCTCGGGGAGTTGTAATCCCATCTTCCTTAGAGTTTCTGAAAAAATGATGTTGAGTCTGGCTCCTCCATCAATTAGTACCTTTGTGACAGTCATTCCGGCGATGGTTGGATCTAGAACCAGTGGGTAATGACCTGTGTTTCCTATGCTATTCCATTGGTCTTCTCTTGAAAATTGGATCGGATATTGTGACCAATTGAGATATCTTGGAGTAGCCGGTTCTGCTGCCATGATGGTTCATAGAGCTAACTTTTCTTGGTGCTTGCTTCTGGAATCTAGGGCCCCGGTGAAGATTACTGCTACTGTTCCTCTGGATTTTTGGAATCCCTGATCTTCGTGGTTGTCTTCATCTTTTTTCTGATTGTCTTCTTTAGTGCTCCTCTTACTATCTTTTCTTATGTATCGTTCATTGAAGGTGTAGCAATTTCCAATGGTGTGCTTTCCATTAGGGTGTAATGGGCAATGCATGCTTTCAATGTCGTCATACCTTCTGGGCTTGGAAAACTTCCTTGATTTGTCAGTTACCGCTACGGTGTTGTCTGGTCCACGTTTTCTCTCTTGGTGTCTGTTGTTTTGATGATTTTGCTTATCTGGGTTGTCTCGATTGCTTCTTTCCGGGAACCTTTCTCGTGTCTTCTCCTCCGCAGTAATCATTTTTTCTACTGTGCGTCTGAATTCTTCATTGTTTCTCGGGTTCTCTTTGCAAAAATCCTAAAACTGGCACCTAGCCATGATTCCGTGAGAGATAGCTTCGATTACTTCTCGTTCGGTGATGTCATGTACTTGGGCACGTAGTTCGCTAAATCATCGATAGTAATCTCTAAGACTTTCGCCTCCTTTCTGCCTGAGTCCCTTTAGTTCTTCGTGGGTGATTGGGTGCGTAATGATACCCGTGAAATTTTCACAGAAAGCTCTTTGCAAGTCCTCCCAATTTTCGATTGACCCTGGACTCAATTTGTCGAACCTTTGGAGGGGCATGGTTTCTAGGGCCATAGGAAAGAACAAGGTCTTGATGTCGTCGTCTCCACCAGCCAGTTCAATTGATTGTGAGTAGATTCTGAGCCACTGCCTTGGTTCGGTCTTGCCATCATATTTAGAGTGGTTGGACGGTTTGAACTTGTGCGGTAGTCGTATTGAAGCAAGTCTGCTTATAAAATAGGGGAATCTATCGTGCGTCCTGGCTTCTCTGTATTCTAATTCAGCACCTCCTTCCAGCCAGCTGTCGTTTTGGCGAGAGTAGTTCTGCGGGGCTGTCCGAATGGGTGCTTCGCTTTTGATCTGTCTTGGTTGTTCGCCTCGGTGGTTTTGACTGTGGTCCCTCCTGCTTTCTCTGTTGTGACTTCCACTTGGTCCAAGTCTCTCGAATGCGGACTTCCTTTGATTTTGATCTTTCTTCCTATGAGATGTTGACCTGACGGGTAGTCTTGAACGGGTTCTTCCATCGTGTGTCTTTAGGGCTGCTGTCCGGAGAAGTTCCCGGAGCTGTTCCTACTGTTCACTGGGATGTGAGGTCGTCCCGAGTTCTTCAAGTGCTTCTCGGATCCTGTTGTAGGGTGTGTTCGTCACATGTCTTTCTTTGACTTCTTGTTCTGATTTTCTCCTGTTGTATTCGACCAGATCTGACTCATATTTGATCTAAGCTTCCTTGCGCTGCCTAGCACATCACTGGCGTCCTTGTTTTAACTTGTTTCTTCTTTCTCTGGCTTGCCTTTGATTCTCGGTCTCACCATCATAGCCTTGTGCAAAGGGTGATATGTTGAACTCGGATTCATCTGATGACCTAATGTCGGGTGCTTCTGGGGGATCAATGGTGATCGAGGACGGCGAACCATGAGTACTTCCGTGTGTGAACTGTTCTGTTATTGGCGTTGATTTCTATACTGTCGGGGTTGCTGATAACTTTAGTAGAGGCTTCAAGGTCACATATCGAGTCTCCTTCTTGGTAGGGTAGAATTGTTGTTGTCGTCGTGCCGACCAGTCGGGTACTGCTATCCTCAGGAATAGAGCCTGGCCAGTGGACGATGCAGTTTTGAGATGTTATAGTTAGTACGAGACCTTCCTGAGCTCCTTTTAGTGGCATTCTAAGCACTGGGTCGAGGGATCCTTCGAGCTGTGCTTGGTAAGACTTTGCCATGTTGTGGAGTCCAAACGGGAAAAGATCTGACTTCTTGAAGGGATTCTGAGTGCACTCTGAGTTGTATTCTTGATATGCCGAGGCCGCGTTCTGCAGCCCCATTAGAAAAGAACTCGGATCTTTGAAAAAACTTGGGTCAGACTCCATCTCGGGTGCGGAGCCTGAATTCGAGTCGGATGTGTAAAGTCGCGAAACCTGAGTTGAATCGGACATCACGAGCTGCGCGAATCTTCCAGTGACTTGATCTGTCGTAGTCGCCGAAACAAAAACGTCTTCATGGTGATCCGAATCTTCGAGGAGACGGCTTTGAAGCTTGCCATCGTCGCCAGCCTCGCAGATCCACGAGCCGAAGATGAAGGCTGATCCCGTCGAGAAGATCATTTTGTCGAGGTCCATCGAGCTCTCGGATGCAAATTCGCCGAAAGCCCCTACCTGGTGCGCCAGCTGTCGATATTTTATCACCGATAGCCTGCCACGGGGTTACCCGGGACAGTATGTTCGGGCTTCAGCGTATGCGGAACTCGACGGTGAACGCAAGAGACAGTCGATTTATCCTGGTTCAGGTCCTCAACTGTGGTCGAGTAATAGCTCTACGTCCAGTCGGCGTTAGCCTTTGCGTTGTATTGATTGTGTTTTGTTGTGTTGAATCGTATCAGTCGTATCGTCCTTCCTAGGAACCCCGCCCTCCTTTATATAGTCAGGAGATCAGGGTCCTAGTCGGTTTACAATGAGAGTTTCTAGTAGGATTACAGAATAATACTACAACTAGGATTACATGGGAAGAATCCTAGTTGGACTAGATCTTCTCCCTTCCTGACGGGGTATCCTGTGGATCCCGCATCGATAGGCCGATATAATAACAACTACTTTTTGTAAAAGAGGAATGTTGCTTATGAACAATGTTGGATCATTATATGCTACTAGGTATAGGCTTTAAAGGGGCAGCTGCGGACCCTTTTTAGGAGCAGTTGGGTGCATCCGTCCCTACTTATCCGTCTCTATAAATCAACGATTTCTATAGAAATTGTTTGCAGGGGCGGCTGAGCTGCCCCTATAAATCGTTTTTTCAGAAATCACAAATTTGGGCCTAAAATAACAATAAAAACAGCAAAAAATTTTATCCAAGGACATCTTAACCGGGTAGCCCCACACGTGTGCAGCCACAGGTGCTCGAACTCACGACCTCCGTCTTCATGTGTTCCTCCTCTAGACAATCCACTCATAAGACAATTGTGTCTATTTGGGATATTCGTCCGTCTCACTTTATCTTGAACCAATTTTAAACTAAGTATTTGGGACCTTAAATTGATTCAAATGAAAAATCCATCAACTACAAAGTTGTATAACTTTTTGAGATCTGTAACTTTTATTTTGGTCATTTATCCATCTGAGGTCATTTGAAAAATTCAAATTTCAAATCTAAGAACTTCAAACGTAATTTTCTATAGATGGATGATTTAAAAAAAGTTATCAACTATCAAGTTGCATAACTTTTAGAGATCTATAACTTTCATTTTGGTCATTTCTCTATTTGAGGTCGTTTGCAAAATTTGAATTTCAAATGTGAAAACTTCAAACGTAATTTCGATGGATAAATGATTTCAAATAAAAAAATTGTCAACTACAAAGTTGCATAACTTTTCGAGGTTTACAACTTTCATTCTAGTCGTTTCTCCATCCGAGATTGTTTGCAAAATTTGAGTTTCAAATGTGAAAACTTCAAACGTAATTTTTCATGGATAGATGATTTCAAATATAAAAGTTGTCAACTACAGAGTTGTATAACTTTTCGAGATCTAAAACTTTTGTTTTGGTCATTTCTCCATATAAAATAGTTTAAAAATTTTAATTTTGAATATGTAATTCTGTTGTTCGGCACTCATTTATAGGGGTGGTTAGATCTAGAGTCGCCCCTATAACTATGGTCATTTGTATGTATTTGTAGAGGCGGCTCATTTTAGGAACCATTTTAGAGATAGTTTTAGATTGAGCTACACCTAAAAAAAAGAGGTATTACTACAAATATTTTTTTAGTAGTGATAGTTGTTTGTAAGAATATGAGGCCTATATTTTGGGGGCAGGCATACATAGCCAAGTGTGGTGGGGCAAGGCTAGGCAGTGCCTAGAGTTGGCTAGGGCTTCGTACCTTCAAGGGCGACGACAACAGAGGTCGAGAAACAGTGGGGAAGTCAGGAACTCCATGGATTCGTGCAAAAATAGAGAAAACCGTGGTAGAAGAAAAAAAAAAACTGGAGGCAGGGGAAGATGCGCGCCCTACCCATCAGCACAGAAAGTTACTAGTTGGGGAGAGTTTTAGCACCTTGTTATTTTTTAAGGAGTTGTTTTACCAATTTGCTAGAGAGGTGTTTTTTTTTCCTTTTTTCAAAAACTCAAATGAAGAGTCCATTTACAGAGCTCATGAAATTACTCTGTGAGCAGCTCCAACCGTTTGGTAAATGCACTCAGTCTTTTTTTTCTTTGAATGATAGAAAAAAAATCCCACCCCAACAACTCCTCATCCCAACTTTCAATCAATCTGCACAGGAAAAAAAAACAGAGACATCCACTTGGCGTTGTTTCTTTTTTTTTTTTCTTTCTTGGCACTCCTCGTTGCTCCTGCATGCCTCCGTCTAAAGGTTCACCGGAATTAGAATCTTTGGACACTATTTTTAGATCTGAGAGTACTGGGAGATAGAGTAGATAATGAAAATTGATTTTAGATGTTTGAGTGTCACTTATGATGCCAAGATGGCCCACCAGGGCCTAGGTTTATTGAAATTGAATCTCTGACCATTATTTTCAAATATGAGAATACGTAGAGTAGACAGTGAAGATTTCATTTTAAAGGTTTTGTGTGAACTAGGAAGCCGCGATGGCCAGCCATAGCGGCAAGTTATTCCGTCCATGTTTATATGACTTTGGGGTTTTTTTGGGGGGAACAAATAAAAGAGACGGTTGGTAGAGTATATGTTATTTTTTTTAACCAACAGCTTTTACATCAGTTACGAAACTAGGCTTAGATAACTCTCGCGTGAACCATATAGTTCCGATTTTCCTGAGACGAGTCCGAGAAGCCCTATTAGCATGCATCTAATCTAATAAAATAGTATACATCATAACTAACCACTCTTCGCGCCACGTCCCCGGAACGCGGGCGCACTACGTGATCCATGCCACCTGCAGTAGTGCCAGTTGAAGACGGCAGCGCTGGCGAGGCCGCCGGCGTGGAGGTGACATATTACAGCTGCCATGTCGCGTGGTTTGCGTGGTGGAACCACGTCCGGTGCGTCCTCGCGTCCACGTTCCTCCCGTGGCCCCCGGCGCCGACCACAAAATCGGCCATCGTTCGTGGCACGCTCTTCGTGCCCTCCGCCGGTGACCGCCGCGTCCGCCTCTTCCTGCAGGAGCACGGGCCCGCCGCCACGGACCAACCAGTGGACCACGACGAGCATTTCCTCGTCCTCGACCTGCCGGCTGGCCTCGGCGGTGCGGACATCGCCGCGGCGGGCAGGATCGTGCTCGAGTACCAGCGCCAGTGGGCGCCCAATGCCTCTCCCCGCTGCGCGCTCCTCGACTCGCCCAAGTGGCTGGTGTACTGCAAGGGCACGCGCGTCGGGTACGCGACGAGGCGGGAGCGGCCGTCGGATGCGGAGGGGTGGTTGCTGGAGAAGCTGCGGGCCGTGACCGCCGGCGCTGGCCGCCTGCCCGGCGGAGGGGTGGAATACCTGCGCGGGAGGTTCGAGAGGATCGTCGCCTCGCCGGACGCGGAGTCGTTCCACCTCACTGAATGGCCGGGAGTCCACGGCGGCGGCTTCGACGGCGGTCTTAGACTAGCCACAATGTTGCAAAATGCCGGTGCCCAAACGCTCTCTCTCCTCTCCAAGCATCGATGCCTAACATTGTGGCCGATGCGAGTGAGAAAACTGGGGCACGGGTCAAGTAGGTTCACCGATGCCTCAAACATAAAAAAAAAAAATCACGATGCGAATGAGAAGGAAGGGGAAAGGGGGTGTGGCTGGGGTCCACGCATGTTCTAAGCGGGAGTTCGAGCACGTACGCATACCTGGTAGGATAAAAAATTTTAAGTCTGTGTGCTAGTCTTAGTATCTTCTTCCATCGGGTTTGTTAGACGTGCAAGACTTTCTTGTTAGTGTCAGCTGGTGTTGCGCACTTGCGTGTATATAATGCCCAAGTCCAAACAAATACTAGAAGCAATAATACTAGTTTAGGGTATTATCGATCGTCTTAGTATAATCTAAATCCATTTCTTTGAGTCTTGGTTTGTCTACATTTTGATGATGAACTCACTGGGAAATGACCACACAGAAGAAACACCTGTGTGCTTTTTGGAATATAGAGTTCTTTCTGAACATATTCTCGTTCAAGTAAATTTTCTGCCGGATGCTGCTCAGTAGCATAAGCAATTATAGGGTATTTGGTTTGAGTACTCGCAAAAAAAGGTATTTGGTTTGAGGAATTAGTTAGTGTATTATCACTCCCCTTTCTTTTTGTTTTGTTGGATAAAATTTGTTGACCCATGTGGCCTCAATTTCTCACAAGCTAATATAGTATTATTATAAGGAATAGAGTCATTCCACTAAATTCGTGGAGTGTTTGGTTTAGAAAATCAATCCATTATATCGTGATTTCATTCTTCAAATTTGTGTGGAATGATTTTATTTTTTTATACTAGTATTAATTATAAGCCTACGACGAATAAAGTGACGATGCATTAACTCATTTTATTTCACAAATAAAAAAATTAAGGAGTGAGATGATGATAAACCCAAGAGACTCTTTATATCTTCCCTAGTTTACAGGAATAACATTTTTTTATGAAAAAAATATTCTCTAAGAGTCTCTTCAATTGGATATCTAAATATAGACACCCTCTATTTCTGATTTCTCGCTAGCCAAAGATGAAGAACGAGAATGGCTCTCTAGCTAGACTATATAAGATATAGAAAAGCTATCGGAGAGTATAAAGACATAGAAAATGATTTTTACTCAAATAAATCTCTAAATAATGATTTAGAGAATAGATTTGAGAAATGCTCTTGGAGATGCTCTTATTCTACAAACTAAACACCCTATCAAAGAATGGACTCAAATACACCACTTTATCTAAAATGGAGTCATTTCTTAAACAATCACCCTATTTTGTAGTGGCCGACGTGACACGTGACCCATGTCCCCGTTTACCTATCTACTTAAAAATACTACTTTTTTATATATTAATCTAGATCCAAGTAAAATGGTTTGCGCTTGATTTTAGGTATCTACTTAAAAAATTCGCAAGAAGGGTCATCCAAAGTTTCTTAGCAACGACATGATCAAAATGAAGTTCCAATTCAAATTTAAAATCATTGAGCTTGTTTAGAATTATTTTAAATAATTTTGAATTTAAATTTTCTCTTGAGCATGTCCTTCGTTAGAAAAAAACTTTGGATTTCACCTAAGTATATGTATAGAAAAATTACATGAAAAATACTACTTTCCAAACCTTGAATTTAGATGATTTTTTTTCCAGATTTTTAGAGACTTTTTTTGCAGCTACTCCCTTTGATCCAATTTATAAGACATAGTCTGATATGGCACAATCTCCAAATATTTGGTTATTTATAATTATATAATTAGAATATTATACTATTTTATAAGCATATCTAAATTAACTAGTACATTTAATTACAAATCTAATTGTTTTAAGTTTATATTAGAATAATTAAAAATTATTGGATAAATTATTACTCAAATATAGTGGTATAGGAATAATTTTAATTTTAAAAGTATAAAATCAATGATGCTAGATCCAAGAAAAATAGGTTACGCTCGATTTGTAACATCTACATAAAAAATTGCAACAAGGGGCATCCAAAGTTTCTTAATAAGGGAGATGCTTTATTCTCAAAAAATAAGGGATCTTATTTTAAATTCAATTTTGAATTAAAACTTAATTTTGAGTATGTCCTTTGTTAAAAAATGGATTTCACCTAAGCACATATATAAAAAAAATACATGAAAAATACCAGTTTTTGAACCATTAATTTAGAAGATTTTTTACATTTTTAGAAACTATTTTATAGCTAAACAATTAAAGTGTAAAGTCAAATATAGTATTATGGGAAGAATTTTAATTTCAAAATTATAAAATCAATTATGTTGGATCCAAATAAAATGGACTATGCTTTATCTTTACCATCTGCTTAAAAACTTACAATGTTTTTAGAGATCCCTAAATACCTTGTTTGGAATGGACAAACAAAATCTGGAAAATCTAAAGGGCGAGAGAAGGGAAATATGCCTTGCTATTGGCTTCTAAGGGTGTCTCAAGTAGGAGCCTCAAATTAGGGTCTCTAATTTTGATTTAAGGGTTCTTCTTACTTTTGAGAGTCATGTTTTCTGGCTCTCAAAATATGGTCCTCAAATTTATTCTAATAGGGAATAATAGTGGGGCCCATCTGTCATCCTCCTTCTTATATTATTCCTCATTGACTAATTAACTTGGCCATATCTCGACAACTAGTAGCAGGAGAAGCTAGCGAGGGAGAGAATAGGGGCTTGCCGGAGCACGAGAAGATGTAGCGCTAGATCCGAGAGAGCACGAGCCATGCCCGTGTAGAGGGAGAGCGGAGCCGCTCACTGACGCTAGATCTGGACAAGGGGCGCGCCATCGAGGGAAGGGAAACACTGAGGAGGGCGGTGGCGGCCACGCCAGGGAGGGGTGTCGCTGGGGAGAGAACTCATCATGAAGGTAGCCGGATAGGGAAGTGCTAGTGAGGGATTTAGGGAAGGGAACGCCGACAGGAGAGGGGAGCTGCCGAGGAGGGCGATGGAGGTGCTGTAAGTTGTTGGGAGGGGGCGTGCTGAGGGAGTCGTGCTGGCGAAGGGCCATGCCAGAGACAGAGGAGGCAATGGCGCGTGGTCGAATGCAAACAGACAGTCATGTTTCTGTGTGCGCACGGGGAGAGGAACAAGGGGTGGGAGGGGGATTTGACGGCCCTCTCAAATTTGAGGTCCCTAGTAGGGCCCTGTTGAAGCTCAATTTTTGGTTTGGGCTCTCAAATTCAATTTTGACGGTTCAAATAGGGACCATGCTAGAATTGTTATAACGCATGACACAATCTACACTATTGATAAATGTCTATTGATCTTTGGTTCGCCGATTAGGATCATGCTGGCCATACAATTGCCTGACATATCCTATATCTGCAATATTTTCATTCCAACTCTTAGTCGTGCAATTCTTTAGTAAAGTAGTGCTATTTCAAAAAAAAAATACTATATGTTTACAAGCATCACCAAAGGAACTGTATATTTTTCCGGAGATTTGATTTTGGCTCTAATTTGGAGTCTTGGTAGTGCTAGAACTTTCATTGTTTCCTTAGATGTTAGGTCAATAATCTTTCATAGCAAATCTCCTTGGTCGTAGTGTCCAATTTTTTTCTAGTAGAAGTTTAAGTATGCAGCGAATCAAGACAGCCAAAACGCATCCACAGCACAGTCACAAAGGATGAAGCATCACATCACAGCTCACAGGCGCTGATACGCCAAACGAAAGCAGTTCTGAACAGAAAGAACACCACCGGATCACACCACAACACAAAGCAAAGCATCCATGACCGAACCAGAGAAGACTGCACCTACGTAGTACTCCGCTGCCGTCGCCGGCAGTGGGGGCTCCGACCTGATGACCTCATCGGTCGGTCGCCGCTGAGGTAGCTATCTAGCTAGCTAGTAGGGGCTCTGGCCCTGCACGTTGCCGTGCGGGTTGTACAGGCAGAGCGTGAGCGTGGCGCCCGTGGCGCAGCTGGCCTGCGCGCACCCGACCTCGGCGGTGCGGCGCCACACCACCTGCGTGTACGTGCCGCACTGCCGCCCCGCGGCGCACGTGTTGTTGGCGTGGGTGTAGTACCGCCCCTCCGCCACCCACAACGCCACCACCTCGGCGGGGCTCGCGCGGTAGCTGGCCCACCCCTGGTTCGCGCCGTAGGGGCTGGCCCCCATGTCCGCGAACGCGCACCCGCCCTGCCGCTGCTGCTGGGCCACCGTCTTCGCGGCCGCCGAGGCCAGGTCCGCGCTCCACCGCAGCGGGGCCACGCCCACCGCCGCGCGCGCCTGGTTGTGCGGCGCCAGGTACTCGTCCGCCGCCGTCGCGTTGCTGCTGCTGCTGCTGGTGCCGCCCTGCTGCTGCGCCTTGGTGACCCCGCCCGCGCCCGCGCCGCCCGGCGTGAGGACGCGCGCGCCGTGCGCCGGCGCCGGCGCGGCGCAGAGCGCGAGGAGGGTGACGAGGAGGAAGCACGCCGTGGCCATGGCCCTGGGGAGGAGGAGGTGGTGGTGGTGACAGCTCGAGTGCGCCATTGAGATCTGGAGTTGGTGAGCTGAGTAATGGCTCAGTGAGTGAGCGTTGAGTGCGAGTGTGCGCACGGGATTGTTCGATGTGTTGTCGATAGCGAGTTAAGAAGAGAGCTCGGCCCGGCACAGGCAGATGGCGACGGCTGCCCGCGTGCAGCGCGGGCGATAGCGTATTTGTACTTGGTGCCGGCTGCCACGGCGTCGGCGCGTCTCGGCCGTCTCGTGATGCCACGGCGCGTCCCGTTCGTTCCGATCGATCGATCTCGCAAGTGGCACTGGCACGCGGGACCTGGCGAGATCCAGCGGGTTGTTGGTGTGCATGTCAGTGCCGATCTCCATGGCTCGTTGCCTCGTGGATGCGATTTTCCTGTCCCTGAAAAGATCCGGATCAGGTGGAAGCCTGAGACGCCGCGGCCGCCGAAGCGTGAGGCATAGCGATGGGAATGGACCGACCTTGGATCTGGCTCAGTGGCTCCAAGGCTAGTTTTAGGGGATGCGGGTTAACCATTGTTATCTAAACGCTATGGTCTCAGTCAGAGGCGGAACTGTCTACCTCCATAGACACCTTGGTTAGCATTGGTAACTTCACCGAGTTGAACCAATGGTGAGACGACAGAGTACAAACAAAAGCATTGATTACCAAAGTCATCACAACCAAAGTTGTGAACCTTAAACAGATGACACTATCAGATAACTTGCGACAAGCACACACAAAAATGAGGCTAAATTTATACAGATACAAATATAAATAGATACCAATCCACGGCATCTAACACACTACCACAGAACATAGGTTACGCATTAAGAAAGGGAAATAAACAGCAGCATCAACAATAACCAAAATCTAGAAATAAGTTTAGCACCTGAATACCAGAGCCAACAATAGCCAGAATCTGGAAATAAGTTTACCACCTCAATCTCTGAGACATCCCTCAGACCACAGCTAATCAGTACACACTGCAGTGAGTTAAACTGAGTTCGACATGACAAATTACAACTATGAGATAAACTCTAGAAGAGATACATGACAAATTATTAGCCATGGTACAATGTTTTTCTCTCACAACAAGTCAGCGAACAATATTCTTCAGCCTGTCTTTTCAGCGAAACGAATAGAACCCCCTAGCAGGGGCCAAGCCCCCCCGGATCTGGAATTAGTTTATATGTTCCTGCTTCAGCCATAGTAATAGTAGGTATTTCAAAGGGAATGAGTTCTTGAAGGTATTTCATCTATGCATTTCCTTCATCTTGGCCCCCTTAGATTTTTCTCTGGTTCCGCCTCTGGTCTCATTGATTTAATGGGTAATATAGATCAATAAAAATTTTTGACTCGCGATATGTGCTCATATGAGTTATTATAACAACACGCGTGCAGTGATGGTACAGAGTCCGATGCGAAAATACATCTAGCGGTAAAATGGAGATTACTGCCCATATATGACCTAGACTCACGACACATGATCATACGATTGTGCATTTTATGTGTAAAAACAAATGATTATCTTTGCGCATGCATTTGACGTACAAAAAGTATGCGTTGAGTTTGCTGAACTTTATTTTGTATACTTCTGTTGATCTACCTCCTATTGTATGTATCATTGTATAAGAGAGCTTTCGTTCTTAGGTCTTCTTCGAAACGTAGGAATTTTTCTATTTCGCGAACTAATTTCCTATGATTTTCTTTATAATTCTTATGAAATCTCGGTAGTATAAATGGGCCTAGTTCATGTGGATAAGTTTTGGGCCTGCCTTGAGTCAACCAAATAGTTTCTGCTGTTCTGCGGCTTCCATGTTCCTTTACCAAACATAATCATACATACTTTATTCATCCTTGTGCAAAAAAAAAGACGGCTGGCTACATCGTGGGCTCGCTGGTGGGATCCTTTGCCACTGCGTACTTTTGCGATACATTTGTTTCGGACAAGAAGGCATTAGCAAGTTTTCCTCTAATCAGGTTCATTCTTTTGTAAACAGGTAGCGATCCTAAGACTGTTTCTAACAAAACCGCAAACCATGGACACAAGTTCCAGGCCGCCTCGAACAGCTGGACCAGCGGTGTCCACTAAATAGGCGAGAGAAGCTGGTCCAGGGTCTTGTTTGCACCATGGAATTGAGTCTTTATTCCCCCCTTTATTTATAGGCCTTAAAATAATAACATGAACTAAAGCATGATAATTGATATTTTTTTCTTGAGTAAATTGCACGGCCGGTCCTTAAAGTATTGGGCTGATTTCGTCTGGGTCCCAAACTATTAAATCGCACAGTTGGCTCCCCAATCTACTTAATTCGGTCCATATAGGTCCTAAACAGCCCAGGCGGTGTCAAGCAGTCGACGTGGCTGTCCACGTACGCACGTGAGGCACACGTGACCGTCGACAGGTACTGACTTTTTAGCCAAAAACCCCCCGCACGATCTCATCCTCTCCACCTCACTCCTTTCCTTTCTCTCGGACGGACCTCGACGAAAGGGGGAACAGGGTAGGGGCTGAGCGTGGCGACGCCGGCGACTGGTGCTGTTCGCGGAGGCGGCGTGGGCGGAGAGTGAGGACGACTCGACGGTCGTCAAATCGAGCTCGGTGGCGGCGACCAGGAGGCGACGCGGGCGGTGGGGGAGATGGCCGCCGAATCGAGCTCGGTGGCGGCGACTAGGAGGCTCGGTGATGAGCCGCGACTGATTACGTGCCCGAGGTGCCATCGTCATAAGGTAGTAAAGTGTCGTTCGAAGCAGCCGTGGTCCTTGGATCAGATCTTCTACACCTACCCAGATCACAATGTAAGTTAGGTTTGCCAGTTTGAGTTCAGTCCAAATCCGAGTATTAGAGTCAAGTTTTTAGTATGTGTGCTTTGCCTGTTTGATGAATCTACAGAAGGATGGAACTGGTTGCCCATTTTTTTCTTTGGGAGGCAGGATACATCAACCACTTGGAGACAGAAGCAGCAAAAGAAAAGGCAGCTGGGATGCAATCTGATGAAGTTACTGAGAGCCTGTTGGAGAAGAATGTCGACCTGGGAAATGGAGATGCCACAACTGTTGAAGTAGAGCATGCCACAACTGTTGAAGTAGAGCTTAGAACTTTGATCAATATAGGATATGATATTGCAGGGCTCTTGAAATGCATTCTCTGTATGTGCTTAATAATTGTAGTTGTGCAACTGTTGTTGGTGTTTGTTCAGATGAAGTAGTGAATGATGAATGTGAAGTAGGTTTGGGGAGTAGGAATGCTTTTGTTTTTGTGTGAACTTGTAACATTTTCATGTAAGAACTGGTAATGCTTTATGGTATTGATCATGTATGTTATCTGACTGAAATTTGTGGTATTTGTGACTGTAATTTTAGAAGAACACATTTCACTTATGCAAACTGCATTGTGATGCTTGTAAGACCTTTGGCCAACTCTGTATTTTTCATACTATCTTGTTCACTGTTCTTGGTTTCATGTTGGACTTGAATTAGATGATGATATGTTCACATTGTTGTTGTCTAGTGGTATCAGCAGCTCTTTTCTCAGTGATCCTTTTTCCTGAGATCCTATAGCTTGAGGGCCCTTTCCAGTTATAGTTGTAGTAGTTTGCTGCATTTTTGACTGATGTCTTAAGACAGCATGATCACTACTGGTCACTATCGTAGCTGCATGTGTGGATTCAGATGGCACACATGGAGCAAAGTGAACATTTCTACTAGATGGCACACACTGGATGTACACACGTATTAGGGGTTGTTGGTTGCAATTGACTTCTCCAAGCTCTATAATTTAGCTACACCAAGCTTTGCAATTCATAGTTTGGGGGCAGAGCTGTGGTGAAGGGCTGTGCACAATTCACAGTTTGGGGCAAAGCTGTTGTCTCTATTGCAAATAAACAGTTATTGCCTTTTAGTGTTTCATTACTGCCTTCTGAATGATTTAGTCATGAAGTGTGTACATCCAGTCATGATTTGGCATGCATACTAGTGTTTATGCATTACAAAAGATGTTGCTATCCACAAAAGTAACTATACTGCTACCCTATTCCATGTTGCTATCAACAAAAGACAACTATATCGCTTTCCTATTCTAGTCACAAAAGTCAGGTTGGCATGTCCACAGTTGCATGCAACATTTTCAGCTGTGGTCTTCTTCCCTTGAACCCCTCTAGTCTTCTTGCCCTTCTTCCCTCCACCTTGTCCAGCTTCTTTGCTCCTGCCTTGAACTCCTCCAGTCTTCTTGCCCTTCTTCCCTCCACCTTGTCCAGTTGTGGTCTTCTTGTTCACTACTGGTCTTGCAGTTGGCTGGTTGGACTGAATGAAGGTAGAGTCTGGCAAGGGTCCCAACTGCTGATTTAGGCTGCTGCATTGAGTGGGCTACAGGCGGCAGATTGAGATTAGTAGAGTAAAATAGATGTTGAAAACAGTAGAGTAAAATTGAAATCACACAAACCTGAGAAAGCATCTGTGAAAGCATTGTTTCCTATGTCATCGCTTCTTGCATTGGGTAATCAAAAGGTGGTGGTGCCTCGGCCTCTATGTCATCCTACAAGAACAGTAATGTTAACAACTGAAGGGATGAGTGTCTAGTGTAACAGAACATAACATAGTACATACACCATGGTCATCAGTAACTATTGGAGGTATTTCTTCAATGCCACTTGGACTGATGCTTGCCTTCTTCAATTCAAATGTCCTCACATTGTGATCTGGTGATTTGCACCAACTGCAGTGCATTTTGGACCCATGCTTTGTTAGCTTAAGTCCATTTCTACCTTGAACCTCATATGCTTGTTTTTTCCTTGCCTTTGGTGGCCTCCCAATCCTTTTCTCATAAACTGGTGGAGCAACTGGAGGTCCATCAGTCTTCTCCCAGTCAGCCATGTCCTTACATGGCCAAATGTTGTTGGCATATGCAGTTGCAAAAGCTTCAATAGAGTAACAGGCAAGGATCATTGTCTCTGGAGGTATCCTCTCATGACTCAAGTATGAAATGGCATGGGAACATGGAATACCTATGAGATCCCACCTCCTACACTCACATTGCTTGTTGACAATATCAACAATGTATGTGTTTTCCTTGGACTACACTTGGAATATTCCCTGGCCAGCAGGCATGGCATAGCAAATATTAGCAGATTCAGCATTCTTGGTAATTTTTTCCTTATCTTTGGGCAAACAGTTCCAACAAAGTTTTCTGCTTCCTTTTGTTTGTTGTAGTGTCTAGTCATTATTTGGTTTTTGATCCTCTCCAACATACTTAGGATGGGTAGCTCTCTAGCCTCTAAGATGTACTTGTTAAAGACCTCACAGTTGTTATTGAGCAACACATCATATTTTGGGAAAGTGCTGAAAAAGGCTCTGACCCAGGTATTTGGTGTCATTTGCTCCAACCATTGGTAGGCAGCTGCATCTATTTCCTTCATTTTCTGCATGTTCTTCTCCCAATGCCTCACACAGGTGGACCTAGCACATGTCCACAGCTGGTTTTTGAGGTTGTCACCTTTGAAATGGACTTGGAAATTTTGATACAGATGCCTCACACAAAATTTGTGCTTAGCCTCGGGGAACACTTGTGCCACAGGTGGGATAAGACCCTACAAAAATACAGTGGTAATGTGTTAGTGAACAAACATGCAACTGTTATTAGTCACTGATTATGCAGATAACTTTGTGCAAATGTTATTTTACCTTTTGCTTGTCTGTCATGATAGTCCATGGGAATGTGTTGTCAATGCGGAGGTCATCTTTCAGGCTATGCAAAAACCATTTCCAGGACAAGAGAGATTCAACTTCCACCACTGTAAAAGCAATTGGGAAGATGCAGTCATTTGGATCCATCCCTACAACAGTAAGCAACTGCCCTCCAAACTTTGTCTTCAGGTGACATCCATCCAAAAAGATGATTGGTCTGCATCCACTTAAGAAACCTCTTTTGCAAGCATCAAGTGATAAGTAACAACTACTAAATGCCCCTTCTGTTAGATTAAGGTAGAAGCTGCTACCAGGATTGGACCTTCTCAACTCTTGCCCATAATTCCACAACTGAGAGTATTGCTTCAACTCATCACCATATATAGTCTGCAATGCAAATTTTCTTGCTCTCCAGAGCTTGGTTCTAGATGGAGTAAGGTTCCATTCCTTTTGAACAGTTCTTGCAAAGTTAGGTAAGGTCATCTTGTTGTCTGCCCTAACTGTTTGCAAGTACTTCTCTGCAAGCCATTTGGAGGTACAAGTCTTGATCATCCACTTTTTCTGGCAATTGTGATGGCCATTGTATGTCTTCACTAGAAAACAATTTGTCCTATTGTCCATGGATGCATAGAAGTTTCATGGACACCCTTCAGCACAATGAGCCTTGACTCTCTTCCTATCATTTCTGGGCATTTTGATCTCTACCCTATTCCTAATGTTGTACTCTATGATGGCCTTCCTCACAAGCTTAACTGTACCAAATACTTGCCCTACACTGAATGATGGATTCAACAAATCTTCCTGCCGAAATTCCCTGAACCTGTTCCTATTGCTACCTTCATTAGAATCTGCCAAGTCAATCTCTTTCTCTTCTGTTGATTTATCCTCATCTCCAACTGACATATTCATAGATTACTTCCTCTTGAGTTTGCTGTCCGCAACCTTCTTCCATTTGAACATTTTACAACCCTTAGTTGCCCCTTCATCAAACACACCAGCATCGACATTGTCAGCAAACGGGTCATCATCGGAAAATCCAATCTCATAATCACTATCATTAAAGTCTGAGTCATCTGAATTACTGTCATCTGCCTCAATGCCATCATGTACTGGATCTTGGTTCCACTTAGTGGCCTTCCTCAGGTTTGTGTAAAACACTGGCAATTTCACCACTTCCTTCCTTTCAACTGTCACAACCTTAACAGGACTAAAGACCTTGGGCAAAGTACAAATAGTATTTGCTACAATGTCATCCCAATTGATACCAGAACAAATCATATCATGATGATCAAGATAAATGACCAGGTTCTTCACCCTATCAATCACAGACATCATGACCATTGTGTCACTATCAGTCTCTACAAGTCTCAAACCATCTGTTATTGTCTTCCTTGGCAATAACCAATGCACCTTCAGTGTACGTGATTCCTTATCATAACCTAACTCTTCCACAAAGTCCTTTATCCATAGGGGTGACCAAGTATCAGCATCACACTGATCAAACCAGTCAATTTTTTCATCAAGGTAAGCACGGTTCTCCCGAACACCAACAAAAAAACCACTATGATGCACCTCTAGACTGAACTGGTTAGACCCTGGACCTACATTTCAACCAATTTTCAACATTCAGTTCAAAATTTTTCTCATCCATACCAAGAACCCTAGAAGACCGCCATTTATGCCTACAAATCAACTACTTTCAAATGAAAATGACCTAAATCTACCGTAATGTCCACAAATCCATAGCAAACACTCAATAGAGGGTCCAGATGAAGATAGGGTTTCTTTAACTCACCGTATTCAGGCGCCGGCTCTCCTTTCTGACGCAATTTGGCGGCCATCTCCCCCACCGCCCGCACCTAGAGGGCCCTCTAGGCACGGCCGTCGAGTCATCCTCGCTCTCCGCCCGCGCCGCCTCCGTGAACAGCACCAATCGCCGGCGTCGCCACGCTCCACCCCTCCCCTGTTCCCCCTTTCGTCGAGGTCCGTCCGAGAGAAAGGAAAGGAGTGAGGTGGAGAGGATGAGATCGTCTTGAGGGGGGGGTTGGCTAAAAAGCCAGTACCTGCCGACGGTCACGTGTGCCTCACGTGCGTACGTGGACAGCCACGTCGACTGCTTGACACCGCCTAGGCTATTTAGGACCTATATAGACCGAATTAAGTAGATTGAGGAGGCAATAGTGCGATTTAATAGTTTGGGGACCTAGACGAAATCAGCCCAATACTTTAAGGATCGGCCGTGCAATTTACTCTTTTTTCTTTATGAGTTGAAAAAAAAAGATATTTTTGCTTTATCTGGAAGTAGACTTTGAGGCTTTCACCTTTCAGCTTACTTGTCTTCTGATGAATTATGTTCCTTGGTAAAATTTTTCACCAGGCAGTGGAGAACCACATTGTTTTCTTACCACTATACGGTGTTCCTTTCATATACAGCTTTCTTGCATTCTTAATACAATTTCGTTGGTGATCGTTTCCACCAGGCAGTGAAGACATTCCCTATCGTGCTATGATAAATCGGGTTTTTTTTGTGGTAATTTTCTGCTGTCAGTGTGCACTTTGTAGGCAGTGGCACTGCTTAAAAGTTCAAAATACTCCCTCCGTCCCTAAATGTTAGTTGCCACGAATTACGTATCGATAACTTTGACTTGATTAATAGAAAATACGTGCAACATTTCTATCTTCAAATAAATTTATTAAAAAATTAGATTTAAATATCTATCAATGATACTAATTATGTATCATAAATATTAATATTTTTTAATATATATTTAGTTAAAGTTGTTTCTCGGGAAACGAAAATAATAAATATTTAGAGATGGAGAGAGTATATTGTTTCTAGGGTTTGCAAGACATTGGCGACAATTTGTCAGGTCCTGTAAGAGCAGTTGTTCGTGATATCTGTGGGGAGCATTGGAAGTCCCATCCAATTTCAAAGCAGTTCGACATGATCGTCTGTGTGACAAATGCGCAGACGCCTCGTTTGATCAAAGGAAAAGCATAGGAATCATACAGAAAACTCATTTCAGAGAAATTATCTTCTCTCATCATTTGGAACAAGGGAACCATAGAAATCTTTCCAAAGGAACGGTAGCTACACCCAGAAAATGAGCTCCGAGCTCATTGGAAACTTTCCTACGTCTGTTCAACACCTCTCGCTTATTTACTACTCCCTCCGTCTACAAAAGAATATAATTCTCACATTTCAAGAAGTCAAACAATTTTAACTTTGACTAAAATTATATAAAAATATACTAACACTCATGAGACAAAATAAGTATTATTATATTAGTTATAGAATATATTTTTATAATAAGTTTATTTCAAGACATAAATACTAATACTACTTACTATAAACTTAGTCAAAGTTGGACAAATTTGACTAGCATGTTTTCTATAATTGCATTCTTTTTCGGACGGAGGGAGTATACTGCTATGCAACTTATTAGTCGGTGGAATTTTGATGAATGGATGAGCTGCATATGTACGGAGAATAGAGAGAGTTAATGCACACGGAGTAGGAGGCACATACTCCCTCCATACTGGTATTAGAAGTCGTTTAGGATATGATTGCGCATACCAAGGAGTGCCAAAGAGTGACCAATTAGAAGGGAGTTTTCCTTCTTTGCTCTTATTAAATAGGTCTGCGGGTGTCTCCTATACAACAATTCTGAATAGCCCGACTGGTAAGCTCTTCACGGCCTGAGGTTGGAGGTCCAGGGATCGAACTCCATGGCCGCATTAGTGCACGTCGCTGCTTGCTCTCGCGTGCACGCTGGCTGGCTGGCTCGCGTTTAGGCGTGTCTGTGCACCCTATGCCGCACAAATTTTTGCCGATGGCGCGTGGCCGCGCAAATATTTCGTTCGCTGGTTGAATTTTTTCGTTCGCTGGTTTGTTTCACTTGGGCGCGTTTAGGCGTGACATTTTCGTTCGTTTGGCGCGCGCTCACAGCCAGCTGGTCCGACGGCTCGCCTGCCTGCTGCATTAAAACGCCGGTACTACTGCCTTGCCTTGCCTGTTCTTCACTTGCTTGTTCATCCAGCCATGGCTTGTTCATCCAGCCATGTCCTCCATGGCTTCGATCTGAACGTTCGTATGGAGGAAGATGACGACGGCTCATTCTTCAATCTCAACGAGCCTATACTGGAGGACCACAACAACAATGGTAACGTGCTCATTCTTACTCATTTTTCTTTCATTTTTTTTGATATTCACTGCATTAACGTGAGGTGATCTCAACTTTCCGGCATAAGAAGATGACGGCCCCAACCCGAATGACGTGTTTGATTTCAACGAGCCAGAATACGACGGCGCCAATGATGCCGACGGCGTGTTTGATCTCCAAGGGCAACAAGACGACGGTAAATGCATCACTTCGATCTATCCGTTCGTTGCTTGTTCATATTATTTCAGATCTCATTATTGTTTTTTTACAGTACTGGATTTAAACCTACCACTAGATGAGTTCGGTGCAATTGATTTGGACTTTGTACAAAATCTTGCTGGTAATTTTTTTTTGACACAATCACATTCTTGTACTAGATCCATGCTCATGATGCTACTCCATGAAAGTGTTTGTTTTCCCCCCTATAATTAGAACATGCCGTGAATAAGTATTGCATGAAAGTGTTTGTTTTTCCCCTATAAATAGAACATGCCGTGAATGTGTTTCTTTTTATCTTAAAAATACAACATGACATTGGAGGAATGTCTTTGTGTTTTTTCCCTATAAATAGAACATGCCGTGGCCAAGCTTTTTTTTTCTCCTATGAAAGCTAGAACATGCAGAACAATATGAATGCTTGTTTTCTTTTAACAGAACATGATGTGGACAACCCAACCGTGGAAGAACAAGTTCAACCACGCAACCGAAGGAAAGAAATGAGTGAAGAGGTCCGAAAACAAGTTTACCAAGCTTTGTTGGCTAGAAGCAACAATGGTACACTACACAAGGAAGACACTGCATTTGTTGCTGCTCAATTTGACATTCATAAACGGACAGCTCAGCGTGTTTGGAACCGAGGTAAAACACAACTTTCTAGCTCTGTTCCGGTTGTGGTTTCTAGTCTAAAGAAGGGTAGAGTTGGACGTAAAGCAATACCTTTTGATTTGGAAGCATTGCGAAACATTCCTCTAAAGGAAAGAATGACTATAGAGGATGTGTGCGCCAAACTAAACATGAGCAAATGGAGGGTTCAAAGGTATTTGAAAAAAGGATTGATTAGGCGCCACTCTAGTAGCATCAAACCATATCTCACTCAACCTAACAAGGAGTCTAGGTTACAATGGTGTGTTGACATGGTTAATAGGGAGTTGCTTGATGATCCAAAGTTTAAGGAGTTGTATGACTTTGTGTTCATTGATGAGAAATGGTTCTACCTACATCAAAAATCTAAAAGATATTATTTGCTACCCGAAGAAGATGAACCCCATCGGACTTGTAAGAATAAGAACTACATCCCTAGGCTCATGTTCTTGTGTGTTTGCGCTCGGCCAAGGTTTAGGGATGGGAATTGTATTTTTGATGGTAGGATTGGTTGTTTTCCACTTGTTCAATATGAAGCGGCTCAAAGAGGAAATGAGAGGACCAGTCGTGTCCGTGGAGACTTGGTTATGAAGCCCATAACTTCGATCACTAGAGAAGTGATTAGAGGTTTTATGATCAACCAAGTGTTGCCCGCCATTAGAGCTAAGTGGCCAAGAGAAGATGTGGGTAGACCAATATTCATTC
This sequence comes from Miscanthus lutarioriparius, assembly GCA_904845875.1. NCBI lineage: Eukaryota > Viridiplantae > Streptophyta > Magnoliopsida > Poales > Poaceae > Miscanthus > Miscanthus lutarioriparius. The sequence continues at coordinate 127,961,982 of CAJGYO010000001.1, forward strand.
AACAGGACAATGCACCTTCCCACTTGAAATTGGATGACCCACAATTTTGTGAGTCCGCTAAGCTAGGAGGATTTGATATTCGCCTAATATGTCAGCCACCAAACTCTCTAGATTTCAACATTCTTGACTTGGGTTTTTTTCGAGCTATACAAGCAATTCAATATCAGAAGAATGCAAAAACAATGGAGGCTCTACTTCCAGCCGTGCAAGAGGTAATTTGCTCAACAATTGTTCACACATGTTTCGATGTTTTCTTCCACAACAATTTGCAAACCGAATTAAACTTCCACAACAATTGTTCACACTTGTTATGTAGGCATTCATGGAGTACTCACCACACCTTGCAAACAGAATGTTTCTAACACTACAAGGTGTTTTGATGGAAGCTATGAAGGATAAAGGTTGCAACAACTTCAAGATACCTCACATGAAAAAAGGAACATTGGAAAGACAAGGTCGGCTGCCATCTTGTATCCCTTGTGATCCATCTTTACTAGATGAAGCCGAGGCTACTCTTGCTGCATGAAACAAGTAGATTGATGGTTGTTAGCTTTAGTAATGGAGACAAATCTTGTTAATTACACTTGTTGTATCAGTTAGTTAGAACTCAACGTTAATGATCTTACCACTGCTTTGGCGTCCTCCATAGCCTTCTTGGCAGTGAGCTTACGCTCGCGCCTCTCCTTAGCCTCCTCTTCGACCGTCTTGAGCACGTCTGGAGGCAGCACGATTTGATCGCCATCGAACACGATATTGTCGACATCTGGAATGAAAAACTCACACTCGAATTCGTAGAAGCCATGAATAACAGCGAAGATCAAGTAGTCTGCGTGCTTGAGACCGCAGTGAGAGCATGGATAGCGCCCAGTGTGCACACGATCCCATGCTTCGCGGTTAAGATGAACGACTTGACAGCGGCGGCAAATAAAAGCGCCCGGCGGCAAAGAATCCGGCGCCACGATCTCCTCGGACTCCGGCGCCACGATCTCCTCGGACTCTGCGTGGCGACGACCTCCTCGACTCCGGCAAGAACGACCTCTCGAGTCCGCGGCCATGGAGTCCGCGACCTCCTCCATCTCCGAGGACGATGCATAGCCGACTCCATGGAGTCCGGCACCATCTCAATGGAGTCTGCGATGGCGGAGTCGTGCCTCCTGCAGCGGGTCAACGGAGTCCAGCCCTCTCCACGACAAAGAAGAAGTCGACGGAGTCATGGCGACCTCCTCCGAAGTCCGTCCGACCCGTCGTCGTCATGGCGACCTCCTCCGAAGTCCGGCGCGATCTTCATCTTGTAGTCCGGCACCATCTCCATCTCCATCTTGGAGTCGGCGAGGCATCCATGGTGCGGCGGCGAATGCCGAAGCACACAGCGCAGCGTCGCGGCGAACGGCGGCGTGAGTGAGCGAAGGGGAGCGGCGTCGGCGGCGAACTCACGAGAGGAACGCGATTTAATAAAGGGAGCGGCGCGCGGCGGTTGCGGTGGCCTATTAACGTGGCGCCGGGAAGCGATCGATTGCGGGCTATTAACGCGCGGGCTATTAGCGCGAGGGGCGCAACGTCCAATTCTTCACTCGGACCCCGGAACGACTTCCTTTGATTCAATTTCTGCAGACGCCAGAACGACATCTAATACCAGTATGGAGGGAGTATGTAACAGTTGCACGCTATTAAATGCCACAAGTTAATTATAAAATACATGCAAGTTGATCCACTATTATTAGAGATGCTTAACTTTAGTTTATCACTCCCATGTTTTTATTCGTGTGTCATGGATTCCTACGTTCCAAACACTACTTTTCATCTTCTTCATGTGTTTTCTATTCCTCTGTTTTGCAATATCATTCCTCTTCCTTCCATTGTTTTTATAGATTCCTTTATTTTCGATTCCTACGCTCCAAGCCTACCCTTCTATCTTTTGTCCAAAACTGGATGCAGCAACAATAAACACCATGCAGCAACAATAAACACCGACACCTTTGGAGGCCATTAACGATGGCCAGTGGCCACCAAGAGTCCCAAGACTGCAACGGAGCTGTCTACCTCCACAGACACCTTGGTTAGCATTGGTAACTTCACCGAGTTGAACCAATGGTGAGACGACAGAGTACAAACAAAAGCATTGATTACCAAAGTCACCAAAGTTGTGAACCTTAAACAGATGACACTATCAGATAACTTGCGACAAGCACACAAAAAAATGAGGCTAAATTTATACAGATACAAATATAAATAGATACCAATCCACGGCATCTAACACACTAGCACACAACAGAGGTTACGCCTTAAGAAAGGGAAATAAACAGCAGCACCAACAATAACCAAAATCTGGAAATAAGTTTAGCACCTGAATACCTGAGCCAACAATTGCCTGGAAATAAGTTCACCGCCTCAATCCCTGAGACATCCCTCAGGCCACAGCTAAACTCAGTACACACTGCAGTGAGTTAAACTGAGTTCGACACGACAAATTACAACTATGAGACAAACTCCAGAAGAGATATATGTCTGCAATTGCTCCCTAAAATATGCCTACGCTTAACTACACTCGAAGATACCACAATATTATTTGTGCTTCAACAGGGAAGCAGTATCGGCAATCTACAATGCTTCTGCCTTGATCATCTCAGAACCTGGCGCCTCAGTTGCAGCCGGTGGTGAATACTGGAGCCAGTCTTTTGCACAGACAAGTGCCTCCACAGTCTCCGGGCGAAGAGAGCTTCTGTAGTCATCAAGCATGCGGTTCCCAGTTCCAGCAGAGAATATGGAGCTGCCACTGCTAACCATCGACATTGGGATGGCCAAGATATCCTGGGCCATCTTGGACAGAGTTGGAAACTTGACTGTGTTAAGCTTCCACCAGTTAAGGATATCAAACTCCTGGATACGTGGAGTGAGGGATTCCTCCAGGTACTGCTCCAGTTCACATTTTGCAGGCTGGCTACTTTGAATCTCAGAAAGGTACATATCAAAGTCAAGAAGACCATCACTAGTGGAAGGAGGATTTCCCTGGTTAACATTCGCGTTGGCAGCCACATTGTTAGCTTCAACATAGGCAGGGGTCAAGGGGAGCGGCTGTGCCACATACTCCTTATACAGCTCATGCAGAGAGTCATTGACAACCTTAACATATTTCGCAGCCTCAGCACCATAAATTTTAGAGTAACTGAACTCAACAAGCTTCATCTTGAAACGTGGATCCATAACAACAGCAATGGCTAACACCAGGCTGCAATCTTTCCAGTATTTGTCAAATCTCTCATGCATATCCTTGGCAATACTGCTGAAAAAGGGACTTTCATGTTCTGTGCCATTGGCTAGCTCAAGCTGAATTTTCCAAGCTTCATGGAAAAAGATGTTTGCAGTAGGGTTTGCTGAAGCCATCACACTATGTGCAGAGTCATATAGCAGTTTCAGGTAATTACAGCTAGCCTCAACTTTCTTCCAGTCCTCTGCTGAAGGAGATTCATTGTAATTATCATCACATGTCTCCAGTGTAGCAAAAGCCTGCTTATAGTCCAAGGCAGCCAGCAGCATCAGATAAGTTGTGTTCCACTGGGTTGTAACATCTAAACAAAGGGTCTTGGCACTGGGAATCTCCAGCTGCAGAGCAATCTCAGCAAACTTCTCCTCACGGCTTGGAGAAGCTTTTATGAACTTGATACTCTCACGGATGTTGTAAATCACGCCGTGAATCGAAGCAATTACATCCTGAGCAACTACATTCAGGATATGAGCATAGCACCTCACAACAAAGAGCTGTCCCTTAAGCATGAGGCTGTTCTTATTGGAGAGGTGATCCCTAAGATTTGCACTGTAAATATCATGGGAAGAGCAATCATTATCCAATGTGATAGTGAACAGCTTGTCCTTCATATTCCACTCCGAAAGGCTCGAGCTAATAGCTTCACTAAGTGCATTCTCTGAATGAGGAGAAGACACCATCATGAAGTTGAGCATTCTTCGGTGCACTTTCCAATCGGAGTCAATAAACTGCCCAGCAAGAGAAACATAGCCAAGAGTCTGACTGGTTGTCCAGAGTCCTATAGTGAGGCTGATCCTTCCTGGCATAGTGCTGAATGCTTGCAACAGGTTCTCTTTTGCTTTCTGGAAAACAGCATACACCTCTCCTTCCATTGTCTCCACATCTACAACCTTGAAACGAGGCTGCAGACTCTCAATAAAATTAGTAAAGGATGACTGTTGAACAATGTGAAGTGGGTAGTCATGCAAAATGATCATCTTCGCCAGATAAGAGGAGCTCCGTTCCTGATCAAAAGTAGCATTTGCATAACCAGTGTATCTGTAACGCCTCTTAGTACGACGTTCCACAGAAGCCTCACCATCATTATCAGTGACATGCCCCCCTGCAAGTGGCAGTGTTAGCTTCCTGTCTTGGTCTTTCATAACAGGACAGGAGCCCAGGGTGATGTGCCTCTTGAGATGGCTAGTGCCTGCAATTTTTGAGCCAGAACTATACGCAAAGGTTTGCTTGCATAAATTGCAGCATGCTCTTGAGTTTCCTCCTGGCATGGGTTCTATAGTGAAGTGCTCCCAAACTAACGACTTCTTCTTCCGACGTCTTGATGTTCGCGGGGTCATCTCAGCATTGACCAATTCATTACCATGGGCCATCTCGTCACCATTGACCATGTCGTTAACTGGAACCATCTCATTACCATGGATGAGATCATTAACCTGAACCATATCATGACCATGGATCATCTCACTGCCTTCAACCATCTCAGTCCCATGAATCATCTCATTGCCATGGATCATCTCATCGCCATGGATCATCTCACTACCATGAATCATCTCACTATCATGGATCACACCATTGCCATCAACCATCTCACTGTCATGCACCATTGCATTATCATTGCTGTTTGGCTCACCCATGCTGAAGATACAAGCCAATGGAATCCAAGAATGCCTGTCAATTATAATCGTGTTAGGTGCAATTCAGTCACATCATATCACTTGATTGTTTCATGAAAAAGGGACTCCAAACAAATAAAATAGAGTTAAATGCATCAGCTTCCCCTGAATTTGTTATACAGTGTCACTTAGGTCCAAGAACTTTAAAAATGCATTTCTGAGTCCCTAAACTTGTTAAGTGGTGCACCGCACATCCTTAAAGTTGTAAAATAGTGCATAGCAGGTCCATTTGTGGACCATAAAGACCACTGCGGTGCACCACTTAACAAGTTTAGGGGCCTTGAAATGCAATTTCAAAGTCCGTGGACCTAAGTGGCACCCCATGACAAGTTCAGGGGCCGCTCATGGATTTAACTCAATAAAATTTCATAAGGTACACCATCAAAGTTTTCATGACAAAATAAACAGACAGCAGATATTCTACATAGTTCCATTATTCGCAAGATCTGGTTGTTTATGGCAGTAGTGCCCAGGAACAAATTTTCATGTCAAGGTTCAGAGGCCACCAACATTGCAGACGTTTTCCAAAAGCTACACAAGGAATATATTTTGTAGTAGATAGACTAGATGACATAATGATGACTTCTCAATCGTGATGGTATCCAAAAGTGCAAAAATTTTAGAACATTGTACCTATGAGAGATGCCAGCAATGAAGGTATGTTTTCACACATGTGAATATAGCATGAGCAAGACAATAGAAAAGTGACAAATGTCACCAAGCCAGGCAAAGTAATGCTGAATGCAAGTAGTTAAACATGCAGCTGTAACAGAAAATAAAATACGAAGTTCAAGGGTAGGCCCTTCACCAGAACCATATGGGGCTACACATGAATAGCTAAAGAATAAAATGCCACCGGCAACCTAGCCTTTGAGCAGAAACTCAACCATGCTCATCGTTTACTTAAGGTCCTGTCAGAAACAAGCCATGGTTGCTGGAACTTCCTATCAAAAAGATAATTACAGCCATCAAACCTAGCAGGCTATTGGACTTCGAAATCATACTCAACTACTCCAGTATGACTACCTTGGTGTAGGTACAAAATTCACAAAGATATAGGCATGCAGCACTATGCAGTGAATCATTTTTTTTAAGCTCCAAACACTGGAGTAACATGTACTAGTAATTCTATAGCTAATAAGACTGATACCCGAACGGGTTATTGTTTCCCAAAGAACAAAATCAAACTGTTTCCTATAAACTCTTCATCTTCACAGACGACAGCTACGTCCTACTTCAACAAAAATCTTAGTAATTCCCTCGGAAAACTGAACCACTCCCAAAAACACACGCCACAATTTGTTCGTACCAGAATACGCTAAAAAAGGCAACAATATTGAATATAGCGCACATAATCTACAGCGCCAACAGCGCCCTGACGCCCACCGAAAAAGAAAAATTTACTACGAAAAATTTCGCACCAAAACAAAACAAATTCCAAGCAACGCTCCCAGCGAAGCGCTTGCCCCCCTACAGATCCGACGAACCGAGCCCACTAAAACGGAGCCCAACGGACCAACTCGAACGGCGCACCGAAATCTAAACCACGAAACAATCCAATCCGAAAGCTACGAGCAGCGCGGATTTAGGAGAAGACGGAACACGCGGGAGGAGCAGAGGGCCAGGAGAGGGGTTTGGTGTTTGGGGGCTTACGTACGGGGAGGAAGCGGAGCGCAGCGGAGGCGAACCAAACCGGGGGCTCGGCTTGCTTGGTGGCGGGGCGGTGCAGACGAATTAGGGCTCGGCCCAAGAAGGACGAAGGCCGAGCGAGCAAACCCTAGATCCTGTGGGGGAGAGGGAGACGAGCCGGGGAGAGAGGAGAGGAGGGCTTCGACCCGTAGAGAGAGAGAACCCGGAGAGGGGTCTGGTGGCTGCGGACGCGGAGCCGCCCGGTGCGGGGATTTAATGGGCTAGCGGCCCATGGCGATGGGCCTCGTGAGCTGGCGCGACCTGTGAGGCTGCCGGTGGACCAGGTGGGGGCCTCTCCGCGCGTGGAACAGGCTGGGACGCTAGGTTTTGGGCGGTTTCCTCGTCTCGTGAGGAGTTTTTTTTGTTCACGCAAAATATGGATCGGAGTGTGGTGGGGCTTGGCCGCTTGGTGTTGATGGATGGATGGCGGCCGCAGCACGGCGCTGCATTGGATGTCGTCTTGGGTTGGGCCTTCGGCCGGATCGCCGGACGCAGCGATGGTTTCATCTCATCTGGACGGCTCATAACCCTTGGACCCAGAGGATAGAGGACCCAGCTCTGCAATCGAAAAGCAGGGCCACTCTCCAAAGGCCAGCGGCTGCTGGCCTCTTGCGCGTGCTGTGCCGTTGCCCGTTTACGGCGCCCGCGTCAGCTACGGTTTAGGTGTTGCTCAAAAAAAAAAACTACGGTTTAGGTGGCTTGTTGAGGGGGAAAAAAATTCCCTGCAGCGCGTATGTAAATCGCATCCACTGCATACGTACCATTTGCGTTGCGACACGTGGACAAGAAACGAATCGGACGCTTCCTCGCTGCGTACGTGCTGCTTGCCTCGCTGCGTAGGAGCCGAGGACCTTACGACTGGTAAAGCCGAGCGTGATACCGTGCCTGGTCTCCTCGCGAGCGTCTGCCGCCCGATTCCTTTGGCGTCTCACAGATGGTACGTAAGCACTGGATGCGGTTTACATACGCTTCGTCCCGGGGAATTTGGGTGCTCCGAGCGAAAATCTCTTTTCAGGCGACTAAAAGAAAATACCCGATAAAACACACGCAGTCGTTCAGTAAAACTGGGGCCGGGTTTAGTTCGGCAAAGTTTGCAAACTTTGCATAGTGCACGATTCTTCACTGTAGTATTTTGTTTGTATTTATGAATTATTGTCCAAACATTGACTAATTAGGCTCAAAAGATTCGTCTCGCAAAGTTAAAGCAAACTGTGCAATTAGTGTTTGATTTCGTCTACATTTAGTACTCCATGCATGTACCGTAAGTTTGATGTGACGGAAAATCTTCTTTTTACATAGTGCACTTTTGGAAAACTAAACAAGGGCTAGCCATAGAGAGCACGCACTTGAATTAGACAATTTCTACATGTATGCACAAACATTTTTAAAAAGATATATATATATTAATATCCTAGCTTCCACGTCGACTATAGCATATGGTTGTTCCTCGTTACATAAATCCACGGTACAAAACAAATCGAATCAAAACGGGGGGTTCAAACAAAATACGTACACAGCAACCAGCTGATGCAGTTTAGATTGCCTCAAAATTCCAAGTTTTTTCACTCTCTCTCTATCACATTAATTTTTGGACACATCCATGAAGCATTAAATGTAGATAAAAAAATAACTAATTATACAGTTTGGTTGTAAATCACGAGACGAATCTTTTGAGCCTAGTTAGTCCATGATCGGACAAAGTTTGTCAAATACAAACGAAACGTGCTACAGTATCCGGATTGCAAAAATTTGCAATGTAAACCAGGCCCAGAACATGATACATATACTGTAAGCTATTACATGACAACAGCGACGAATTCAAACACAAGTTACACATTTACGAGATAAATACCAGAATAGATCACAATCAGTTCACAATCTCAGCCTACAATACACCTACAGTTAACTACACTCATAGATACGACTGGATGGATCAATAGATTCTTGTTTCCACAATGAAGACAGTGACCACGACAAACCTACAATCCTTCAGCCTTCACCACTGCAAAATTCGGTGCCTCGGTTGCAGGTGGTGAACACTAGAGCCAGTCTTTTGCGCAGACAAAGTGCTTCCACGATCTTAGGTCGAAGAGAGCTTATGTAGTCATTGGAATGGCCAAGATATCATGGGCCATTTTAGAGAGGATTGGAAACTTGACTCTGTCAGTAACATCGGCAAATTCCCCTCCAAAAAAAAGTAACATCGGCAATGCATCAGGGGTGAAGCCTGGCATGTCCATATCCAAAGGACGACCTTGGTCTTGGCACGGACAAACGATAAGAGGGTGAATGATTCTTCGAGCATAAGACCACCAAGCGGCACCGTCATGAGGAGGTTTTGCGATACTACAAGCATCTGCCCAATCTCCACAACAGAGGTAGTTGTCTTGGTAATGGCAGTGGCTAGCGAAGCATTGAGGAGACAACACGCCGAGCTCGACAACCCGAGGCGAGGCTCCCTACCGAAATGAGAAGCAACGACGGTAGACATCCGGTCACCACCCGCTAACATGGTGGGGGAAGGCACTGTAAGGGACCGTGACGTCTAAGAAGAGGTGAATTAGACAACTTAAAATTCTACTTCTCACTAAGACATCTGATTTCACCTAGTCAAAACCTATGCAGAAAAGTAAACTATCTAAATGTGCAACTACGATTTTTCTAGTGCGTTGCTATCTCTACCGTAAAAAGGAGTTATGCAACCTAGGTTCCAAACCTACCAACTAGCCTATCACTAAGCTAGAAAAGTAAAGCACAAACTAAGATTGCAATGTAAATGCGGAAGCTAAAGAATAAGGTCGAGATATGCAAACTCCCGTCGATGACTCCGAAATTTTTACCGAGGTATCGAGAAGCGTGCAAGCTTCCCCCTAGTACTCATTGGAGCCCCTCACAAGGAAACCCTCGCAAGGGCCAAGCTCCCGGTCGGGTAACTCCATGGATAGCCCCGGGCCTTCCCCACGTACAAGTGGGTCTCCTATGTGCCTTCCAGCAAGCCTCTCACGGATCGCTCCCCACTGTCTTCACTATCAAGCTTCCGGTCGAACCGCCGCGGGCCTTGTTCTCTTTGGTACACAGTGGCGGCCACACCATAAACACGGTTGGTGTGATCTCGCAAGACTATAAGCCCCTCCGATTTACAATAATGGTGCGTGCAAGCATCGAGTAGTAAGAGGTGTGCAAACCTCACTAAACACTAGGCCTAAACCTAGAGCAAGCGCATAAGCGATGGTCTACCTAACATAAGCACTTTGCAAAGCACCTACCCTAATCACCGAATGTATCACTAAGCACTATGCAAGTGGAGATCACTAAAGTGGTATATCAACACCCTTGTTATGTTTTCTCAGCTCTCCACTCCTCAAATAGCCGGTTGGAGGGTTTATTTATAAGTCTCATAGAGAAAATAGCCGTTGGGGACGAAACCTAGCTTTCTGTCATTGACCGGACGCGCAGGTCGTCCTGATCAGAAGCGTCCGGTCGTCCTGACCGTTGAAGCCGACCGTTGCGCTCATTGTTGATCGGACTCTTTGGCGAGTCCGATCACTTACCATCTGACTCCTCCGGTCAACGTTTCGCCGTTCTGGAACCTCTCTAGACTCGATCGAACGTCACTGTCTGGCGCGTCCGGTCATCCACACCTACTGCGTCCGGTCCTCATTGAGTTGTTGCCGTGACGATGAACAATGAAGTCCGTGCATCCGGTCACTGCCTTGCTCAGAGTCCGGTCGCTACTGCTGACGCCTGCTGTTGCCAAGCAACTGATCGGACGCGTCCGGTCCTCATAGGGCCATATCCGGTCATCTCTGTCGAGCTCGTTTCTTCGCGATCTTACGTCCTGCTTGGTTACCATATTCGTGTTTGGACTTTGCTTGATATCTTAGGTCTTCTCTTGTGCTTCTAGGGTCTTACTTATGGTGTTGATCGTGGGATCATCATGTCGCCTTTGTCCAAGTCACGTCTTGTACCCTATTGAACTACAAAACAATTATTTGCAAATTCATTAGTCCAATTTTATTATGTTGGTCATCAAACACCAAAATTCAAAGTAAATGGGCCTAGGGTCCATTTTTCTTACAATCTCCCCTTTTTGGTGATTGATGACAACACGACCAAAGCAAACAAATAATAAATTTTTTGGAATTTTAAAACTATTTACTTGCTAGGATGTAATGCAAAGGGCAAGGTTATATGATATTAAAAGATACCACATGTAAACACATTTGAAAACTTATCTTGCCCTTGCAAATGTCCCCATGTGGCATTATGGATTTAAGCCTCCCCCTAACTCTATAATCCACTATCCTTTCTTCTCGGACCATTACTGTCGGTGTTTCGAACAAACACCGGCTAGTAAATTTATAATTGTTGCGCGTTAGGTTCTGATGGTGTACTAAAGGACACAAGGTTTATACTGGTTCGAGCAGAATGTCCCTATGTCCAGTTTGCTACTGCTCGTGTTATTAGTACCGAAAAAGGTTCGTAGTAGGGGGTACAAACGGTCGAGAGAGGGACAGGTCCCAAGTCTCTGATGGAAAGGTCGAAAGGACGCCAAGAGCTCGGTTGCTGCTTGGCTGTGTGTTGTGTGCGGAATTGATCCATCGTCTTGTGTATCAAAACGATCTGTTCCCTTAGTGGGGTTTCCTGCCCTCCCTTTTATAGACCAAGGGGGGAGCAGGGGTTACAGATGGGAGAAAGAGGAAAAAACCAAAGGTAGAGAAGGTCCTTTGAGGGAGCCGGGTCTTCCTTTTCCCCTGTGCCTGCCCTGCTAACATGGCAGACCGTGATAGGAATGGCGTGTTCATTGATCCTTATAGGGCCGTGCCCTAGCCACTTTTAGTAAGTGGGTGCGTCCCATCCTACACCGGCGGACGGTGCGGCATGCCAGGGAGTTGAGCTATGACCCTTCAGGGAGTAGACAGGGAAGTGACCTTACGTCCGTCACTGTAGATGATGTGAGTTCTGTCTTGGATCATAGTGGTTGTCGTATGCTCGTGTTAGTATCCACGTCCGAGGGCTGATGGCGACGCCTACAACACTGTAGGACAAAAGTCGACGCCTACAACACTTCGGACTCTGTCAGGTCAGAAAGGGCCTAAAGCGCCCGTCCCGTCGTATCCTGATAGTACCTTCCCGCAGGCATGCAGGGAATGGCCCTTGGTACTGCGGTTGACTCAAATGTCCTATCGTACCCTGTGCTCGTCTTTATGAAGGAGGATGGTGTGGTCGTTGGGCGAGGTGGAGTGTAACAGAACCGACCAATTATACGAAATTAAGTAAGAAAATCATCCACCAGAGCAGACGATTGAGCAAACTTAAGCCCGTATAACCCGGTAGTCCGTGAAATCACGAAGGATTTCAAACCAACTCGTGTCCCAGCCATGATCGTAATAAGTTTAGCGGTCACCAATCACATATTACATAAAAGTTTCCATAACAGATACATCAGAGTTTAAACATAGTTATTACAAAACAAGTTCGAATAAAAGTAGCGGAAGTCATTTGTTTAAAACCACACACACTCACACGTAGTTCAAATATAGTGCCAGCTGATGATCATCTCCAACAAAAGCATTAGACGAGACGTAAGGAATGACCATGCCCATGGTCCTAAGCATCACCCATCGCAGGATAAAGGCAGTTGATACAGTAGCCATAGTACATCTGCCCATCTGCAACAAGTGGGAATAAAACCCTGAGTACGAGAATGTACTCAGCCAGACTTACCCGACATAACCGAAAATAAATGACACCAAGGATTATGAAGGGCTTTATAGTAGGGTAGCTGACTCATTTGCAAAAAGAAGCATTTTTAGCATTTCAAGAACCTTTCTAAAAGCATTATTGTCAAGTTAATTATTATTAACCTGTCGACTAGATTTTGCACCTATACTAGAGTAAACATGTGATTAAGCAATTAATGATAACCACTCGATCATTAAACAACTTCCATAATTGTCATATTCACTATAATCGTCCAAGTGTTCCATAAACATTTACTACGATGAAGTAACTCAAGTCAAGTGCTCACTATCCAGAGCGATGGCGATTCGAATCGATTCCTAACCAGGTGGTGATTTATTCCTTACACAAATCTCACTCACCCGCTAAAGTGAGATATTGATCACCGAGTCAACTTTCCGTGTATCTCGAGTTTGCCAGAACCACATGTACCGGGGCCGACCAAGCGCACTTTGGTCTTATCATCCCGCCTTCGTGTCCTACCACACCGCCGCACAAGGCGCTCACGGGCAATCTACTCGGCCCGAAAAATCTCCTAGCTTCAGCGGTCGGAAGGTACTTTATCCGCCCACTAAATGTAAGGCATCGTTCAACATGACTCGAGGCCCAACAACGGTCGGTCCTTAATCGATTACTGCACGGAAACACTACGGTCCAAAACCCCGCAAGTCTCCGCCGGTCTCAACTTCATTTAACACTTAATTATACCATGACTTCATAGCCATCCAAACAGATCCGGTAACCACCTATAGCTCGCAGTGTGGAAATCACCCGACTTCTACCGGTCTAAGCCAACTAAGCATGGACTCGATTGCGGATACCGTGGTAACAAGGATATAGTATAACAAAGGTAAACAAGGTATAATGCAAAGAACGGTTGCAAACAACTCTGAACGTAATGCATCAATTAAAGTAAAGCATTTAATTAAATCATTGCAAACCGGGAGAAAAATGTTCGGCTTGCCTCTCTCAAGGAGCTCGGGACGGTGATCGGGGCACTCCGGAAGTTCTTCAACGTCCTCCTCGTCGGCTTCGGCACTTCTCATGGCTGCACTCGAACTCGCTCCTCGGGCTCCTCGGGAATGACGACCGGGTTCTCGGTTTGCGATCCTGTATGATGCAATGCGTGTAAGTGCCTATGCAATCGGTGCATCGAAGGAGATGAATGCAATGGATATGTTGAAAGGCAAGGTAGTCAACATCATCCAAGAAACTATGCTACAAGCACATGTCATCTACTGCATTCTCTTCTACTACCAATATGTTAAGTCAACATATTTTATTAAATGCTTCAAAGATACACCAAAGCTTTACTAATTTCTTAATCACACTTAAGGCAACACTTGCTTAAACCCTAATTAATAATAGGTTTGAATAGCAACATATATTTCTGATGCTCCTAAAAATCTGAGAAAATTACAGTAGCATAATACTACCCTAAACAGACTACCATAAAAATTTCATGGCATTTGGATAAGTAAACTATCCTACACAAAAATGACAAGCTATAGCCTAAAAATGAGCATGAAATTACTTTGTACTATGAAAAGTGTCAAACAACAGAATTAATATTTTTCCTAGGTTCTTCATGGTATATAATGACTGTCCAAAAATTTTCACATGCATGTTTTGTACAAATTTTGCTCTCTAGCAAAAAATAACAAAAAATCAGCCATTTAAGGTACTTGAACTACACCTCAAAATTTTTCCACAGTACATGCATGAAATATATTTTTCCTAGGAAGTACATTACATAGTAAGATTAACAACCTTGCAATCATATTTTTCTGAAGACTATAGATTTTTCTACACATTTTTCAAGTTATCAGCAATATTTATGATTAAATAAAATCCTACAGAAAAGTATATCAAAAATGACATGCACTATTTTTCCCAAGTAGATCTGGTGATAAGGAACCTAGAAAAATTTGTTTCAACAAATTTGGAGCAACTTTGAGTATCCAAATATTTTGCAAACCATTTCTGTTTTCAAATAATAATGAATAAATTGAAAACAAATCATTTAAATGCTACTGGGCCGCCCACGGAAATGAACTGGCCCACGGCCACAGGCCGCCTGCTGCGGCCCAAGCGCGAGGGAAGGAAGACGGCCCACTGTAGCGTCAACCCCCTACTGCTTTCGGCGCCACCGAGGCAGAAAGCGCCTTGTCGGGAGCTGCTGTGTGGCGCTGCGACGGGCAATGGGTTTGGCCAATGTCAATGCCGGCGGCCTGCCACGACACGGCAGCGCCAATGAAAGCGAGCGCGAGGAGACGGCGAGGAGAAGGCGAGCTCGGTAGGGTAGCTAGGCGAGGTGGGGGAGAAGGAAGACGGGTTCCATGGCGGCCGAGCACACATGGCGCCATGGCCGTCGGGCCGGCGAGACGCGGGAGGGCCGACACTGTGCTCGAAGGCGGAGTAAGCTCGAGCGCGACCTCAAGGAAGGCGAGGCGGAGCTGCGGCGCGGACGAATTGGAGAATGGCGTGGTGGTGCGGGAGTTTGACGCCGTGAGCTCGAGCTCGCGAAGGCTGGAGCTCAGGAGGGCGGAGCTCGGGCTCGCGGCTCTGGCGGAAGGAAAGGCGGCAAGGGGAGGAGTGAAGGCAGAGCGCGGCGACTAGCAGCAGCAGCGCTCCTCTTCAAGCCCGCCAGCAAGGCCACGTGGTCGAGCTAGCCGGAGTAGCGTGGCGGACACGCTGGCGGGCGCCGCTCGACGCGGTCAGACGTGGCGCGGCGACGGCACTGGCGCTGGAGAAGAAAAAGCCATGTGAGGAGGCAGGCGGGCCGTGGCGCTTGTGGGGGGGCTGGGCCGAGGCGAGGCGCTGTGGCTGGGCCACTGGGCCGGCTTATGGGCTGGGCGGAAAGGAGGCGGTGGCCTGCAAAAATGTAAAACATTCTTTTCAATTTCCATTTTCAATAAATTTTCAAATAACAGTTTTCAAATATTATTTTGAGCAAGAAAATGACCTCTTTTGAAAATGTACCAAAAATGAAAGTTGCTTAGAATTTAATTCCCTACAACTTTGCTTTTATGACCAAAGTCCAATTCTATCTAGATTTTGAATTATAAAATCAAAGTCAATTTTAATTCAAAACCCTCATTTTGGAGAATTATTTTGAAAGCAAAATTTTGAATTACTTTGAATACAAACATTGCTCCAAAAATTGAACTAATTATTGCTAGCTGATTTACAATAGCAGCCAAACATGTTTTACTAACCTAGCAAGAAAATTTCAGGGCAAAACAATTCTAATAAATGTATGCATCATTTACTTTTCACAAACATGTTTCGTATGTTTCGAAGTAATGTTTCAGTTGTTATATGCAAGATTACGCATGTATGAATAGGATGCTTGATGATGCACGATATGTATGATTAGCAATGCCTAAATGCAGGCATAACACCGGGGTGTTACAGCCCTCCCCCCTTATAAAAATCTCGTCCCGAGATTTGGGTTACGAACCATTTGTTATAAAATTCTTCATAAGCTTTTCGTAGATACTCTCCTGTTTCCCAAGTTGCATCTCCCTCATCATGATGATTCCACTGTATCTTGTATGTTTTCACCACACTATTCCGAGTAGCACGTTCCTTAGTGTCTAACACCCGGACTGGTTGTTCACGATACACCAAATCTGATTTGAGTTGGATACCTCGAGGTTCTATTCTTTCCTCCGGAACACGCAAACATTTCTTGAGATGTGATACATGGAAAACTGGGAAGACTGTACTCATTGTCTCAGGTAACTCTAACTTGTAGGCTACCGGACCTCTTTGTTCCAAGATCTTGTATGGTCCTACGAATCTCGCAGCAAGCTTTCTTCGGATTCCAAACCTTTTCTTCTTCATTGGCGTGACTTTCAGATAAACATAGTCACCAACTTCAAATACAAGGGGTCTTCTTCTTTTGTCTGCATAGCTTTTCTGACGTGATTGGGCTGCTTTCATATTCTGCTGAATAATATGAACTTTCTTCTCGGCTTCTTCTACAAAGTCAATGCCATAATATCTTCTATCACCAGGCTCGACCCAATTCAATGGTGTTCTACATTTTCTGCCATATAAAGCTTCGAATGGGGCCATCTTGATGCTTTCTTGATAACTATTATTATAAGAAAACTCCGCTAACGGTAACCATGACTCCCATGATCCCTTAGAAGACAATACATAGGCTCTTAACATATCCTCCAAAACAGCATTCACTCGCTCAGGCCCGACCATCCGTGCGAGGATGATAAGCGGTACTACTGAATCAAACTAGTTCCTAAGCCTTTGTGTAAATATTCCCAAAATGAGCCGTGAACTGTGAGCCTCTATCGATATTATGGTCTTTGGTATACCATGCAACCTCATAATTTCTGCGATATACTTCTCGGCATATTGAGGTGGTCGATATTCTTTTTTGACAGCAAGAAATGAGCGGTCTTGGTAAGACGATCCACAATTACCCAAATCGAATCATGTCCTTTTTGAGTAGTGGGCAAACCCGTGATAAAATCCATACTGATATCGCCCCACTTCCAACTCGGGATTGATAATGGTTGCAACATACCGCAGGTTTCATGTGAATTGCTTTCACTCGACAACATGTGTCACATCTGACAACATATGCTGTAATTTCTTTCTTCATTTTGGTCCACCAATAACGAGATCTTAATTCTTGATACATCTTACTACTTCCAGGATGGATAGATAGCTTAGAAAGGTGAGCTTCATCCATGAGTTTATTTCTAAGCTCTCGATCCTTGGGAACCACAAGACGGTCGTCAAACCACAACACGCCTGCTCATCCAATTTAAAGTGTTGAGACGGCTTTTCTTTTATTTTCTCTTTCATGTGGAATATCCCCTTGTCGGTTTTCTGGCCTTCTATGATCTTACTTTCCAAAGAGCAACTAATCTGAATACTATGTAAACAAGCCAGGATGCATTAGATCGAATCCATCTTCAAGTAATGGTCGCACATTCAAGTAATGTGACTTTTCGCTCAAGGCATCTCGCCACTACATTGGCTTTACCAGGATGATATTGCACATTCAAGTTGTAAATCTTGATCAATTCCAACCATCTCTACTGTCTCATGTTTAGCTCGTTGGGTAAAGATATACTTAAGACTCTTGTGATCCGTGAAAATATTGCACACATTACCCGTAAGATAATGTCTCCAAATTTTTAGGGCGTGCACAAGCGCAACAAGTTCAAGATCATGTGTTGGATAGTTGACCTCGTGCTTCCTCAATTGACGTGATGCATAAGCAATGACTCTCCTTTCTTGCATAAGAACACATCCTAATCCGGTCTTTGATGCGCCGCAAAACACATCAAATGGTTTCTCGATATCTGGTTGTGCTAGAACAGAGTAGTGGTCAGCAGCTCCGCAAAGTGTGGAAAGTCGCTTCACACTCTTCTCGTCCACACAAACTTATGATCCTTACGTAGGAGACTCGTCATCGGTTTTGCAATCTTGAAAAAGTCCGGTATAAAGCGACGGTAATAACCCGCTAGTCCTAAGAAACTTCTAATCTCAGAAGCGTGGTCGGTGCTTTCCAATTCATAACTTCTTGCACCTTACTTGGATCGATGAAACTCCATTCTCTCGACGAGAATGTGACCAAGGAAAGGAACTTCCTTCAACCGTAATTCGCATTTGCTAAACTTAGCATACAATTGATGATCTCTAAGTCCGGTCAAGACAGTTCTCGAGATGCTCTTCGTGATCTTTCTCATTCTCGGAGTACACCAGAATGTCATCGATGAACACTACCACAAACTTATCTAATTCTGGCATGAAAACTGTATTCATCAAAAACATAAAGTATGCAGGAGCATTTGTCAAGCCAAAAGACATGACAAGATACTCATACAACCCGTGATCCGTGGAAAATGCGGTTTTCGGTATATCCTGTGGCCTTATCTTGATCGATGATAACCGGATCTTAAATCTATTTTGAGAACACCTTGGCCTTGGATAATTGGTCAAACAGAACATCGATATGTGGCAAGGGATATTTATTCTTGACGGTCACAGCATTGAGTGGCCTGTAATCTACGCACATTCTCAACGTGCCCTCTTTCTTCTTTTTCACAAACAAAGCGGGACATCCCCACTCGGACTTGCTTGGCCGAATAAACCCCTTTTTGACAAATCTTCTAATTGCTTCTTCATTTCGGCTAACTCATCTGGAGGCATCCGATAGGGTCTCCTTGAAATCGGAGCTGCCCGTACTAGCTCAATTCCAAACTCAATCTCCCTATCCGGTGGAAGACCGGGTAACTCATCCGGGAATACATCCGGAAATTCACACACTACCGGAATCGATGAATAGGAATGATCGCCGTAGCACATGTAACACTTATATAAGGTCTGTTTCTCCGAGGCAATGGTACTTGGAAAGTACCCTCACCCGAGGGATCCTTAAGGGTAAGTACTCGACTTCCAAAGATCTATGACCGCGCCCCCAATCTTTCATCCAATTCATCCCTATAATGACATCCAAGACTAATCCAGCATAACTATCAAGTTCACTCGGAACTTTCGCTACCTAATTCAATGGTTGCCCCTCGAACCATCCGGTTAGTCAAAACATCAGCCCCCGATTTGAACTTATACGGTACCCATACCCCAATTACATGCATAGTTGTCCATGTTTCGTGCAAATGCTTGACTCATAAAAGAATGCGATGATCCGAATCAAATAGAACAACCGCAGGTTTTCGTTGATAGGAAACTTACCAAAGAAATGACGGGCTCTCCTCCGAATTTCATCCATTGTTGTACTTTGTGCACTCTAGCATTATAAGTCCGCCGCTTCTTCTTGGGCGGTACGGACAAAACCTCGAGAAATGACCAAAGTTGATCACAGTTTATAGCGAGGTCCTCTTCATCGTTCCTAAGAGATCCCACAGTCCCTTTGAATCGCTTTTGTACATGATTCTTTTATGCCGCTTTGTTAACTGTATCGCCATCTTGTACGGCTTTTGAGGTCCACGGAAATTCTGACTTCTTGGCTGAGGTGGCCTGAACCTAGCGCCAGGTGCCGATGGGCGATATGGAGGACGACCTCCCATAGGTGCTCTAGCTTGAGACGGCCCACCTTCAAAGGCTCTCTTGCGTGTCTTGGGCTGCAGATCTTTGGCGTTGTTATTCTTCTCCGCCTCAGATAAATATGATGAAGTCATTGAATCGACGCGATTGTTGGTACCGACATGCTTCATCATTTTTGGATTTAGACCCCTCTTAAAACTGGCTATTCTTTTAGCATCTGTGTCAACCATGTCGGGAGCATAGCGACACAAGTTGTTGAAAGCATGCAGGTATTGCGTCACGGTTTTGGTGCCCCCGGTTCAACGCCGTAAACTCTCCCAACTTCATTTGGTCAGCCCGGTGGAATATAGACTCCACTTAAAAGCCTCAAAGCAAACTCTCTCCAAGAAATCGAGCATTTGAGGGAAGGTGGTGCGATGGTGCTTCCACCACATTCCCGCCGGTCCCCGCAATTGAAGTGCAAAGATACTCCGCTTTTAGAACCTCGGTCATTCTCAACACACGGAATTTATCTTCCATTGTGTTGATCCATTCCTCAAAGATCAAGTGGCTCTGTGGCTTCCTTTGAATACGGGTGGCCTGGTGTCCATGAAATCTTTGAAAGCGCTATATTGGTTCACTCCCATGCCACCACCTTGATTGTTACCACGTTGAGCGTTGTTGGCGATGGTGCTGTGAAAATCCTCCATGTTCTTCTTCGGGATTGTTTCGCGGTTGCGCCGACTCCCGAAAGCACCGTGGCGAGAAACATCTCGGGGTAAACGGGGAGGAGGTGGCAAATGTGGTTCATGGGGAGGTTCATTGTTGTTGCCGTGGTTCCCACCATCACCACCACCACCGGTCCCCCGCACCGTTAGCACCGGTCTCGCCGGGCTTCACACGTGGTTCGGGCGAGTGTTTGTCATCGTGATATTTCAAAGCAACAAGTAACGATTGAGTGAAGCTGTAATGATTGCGAGTGAAGAAAAATTATGCCGCATCGATTTCTTTGGAGAGAATAAATTCATGCAATAAAAACAGAGGCACAACAATCTCATCCCAATTAAGACAACAACACTTAATCGAATTACTTCAATGGCAAACATCGCATCCATACGGTCACATTGCCAAAGATACATACATCGGACTTTTTATGCGCTCAGATATCGTGATTCGAAAATCAAGTTCCAACCACATGCCAAGTCTCATACGCTCGAAACAACATACGATAGGTTACATGCCAACAAAAGAAAGGTCTTCGCGACGGGACCTAGATACTAGCGCAAGGCAACTAGCCTATTCCTCGGGGCCATCGTCGGGATCGGAGACGCCACCATCGCCTCCGGTGAAACTACTGTGCTCGTTGCGGTTGTCGTCGTCGATGTCCATGCCGGTGGCGGCGCTTTTCGGAGCATATGGGCCAACCCCATTGTAGAGCGCGTGAAACTCTTCGATGCAAAGTTGCCGTTGTATTCCTCTAGCTCATCGACTCTCCGCAGCAGAAGGTTTTCTTATGTCCGTGCTTCATTCCTCTCTCTGAACCAATTGTCCAATCATGCGGTCTGCATTGTTGTTGGCTTGAGTCAACGTATGCACTCGCTGCATAGCTCTATCACCTCTCTCAACCGCTTGATCTCGCTGTAAGTTAATATCAGCCAACTACTCCTGCAAGCTAGCTATAGCACGTGCCTGTCTCTTCTTCTGCTTCTTCCCTTTGAGCTTATCCTCACTACGCAAGCCAGTCAAAGTCCAGTAGGTACTCTCGAGACCCTCATATGCTCTAATGGCGGCGAACATAGCACTCATTGCCTGGTTGTCGCTAGCCTGTCCTTCAGCTGGACCTCTGACCAATGCACTTCCTTGAGGCTGAACCCAAATGGCATCACGAGGATCATCCCTAGGAAAAGTACCAGCTAGAGCTGCTGCAAGCTCACTAGGAAATCTGCTCATAATGTCCCTGATGACACGGAAGGCTGCTCCCTCTGCACCCTCAGCTGGAGTACGACCCTCAAACTCCAAATGCCAACCATCCCAATCTGGAGCATCACCGAGAGCAGGAACCGTGATCTCCACCACTGCAAGTCCATCATCTGCCAACTGGCTCTCATTCCAAGAGTACACCGGCTCTTGACCCTCTGGGTACCCCACATCATGGAGCACTCTCCAAAGCAAGGTCGGCATGCCAAACTCGCTCAAGAAGGTGTCCGTGGTGCGGTGCTCCCTCAGGGCCAACGGGCGTCGAGGTGCTCTTCCTCCGGTGGACTTACGGGCGGTCTGCTTCGTGCGGGCCATCTGTAGCAAAAGTTCTTTCATTACCTCGGGGAAACATATTTTAGTTGATACTACTTTTATCAAAATGAGAGAACCAATTTATAAGGGGAGGAATGCATGAGATGAATGAAATGCACAAGTAACATGATGTATGTACGTACCGTACGTTCTCACAAACTTAGGAATAAATAATTTCTAACGACGAATTCGGTGGCATACAACGATCTCTCAATACGTGGCTAATACGTTCTACACGATAGCGTTGATATGTACCTGCAGAAGATTCATTTCAGCCCAGTTCCCAATGAATGCATAATAGCAGTAAAGTTCTATCTACACGCTCTACACGAATCCCCAGATACGTGTACAACGGTAGTAACTACCCGAACCATCGTCCTATTGACGGCATCGCCTCCACAGACGGAAGACCCATACATGAGATACCTTTGTAAAACATGCGTAGAACATGTAATTACTCCAGCATCATATAAGCATTCACCCTAGATCGGCGGTGTATCCGATCATGCTCTCACAACTCACACTTACCGAGGCGCGAGAGAGGCAAATGATCCATTCATTACCACTCAAACAAGTGGCACTCATACAATAGCACGCCGTATGAGCGCATTTAAAGATAAATATGATGCAAGAACCCCAAGTCAAGATTTTAATTAAGCCACCTAAAGTCCTTAATCGGGCATAAGGAATATGATCATCGGCACACTTTAGATTTTGAAAATCACGTTTTCCATATGCCTTTTGTTTTAAATACACTTGTGAACAAGAATACGCTAAACCATGCTCGATACCACCGTAATGTGAACCGACCAATTATATGAAATTAAGTAAGAAAATCATCCACCGAGAAAGGGGACGATTGAGCAAACTTAAGCCCGATAACCCGGTAGTCCGTGAAATCACGAAGGATTTCAAACCAACTCGTGTCCCACCATGATCGTAATAAGTTTAGCGGTCACCAATCACATATTACATAAAAGTTTCCATAACAGATACATCAGAGTTTAAACATAGTTATTACAAAACAAGTTCGAATAAAAGTAGCGGAAGTCATTTGTTTAAAACCACACACACTCACACGTAGTTCAAATATAGTGCCAGCTGATGATCATCTCCAACAAAAGCATTAGACGAGACGTAAGGAATGACCATGCCCATGGTCCTAAGCATCACCCATCGCAGGATAAAGGCAGTTGATACAGTAGCCATAGTACATCTGCCCATCTGCAACAAGTGGGAATAAAACCCTGAGTACGAGAATGTACTCAGCCAGACTTACCCGACATAACCGAAAATAAATGACACCAAGGATTATGAAGGGCTTTATAGTAGGGTAGCTGACTCATTTGCAAAAAGAAGCATTTTTAGCATTTCAAGAACCTTTCTAAAAGCATTATTGTCAAGTTAATTATTATTAACCTGTCGACTAGATTTTGCACCTATACTAGAGTAAACATGTGATTAAGCAATTAATGATAACCACTGATCATTAAACAACTTCCATACTGTCATATTCACTATAACTGTCCAAGTGTTCCATAAACATTTACTACGATGAAGTAACTCAAGTCAAGTGCTCACTATCCAGGAGCGATGGCGATTCGAATCGATTCTAACCGGTGGTGATTTATTCCTTACACAAATCTCACTCACCCGCTAAAGTGAGATATTGATCACCGAGTCAACTTTCCGTGTATCTCGAGTTTGCCAGAACCACATGTACCGGGGCCGACCGATCGCACTTTGGTCTTATCATCCGCCCGTGTGTCCTACCACACTGCCAAGACAAGGCGGCATGGGCAATCTACTCGGCCCGAAAAATCTCCCAGCCTTCGCGGTCGGAAGGTACTTTATCCCGCCGGCTAAATGTAAGGCATGCGTTCAACATGACTCGAGGCCCAACAACGGTCGGTCCTTAATCGATACTGACGGAAACACTACAGTCCAAAACCCCGCAAGTCTCGCGCCGGTCTCAACTTCATTTAACACTTAGTTATACCATGACTTCATAGCCATCCAAACAGATCCGTGTAACCACCTATAGCTCGCAGTGACAGAAATCACCCGACTTCTACCGGTCTAAGCCGCCTAAGCATGGACTCGATTGCGGATACCTGTGGTAACAAGGATATAGTATAACAAAGGTAAACAAGGTATAATGCAAAGAACGGTTGCAAACAACTCCCGAACGTAATGCATCAATTAAAGTAAAGCATTAAATTAAATCATTGCAAACCGGAGAAAAATGCTCGGGGCTTGCCTCTCAAGGAGCTCGGGACGGTGATCGGGCACTCAGGAAGTTCTTCAACGTCCTCCTCGTCGGCTTCTGGCACTTCCTGCGGCTGCACCTCGAACTGCTCCTCGGGCTCCTCGGGAATGACGACTGGGTTCTCGGTTTGCGATCCTGTATGATGCAATGCGTGTAAGTGCCTATGCAATCGGTGCATCGAAGGAGATGAATGCAATGGATATGTTGAAAGGCAAGGTAGTCAACATCATCCAAGAAACTATGCTACAAGCACATGTCATCTACTGCATTCTCTTCTACTACCAATATGTTAAGTCAACATATTTTATTAAATGCTTCAAAGATACACCAAAGCTTTACTAATTTCTTAATCACACTTAAGGCAACACTTGCTTAAACCCTAATTAATAATAGGTTTGAATAGCAACATATATTTCTGATGCTCCTAAAAATCTGAGAAAATTACAGTAGCATAATACTACCCTAAACAGACTACCATAAAAATTTCATGGCATTTGGATAAGTAAACTATCCTACACAAAAATGACAAGCTATAGCCTAAAAATGAGCATGAAATTACTTTGTACTATGAAAAGTGTCAAACAACAGAATTAATATTTTTCCTAGGTTCTTCATGGTATATAATGACTGTCCAAAAATTTTCACATGCATGTTTTGTACAAATTTTGCTCTCTAGCAAAAATAACAAAAATCAGCCATTTAAGGTACTTGAACTACACCTCAAAATTTTTCCACAGTACATGCATGAAATATATTTTTCCTAGGAAGTACATTACATAGTAAGATTAACAACCTTGCAATCATATTTTTTCTGAAGACTATAGATTTTTCTACACATTTTCAAGTTATCAGCAATATTTATGATTAAATAAAATCCTACTGAAAAGTATATCAAAAATGACATGCACTATTTTTCCCAAGTAGATCTGGTGATAAGGAACCTAGAAAATTTGTTTCAACAAATTTGGAGCAACTTTGAGTATCCAAATATTTTGCAAACCATATGTCATTTTCAAATAATAATGAATAAATTGAAAACAAATCATTTAAATGCTACTTGGGCCGCCCACGGAAATGAATCGCCCACGGCCACAGCCTTCTGCTGCTTGCCCAAGCGCGAGGAAGGAAGACGGCCCACAGTAGCGTCAACCCCCCTACTGGCTCGGCCTGGCACCGAGGCAGAGCGCTTGTCGGAGCGCTGTTTGGCGCGATTTGCGGGCTCGGCCAACACGGGTGGCGGCTCTCTCCCGCACTGCATGAAGGCCAATGAAGCGAGCGCAGAGACGGCGAGGAAAGGCGAGCTCGGTAGGGTAGTAGCTAGGCGAGGTCGAGGGGAGAAGGAAGACGGGTTCCATGGCGGCCGAGCACGGTGGCGCCATGGCTGCCGTCGCGTGGCGAGACAGCGGGAGGCCCGACCTGTGCTCGAAAGGCGGAGTAAGCTCGAGCGCGACCTCAAGGAAGGCGAGGCGGAGCTGCAGCGTGTGAATTGGAGAATGGCGCGGTGGTGCGGGAGTTTGACGCCGTGAGCTCGAGCGCGGCGAGGCGCGGAGCTCGGGGCTCGCGGCTCTGGCGGAAGGAAAGGCAGTGCGGGAGGAGTGAAGGCAGAGCGCGTGCGGCTGGCAGCAGGGCGCGCTCCTCTTCAAGCCCGCCAGCGCGCTGCGTGGTCAGAGCTAGCCGGGCGCGTGGCGGACACGCTGGCGGGCGCGCGCCGACGATGATCGGTCAGACGTGGCGTGGCGATGGCGGCACTGTGGCAGGGAGAAGAAGCCTTGTGCGCATGAGTGGCAAGGCTGGGCGTGTGGGCTGGCCGGGGCGAGGCGCAGTGTGGGGGGCTTCACTGGGCGGCTTATGGGCTGGGCGGGAAAGGAGGAATGACCCACAAAAATGTAAACATTCTTTTCAATTTCCATTTTCAATAAATTTTCAAATAACAGTTTTCAAATATTATTTTGAGCAAGAAAATGACCTCTTTTGAAAATGTACCAAAAATGAAAGTTGCTTAGAATTTAATTCCCTACAACTTTGCTTTTATGACCAAAGTCCAATTCTATCTAGATTTTGAATTATAAAATCAAAGTCAATTTTAATTCAAAACCCTCATTTTGGAGAATTATTTTGAAAGCAAAATTTTGAATTACTTTGAATACAAACATTGCTCCAAAAATTGAACTAATTATTGCTAGCTGATTTACAATAGCAGCCAAACATGTTTTACTAACCTAGCAAGAAAATTTCAGGGCAAAACAATTCTAATAAATGTATGCATCATTTACTTTTCACAAACATGTTTCGTATGTTTCGAAGTAATGTTTCAGTTGTTATATGCAAGATTACGCATGTATGAATAGGATGCTTGATGATGCACGATATGTATGATTAGCAATGCCTAAATGCAGGCATAACACCGGGGTGTTACATGGAGCCTGCCCTTAGACATCGAGCGAGGCGGAGCCTGCCCTTAGCCATCGGGCAAGGCGGAGCCAGCCCTCAGATGTCGAGCGAGGCGGAGCTAGCCCTCAGCCGTCGGGCGAGGCAGAGTCTACCCTTAGCCGTCAGGCGAGGCAGAGCTAGCCCTTAGCCATCGGGCGAGGCGGAGTTTGCCCTCAGACGTAGGGCAAGGCGGAGCCTGCCCTCGGATATCAGGCGAGGCAGAGTCTGCCCTCAGACGTCGGGCGAGGGGAAGCTTGCCCTCGGACATTGGGCGAGGCGGAACTAGCCCTCAACCGTCGGGCAAGGCAGAGCTAGTCCTCAGACATCGGGCGAGGCGGAGCTAGCCCTCAACCGTCGGGCGAGGCGGAGTCTGCCCTCAGACGTCGGGCGAGGCGGAGCCTGCCCTCGGATGTCGGGCGAGGCGGAGTCTGCCCTCAGGCATTGGGCGAGGCGGAGCCTGCCCTCGGACATCGAGCGAGGCGGAACTAGCCCTCAGCCGTCGAGCGAGGTAGAGTCTTATCCCTTAGGGGTCAGGCGAGGCAGAACCAGTCTTCCGTCGTTCGGGCAAGAAGTGTAGTAGCGTTTTTTCTGACCGAAAGCGTCAACGTTCAATGGTTATTAATTCTACCTCATTGGGTACCTCGGTATTAGGTCCCCGACAGTAGGCCCCGAGCCCTCGGGTGATTCGGATAGGATCGCCCGGGGGGTATTTTGACTTGCCAGAGGGTGCGCGCAAGCGCACTCGACGGGTGTAGCCCCCGAGCCCCGGGTGATTCAGGCAGAATCGCCCGGGGGTATTTTGATTTGCCAGAGGGTGCGCGCGAGCGCACCCGATGGTTGTAACCCCCGAGCCCCTGGGTGATTCGGCTAAAATTGCCCAGGGGGTAATTTCGGACCCTTCGTGGGTATGGTTGTGAGATTCAGTTTTTGTCAACTGGACAGTTTGAAGGAAACCCTGGTATCCTATTCATGGGGTTTCATCCAGGGTTTGCCCGATTGGGACTTGATTGCGCATCGAGGGTCCCTTGAGGCTTGTGTGCCTGAGTTCTGGTCGCTCGTGGGCCGATCCCTCGTTGGGACGGCCGTTGAGATTGTTGGGCCGACCCTTGGATTCTTGGGCCCAGGCGGGTTGGAAAAAAAGCTTTTTGACCTGTATCCCCTCTGTGGGAAAAGAGTCTTGGTCTGCTTGGGAAGGCGAAATGCCCAGCGCGATTTTGGTGGGAAAGGATAGGGATCGCGGGTGCATATCCTGCGACATGACGTGGTGGTGTATCGTGGCAGGCTCGGAGACCGAGGCGGGCGGTTGCTCTTCTCGCATCCGTCGCTCCTATAAAACCACAGGGTTCGCCCCTAGGGTTCCGTACTTCGCCTCCTCGCCTTCGCACCTACAACCTTCGCCGCCAATCACCTAAGCCTCCCACACCCACGTCACTACCATTGTCAAGCTCGCATCCGCCGTTAAGCTCACATCCACCCCCTTCCCCATCGTTTCAATGGAGCCATGGTGTAGATCCAACATCAGCCCTCAGCGCTTGGAGGGCCTCATTCGTCGTGGCCTCCTTTGCCCGTTGACCGCCGTCGAGGAGTGGTGGCTGCCCAGTGATAAGGATGAGTCGTTGCCGCCCGAAGGGTATGTCGTGTCCTTCGCTCACTTCCATGAGCGGGGATTTGCCATACCTGCTCACAAGTTCCTTTAGGGGCTATTAGATTACTACCAGGTGGAGTTGCAGCACCATACTCCCAATGGGGTCCAGCACATTGCGGCGTTCGTCGCCCTGTGTGAGGGGTTCCTAGGGATTAGTCCCCACTTCGATCTGTGGCGGTATCTCTTCGTCGTCAACCCGTCGAAGAAGCGGGTTGGGAAGCAAGAGCTGAGCATGCCGATGGGATGTGCTAGCATTCATCTGCGCAACAACCAGGTGAACGACTACCAGTCGATGCGTCTGTTGACCTCCAACAAGGGGTGGCATTCGCATTGGTTTTACGTCAAGGATGACGTGGCCGCCCCCTTGCCAGTGTTCTCCGGGCGCATCATCGAAGAGGTCCCGAGGTCGTGGAAGTGGGGTGTCCCGGACAAAGGTAAGAAGAGGATCAAGGACCATCTCGCCGCTGTCCAAATTCTAAAGGAGAGCGGCGTGAAGGGATCAGAGATCATCGGTGCCTACCATACGCGAAGGGTGGCGCCATTGATGAGCCACGCGCTTCCCCTGTAG
Organism: Miscanthus lutarioriparius; assembly: GCA_904845875.1. Lineage (NCBI taxonomy): Eukaryota > Viridiplantae > Streptophyta > Magnoliopsida > Poales > Poaceae > Miscanthus > Miscanthus lutarioriparius. The sequence continues at coordinate 127,990,572 of CAJGYO010000001.1, forward strand.
CTGATGGCGCCTGGGGCGTCACTTGAAGGGATGGCGCTTGTCGACGAAGCGCTCCCCCCACTGAAGTGGCACAGCGGATCAAGGAGGCGATGGAGCCTTCGAAGGACAACGCCGGCGTTGTCCTTGATTTTGTGTATCTAGTGCCGGGGCGTCTCCCAATGCGGCCGGAACCGGGGTTCATCGATTTCATAAGTTCCCTTTCCCCGTGCCTCCTTTTTTACTTGAATTCCTGGCCCCTTGATGCTGACCTCGGGATAGCAGGACTAGCCGAAGAGACTCATCTTCGGGGATAGCCCGGCTCCACTGCCGAAGGACCGGGTCATGGCGAAGGCGAATCGCACCACGGCCGAGTGGGACAGGAAGACAAGGGAGCTCAAGAGGAAGAAGATGCTATGGAAGCAGCAAGCACGGGAGCGAGGAGATGAGACAGGTAGTGATGATGACGACGACGATGAGGAGTTTGACGAGGTAGTAGCTGATGTGGATTGGGATGTCCTAGAGAGTGAGGATATGCTGACAGGTACCCACTTGCCACGCAGGGACCCTTCCCGTTCCATGCGGAGGGAAGCGAGTCCGTTGGCCGGCGGAGGCAGGCCAAACCATCAGCCCGTCCTTAGGACCGGTGGGAGCGAGTGGATCTGCCGCCACACCTAGGGTGTCGATGGAGGACCAGTGGATCGGGGGAGGCGGATCTGTTGCCGCACCCGAGGTGCCGATAGAGAGGGGTGGCTCTGCCGCCGTGCCCTCAGAGGCAAGGGAGATGAGCCCCCCTGCCCGGGAGCAGGGGGTAGGCTCGAAATGGTCCTGCCCGGACAAGTTGGAGCAGGAAACTTGGGGTTCATCCCCAAAATGTTCCTACTGCCCAATAGCGCTAGAGTAAGTCACCGATTCCCTTGTTTTTCCTATTTTTTGTTTGGCCTTATGCCTTTTACCTCTTGCAGACTCTTGCGACGAGGCCATTCTTTGGCGCTGGCGCCCAAGAAGAGTGTTGCTCTTTAGGCGGGAGGGACGCCATCGCCCGATGTTGCTCTTGTTTCGGGCTAGAGAGGCACCGATGTTGTGGTCTCGTCAGCCGGTCAGGCACCGCCAGTGGTGGCACTCGTGCCCTCGGTGGGTCAAGTGGGCGCCGGGGCTGAAGAAGCGCCCTTGGGGGTCACCGAGCAGACGACGACGGAGGTGACTCAGCCGCCTATGTTGGAGCGGACAGAGCTGCCGCTCGCGCTTGTGGCGCCTCCTGTGGTAGGCCTGGCGCCGCAAGTCGAGGCCCTAGCGTCGCAAGCGGAGGTGGCCATGACCGCGCCAAGCTAGGAGCAGCTAGACGCAGCCACGGTGGTGTCCGAGGGGGCAGCGCAATCCGCGCCTCCGGTGGGCCGGGTGACGGAGCCTGAGGCAGGCTGGACGGAGGGGGACATGACCAGAGGGTCCTCGGGCACCGTGGCGGTGGTGGAGAGGACCAGCGGAAGGTCGCCCTCAGCCCTTGTGTTGGGGGGCAGCCGCTCACCCGCGCAGGGTGAGTCGCTTCTCCAGTGGATGGATCCCTAAGACCCAACGTCAACTCTTTTCTCGCTCGACGATGCTACCGAGAGCATAGAGCGGGGGACTCTCTATGAAGGGATCTCGGCGATGATGGATGTCCTGGATTAGGCCAGGGTCGTCCTACGTGACGTCATCATTCCTAATGGCCGGGTATCCGCTTGATCTTTCCTTTCGCACTCTTCTTTCTTCTTGTATTTTCATATTTTTGACACTGGTCTTCTTTTCAGTCCCTTATTACTCATAGCCGGGAGAAATCCCAGTTCCTCTGTGAGCAGAAGGTGGAATGGGACTGCCTCACAGAGGAGGCCCGGCTGCGCGGAGATTTGAGCCCCCAGCTTGCCGCCGCCTAGCAGCGGGAAGCTGAGGCGCGTCGGGACACAGAGGAGGTCCATGGGATGTTCCAGGATCTACCGACGAGGGTGCAGCAGGAGGAGGAGGCGGCCGCTGGATCCAAAAGGAGTGGGACGAGTTGCTCTAGAAGGATGCCGAGGCTAGCCAGCGGGCCGTCGAACTCCTAGATAAGCTAGAGACGGAGCGGAATCTCAAGCTGAAAGCCAAGGACAGGTCCGTGGCACTGCAGCAGAGGGTGGATTAGGATACCGAGGTGATTGCCTAGCTACGCAGGGAGCAAGATGAGCTGCGCTAGACTGCAGAAAGACTCCGCTCGGAGCGCGGCACGGTCCGCGAGGAGCACGACCGGGCCGTCCGAGAGCGCGACGAGGAGTGTTAGGTGGTTAGCTCCCCCGAGCGGATCTTGGAGCCGCGGTGACCCGAAGGCTAGAGGCCGAGAGCATCTCTGTCGGGCTAGGCATGGAGCTTGCCGAGGTACGAGGGACTCTTTAGGCCGAGAGTGACGAGCATGATCTTCTGTGCACCGCTGTCGGGGTGGTCTTCGATGACCTAGGGGTGGCGCGGCCGGTGGAAACTAGCTCACTTGCGACCCGTGTCATGGATATCACGGTGCGGGTGGGCCAGCTTGAGGAGAACGCCTTCCACGCCGGGATCACCCAAGCCTTTGCTGTTGCCCGCTCTCATTATGATCGGGAAGTTAACCTAGAGGTAATGAGCCTTGGCTTCGCGCCTGGCTATGAAAACTCCGAGCTGGATGAGATTGAGAAGGCGGTCACTTCCATTGCGTAAAACCTGGCAAACAGGCTAAAAGGCATAGTTCTCCCTCCGAGGAAGTAGTTAGTTGAATAAGTTTGATAAACATTTATCTGTAATATGCGGACAAGTGTCGGTACTTTTGTGTCCGAAAACAGTTTGATTTCGTAATTTTGTTTCGTTCGTTTAATCTTACTTTTTTTGCAATCGAGAAAAAAGTTTTATGCGATCTGACCCTTCCGTTCGTTAAGACCATAGGGCCCAAGGTGTATAAGGAGGAAATTTCGATTATGCTGGTGAGCAAAGTTACCGTAGCCGTTGGGGCGTGGGCTTTTTACAGTCTTACCAGGCGTGCTTGTTTATCTGTTCCCACAAACTTTGCCGCCAATCTTATCGCGAGGAAAAGGTCTGATGCAATGACTGTTTCAAGAAAAAGGAGGTATTTATACCTTTATCAGCCCCCAAGTGAGATCCGACCCCTTGCGGTTGCTGGGGCCGGATGTTACTGGAGACCGAAGCAAGGGTAGCGAACGTACTCTTATACTCGCAGGAACCCCTTACTTAGGATTTTAACGATCATTCTTTACCGTGTGTTTGGTCCCATTGCTCGCCCGGCCTTCCCCGAGCCCCCGCATGTGGCGGGGATTCGGTCAAGGGTCGGCTCATTTTGTGACTGTCGCCCCATCCACAGTTTTTCACAACTGGAGGGGTTGAGGCGGCATCACTTGCCTCGACGGCTCGAGTGACGTGCCTGATGAGCTCGCTAACGGGGATGTTCAGATGGAATTTGATCCCGTTGCTTTGCAACAGGGTCGGCAAAGCCCTCGGGTGGCGTTCCATTGCTCCTTGACCTGCCTTCCAATAGATTCCCCCTCAATGGGGATTCTATGGGCTCGGCAAGAGGCTAGATTGAACTTAGAAGGTTGAGATGACCCTAGCCGCCTCAATGTGGGTTGGGCAAAGGCCGACGAGGCTCATCTGCGTTTTCTCCCCTGGCATTTGTTTGATGCGAGGTGGCCTCGGACCCTTCGTGGATCAGCCTTCAAACCTCGGTCTCTTGATCTCGGATCGAGCAGCTCGAACCCCCGAGCCCCTTAGGGTCTGATAAGGGTCGGCCGTGTTTCACGCGTCACCCCATCCTCGGTTTTCACAACCGGAGGGGCTGAATTAACGACACTTGCCTCGATGGCTCGAGTGTCGCGCTCAATGAGCTCGCTAATGGGTTTGTTTGTGTGGAATTCGGGTCCATCATTCGCTGATGGGGTCGGCAGAGCCCTCATGTGGCATTCCACTACTTCTTAACCTGCCTCCCGGTAGATGCCCGTGCCGTTTGGTAGGCTCAGGTGGCCCATTGTCCTCTCCTTGATGGAGATTCTGTGGGTTTGGCACGAGGTTAGAATCGAACAAGAAAGGTTAAGATGTCCCTATCCGCTTCTGAGTGGGGTCGGGCAAGGCCGCTGGGGCTCATCACGGTTTTTCTCCCCTGGCTCTGTTTGACGTGAGGCGGCCTCGAGCCCTTCGTGGGTCGGCCTTCGAACCCCGGCCATTTGCCGCTCATATCGAATGAGGCGACTACCGCTTCGTGACGCAACACGAAGCGGTGAGATGCAGCAATTGCATATGCAATGTTTGGATGATGGGATTAATGTATGATTTAATTGAAATAAAAGTGGGGGTTGGTAATGTTACCTCGGTGGCATGAGCGATGAGAAGCCCTTACCGGACATGTCCGTGTGGGGTTTGAGCCCAACGTTTGCGATGGGGCCGGTGTGACCTGCACGAGCATCGCAATTTTTTGTTTGTCTCTCGGCGGCGATCTGAGCCATTCAATTGTTTTTAGGCAACCTGACAACTTCTCCTTGAAGGAGATTTTGCAGGAGGACCCCTCCAAACCCTTCTTGAGAAGGCGGATGCTAAAGATTGGGGCGTGGGGAACTGTGAATTCGATAATGCTGGTGAACAAAAACACCATAGCCGTCGGGGCGTAGGGTCTAGCGGTTCGTCCATTTTTAATCAAAGTTTTACACACGCACCCCATGTCTTTGGTTTTTAAACATAAGGAGGGGTCAAGCGATGAGGATGTCTAAACAAGTAGACACTCTCGGCAGACCCCGAGCGATGTCCGTGCCCCTACCGTTGCTGGGGTTAGAAGCACAGTAATGAAATTAACACGCAAAGTAAGTAAACAGAGGATATTATCTTTTAGTGGTCGTTCGTTCGTCCATTTACCTAGGTCATCTGATCGAACCAAGAGGCCCGTTGGCCCCTCCATGGATGGGGGTTCAGTCATTGGGTCATTTCATGGTCCTACCTAGGGAAGTAGGGAGTCGCCTGCATGCAGGTGCGCCCTAATTCTCACGCTCGACGCTCATTAGTGGTGGGCCATGCCCAAGCAACTTCCTATTTAACTAGGCGACGTCTCGTCGATTAGAGCGCGTCCTGTTGGTCCAGGTGCATCCCCTCAGATTCCTGTCAGCATCGATTTCCCATCTGCATTGAATAGGGGAAGGAAGAGAGTTTTCCATCCCAACCTTTCGCCTTTCCTCAGCTATCGCGCCTCTTCCTTAAATAGGGAGGGGGAGGGGAGCTCTCGTCCCATTCCTTCGCCTGTTCCTGAGCCGCTACCTCTCTCCTTTCTCCTTCTCGCCGAGCGCGTTCGTATGTCACGGCGATTCCTACGTGAGAGAGGATAACGCGAAGGAGAGGGGAACTCACAGATCCGCTTGTGAATCCAGAGTGCGATGTCAAGCTAGAGGTCATCCAACATAGATGAGATGGTGTCGGCCGCCTTCACTGAGAAGGGGTCACCTCCATCGAAGGAGGAGGTGCACTGGAGGGTGCTGAGCGTCATCGGTTTTGCCATCATTTGTGGTGGCCTTTCTTTAGCAGGAAATGCCCCTCGCACAGACGCCGTTGTTAGGGTTGCGGCTGATCACGATGGCGTAGTCCCTGGACGCCCCGACGTAGGTGCCGTTGTCAGGGCTGCGGCTGATCATGATGGCGTAGTCCCTGGACGCCCCGGTGAGGGCACCATAGTCACCGACGTGGTGCTCGACGTTGCAGATGACAGCGCCCTCGAGGATCCCACGGAGCGGTAGGATGTCGCCGATGGAGAGCGTGGCGCGACGACCATAGTAGTGCTCATAGTAGAACTAGTCAGAAAGTGTAATCGAATAAGTTGTGGGGGAGCCCTCGAGTGAACAGTCTTTTGTATTTAAAAAATACATTAGTCCTTTTTTGTGATAAAATCACTTTGTAAGCGATGAATTTGTGCAAAAAATGAACAAGTTTTCAACTTTTGTTACGGCAAACAGCTTTTCAGCTTTTCTCTGTCTTTTTGTAAAAAAAGTTTGGTGCCTTCCGACCCTTCCCATAGTTAAGGTCGCAAAAAACTTGGATTGTGGGCGAGCCAATTCTGATCATGCTAGTGAGCAAGGAGGCCGTAGCCACTGGGGCGTGGGTTTCCCGTAGTCCTACCGGTTATACTCAGATTTTGTTCCCAAAATCCTAGCCCTCAGGACTTGCCATGAGAAAAGAGGGAAAACTCAGAGAATGTTTGCAAAGATAACACAGAGAGTGTTTGCAAGATAAATGTACTTATATCAGCCCCCGAGTGAGGTCCGACCCCTCGCAATTTGCAAGGGTCGGATGTCACTAAAGATCAGGGATTTCTAAAGACAAAAACTGATAAGAAAAAGTATGCGTTTATTTAAGGGTAAAAACGACGTAGCTGTTCATTGTTCTAGGCGTTGGTGAAGACCTCGCCGTCGATGGTTTTCAACTTGTAGACGCCTGGCTGGAGTACTTCTGCGACGACGTACGGTCCCTCCTAGGGTGGGGAGAGCTTGTGCCGGTCCTTGTTGCTCTGCACAAGGCGGAGAACCAGGTCCCCGACGTTGAAGGCTCACTCCCGCACCCGTCGGCTGTGGTACCATCACAACGCCTGCTAGTACTTGGCCGAACAGAGGAGGGCGATGTCATGGGCTTCATCTAGCTGGTCCATGGCGTCTTTGTGGGATGCCTTAGCTCCCTGTTCGTCGTATGCTCTGATTCTTGGCACTCTATAGTCGAGGTCCATCGGGAGGACGGCCTCAGAACCGTAGACCATGAAGAAAGGCGTGTAGCCCGTGGCCCTGTTGGGAGTTGTCCTCAGGATCCAGAGCACCGCAGGGAGCTCGGTGACCCAGCGTGCGTCGAACTTGTTTAACCGTTTGAAGATCCTGGGCTTGAGGCCCTATAGGAGCATGCCGTTTGCACGCTCGACCTGCCCGTTCATTCAGGGGTGCTCGAGGGCGGCCCAATCGACTCGAATGTGTTGTTCATCGCAGAATCAAATGAATTTCTTGCAGGTGAACTATGTGTCATTGTCTATGATGATGGAGTTCGGTACTCCAAAGCGATGGATGATGTCGAGGAAGAATAGCACAGCTTGCTCGGACTTGATCATGGAGATCGGGCGAGCTTCGATCCATTTTGTGAACTTGTCTATGGTGACAAGCAAGTGGGTGCCTTCTTGAGGGGCCCAACCAGATCGAGCCCCTAGACCATGAAGGGCCACATGATGGGGATCATCTGGAGTGCCTGGACCGGGAGGTGAGTTTGCCGAGCGTAGTACTGGCATCCTTCGTAGGTGCATACGATTTGCTCGGCGTCGGCTACTGCAGTGGGCCAGTAGAAGCCCTATTGAAATGTGTTCCCTACCAAGGTTCTAGGTGTGGCATGGTGACCGCAGACCCCACCGTGGATATCGCTCAGCAGAAGCTTCCCCTATTCGATGGGGATACAGAGCTGTAGGATCCCGGTGTGGCCTCGTTTGTAGAGTTCGCCTTCTACAAGAAAGAAGGACTTGGCACGACGTGCGAGCCATCGAGCTTCCGTCTTGTCCGTCAATAGTGTGTCACAGAGGAGGTAGTTGAGGTAGAGTGTTCTCCAGTCATCTAGAGGGTCGGGCTCTGTCGCTGGATGTGGCAGAACCTCCTAAATTATAGGGCCCACATGCACCTGTCACTGTCCAACGACCTTTGACATCTATGCATACGTTCCCGGTAACTTAAGAAGACTGTCGGGTGTCCTCGGGGAACCCCGAATCATCCACGATTTCCGAGCAGGATCACATTACAGAGTCATTGCAGTATTACAATAGTTTATTCAAATAGATACATCAGAGTAAAAACAACGGAAGTCTTACAATAACTTAGTTTACAAACCAGTGGTTTCAAACCTTACAAACTAAGTTCAATAGTTAATACAAAATGTAGTAGTGGAGTGGCATTATACATAATACAAAACACACAAATAAGCTGCCCTGCCCAAGGGCCACACATTTACTTATCGTCACCGCACTGAACAACAGTCATGCAGCACGATCCAAAACAGATCTGCTCATGAGCCTCACCTGCCACAAGGGTCAACGAACCCTGAGTACAAAAATACTCAACAAGACTTAACCGAAATAAAAACTGATAAGACTCAGGAATGCAGGCTATGGGATTCAAGGTATGGCTTTAGCAATAATCAAAGTTCTTTTGCGTAAAAGCTCTTTAACAAAATTCTTTATGTCAACATTTAAAATTCCACAAGATCATATACAAAGCTGACATGATCCGTATTAAGATCATGAAACTTCGTATCCACCCCCTTCTCAAATTTTAGTTATTAAACTACGATGATGAACAGAGAAGTGAGTCTCCATAACCGAGGAGCAACGACGATTCGAACCGATTATAACCCAGCTGGGGATTCCAGACCACACGACATATGCAGGTCCCCGACTTACATATATCAACCTACCCTCGGATCCTCTAAACAAGAACGGGTCCGCGCCACCCGAGAATACAGTACTCCACCAATCCAGCCCATTGCCACGTGGGTACACGCTATTCCCGCCATCTCTCCACTCCCAGTGCGCGAGTAGCCATTCTCGTAATAGAATCGCCAAGTTAAGGCTTACCAGAGTATGTGGTTAGTACTACAAAGTCTCACTGCACACAATTCAACAACGGTACGGACCTTAACCAACACAGACGGAAAGAATCCGCTCACAAGACCTCCATGTCTTGTGGCTCACACACACCGAGTCCGTCCGGTCTAGATTTATTACTCCACATGCTCATATCACATGATAACATGAGTAACCAAAGTTCCATTTAAAACTTGCAGATGACAGGTAATCACCCGACTTTCATCGTTCTAAGCATAGCTAAGCATAACTAGGTATATACAAATTAAAACTGGTAATATGATAGATATGGAAAAATAAGGTTGGTAATGCACCAATTAGGTTTTCACTTAACTCCTAATCACTTAATGCAGTAAAAGAGAAGCAAAAGCAAAATCAAGTTGTAAAACACAAGGTAGGTTTAAATGCATCCGGGGCTTGCCTGGGATCCGACACAAGTCAGTTCAGTTAGCTTGCACCGTCTTGGTGACATCTCCGGTCCTAGCACTTGCTTAGTCCTTCCATCTTCGGGATAGATCCACCAAACCCAATCTTCAAGCTTGGCTTCACATCACATCCTTCACGTTTTTCATCTAGCGTATCTAAATGAGATGCAAGATGCATGTATATGAATGTGATGAATGATAACACAAGATGCATCACATAAGCATTCAAGACAAACACAAGATTATGCAAAACATAGGCACCAATAGCTATTTAACTAACATCATACAACTAACTACAGAGAGCAAGCACATCAAGCATGACACAAGTTTAACAAGGTCACAAGTATCATAACTTGACCATCAACAAGGGCATAAGCCATACTTAGCAACACATTGAGTAAACAACCACAACTAGCATATGTCTATTTCTGGACTGAAAAAAAACAGCTTCATGTTTGGATCATAACTAGAGTTATACAACTCCAATAGCCATGCAACAAGACATTCTGGAAAGATTATGAAATTTTCTACAACTCATCTTTAATCATCTTAGTATGATTCTCAAGTTAACTAAGTCAAATATACCCATTTATAGAAACTGGTCCACAATTGACAGAGAGCAGTCATTTCTGAAACCCAACTTTAAACAGGCATAACTCACAAACCACAAGGCCAAATGCCACCAAATTTTAACAGAAGCTAGATACATGAATTATCTACAACTTTTGTATAAACAAGTTTCACAACAAAGCACACTATCATGAAGAACTTTGCTAAGTTCCTAGATCTATCCATAAACCACATCGGCAAGAAAATAATGATTAACTTATGTTGCAAACACATAATTGGGCAAAACCAACTTTACCAACATTTCACACATGACTAAAGAACAGCAGAAAGCATGATGCTCACCTCTAAATAAATTTTCTTAAAGCATTTCTTAATTTATTTAGACATCAAGGTGTATTTATGAACATATACCAAAAATGCACAATAACTTCTACAAAAATTACAGTAGATCACATATCATCTCAATAGTCTACTGTACAAATTTCATACCATTTGCATAAGTATAGCTGCCTCTATGAAAAAGACAATTTGCTATTGCAAGAAATCATGTGAGAGCGAGATAAACCAAAAACTCACTCATACTTCATCCAATACTCATGAAATTTTTACCACACATCAACTATCACATGAGTAGCATGCCACAAAAATTTCACTTCATTTGGAGCCCTAGATTTGCAGTTATGGAAAATAACAAATTCAACTAGCATTACAACCTTACTGCACAAATCTATTTTTGCAGCTAAAACTTTAAACTAAAACATGTCATATTATAGATCTACTGCATAGAAAATTTCACAAGGATTCCAAAAAGTCATCATTTGTTATTTTACAAATTTCCTATGAATTACTATGAATTTTCAAAATTCCAGCCGATTTCAAAGCAAACAGGTCTAAAAGGCACTATTCACATGAGTTTGCGGTTCACAGAAAACCCCCTCACAATTCTCGAATTTGAAGACAAAGTCCTTGGGACGCCGGAGAGCTCGATTTCCGGCCGGTGAAGACTCGCTGGTGGCAATTGGAGGGGTGGTCGAGCGACGGGGTGGCGAGGCGAGCTCGAGGATGGCCGTAGCTCGGCCGGTCATGACCTGTGACGGCCTGGCCACGCGAGCCCGCGGCTCGGTGGCGGAGAGACATGTCGGCAGGGAGTCACGACGTGCCCTGATGATAAGACGAGCAACCGGTTTGCTTGCGAGCATCACGGCACAGAGTTAAGCGCAAAACAAGAGAGATAAATGAGTGAGAGCAGCCGGAGTAGGCCGGCCACGGCGGAGGCGAGCTCGACGGCCATGACGGACGGCCGCGAGGAAGAAAACGGCTCGCTGATGACTCCGACGAAATTGGACGGCGGGAGCGAGTCAAAGTGCTGCGCAGGGATGTGGCGAAGCTCACAACGCGCTCAAATCGGGCAGAGGATGAGCGGTGGAGGTGGTGTGCGTCGGCAAGAATGGACGACGGCGACGGCGAACAGAGGAAATGAAAAGGAGGAGAACGGCGACGGCACAAGCTATATATGACGGCCAGGAAGCAAGAGGAAACCACGTAGGAGTCTTCTCCGCGCCAGCGTGAAGCCGAAGGCGGCCACAGGCGCGACTGGAAGACAATCGAAGCTCGCCGTCGGTGAGTTGGCTTCCGCGGTTACTGTTCACCGAAATTACAGAACTGCCACTCGCTTAATTTCCCAATTTACTCCAGTTTTTATGTGGTAACTCAAAAATCTCCAAAAATAAAAGTTGTTCCAAATTCAAAGTTCTACAACTTTGCTTTTATAACCACCCCCTAATTCGGTCTACATTTTGAAATGCAAATTTGAATTCAAATAGGGGACATTTAAAGAATTTCGCCTTTTCAAATTACTTCAAATTTTATAAAACAACTTTGAAAACTCCAAACACCAACTTTGTACACCATGGCAAACTCTACACTTTTGCTTTTAGACTCAACCCCAAAATGTGCTTAGATTTTGAATTGGGTTACACAGGGTAAACTTAAATGCTGGAAATTTGGGTTTTCGGAAATCTAATTAAACACAAATGTTTTGAAATTGATTCATCCATACAAGTCAACACATATCATAAAACAAGGATCACACCAAGCATTGCAACAAGATTTGACTTGTTTAAAAGATTCCCACATCAAGATTTACAAAGTTTCCTAATCATTATTATTAACATTATTTCAGGTAATATATAAAACACTCCATAAAATAACATTTCCATACTATAATATAAACATGAAATGCACTCATGAGTTGATGCGTGATGATTATGCATAATGATGACATGATCACCTTCTTAATTATTTTTTTAACATCGGGGATGTTACACTGGATCCTCTTCAAGCTCTAGGACCTCAGGGCCGGACGGAGCCGTCGGTTGGTCAACCCCCGGGGCTGGATCAGATGGGCCATCGTCGGCCCATGCTAGCCCTTCATAGCGCACCGAGGGTTTGTGTTGGTTGCTGGCGAAGACGCCCGTTGGCATCAGCTCTCGACCGGACGCCAATTTCGCAAGCGCGTCGGCCGCCTCGTTGAGGCGCCTTGGGATGTGATTGAGTTTGAGGCCATCGAAGTTGTCCTCCAGCCATCAGACATCTTGTCATTACGTAGCCATCTTAGCATCGTGGCAGCTTGACTCCTTCATGATTTGGTTGACGACCAGCTGAGAGTTGTCCTGAATGTCGAGGCGTCGGATGCCCATCTCGATGGCGATGCGTAGGCCATTGATGAGTGCTTCATACTCTGCCACATTATTTGATGAGGAAAATGGAGACGAACCATGTACCTCATGCGGACCTCGAGGGGTGATACGAAGACCAGCCCCACGCCGGCGCCCTTCTTCATTAGTGATCCGTCAAAGTACATCGTCCAGTACTCTTGATTGATGACCGCCGGTGGTGTTTGGACCTCGGTCCATTCCGTGATGAAGTCAGCCAACACCTAGGACTTGATCGCCGTTCGGGAGGCATACGTAATGCCTTGATCCATCAATTTGAGTGCCCACTTCATGGTTCTTCCTATGGCGTCCTGGCTCTGGACGACCTCACTGAGGGGGTACGACGTCACAACCGTCATGGGGTGTGACTCGAAGTAGTGACATAGCTTCCTCTTGGTGATGAGGACGGTGTACAGGAGCTTCTGGATTTGGGAGTAGTGGGTCTTGGAGTCAGATAGTACCTCGCTAATGAAGTACATAGGGCGTTGCACCTTGAGGGCGTGCCCCTCTTCCTCCCGCTCTACCACTAGGGTGGCGCTAACCACTTGCGTAGTGGCCGCTATGTATAGCAGGAGGGATTCTCCGTCGCTTTGAGGAACTAGGATCAGGGGCTGTTGGGTTCGTAAACCCGGGGTCCCTCGTAGACCGGCTTCCACGCCCAGGCTCGGCCCAAGCAGATAGCACGCAACCCATGGGCCGACCCAAGAGGTTAAAACAACTGGGCAAAAGGGCGGTCCAGTCACCGACCGAAAGGTTTGGCTGAGATGGAACAGCGCCCACTTGTCGACTACTTCGGCCCACCTCTCTGACCGGAGCGCTCACTTCAGGTTCCAGTCGCCTCCGACAGCCTCTCCAATCGAAAGGCTTGGCCCAAGGACTACTTTCGACTCTGACCCCATGTCTCTGACCGGGGTTCGCAGAAGCCGTGCTCACCGCTCTTCTCCGACTGGCGCAACCAGAGCCGACTAGGACCAACCGACCGGGACGCCCGCTCGGAAAGGACCAGGGAACAAACGGAGAAAGCCAGGTAGGGCACACAAATCAAACCATGATACCAGGGACCATACCCTGTATGTCTGTAGGAATAGTACTCTGCAACCTCCCTGACACGCATAGTGTTGTAGGCGCCAACATTTTCCCTATAGTATTGTGGGCGCCACTGACTCCCATACGGTAAGGCTCCCCCCACATGCCTCTGGGCATCGACAGTGTTGTGGGCGCCGGAATTACCGTACCGAGTAAACATGGTGAAAACCCCTCACAAGCCTCTAGGCATCAACAGTATAGTAGATATCGACATCTGCCATACCCGAACGAGACGACGTAACCTCCCACATGCATCTGACATTCTACAGTGACATCAACAGTGTTGTGGGTGCCTACCCTTATCTTACACCGGTCGGGGTGGGCAACAGGCTTAGAAGCATTCGTACTCTCTCACTCTCATTTGTAAGGCCATCCCCTTCATCTATAAAAGGGGATGCACTCTCTCCCAATAGACCCAGTTGATCCAAGTTGATCAAAGTCCCTTTATATTCATTAGATGAAAGGTCCTAATGGCTAGAGGGGGGGTGAATAGCCTAATAAAATTCTACAACAACACTTAACAAAATGTGTTAGACAATTTTGCGGCGAAGCGAGTGTTGCGCTAGCCTACTCAAAGATACAAGCCACCTACCACAATTCTATTTCGAATAGTGTATATCCACACAATAGCTATGACACTTAGCTAAATTAGTGTGCTCTCAAAGACTAACTAAAGAGCAACACTAATCAAACAAGCAAGCTCTCACAACTAGCTACACTAAAGAGCTTGATAACTAGTTTGCGGTAATGTAAGAGTGAGCAAGAGAGTTATACCGCCGTGTAGTGGTAGGAACCAATCAATCACAATAATGAATACCAATGTATACCAATCACCTCGGAATCAAATGATGAACACAATGATTTTTACCGAGGTTCACTTGCTTGCCGACAAGCTAGTCGTCGTTGTGGCGATTCACTCACTTGGAGGTTCACGCGCTGATTGGCATCACTCGCCAAACCCTCAATAGGGTGCCGCACAACCAACACAAGATGAGGATCACACAAGCCACAAGCAATTTACTAGAGTACCTTTTGGTGCTCCGCCGGGGAAAGGTCAAGAACCCCTCACAATCACCACGATCGGAGTCGGAGACAATCACCTCCTCCACTCAATGATCCTTGCTGCTCCAAGCCATCTAGGTGGTGGCAACCACCAAGAGTAACAAGCGAAATCCGCAGCGAAACACAATCACCAAGTGCCTCTAGATGCAATCACTCAAGCAATGCACTTGGATTCACTCCCAATCTCACTATGATGATGAATCAATGATGTAGATGAGTGGGAGGGCTTTGGCTAAGCTCACAAGTATGCTATGTCAATGAAAAATGTGCAAGAGCGAGAGCCACAGCCGGCCATGGGGCTTAAATAGAGCCCCAATCAAATAGAGCCGTTATACCCCTTCACTGGGCAAAACACGCTCTAACCGAACGCTCCGGTCATACTGACCGAACGCTGGCCCTCATCGTCCGGTCGCCCGATGGACGCCACGCGTCACCAGCTTCAAACGCTGTTCGTCAGATTTCAACGGTCGCGAAGCTGACCGGACGCTCCGGTAAAACTGACCGGACGCTGGAGCCACAGCGTCCGGTCGAGTACAGTAAGGGTCCAAATCCATTTTTCTTCGACCGGAC
The DNA here is from genome assembly GCA_904845875.1 of Miscanthus lutarioriparius. Lineage (NCBI taxonomy): Eukaryota > Viridiplantae > Streptophyta > Magnoliopsida > Poales > Poaceae > Miscanthus > Miscanthus lutarioriparius. The sequence continues at coordinate 128,005,598 of CAJGYO010000001.1, forward strand.
ACGTCCGGTCCACCTCGACCGGACTCAGCCAGCGTCCGATGGTATACCCTAGCCACTATACCGCCAAGTCAGCGCGACCGGACACAGGCAGTCAGCGTCCGGTGCTTCTGGATTCAGCGTCCGGTCACTGGACCGACGCCAGCATTATTTCGATCAACTCCATTTCAACTCTTACTTCTTCATCCTTGCTCAAGTGTGCCAACCACCAAGAATTTTGCATCCGGCGCAATAGAAAATAGACATTTCATTTTCCCGAAAGCGCCGATGTGCACATGTGGTAGCATATTTACACAAATATTATCAAGGGTGTTAGCACTCCACTAGATCCTAAATGCATATGCAATGAGTTAGAGCATCTAGTGGCACTTTGATAACCGCATTTCGATACGAGTTTCACCCCTCTTAATAGTACGGCTATCAATCCTAAATGTGATCACACTCTCTAAGTGTCTTGATCACTAAAACAAAATAGCTCTTACAAATTATACCTTTGCCTTGAGCTTTTTGTTTTTCTCTTTCTTCTTTCCAAGTCGAAGCACTTGATCATCACCATGCCATCATCTTTATCATGCTATGATCTTCATTTGCTTCACCACTTGGAGTGTGCTACCTCTCTCATGATCACTTGATAAACTAGGTTAGCACTTAGGGTCTCATCAATTCACCAAAACCAAACTAGAGCTTTCATTAGATCGACCAAGTTCACTAGTCCACAACCGTAGATCCGCTAGGTTCGAACCTCAAGCGCACGCTTGAACACTTAGCTCGTCGCGGAGTTCCTGTCGCTCTCGGCCCTTCCGACCGGACCTCTCGTACACCCCATCTTTCTCCTTCTCGTTTGTAACACCACTGCAGACTTCGAGCACCTGAGCTCAGGAATAAAGTCACCGACCGACTCAAACTGGATATAGGGCACGTTGCCTAAACCAGTATAAACCCTGTGTCTTTGAGTGCTAGGCCACCTCCGATCACAACGTACGGCAAAACTACAAATATTTACATGTTGGTCTCTTTTTGCACCGACAGTTGGCGCCGTCCATGGGGAAGATGTTGTACGTTCAACACTTTTTGGTCATCGGATGGCCCACTTTTCTGCCACCCCACCGTGGTAGGCTCGGGCGATACGATTCGCTTCGGCTTGCTGGAGTTTCCTGCACTCTCACCTGTTGGGATGTGGGTTCCACCCATCTTTGAGCCATCCTCGGCCTTCCTCTTCGGAAGCCTGGACTTCGTTGCTAACTGACTCAGCGTACTACACCTCCGCGAGGAGGCTCATGTTCCGGCACCCGTCGGAGGGGCGCCCTCCATTGACTCCAGGACGCACGACTTCAACAACGCGGCATCTACGCTTCATTCTGAGCAAACTCTCTGCTCAAACCCCACTGTAAGTAATATGTGTACTGTTATTTACTCTTTATTTACTATCTCTCACCGATCATCCGGAGGGACCGTATCGCCCACGGCACAAACACCGTATGATCGGTTCCCCTATGGCCTCGCGTCCTCCGTGGATGCGTACGCTCGGGGGCTCCGAATGATGCTCGTGCCATCCCCCCTCACATCCGAATTCATGGGAATGGGAGGCTACGCTCCTGCCGCTTTCCATGAACTCCTGGACGACGAGGGCGATAGCGATGGTTCCAGCATCAGCGACGTGGCACCCCGCCACCATCCGTCCTGGGAGTGCGCTATGGCAGACGCTCTAGGACAGCCGCCAGTGGTTGTGGAGTCCATGCAGACTCACATCCCTCCGGACCCGCGTGCAGGGGCCCTCACGTCTGTGTAAGCACACGCCGTGGAATTACGACAACGGCGGCAGAACCAGCCGCCGCCTGTGCCAGCGTAGTCGGTGCAGCACGTTGCGCCCCATGCGCATGGCCCGGCGGGTGGCGCCCGGGGTCACGCCTGTCAGGTCCAACATGACAACATGCATGAGGGGAACGATCTCCCACAATTCGCTCGGGCTGGCCAGAACATCACTGCTGTGGCAATGCTTCTACATGGCGTCCCCGAGCTCGTCGACCCCCAGGAGCGGGCAGTCTACCGGAACCTCCGGGTTCTAGTAGAAGCCGCCACCGTTCAACAGGTGGAAATGCGCCCTCTCTCCCCACCGGGGAAATGAGGACGCGCCAGATGGATCGCTCCATTCGCTCGCCGCTACAGCCGTCAGGCGTGGCTCAGGGGGCGATAGACGCGCCACGGTCCGACCTGGCACCTGCTCCACACCGACCGCCGGTACACAAGCGGCTCGATCCGCACCAGGACGCTCGTAGCATCATCAGCAACCGGCATCGAGCCCGACATGATGATGATGTCCACCGTGTGGTGACAGAAGCAGGCGACACGGATCCCGGCCGAACCATAGAGGGGAGCGGGGAAACGCGCCCTAGGCGCGGTCACCGGCCAGATGATCGGAGTCCCAGCCTCGAGGGCCCAGGACCATGGGCCTTCAGTCGACGTATCCGAAGAGCACCGTTCCCGCAGTGTTTCCAACCACCCACCATCATCACCAAATACTTCCGGCTCGCCTGCCAGGCCGGAGGAGTGGATGATGACTTTTTCATCATTCGGTATCTTCCCATTTGCGTGGGGGAATATGTTCGGGCATGGCTTGAATTCCTCCCGCACAACAGCATCCGCGACTGGGCGGACCTCAAGAGGGTCTTCGTCAAAAATTTCTAGATGACGTATGTCCGCCCTAGAAACTTCTGGGACCTCAAGAGCTGCCAGCAGGAGCCCAGCGAGTCCCTATGGGATTACATCCGTAGGTTCTCCCAACGATGCAACTCCCTCCCTGATGTCATCGACGCAGACGTCATCAGCGCCTTCCTCTCTGAGACGAACTACGAGTCCCTGATCCACAAGCTTAGCTGCCTAAAACCCCGTACCACCCGCGACCTGCTCGACGTTGCCACTAACCACGCCCCTATCGAGGAGGCGGTTGGAGTGGTCTTCAGCAGAGGCCGGGACAAAGGCAAGGCCAAGTGCGTGGACCAAGACGAGGGCCCCTCCACATAGAGGGGCAGGGAGAACAAAAAGGATCGGCGCCGATCGGACAACACCACGATGGTTGCCGCGGCTGATCGCACGAGCAAGCAGCCCCAACAGGGGCTGCCTGACCACTTCAACAAACTCATGGACAGTCCATGCACCAACCACAACTACCCCATCAAACACCTCTACAAGGACTGCGAGCTCATCAAACGTTTCCTCCGACAGGCCGGCGGGCCAAAGGAGGGAGACGGCAAAGAGGCGGCAGCCAAGAAAAGAGGCGTGGCAGGCAAGGACAGAGATGGCTTCCCTAAACCTAAGGAGTGCATCATGATCTTCGGTGGATCCGACGCCATCTAGATGAAATGCCAGCACAAGGTGCGCTACAGGGAGGCATGCACCGCTGAGACGGCTGCCCCCTCCTTCCTTAGCTGGTTGGAATCTCCAATCACCTTCGATCAGAGGGACCATCCCTCCTATGTGGCAAGACCAGGATGCTACCCGCTCGTCATCGACCCTATCGTCCGCAAGAAGCACCTCACCAAGGTGCTGATGGACGGAGGCAGTGGCCTCAACATCCTCTACGTCGACACCCTCGACGCCATGCACATTCCCCGGTCGGAACTCCACCTAGCGTGTTCTCCCTTCCATGGGGTGATCCCTGGAGTGCAGGCATACCCACTCGGGCAGATCGATCTGCTTGTTACGTTTGTCAAACGAGCCAACTTCCGCTCGAAGGTCCTCACCTTCGAGGTGGTAGACTTTCCAGGGTCCTACCACGCTATCTTGGGGCGTCCATTATACACCAAATTCATGGCAATCCCCAACTATACCTACCTCAACCTGAAGATGCCAGGACCAAACAACATCATCACTGTAAGTAGTGCCTTCTCTTATGCCTTCATGTGCGACCGCAAGCATTTTCAGCTCGCCACCGCGGTCGCCAACTCGTCCGAGCTCCCACGGCTCGAGGAGTCATCAACCCTAGCAGTCCCAGACTCCAACAAATCGACCTCCTCGATGGCCTTCTGCCTGCTCGAGGAAACCAAGGCGATTGGTATCGACTCCACCGACCCAACCAAGATGTTGCGGATCAGGACCCAGCTCCCGGCCAAATAGGAATGCGAGCTCATTGACTTCCTACGCGCCAATCGCGATGTCTTCGCATGGCAGCCTTCTGACATGCCAGGCATACCGCGGGAGGTCGCCAAGCATGCACTATGCCTCATCCTGGGCTCAAAGCCCGCTAGGCAGCGCCTGCCTTGCTTCGACGATGAGAGATGCAGGGCAATAGGCGAAGAGATCGCCAAACTCCTGGCAGCTGGATTCATCAAAGAGGTATTCCACTCCGACTGGCTTGCCAATCCCGTTCTTATCAAAAAGAAGATCGGAAAGTGGAGAATGTGCATTGATTACATTGGCCTCAACAAAGAGTGTCCAAAGGATCACTTTCCTTTGCCTCGCATACACTAGATAGTCGACTCCACCACGGGTTGCGAGATACTCTCCTTTTTGGATGCCTACTCAGGCTATCACCAGATCGCGATGAAAGAATCTGATCAGCTCGCAACCTTGTTCATCACCCTGTATGCTTCGTACTACTACATAACCATGCCTTTTAGCCTGAAGAACGCTGGCGCCACCTACCAAAGGTGCTTGTAGCAATGCTTCGCCGACCAAATTGACCCGCTTGATCAGCTTGATCAAGCCGAGCGACCGAAACCAACAATCGCCGTCTATGTTGATGACATAGTGGTCAAAACAGCTCAAGCTTGCGACCTGATCGCAAACTTGGCCTGACATTCGCGAACCTCCGAAGGTTCAACATCAAACTAAATCCCGAAAAATGTGTTTTTGGGGTTCCGAAGGGGAAGATGCGGGGATACATCGTGTCCGAGCACGGCATCGAGTCCAACCCCAAAAAGATTACGGCCTTCTCCAACATGGGCCCCATACGCAACGTCAAGGGCGAACAAAGGCTCACCGGCTGTCTAGCTGCCCTAAGCCGCTTCATTTCCTGGCTCGGCGAACAGGGGATGCCACTCTATAAGCTCCTCAAAAAGACGGGCGCCTTCGTTTGGACTGAGGAAGTATAGCGGGCTCTAGAAAGCCTTAAAGCATCCCTGACATCGGCCCCATTCCTCATCGCTCCCGAACGGGGAGAACCCCTCCTCCTTTACGTCACGGCAAGCAACCATGTGGTGAGTGCCGCCCTGGTCGTCGAAAGGGAGGAGCCGAGACACCAACTCAAGGTACAGCGACCCGTATACTTCATCAGGGAGGTACTTACCAACCCTAAGGTCTGGAAACCCTAGGTGCGAAAACTCCTATACGCCGTGCTAATGGCGACCGGGAAGCTCCTGCACTACTTCACCGACCATGAAGTTGTGGTCGTCACTTCATACCCGCTCGGAGACATCATCCGCAACCGCGATGCTGTGGGGCGGATCTCCAAGTGGGCACTCGAACTCATGGGCCAAGACATCAGGTATACCCGTCGTACTGCTATTAAGTCTCAGGCTCTCGTGGATTTTGTCGCCGAATGGATGGAGGTCCAGCTACCGACTCCGGACGTCACCCATGAGTTCTGGACAATGTACTTCGACAGGTCCATAATGGAGCCCGGCTCGAGGGATGGAGTGGTTCTAATCTCCCCAGACGGGAGTAGACTCCACAACGCCATCCACCTCCATTTTTTGGCCTCAAACAATGCCGCGGAATACGAGGCCCTCGTCAACGGACTACGCATCGCCATCGAGCTCGGCACTATGCGACTCTATGTTCACGGCGACTCGGAGTTGGTCATTGATCAAGTCATGAAGGAACCCTCCTGCAAAAGCCCCCTCATGGTAGCGTACTGACAGGAGGTGCGCAAGCTCGACGACAAATTCTAAGGGATCGAACTGCACCATGTCCCCCAAAAGGACAATGATACCGCCGATTTTCTCACAAAATTGGCCGCCAGGAGAGACCCGTCCAAAAGCGGGATCTTCATCAACGACCTCCACGAGCCATCCGCCCGTGTCCTAGAAGGTCTGACCCAGACACACCCCGATGCTAGGCCAGCGCCCGGGGGCTCCGACCCTGGCGCCAAGCCAACGCTCTAGGACTCCGATCCCAGTACCTCCATGACGGCGTCACCCGCCAACATTGCTGTATTGGCACCCAATCAAAACGACTGGCGAGCGCCGTTACTCGCCTACCTGAAAGGTCCTTGTTGGTTTTGGTAATTGAGTGACAACCTAGGTGGACTAATTGTGTTTATGTGAGATACACAGGTGATTAGTCCACAGGTACATGTGTATGAGCAACATATGCCATGGAGGTGAAAATGGCTTGGAGATGTTGCAAAGCTCACACATGTAATGATGAAGGAGCTTATTGCACATGAGACATGACATTGAGTCATGTGATCAAGGTGGAGAAGATCAAGACAAGACTTGGCTTGATGGACCGGTTGCAAGCGTGAAGGGCAAGTCAAAGGCTTTGGAGTGATGGACCGCGTGGCGGTGAAGCTTGAGCAAGACTTGGCACCGATGGACGATAGCAACGGTGAAGAGCAAGTAGAGTCAAGATCGATGAACCAATATGATCATGTGATGATATGAAGTGGATCATATCATTGTTGATCGTGTTGGTGCATGTGTTGCATCGACATTGAAGGAGATGGAATGAAATGCGCAAGGCAAAGGTATAACCTAGGGCATTTCATTTCACCGGTCATAGGTGTGTAGAGAAGTTTATGACCGGGTTTAGGATGCAAGTTCTTGTGGTTAGCACATTGGAGCAAGGGTGATGAAGTTAGAAGTGAAAACGAGTTAGTCGCGAAGATGCTGGCGTCGGTCAACAGACCGGACGCTGGATCTGAATGCACCGGACGCTGGCAGGCTGCGTCCGGTCAGGCTGACGTATGATGACGCAGAAGCTGGAGTGTGATCGGACGCTGGCTGCGTCCGATCAAGTGTGACCGAACGCGTCCGGTCAAGGTCGGTACCTTACTGGAAACGACCGGACGCTGGGGGTTCAGCGTCCGGTCAGTTGAAAGCTGCTGCGTCCGGTCAAGTCAAGTGACCGTTGGAATTAGGACACGTGGCCGTCTGCGGGCGACCGGGCGCTGAGGTCCAGCGTCCGGTCAACACGACCGGAGCGTCCGGTCGGCCCGACCGTTGCCCAGTGAAGGGGTAACGGCTAGTTTAGCCCTTGTGGCTATAAATAGAAGTGGCCCTCGGCCATGGCTGGTGCTGAGCACCTCAAGGGACTTAGTGTCCATGCTTGTGAGTGCTTGGGAGCCCTTCATCACACATATACTTGATAGTGATCATTCGATTGTGTGAGTGAGCGATTCTAGTGCGATTGCATTGTGAGGTTGCATCGAGTGGCTCTAGGTGGTCATGTTGCAAGTCGGTGGTGCTTGTTACTCTTGGAGGTTGCCACCTCATAGACGGCTTGGTGGTGGTCTCCGTCGAAGCCCGCAAGAAGCATGTGCGGCGCTCCGGAGAAGTGCTTGTGAGGGGTACTTGTGCTCGCCCCGCGGGAGTCGCGAAGAGCAACTTTAGTAAAGCGTGTCATTGAGCTACCCTCACTCAAGGGGTAGGTTCTTGCGGTGCCCGACGTGCGGGCTTAGCGGGTGATGCTAATTAGCCACCGAACCACCAAGTGAGCGATCGACACAACGGGGACTAGCGTGTTGGCAAACACGTGAACCTCGGGAGAAAAATCATCGTGTCAACCTTGTTCTTCCCGTTGGTTTGCATCCCCATTACACAAGCTTGCAATTACTTTTATATATCTTAAGCTTGTGTAGTTGCTCTTGTAATTAGTTAGCTTGTGTAGCTTACTAGTTACCTTCTTGCTTGTGTAGCACAGAAGTAGCTCCCTTGCGCGGCTAATTTGGTTTTAGTAACCTTGTTAGTCACATTGCTTAGTTTGTGTAGCTAAGTATTTGCGCTCTCTAATTAGGCGTTGGTTGCCTTGTTATTGAGCATTGCTAGTGAGCTTAGTTAGCTTTGTGCTTTTGCTTACTAGCATGTGTAGGAGCTCCCTTGTTACTTAAAGTACTAGTGGCATAGGTTTGTGTGACCTTGCTCCTAGAATTGTTTAGGAGAGTTTTAGCTAGCCCGGCACCTTAGTTGCTTTATTAGTATCTTTGCATGGTGCTAGTGAACATATATAGAGGGGTGTAGTCTTGGCTAGACCGATTGTTTTAATTCCGCATTTATATCGGTTAGCCGACGCGATTAATTTTAGAAAAGACTATTCACCCCCCTCTAGTCCGCCATCTCGACCCTTCACTACCTCCTCGAGGAGGTCCTCCCATCCGAAAGGACTAAAGCTCGATGGATCGCTCGACGCGGCAAAACCTTTGTCGCGCTCGGTGATGTACTCTACAAATGGAGTCCATCAGGAGTGCTCATGAAGTGCATCCCCACCGACCAGGGGAAGTAGCTCCTCCTCGAGGTCCATGCCAGGATTTGTGGACATCACGCAACCCCAAGGTCGCTGGTCAAAAAAGCCTTTCGCCAAGGTTTTACTAGCCCACCGCGCTACGAGATGCAGAGGAGGTCGTCCGCAGATGTGAAGGATGCCAGTTCTACGCTCGGTAAACGCATTTGCCGACACAGGAGCTCCAAACCATCCCCATCACCTGGCCATTCACGGTCTGGGGCCTTAACATGGTGGGGCCCTCAAAAAGGGCCCAGGCGGTTTCACTCACCTACTCATAGCAATCGATAAGTTCACCAAGTGGATAGAGGCCAAGCCCATCACCAACATCCGCTCGGAAGAGGCGGTCAAATTCTTCCTCGACATTATCTATTAGTTCGGCGTTCCTAACTGTATCATCACTGACCACGGAACTAACTTCACCGGAAAGAAGTTCCTAGACTTCAGTGATGGATACAGCATCAGGATCGACTAGGCCTCCATCGGACATCCACGAACCAACGGTCAGGTCGAGCGTGCCAATGGCATGGTCATCCACGGACTCAAGTCATGCATCTTCGACCGACTCAACAAATACGCCGGACGATGGGTGGCAGAGGTCCCAGCAATCCTCTGGAGCCTGAGAATGACCCTAAACCGATCCATAGAGTTCACACCCTTCTTCCTAGCTTACAGAGCTGAGGCAGTGCTGCCCTCCAACCTCGACCACGGCGCCCCAAGAGTGAAGGCTTTCGATCATGACCGAGCCACAAAGGCTCAGCAAGACGCAGTCGACCTACTCAAGGAAGCCCGCGAGATGACCGTCATCCACTCCGCTCGCTATCAGCAAACTCTCCGTATGTACCACGAAAGAAAGATCAGGGGGAGAATCCTCAAAGTCGGCAATCTTGTACTCCGAAGGACCCAATCGATAAAGGAAAAATACAAACTCTCTCCACCATGGGAAGGACTCAATCTCTCTCACTTAGGAACCACCGCGACATACAGGCACTCTCGGTGAGGAGGAAGAAGGAGGAGATACAATAGTTGGAGAACAGGCAAAGGACTATGACGGAGAGCCCTCTCCCTCCCCCTTTTTAAGGAAGAAACACGGCAGCCGAAGAGGGGCAAAAGATCAGAGCAAAAAACTCTCTCCCTTCCCCCATTCAATGCGGATGGGAAACGATGGGACACACCCTGACCGATGGGACACACGCTGGCCGACGGAACGACGACGGGTCAGACGGAACGCCGCCTGGTGAGACAAAACGTGGCCTAGGTATGGCCCACCACTATCGCACGACTGGGCATGAAAACCGAAATGTCACCACTCATAGGCAGCTCTCTGCACCCCTAGGCGGGACATGGAAAAACCCAAAGCAGAATCTCCGCCGGGAGAGACCATCGGGCTTCCTAAGTCGATCGAATGGCTCAGAAAAACACACCGAGAGACAGGTAGGAAGCAAAAGGATGCCCCACGTAGGCCATGTTCACTCTGTCACGAACGACGAGCACGGGTCCCGGTCGGACGTTTCCGACTGAAGCTCTCCAAAACCTCGTCACTCAAGTCATCAAGGTAAAAACTACCAACCCCCTCTATTTCTTTATAAATCATTTCGTACACCCATATGCGCATTCATTCCATACGCCCACACCTCCTGGACGATTTGGGCCCTGAACCGCCCGGGGCTTGGGAACTAAGCATCGCACGTGCAGCGAAATGCATCACAATGCTCCGTGTTGCGTCATGAAGCGGCGGTTGCCTCATTCGACATGAGCAACCAACTGAGCCAGGTGAGAAAAATGCAGATGAGCCCCGTGTGGCCCTCACCCAGTCTGGCAGATGGGGTCATCTCAACCTTCTCGTTCGATCCTAAACCTCTTGCCAAGCCCACAGAATCTCCATCGAGGGGAGGCCATTAGGCCACCCGGGTCGGTCTCCGGAACGACCTAGGCATCTACCGGGTTACAGGTAAAGGAGCAGTGGAATGTCACAAGAGGGCTATGCCGACCCCGTCATGAACGATGGACCCGGATTCCACTCAATCATACCCGTTAGCGAACTCACCGAGCGCGTCACTCGAGCCCGAGCGATCGGGACAAGCGACAAAACTCAGCCCCTTCGGTTGTGAGGAACCAAGGATGGGGTAACGCACACAACTCACACCAACCCCTACTAAGGCCCAACAAGGCTCGGGGGCTCAAGACACAAAAAGCCTAGGTCTATGACCCCGAACTCGCCCCTTCCAACTGCGCTCCAAACACCTAGGTCTGCGACCCCGATCTTGCCCCATCCGGCTACGCTCCGACTATGCTCCAAACACCTGGGTCTGTGACCCCGATCTTGCCCCATCCGGCTATGCTCCGACTGCACTCCAAAAACAACCTGGGTCTGCGACCCCGATCTCGCCCCATCCGGCTACGCTCTGACTGCGCTCCAAACACCTGGGTCTGCGACCCTGATCTTGCCCCATCCGGCTATGCCCCGACTATGCTCCAAAAAACAACCTGGGTCTGCGACCGCAATCTCGCCCCATCAGGATCTACGGGCTCCGGCTCGCCCGATCCCAAACTAACTAAACTAACTGCCTCACTCGATCCCACGGCGCTCATCGATGTCAGGATTCGCACGCACCCGCCGTCAAGACAAAAATCCCCCGTACGATTCTACCTGTATCACCTGGGGGCTCGGGGGCGCCTGTCGGGTTCGTAAACCCAGGGTCCCTCGCAAACCGGCTTCCACGCCTAGGCTCAGCCCAAGCAGACAGCACGCAACTCATGGGCCGGCCCAAGGGTCTAAAACAACTAGGCAGAAGGGCAGTCCAGTCACCGACCAGAAGGTCTGGCCGAGGAGGAACATCGCCTGCTTGTCGACTACTTTGGCCCACCTCTCCGACTGGAGCGCTCACTTTGAACTCCAGTCACCTCCGACAGCCTCTCCAATCGGAAGACCCAGTTGATCCAAGTTGATCAAAGTCCCTTTAGATTCATTACATCGACCAAGTTCACTAGTCCACAACCGTGGAACCGCCAGGTTTGAACCTCAAGCGCACGCTTGAACACTTAGCTCATCACGGAGTTCCTGTCGCTCTTGGCCCTTTCGACCGGAGCCGACCGGACCTCTCGTACAACCCATCATTCTCCTTCTCGTTTGTAACCCCACTGCAAACTTCGAGCACCTGGGCTCAGGAATAAAGTCACCGACCGACTCAAACTGGACATAGGGCACGTTGCCTGAACCAGTATAAACCCTGTGTCATTGAGTGCTAGGCCACCTCCGATCACAACGTATGGCAAAACTATAAATATTTACGTGTTGGTCACTTTCTGCACAGACAGGGGCCTTGTCAAATGTAATTTGACCATGTCAAGTGCCTCCTGGGCCTCGGACGTCCACTCAAAGCGGTCGGCTTTCTTCAAGAGTCGATAAAGGGGGAGACCTCATTCGCCGAGGCGCAAGATGAATCGATTGAGGGCGGCAAGGCACCCTATGATTCATTGAACCCTCTTTATGTTTTGAATCGGGCCCATCCTTGTGATGGCTGAAATCTTCTCCGGGTTGGCTTCGATGCCACGCTCGGAGATGATGAAGCCGAGCAGCATGCCCCTTGGGACCCCGAAAACACACTTCTTGGGATTGAGTTTGATGTAATCCGCCCAGAGTTTCACAAAGGTTTGCTCAAGATCGGCGACGAGGTGGTCAGCCCGTTTGGATTTAACTACGATGTCGTCGACGTAGGCCTCAGCGGTCCACCCGATGAAGTCCCCGACGCATTTGAGCATACAGCGCTGGTACATAGCCCCAGCATTCTTCAGACCGAACGGTACTGAGACGTAGTAGAACGATCCGAAGGGGGTGATGAAAGATGCCATGAGCTGGTCGGACTCTTTCATCGCGATTTGATGGTACCCGGAGTACGCATCAAGGAAGCAGAGGGTTTCGCACCCCGAGGTAGAGTCGACTATTTGGTCTATGTGTGGCAAGGGAAACGGATCCTTTGGGCATGCCTTGTTAAGACCCATATAGTCAACACACATCCTCCATTTCCTGCTCTTCTTTCGTACAAGAACGAGATTAGCTAACCACTCTGGATGGTGTACTTCCCTGATGAATCCAGCCACTGAGAGTTTGGCTATTTCTTCGCCGATGGCCCTGTGTTTCTCCTCGTCAAAGTGACGTAGGCGTTGCTTCATTGGCTTGGAGCCTAGATGGATCTTCAAGGTATGCTCGGTGACCTCCCTCGGAATGCCTGGCATATCCGAGGGTTTCCACGCAAAGATGTCTTTGTTGCCGTAGAGGAAGTCGATGAGCGCACTTTCCTATTCGGAGGAAAGCGTGGTACCAATGCATACCATTTTACCCTCGAAGCTGCTGGGATCTATGAGGACTTCCTTGAAGCCCTCTGCTGATTCAAATGACCCGGTTGATTTCTTCGCGTCGGGTGCTTCTTCGGAGACCTCCTCCTTGAGGGCCGCGAGTTCTCCAGAGGCGACGATTTCTATGGTGTGGCCGCAGCACTCGACCTCACACTTGTAGGCCCACTGGAAGGAGGTGCCCACGGTTATGACCCCGTGGGGGCACGTCATCTTCAGCTTGAGGTATGTATAGCTGGGGATGGCCATGAACTTCGCGTAGCATGGACGTCCCAAGATGGCATGGAAAGTTAAGGGGAACCCAACCACCTCGAAGGTGAGGGTCTCAGTCTTGTAATTGAACTAATCCCCAAAGGTAACGGGTAGATCGATCTGCCCAAGTGGCATGGCCTACTTCCCGGGCATGATGCTGTGGAAAGGCGCTCGGGTTGGGCGGATGCGTGTCCGGTTGAAGCCCATCACGTCGAGCGTCTTGGCGTACATGATGTTGAGGCCGCTGCCTCCGTCCATCAGTACTTTGGTGAGTCGCTTTGGGCCGACGATCGAGTTGACCACAAGTGGATATCTCCAGGTGTGGGACAGTATCCAGATGGTCGGTCCGATCAAAGGTTATGGCGGATTCCGACCACCGTAGGAAGGGAGGTGTGGCCGGTTGGGCCAGCTTCACGGCGTGCGACCTTCTGACGATGTTTGGAGTCATAGGCCGCTGAGCCTCCGAAGATCATAAGGCAGCCGTTCAGCATTGGAAAGCCATCGTCCTTCTCCTCGACGCCATCCATAGTGGGGGCAGGTTCCTTCCCCTGCTCCCCTTTGTTGGAGCTTTCGAACAAGAACTTCCGCGTGAGGCTGCAGTCCTTGAGCAGATGCTTTATGACAAAGGCGTGGTTCGGGCACGGCCCCTCGAGTAATTTTTCGAAGTGGTTCGGAGAGCCCTCCGTGGGCTTCTGACCACCCTTGCGGTCAGCAGCGACGACGAGTGAGTCCTCGCGCCGTTGCTTCTTGTTCTTCCTTTTGGCAGAACGATTAGAGGTGCCTTTGCCGGAACCCTCGTCCCGCCTTGCCTTGCCATCGAGGCGATCGAAGATCGCTCCAACCACCTCTTCTCCTGAGGCATGGCTGGAGGCAATGTCTAGGAGTTCCTTGGTGGTTCATGGGCCCTTGCGTCCAAGCTTATAAACCAAGGACTCGTAGGTCGTCACGAACAGGAAGGCTCCTATCACGTCGGTGTCGGCGACGTTAGGGAGCTCGTTGCACTGTTAGGAGAAGCGCCAGATGTACCCGCGGAGGGTCTCACCGGCCTTCTAACAATAGTTCTTGATGTCCTATGGGTTCCCAGGGTGCTTATATATGCCCTGGAAGTTTTCCACAAAGATCTCCTTCAAATTCGCACAACTCTGGATTGCGTTGAACGGCAGGTGCTCCAACCATGCTCGCGCCGGATTGGCCAAGAACAGTGGGAGGTTGCGGATAATTAAGTCATCATTATCCGCACCACCAGCTTGATAGGAAAGACGATAGTCTTCAAGCCAAAGTCCGGGGTTTGTCTCCCCAGAGTACTTAGGGATATTGGTAGGTGGTCGATACCTTGGCGGGAATGCAGCGTTGAGGATGTGCTGACTGAAGGCCTGAGGGCCTGGCAGGCCAGGGCTCGGGCTCTGGTCCTCGCCACTATCGTAGCATCGCCACGACGAGGATGATAGCCGCTGTGGGCTCCTTCTCTTGGGTCGTTGTAGGTATGTCTACGGGCGTCGAGGGTGCCGTGTGCGTCGTGGTTACGGCCGAGACATTGATGTATCTGGGCCGCAGCGCGCTGCCTGGTGTCTTATGGTGCTTGGTGGACTAATGCATCCCTGGTGGGACGCACCGAGGCCGTGCGCTAGCTGGTGTCGAGCTCGTGTCACCGAGACAACAAGCTCTCCGCCTCTGCCCCACCGCACGCTCAAGCAACATGCGAATTTCATGGTGGGCTCGACGATCTTCAGGCGTTGCAGCCTCTGGAAGGCCATGGAGCAAGGCCATTGCAGCGGCGATGTTCTGGCTTGCCCAAACGAAGTGAGGAATGGTTTCATCATCGGTGATGATCCTTCGGTTCACGTCACGGGCCACGGCGCGTGCGCGCCCACCGTCTCCGCGGCGTTCGATCGACCTCCGCGTACTCCCGAACAAGGTGTTGTCTGGCTTCATCTATCTCCTGCTTTCGGGCTCTCAGCTACTCCACCCCTATGTGAGGTGGGGCCACTGTCCCCTCTTCGGTTCCGCCGCCGAGGTTGCCTGTTGGGGTAGTCTCCTCTGCGGAGACGCTTTCGACGTGTCCCTCGGGGGTTTCCGCCATGAAACATTCTCGGGAAGGGGTGATGGCTCCCCCTGCTAGAGTCAAAGCCAGAGTCTGACCCCGGATCCTCCGCAAGGAGGCCGTGGAGGGATTCTGTGATGCTTTCGATCATTCCCGTGAACTCGTTGTTCGTGGGGGATGGGATCGTGCGTTGTGCCACAAGGTGGCTAACGGTCGCCGTGGCGTTGCGGAGACCAAATGGAAGCACCGTCGGGGCGCTCTGTGCGGAGTGTTCTGGAGAGAGGGTGAGGTGGCGTGGGTCCTCCCTAGATGGCTAGGGTCCAAGGGAGACACCGGGCTGGCGCTCAGGCCTCTCGTAGTTGAAACCGATGGAGGGGAGAGATTGGATGGCGGTGTGGGTCAATACCAACTCTCCTCCCACCGTGATGATGAAGTCTAGGTCATCGAAACACATGTGTGCACCCGGGACCTAGCTAATCGCGTGGTTAGCCATCCGAGGCCTGATTTCGAATGCGTAAAGGCCCCTACCTGGCGCGCCAACTATCGGTGTTTCGAACAAACACCGGCTAGTAAATTTGTAATTGTTGCACGTTAGGCTCAAATGGTGTACTAAAGGAAACAAGGTTTATACTAGTTCAGGCAGAATGTCTCTACGTCCAGTTTGCTGTTGCTCGTGTTATTAGTACCGAAAAAGGTTCATAGTAGGAGGTACAAACGGTCGAGAGAGGGACAGGTCCCAAGTCTCTGATGGAAGGGTCGAAAGGATGCCAAGAGCTCGGTTGCTGCTTGGCTGTGTGTTGTGTGCGGAATTGATCCATCATCTTGTGTGTCAAAATGATCTGTCCCCTTAGTGGGGTGCCCTGCCCTCCCTTTTATAGACCAAGGCGGGAGCAGGGGTTATAGACGGAAGAAAGAGGAAAAAAACAAAGGTA
Organism: Miscanthus lutarioriparius; assembly: GCA_904845875.1. Lineage (NCBI taxonomy): Eukaryota > Viridiplantae > Streptophyta > Magnoliopsida > Poales > Poaceae > Miscanthus > Miscanthus lutarioriparius. The sequence continues at coordinate 128,021,609 of CAJGYO010000001.1, forward strand.
GACAAAGGAGGGTCAAACTTTGTGATCCTTTGTATGTGGAGTGGAATAGGTCATAAAATTTGACTCTCAGATTACATAGACTAAGCTCCCCCTAAATATATGCATATATATGATGGAGAATGTAGTTTATGTATAATTGGCAAATTAATGCTCAAGGAAGTTTAATCTATATAATGCATGGAGAAAGCATATAAATACCAAAGTAAAATCAACATGATGATATCGGTTTAGAAATACCACATGTGGAAACCAATTTAATTTATACCACTTGCAATAGGTGGTGGATATTTGAAGTATGATGCTTAACTCCAGGGACTCCATTTTTCTTGCAATGAGACTACTACACACATGATAAACTTGAAAAGGTGTTAGTCTCAAAGCATCCAACTTGTAGAGTAGCATTCCCCTAAATTTGTGCACACAAGTATGGAATACTTGTAGGAGACATGCACATTGATTTTAGAATAAAAAATACCACTTGAAAGATGACATCACATGAATGTGAGAATCATTTTCGAAAGTGATATTCGGAAGAAATTATCTACAATTTGGACTTTGGCACATATTAGATGAACAATTATAAAACAAGCTATGTGCCATGCTCCTAAACAATTTAAATCATGTAGGTTTGCTCTAAGGGTTAAGAGTGAGACCGAGCAAGCCTACCATAAGATATACCTAGTGTATGCAAGATAAAAGATTAAACATGCAAATACAAACTTAGGCATGAAAAGGAACTAAATGTTAATTGAGATTGCAAGAAATTAAATCTAGTTACCTAACATGGAAATAGGAATTTGGGTCCATAGTATTCACTAACCCACTTGGCAATTACCTTGTCCATAATGATGCACCCCATGAAATGCACCCATACTTTGCCAAATCTCTGAATTCCCCAAAGTGCATCAGACTTCTCACTTCCCTTTTGGAATCCAAACATTCTTGGTGCTCTTCATGTTGGAAATGATCTCCTTTGGCACCCAAATGCGTTTGGCCCCATTGTTGGCTTGCTTGTTCACCTTGATGGCCACCACCTTGTCATTTTTCTTCTTCAAGAGAGAGATAAGGTGTAGAGGCCTTTTTTCCACCTTGTTGGTGTAGGTGTTGGAGAGCTTGCTTGTTTCCTTTTTGTTTTTCTTATTCTTCTTAGCTCCTCCCCCATTCTTCACCTTGCACTCATAGGACTTGTGTCCTTCCTTGTGGCACACATAGCAAACCATAGTTTGTCCTTCATCAAGCTTCTTCACTCCGTTAACGGTGTTATCTTGATGATATTGGGCTTGTTCCATTTTGCCTTTTACTTGAGTCAAGTCCTTGGTAAGGCGAGGCACTTCTTGCTTGCATTGCTCATTCTCCATTGCGACCTCCTGTGTGCATATATCTACAACAATTTTCTCAACACAAACTTGGTTGCACAAGGGTGAGTCTAAACATACATCATTGCAAGAAGTAGAAGCATCTTTTTTAGGCATGTCAAAGATAGAACTTTTCTTTTTAGGTGCCTTGGTGAATATTGTACCGACGGCTTCAAGATTAGCAACTTTATTAGTTAGCTCATCACAATGTTTGCACATAGTTTCCATTTTAGCAAGCCAACTTTTATAAGCATCTTGTGAGCTAGCTAACTTTTCTTTTAATTTTTCATTTTTCTTTAGAAGTTGCTCATCATTGATTGTGCATGCATTTGTTGTTGCACTAGCCTCAAGTTGCTCAATTTTAGTAGATAGCTCAATATTGAGATTATCAAATATTTCATATTGTTCAAGCAAGGTTTTATATGCTTCTTGTGAACTATCTAGCTTTTCTTGTAATATTTTTAGCTTCTTTTGTTGGCTAGTGCAAGCCTTAGCATATTTAAGATTTTCTTGTACAAGTTCATTAAGAGAAGGCATTTCATCATCACTATCACTCTCACTAGAGGATGAGCTTTCATTACCTCGTGCCATAAGGCACACACGAGAAGAGCTTGATGATGAGTGCTTGTGGCCTCGCCTCTTATGATGGTCTTCTTCTTCACTTAAAGAATCATCCCATGACCTTATTGATGTGAGGGCTTTGTTCTTGCACGTCTTCTTCTTTGTCTTGGGTGTGGGCTTGTTTAGACAAACTTCCACAAAGTGCCCCAACTCGCTGCATCCATAGCATCATTTTCTTTCTTTGCTTATTTCTTTGATTGGTGAAGATGAAATCTTGAATTTGAATGGGCGCATCCTTGACATTGAGCCTTTGGACCATTTTATCCACCTTGTTGATAAGTTTGATTGATTCTTCATCAAGATCGGAGGTGGAGGAGGAAGATTAATCATCATCACTTGAATCTTCATCATCATCATCATCATCTTCTTCTTCTTCTTCTTTATCTCCACTTGAGGAGCTTGAGCTTGAGCTTGTATCAACTTGCTTGGCCTTCATCTTCTTTTTCTCACTACATGCGAGAGCTTTGCCTTTGCTTGCTGATGAGGCTTCTTCTTGACCCATCTTCCGTGATATTTCAAATGCCACTATCTTGCCAGTGACTATGGCCGGGGTCAAGGTGCTCAAGTCCTCCATGTTGTGAAGGATGGTGATGATGCTTGCATTTTTGTTTTGTGGTAGCACGGAGATGATCTTCCTCATGATGTTCGTATCATCTAGCTTCGTTAATCCTATTGAATGGAGCTCATTGATAATTAGATTCAAACGAGAATACATATCACGAACAAGCTCATCATCATTCATTTTAAAGTAATTATAATTTTGTTTAGCTAGACAATGTTTTTGCTCACGGACATTAGTTGTGCCGTCATAGAGCTCTTGGAGTTTTAACTAAATTTCATGTGCCGTATTTAAAGTGGACACTTGGTTAAACACGTCCATGCTAAAATATTTAAACAAGCAATTTTTAGCTTTAGCATTAAAATAAATTTTTTTCTTCACTCTTTGTGGGTTTATCGGGAATCATAATGGGTTTCATCCCATCACGAGTGACTCTCCAAACACCCAGATCTATCGCCTCAAGGTGACAAGCCATTCTAGCTTTATATCAGGGAAAGTTAGTGCCATCAAAGTGCGGAGGTCTAGAGGTATCCATCCCAACCACTTTAAATAGCGTCGGCTCAACGACGGTGAAGCCAAAGGTCCAAATTGAGCCAACCTGGCTCTGATACCACTTGTAAAGGACCGTGACGCCTAAGAGGGGGGTGAATTAGGCAACTTAAAATTCTAATTCTCACTAAGGCCTCTAATTTCACCTAGTCAAAACCTATGCGGAAAAGTAAACTATCTAAATATGCAACTAAGGTTTTGCTAGTGTATGATTTTGCTAGTATGTTGCTATCTCTACCGCAAAAGGAGTTATGCAACCTAGGTTCTAAACTAACCAATTAGCCTATCACTAAGCTAGGAAAGTAAAGCACAAACCAAGATTGCAATATAAATGCGGAAGCTAAAGAGTAAGGTAGAGATATGCAAACTCCCGTCGATGACTCCGGTATTTTTACTGAGGTATCGAGAAACGCGCAAGCTTCCCCCTAGTCCTCGTTGGAGCCCCTCGTAAGGAATCCCTCGCAAGGGCCAAGCTCTCGGTTGGGTAACTCCGTGAATAGCCCCGGACCTTCCCCACACGCAAGTGGGTCTCTGGTGTGCCTTCCAGCAAGCCTCTCCCTGACCGCTCCCCACCGTCTTTACTATCAAGCTTCCGACTGAAACGCCGCGGGCCTTGTTCCCTTCGGTACACGGTGGCGGCCATACCACAAACGCGGTTGGTGTGATCTCGCAAGACTACAAGCCCCTCCGATGTACAACAATGGTGCGCGCAAGCACCGAATAGTAAGAGGTGTGCAAACCTCACTAAACACTAGGCCTAAACCTAGAGAAAGCGCATAAGCGGTGGTCTAACTAACTTAAGCACTTCTCAAAGCACCTACGCTAATCATCGAATGTATCACTAAGCACTATGTAAGTGGAGAACACTAAAGTGGTGTATCAACAACCTTGGTGTGTTTCCTCAGCTCTCCACTCCTCAAATGGCTGGTTGGGGGTCTATTTATAAGTCCCATGGAGAAAGTAGCTGTTGGGGACGAAACCCAGCTTTCTGTCATTGACCGGATGCGCAGGTCGTCCTGATCAGACGTGTCCGGTCATCCCGACCGTTGAAGCCGACCGTTGGCGCTCACTATTGATCGAACTCTCTGGCGAGTCCGGTCGATTACCATCTGATGCGTTCGGTCGACATTTTGTCATTCTGGAACCTCTCCAGACTCGATCGGACGCCACTACCTGGCGCGTCCGGTCGTCCACAGCTGCTTCGTCCGGTCCTCACTGAGTTGTTGCCATAATGATGAACAGTGAAGTCCGTGCGTCCGGTCACTGCCTCACTCAGAGACCGGTCGCTGCTGCTGACGCCTGCTGTTGCCGAGCAACTGATCGGACGCGTTCGGTCCTCATAGGGCCGCGTCCGGTCACCTCTGTCGAGCTCGTTTCTTCGCGATCTAGCGTCCGGCTTGGTTCTCATATTCGTGCTTGGACTTTGCTTGATATCTTGGGTCTTCTCTTGTGCTTCTGGGGTCTTGCTTATGGTGTTGATCGTGGGATCATCATGTCGCCTTCGTCAAAGTCATGTCTTGCACCCTATTGAACTACAAAACAATTACTTACAAATTCATTAGTCCAATTTGACTGTGTTGGTCATCAAACAGCAAAATCCAAAGTAAATGGGCCTAGGGTCCATTTTCCTTACAAGCACGACGTTGAATGTAGTAGTAACAACTAAGGAGGAGGCCACCTCGATGACGACGCAGCCGAGACCAACCTCAGAAGCTTTAGTAGATGGACGATGAGAACCGACAGAGGAAGCTTAGCACTAGAGACTAGGGTGGCCGAAGGGGGATGTGCAGCGAAGGCCCAAGCCGAGTCGCCTCCACAACACCAACCCCCGCCATCATGCTTCCAAGTGATAAACTAGCCTCAATGATCCATGAATCGATAGATCCACGTGAGAAGTCAAATCTGAAATTTACTTGGTGGAGTGGAAGGAAATGGGTCGGATTTGGTTGTTGGGGGCGAGTCCTCTAAGGGTGTGTTTGATTTGACGATAATGTTGGATTGGATACGACCATCTGTAAATTTCAGGTGTTTGGTTCGATGGATAGGACAAATATTTTTTTGTCCGGTTGGATGGATAGTAGTTCACTAATTATATCTTTTAACAGAAATGATAACAAATAATCATACACAAATAAATATGCACGGACACTATTTTTTCAAGATAATTACTAATTAAAAATAAAATATGTTAATTGGCACACAAGTCATGCGCTAGCTAACATAGAAGCACTAATCAAAACTAATCTTACCATCATAATTAAGTACTAGTATAACCTTTTTATTAATAATGACAAAAATTAGAACATACGAACAATCCTTAATTTATTAATAATGACCAAGATTAGAAAATATAGATGAGCACGTCAGGTCTTTTCTTGTAGCCTCATCCACCATGTAGAGAGAATATTCTCATACTTTCAAAATATGATTTGTTATCTCCATCCATGAATATCTTTCAAACCAAACACATCCTAAGTCGCCATGATCGGACACTCCTTGCATCCTCATAACGTGTCCAGTGCTTCTTCGAAACTGAAGTGTTCCAACAACAATCACAAGATAAAAAAGGCAGTAGTGAAAAGGTTTTTGTTTTTGGTGTCAAGATCATCAACACTGCATAGTGTGTTCGCGCAAAGAGGTCACCAGTAACGTTCTACACTACATCTTGGGGGAGAACCTGCAACGTACATTCAAAACAAGTGACCATCATGCATGCATGCTGGTCACTACCACCTGCAGGTTCTATGGAACAACCCAACCTTACCGACTACATACTAGCTAGCTAGTGCTACCATTACTACGCTACTAACCCTCCTCGTTCCTCAAAGCTACCTGCTAATCCTGCTGCTATGCCATGCCGGTCGTCACCGAGACGATGCCAGTGCTAGTGACATCGTCTTAACTGCCTTCTTCCTCGGTGCCTGCTTTCAGGTACTCGCCGTCCCCGCTCTGCGCGCCGGAGCTGGTGCCACCCCGGACGTCAACCGACAGCGAGGTCGATCCCTCCTTGGCGCCACTGCTGCTGCGGCCAAAGCCTGAGAACATGCCGGCGTTCATCATGCTGTTGCCGGCGCCAGCGCCAGCAGCACCGCCCATGCTGGCCTCGCCGTGGAGGATACTGAACCCACTGGTCGTGCCACCGCCGCCCCCTGAAGCCATGCCCAGCTGGCCGTGCGCCGCCTGCTGCTGCTGGAGTGGTGACATGGATGGGTGGGCGTACATCATGGAGGACCGCGCCGCCATTAGCGACTGCGGGCTCATCATCTGCCCGGACTGCGGTGGCATGTACCGAGGGCCCGGCTGCATCATCAGGTTGGACGGGTACTGCAGACATGCCAAGTGAGATGAGCGACGCAACCCTTGATTCGCTAATGAAAATGCTTGGTTGTTAGAGCAGCAAGGGCCAAGCCGACGAGCAGCATTAGCAGTACCTGTGCGGTCTGTGGTGGCTGGCTGTCGGCGATGGCGGCCAGGTACATGAGGTTGTGCTGGAGCTTAGCTTGGTGCCTGCAAGACAGCATCAGGTGGCAAACACGAGAACACTCAGCTGACGAGGATATCTATAGTTCATTGCACTACATAATCATGCATGGTGGTCGACAGATATATATAAACTAAAGAAGTCTCTTTTATCAGTTGTCACAAGTAAGCAGTGAACAGATGAATATGCTTGCTATTACTTGGAACGATGATTGAGAAAGGAACATCAGAAGTTGCTTCAGTTATGGAAAAACTATATAAGGTGTGATATATGACTTTGACATAATGCCATTACAGGCCACAAAAACAGTAGACTGAACAAAACAGTACATGGTTGGTGCTACAGGACTAATCACTTGCTTTTTATCACGTGAACATTTGCCAAATATATTAATCAAATATGGGAATCATTCATCGCGAAAGGAGCATTTTAGCAAGAAACATATTTTAACAGTCAACAAATTAGGCTTGTTTGTTTGATGCTAGACTGAACAAAGGGGCATTCTTGTCCATGTTAACACAGGTGTTGATAGACTACAGCTGCTACTACATCCATAACCATCCATAACAATCGTGCAGGGAGATGAACATGAAACTCAGTAACTCACCGTTCGCACTCCTCCACCTTGCCATTGTTCTGGTTGTCGAGGATGGCTAGGATCAGCTGCTTGTTCTCATCCAGGTACTGCACAGTTCAGGGTCGAAAACGTATTAGCATGCCAATACATTCCAGTAGACGCTTGTGTCTATCATGTCAATACATTCCAGTAGACGCTTGTGTCTATCATCGCTGACCACAGACGGAGCATTTACTTTCTCATCTATCTACTGCTAACGAAGAAATGAAAGTAAGTCTCAAATACAAATACTTTGCAGACCAGTGAACAATACTTGTACGACTGACCAACAAGGCAGTTCGTCCCCAATGAACTGCCTTGTAGATTCAATGATTGATACCCTGGTTTCTCACTCAAACGTACGCCTCTCCCAATCTAAAGATCAATCATTGACTGACACGGGAGCGTGCAAACATAGGCATCAGGCAAGGTCAGGACATGCAGTCCGCGGTCCCCCCGGGCCCCTGGCTGTTAGCATTTCGGCGTTTGGCTGTGAAGCTGGAGCTTTTTAAGGGTCTAACAGTCAAACTCCAATGGGCGTCCGGCAGTACAGCGCACGCGAACCTACATTCGCTCCTACCCACATGAATTTCAGAATATGGTCCAGATCATGCTCTCCCACAGCACGGCCAATAAGGGCCTGCCTGTGAGCTTGTGACCACTCAGTGTCTGCAAAATTACTTTCAAAAAGAAAGAAAAACAAGCAAGTAATAAGATATTTGATACTACTAGTCCTTTTATATGTTATTACCTATCCAAACATTTGATATCTATGCAAATCTCACAGCTTTTATATGTTTCCTTCGATGGAAATATCCCACATGACGCCACCTGGCCAGGCTTTAAAGATTGCTAGGCAGGAGACAGGTGCAGGGTGCAGGCCTGGCATCGTTACTGCTTGCGAAAAAACAGCAGGGGGATGTATGATCATTCACAGCAGGCCACCAACCAAACCGAGCTACAAAGGGTTGGGGTTTAGATGCGGAGATAAAGGAGGTATTCAAATCATGTGGGCGACAACAGCAAAAGAATAGGACCAAATAGACTGCGGCAGTTTGAACTGCAGAGGAAATCAGAAGCGAGGGACCATCTGAGACCACGTCAATATGAAATAGCACAGGGACATGGGATGAATCGAAAGATGAAAAAAGAAAAAGGAAATCAACACAAAGAACAGAAGAGAAGGGGAAAAACTGAAAGCCCTCTCTTTTTGACAACTATTTCGAATATCATGCAAGATTGATAAAAAGAGGGGGGTATTTTCCAGTCTCCAAAAAGAATATTTGCATTTACAGATTAAAAAAATGCAAGTAAACGTGAAGATACTAGTGCAGAGAAAAATCAAGAAAGCAAAAGAGATTGGGGAAAAATCAGGGAGGGGGAAAGAACAAAAAAAGAGAGAACTTTGACTCATATATGATACTCTGACGAGCAAAGAGGAAGGGAGAAAGAAAGCCAGAATCCAAAAGGCGACAGCGAAGGCAAGATCACGGCACAAACAAAGAAGAAAAAGATTCAAAGACACGAGGATAGAGCAGGGGAGGGATGGGGGGATTTGGGTTAGGATCAGGACCTGCTGGATGAGATCGGTGGTCACAGCGGCAGGTGAGGTGTAGCCCCCAATCATGTTCTGGTTCATCTGCATCAGGTGTTGCTGCTGCATTCCAAGACCACCACTGCCAAAAGCTTACGATCCCTCGCTGCCTCTCTCTGCGCAGCCTACACACCACCGCCGCCGCCGCTTCCTCTTCTCCTTTCCCTCCTCTGCGGTTGCTTGCGAACAGGCCGCTGGCGAAAAAGCTGGAGAGGAGGACAGAGGGGGGTTCCGTTCCCTTGCGGCTTCTTGGGGTTTTGGCGAGAGATGAGGAGAGCGGGGTTTTGCGCAGGTCAGGCCGCTGCCCGTCTCTCCTCTTGCCCTGCTTTGGTTCCCTTCTTTAAAAAGAGGGAGGAGAACTAGGCTTTGACGTGTCTCTCGGTTGCCTCTCTACTCTTTAGCCATGGAGTGGCAAATAGTTTTGAAATCGAGTAAAACTTTTTACTATGCCATTGCCATGTAGAAAAGCTCGGTAACTTTTGATACCAGGCCTACAGAAAAGCTCGGTAACTTTCGGCCTGGGGCAGCACCTGTGCGAAAGGATTGGGGATCGATTCTCTGGGCTTTGTTAAACCTAGCCTTGTTTACGTCACCTCCAAATTCCAAGTTTTTTCACTCTCTTTCCATCACATTAATTTTAACACATATATGGAACATTAAATATAGGTAAAAAAAATAACTAGTTACACAATTTTATTGTAAATCACGAGATAGATTTTTTAAGCCTAGTTAGTCTATTATCGGACAAAGTTTATCAAATACAAACGAAACGTGCAACAGTGTCAATTTGCAATCTAGGCCCTGGGTGTAAAGTTTGAGAACATCGCATTGATATCACGTGAAAGTATTTGGATGCTAATAAAAAATAAATTATAGAATCCGTCGGTAATCCACGAGATAAATTTATTAAGTCTAATTAATCCATCATTAGCATATGTGTACTGTAGCACCACATTGTCAAATCAAAGATTAATTATGTTTAAAAGATTTATCTTGCAAATTAGGCACAAACTGTATAATTAGTTATATTTTTAGTCTATATTTAATACTTTATATATATATATATATAAATATTCGATGAGATAGAAAGTAAACCTTAGAGAAGGAACTAAACAAACCCTAGACAATAGCAGCTACTGACCATGGAGGGCGAAAACAAATCAAGCACAAGCTCATATGCAGTGGTGCCTTGTCCGCATAATTTATGTGCGTCTGCACGCCGGGAGAGTATTTATGTCTGGGGGTGGCAAAACTGTCATGCTGGCCTCACAGTAATATTGGTCCTATTTGATACAGCTTATTTAGAAAAACGCTTTTTAGATAAGCTACACAAAGTTAAAATAAGCTGATTTGGTCCAGTTTCTGCTTTTTAGTATAAATAGAAGTCATGAGAATAAGCATGATCAGAATAGGCTACTGAAAAATATAGTGTTTGACTGTTATTTTTAGCTTATTTTAACTCTAAGCAGCTTATAAGGTGTACAAACAGGCCCATTGTTTGTCAACAAAAGCAGCCGTTCTAGGTTCAGGGACTGCGTAATCTGGGCAATTTGTGGGCAGGCTAGATTTCGTGATACAGCGCCGTGTCCAATGCTCGTTCGTAATATAATAGTCCAATATACTAATCGTATTGAGACCCACAAGAAAAGCAGCCGTTCTAGGTTCAGGCTAGATTTCGTGATACATCGGTTTGGTAGTCCAAACCCTCCTACCATATACACTCCGAACCAGATGCTACCTCGGCCGAAAAAATATTTTCTGGTTTCCCCAAATCAAACAATCCTAAAATTAACTAAATTTATAAAAATAATAACAACATTCATATTTTTAAACATGTTGATTATGTAAAATATATATTTCAAGATTACTTTTATTATTTCTTATATATTTAGTCAAACTTATGATGATTTAACTCCTCATTATAAAGTAAGATTCTCATTCTTTTGAGACCCACAAGAAGTAAGCACTAAACGGCTACCATATAAACATATTGCTGACTAGATAAGAAAATTAAATAAGAGAGAGGTAAGTTGTTTCATGCCTGAGAAACCATTTCGGCTTGTGAACTCGAAGGGTATGAAACTTCTGGTTTCAGAGACGGGGGTGTCGCCCATTTCCTTTCGAGTGGAGCCCGCCCTGTAGACACTGAGGACGATTTTTTTTTATTTTAACACTTTTTCGAAACTAATTTTAAATCTAACACTCTCGATTTTTTTTAAAACTAACACTTTTGGCCGCGCCTATTGTCCTGGCGCGGCCAAATGCCTGTGCCGCGCCATGCATGGTGGCGCGGCATAGGGCTGACGTGGCGACGACCCGAAGCTGCGACTGCTGACGTGGCAGGGCCTGCCGCGCCACCGACCTTGGCGCGGCAGTGCCGCGCCCTGATCCGTGGCGCGGCAGGGCCAAATAAATACCTCGCGCGAGCCCCGCCTGGCCGAGCAGCCACGCCACCTGGCCGCCGCGCCCGCCGCCCGGCCGGGGGTACCTGGACGGTTTAATCGAAACACGTCGCGCCCGTCTTTTATTGAATTATTTTCACGGCCAAATAAAGAATTTGATACGCCAATGATTCGTCAATCATAATACGGTTATGCACCATTTTAACTAATCGAGTACGAAAAATTGCCACATAACATATTCATTGTTTTGACATAAGTTTGACATAACTTAACCAAATAACCCTGCAAGTTGACAATCTGCCACATAACATAACATATTCATTGTTTTGACATAACTTAACCAAATAACCCTGCAAGTTTCGGATGTCAATATTCGTTTGACCTAACAAACTAAGATCCATGAGTGTAAGGATCCCTCGGACGTCTTTGTCTCTTCGGATTTGTTGGCAACACATTGGGAGTGTAGCCAACGTCGGTATGGTCGCGTCGACGGTGCGTACGGCTCGTACCCTGCAAGTATATGATACGCACGATTACTTATAAATTTTTATAATCGTTGGTTCATGGAGCCTACGTATTGAAACAAACTATCTTGGTTAGTACCTGTGAGGCTCCTTGGGTGCCAAGCGGGGCACCACCAAGCTGAGATATGCCGATCTCGTCCTGCGGCCAATCGTCCCACTAGTCGTGCTGTCCGCCGAAGCCCGGACGGTCGTCGTCGTCATCATCATCGTCCTCGTCGTCCTCGGTTGCAGGGTCCTTCCTAGCGCTATGATGTGGTGGTGTACGCACCGCGGAAGTGGCACCTGTCATCGGCTGAGAAGAGCCGGCTGGTGTCCTCAAAGAGGCTGATGACGTGCCACCTGACCGCGCCGGGAGTGGCGGTTCATAAGGAGTGTCCATGCAGCTCAGCTTCTGAGCTAGCTTCCTGCAGCTCTTCTTCACCTTCTGCATAAATAGATGTTAAAGTTAGTGCATTACCCAAACGCATATACACTAAAGAAACATTTCTGGAACGGACAAGTTTATGTTTACCTCCACAAAAGCCGCGAAAACGCCTAGCCCCTACCCTCTAGACTTGTGTAGCCGGAACGCTGCTTCGTTGGACTGCCTTGACAATTGTGTCGCCTGAGTACAGAAACGCGGTTGGACAGTTTTAGTAGACATACTTAATACCAAAATGTTAACAAGCTGTACCATTTAAGTATATTACCACGTATCTTTGAAGCGGGGCTCTCTATAGCTGTGTGTCCTCCCTAGTGGTAACGTCGTACACATCTTCGATGACATCTTCCTCCGAGTCCTCATCAATCGTCACGTCAGTGTACGGGGGCTTGATATGTGTCCTCGTAGACCTGTGAAGCCACCGCAGGTACTCGTCGAAGGTGCGTTGGTCGTGTGGAGGACCGTCAAGGACCGCACGTGGTACCCTGTTCTGCCACAAATGGATCCGCGAGCTGTGTGTCACGCGCCAATCCTTGGTCTTGTACCTCTTCTTACGGTCATACCTGCAACAAAACGATGTTAGTTGTACCAAACAAACCTCTGAATTGTAGCATTGTTATTAATCGATAACGCACCCGTACAATTCTTGGTTGGTGGAGTAAAGCGGTGGTGGGCAGCCTGTTATTCTCCCAAACTGTTTGCAGACCCAGATGGGCAAGTGAATCTCAACCACATGAAACAAAATAAGAGGGACGTCGTAGCGATACTCGTGTGACTCGTCCCTAGTGACAGGACTGAGATAGGCCTAGAGCTCCGGAGAATCCCAAGGACACCAATGCACCTGAAATTTTGTAATTGAGTTAGGCTGTGATATAGTGTACATCGAAGAAGACACAGGAATGATAGTAAAGAGATCCTAACCTGGTGCTGTGTTAGGACGTTGAGACCGTCCGTGTACTCCCTGTACTTGCGCCACGCATTCCCTCTAACTAACTGTGCTTCCGTCCAGATATACAGAGCTGTAGGGAGGGTATCATGCCCGTTCCATTGCTGCATTTAACACGATAATGAATTAGCCACTAATAATCTCATCATATCTAACTACCTCGAAGAATATAATGAACCGAAGTACTTATCGGTAAACCATTATTAAGGGGCCTCCCAACGGGCAATCGTTCCCAACACCAAACCTGGAGTAGGTAGGAGCAACCCTCAAGGTTCGTATAGCCTGAGGTGCGACGGCACGCAACGCATAGCTATCAATACGTCCATGCCAGGACTGCGCTGCCCCAGCTGTACGCCGCTATGTTCTCCCACGGTTGACGAAGTATGTCTAGGAAGATTCCGCTGATGGTGTTGCCCGAGGCGTCTGGGAAGAGGAAAGCACCAAGAAAGTGCCAGAGCCACACTCGAGCGAAGCTATCGATCAGAGCCTCCTCAGCCTGTGGGTCCAAGTAATCAAAGCGCTCCGTGATCTAGGACGATGAAACATCGGAACTTTTCTAAAATTGACCAAAGAAAATGAGACCCCATGGCTACATGAAAGCAATGCAAGTATTAAATAGGCTTGAATTACTCACTTAGTTTTCTTGAAAGCATCGTCGTCCGGTGGAAGAAAGTCAGTAAACTGAGCCACCAGCTCCCTCTAGTGATCGTTGTCAACTATCCCTGTCACCGGAAGTCCCCCCAACCGAAGGCCTAAAACAACCTTCATGTCCTGCAACGTCAAGGTCATCTCGCCACAAGGTACGTGGAACGTATGGGTCTCAGGCCTCCCCCTGTTATAAGAATAGAACGACTGCTAGTTGCCTTAAATTTGTTACAAGAAAGTTTACGTACAAAGAATGCACTCGCACCTATCTATAGCTGCAGTAAGTAGTGCTGGGTCAAAAGGCGGAAGACCGTGGTTGACAACATGGACAAGCTCGAGGAAGCCGGCACGCCGTATGTACGGCGCATAACGCTCGTCCCACGGGTGCGCCCTGGTGTGCGTGCGAGGCCTCAAAGGAGGCAAGGCCACCTCTGCGTCGGTGTCACTCAAGATGTGTGCTCGGTGCTGGTCGTCGTACTTTACCTCAAGAATGGGGTACAACGGGTGCTGCGTGGGAGGGGCTATACTGTTACAAATTGATAAACAGAGCGTTAGAGTATTCAGATTAACAAAATGAAAATTAACATTAGTAAGTTCACAAACAAATTCACTAACCTAACTATCATAAATCCCTAAATCCAAAATCCTAACTATACTAGATAATAAATACATAATCAATCCATAAAATCCCTAAACCCTAACTAAATACAAACAACTATAAACTAAATACATAATTCAATCCTAAACCAAAAATCCCTAACTAAATAACTAACTATAAACTAAATAACAAATACATAATCAATCCCAAAACCCAAAATCACTAACTATCCGAAATCACTAACATTCATAAATCAATAACAATCATAAAACCCTAACTATTCTTCATTACTAACTATCCTAAATCACTAATTATCCTAAATCAATAATAATAAAAAATATATGAAATCGAGAGGGAGGTACCTTAGGAGCGGGCGGACTTGATGTGTGCGGCGTTAAGTGGCCCGGCGGCGGTGGGAGCTCTGCCAGGGAGTGGTGGCGCTTGGCGTGGCCGAACGAGGCAGCGCGTTCTTGGTGGTGGCATGCGGCGGTGGTGGGCGGCGAGGGTGCGTGTAAGCGGGCCGGGCTCACGCGCGGTATTTATTTGGCCCTGCGGCGCCATGGATCAGGACGCGGCACTGCCGCGCCAAGGTCGGTGGTGCGGCAGGCCCTGCCACGTCAGCGATCACAGCTTCGGGTCGTCGCCACGTCAGCCCTCTGTCATGCCACCATGCATGGTGCGGCACAGGCATTTGGCCGCGCTAGGGCAATAGGCGCGGCCAAAAGTGTTAGTTTTAAAAAAAATCAAGAGTGTTAGATTTAAAATTAGTTTCGAAAAAGTGTTAAAATAAAAAAAATCCTGAGGGTTGCGCGCTTGCACACTGCATCCTCACCGCACCTCCCGCTTCATTGTCAGTCGCATCCGTGTGAGTGGTCCGCCCACCTCGCCATCGACCACGTGTGCCGCCTCTACGACGTCCACGCACCATCCCTCACCGAGAGATCCTCCCGTTGGTAGCTCCCTTGACTAAGAGATGATTGGATCTAGGGAGAGAGAGTATTAGGGGGATAGAGAGAAGCACATAGGCAAAAATATGTCGCGCATTATCAATAGAGTTTTTGGCCCTACTATATAAAGATCTTGTGTTGTAGGGTGGTTTACAGATGGAGTGTCTTGAAGATATGGCTAGTATAGAAACGGATATGTGGGTTTGGGAAGTGGCGGAGCCAGGTGTCGTGGGGTTGAAACCGCGGTAAGCATTGTTTTTTGAGTCGGTGTTAGAGTATGGGTCTCCAGTGGCTCGGGTGGACTCAGGAACACAAGAATCACGTAGAGAAGATGCAACGGTTTATCCTGGTTTGGGCCAATTCGGTCCCTACGTCCAGCAGCTGATGATCCATATAATCAAGAGCACCAAAAATCGGGGGATTACAACAGAGTGTAGAGAGATTTGGTAGGGGGTTAGCTCGGTGCTAATCCTAAGGTTACCTCACCGCCGGTGGAGCCTTCCCCCTCGTCAGAGAGGAGGAAGACAATGGGAAGCGGAGGAGGAGCTCTCGGTGCCCCTCTCGGGGTTGCCTTGCTCCCTGTGCGGAGTGGAGGCGGATGGAATGGAATGGAGTGTCTGGTGATCGATCTGGGATCCTCCCCCATCCTAAGTCTGACCTTATCCTTTATATAACGAGATAGGTTGGGTACATGGCGGTTTGGGGAACTAGTCTACGGTCTACGTACGCCAGAGTCCAGGAGGGTCTTGCAGCGGTACGCCTTGGATCGTGGCGATGTCTTGGTGCCAAAGAAGCTTTGGGCGTCGTCCGGCTACTCTATTCTAATACTCTGCGTGTCAGGTTGTGTTGGCTTGGACCGGCCTCCCCCGGATGGACCTTCTGGGGTCTTCTTGGTGGCGAAGGAGGTCGGCTCTAGGGGCTGATGTGCGGGCCCGAAGCCCCCGAGCCCCTAGACGGTCGAGGGAGAGCTTTGTCTTCTTGTGTCACGCCCTGGATGTGACCCTATCAAGGGAGCAGTTGGCAGGGCCTCGCATTGGGAGCGGCCCCAGGGAGCCTCCGAGCATCGGTAGTGGGGGCTTGTCTTCTTGCGCCTGGGCCTTGGTTGGTGTCGTTAGCCAGGCAGGAGCCAAGGGCCAGGCCTGGTTGCGCCATAGATTAGGCTTGGTTGGGTCTCTTTGCCAGAGGGTGCACGTGACCGTGCGTGATGGGCATAGCCCCCGAGCCCCCGGGCAATCCTGAAGGGGTCGGTCGGTGGTCTTCTTCGGTTAGGAACCTTTGGACCCGAGACTTAACATACCCATATGTTAGGATCTCATCAGGAGCCCCCAAGCCCATCATGGGCTCACCTGGCGTCATGGCGATGAAGGGCTAAATTCGATCTTATGGTGACCAAAACCTCCTTGGTGAGGACAGCTTCAGTTGACAAGAGTGCCGCGCCCGGCTTGGGGTCTTCTTCTTCATTGTGATGGGTGTTGCCCGGCTGTTGGGGCCGAGCGGAGATGGTGTCGATCCCTTCGTGAGTGTATGTTGCATGGGTCTTCGACTCGAGTGAGGGCTCAGCAAACTCGTCTGGGAGTTACCGACTTTAGGCCTAGGGGTGCCCCCCTTTTTGATCGGAGCCTACCGTGGGCTAGGTGATCAAGAGCGCTGGGCTCTAGCTTGGGGCCATCTGATCATCCAAAGCGCCATGCCCTTCTAAGGGTTGCGGTAGTAGGCCTCAATCCTCTTGAGCCGGCCTTCTGGGGCTAACCTCCTGTGGCCATAGATCGGGGAGTAGGAGCGCGTCGAGCCTTGGTCGGGGGCTCTCGTTGGGCCCACTGCTCAACAGCTCCCGACCCAACTCTGGGGAGTTGGTTTTTGGGGGATGCTCCACCCGAGCGCCAGTTGATCGAGGGGATAGACTGCTCTGTCTAGGAAGTCGACACAGCCCCCGAGGCCACAGTGGGCCCCCCTTGCCAGCGGAAGGGGCGGTTTCTAGGCACGTCCCATCCGCTGATGTCTTATGTGGCGGTTGATGGCATATGGACTGTCGTGACTGGTGGAGGAGTTATGGCGTGCACCTCTGTGCCATCCCGTCTCATCTGGGAGATGGGACGTCGGAGCCACGTGGAGCAGATCTGGTGGAGGAGGAGCTGCTGTAGTTAATGTGGGTGGATCCAGGCCATCGATGGTAGCCGATGGGCCCGAGGGGAGCCAGATCCCCCAAGTGTCATGAGTAGGTGACGCGCGTGGTGGAGTAGGTGTGTGTGGAGTAGGCGACGTGCGTGGTGGGAAGTGGAGTGGGGACTTCACTCTTTGTCTATGGTTCCCTAACTCAGCCTTTACTGTGGCCATAATGACGTAACCACCCGGAGGCGTGCTGTAGGGATTGAAGGGGCACCTAGCCGGTTCCCCAGGGCCCCTTCTAGCCATTGATGGCCATTCAGAGGGCTCGGAGCTGCTCATGGCACATCATCTAGGCTATAAAGGGGGGGCTCCGGGGGACGCGGCGCCCTTAATCCCTTCCTCTGGCCCCTTCTCTTCTTCTTCTTCAGATCCGTCTTCTCGACGATGATGGCGACGGTAATGGAGTATGACGCTTCTCTCCAGGTTAGCTTGGTCTTAGCTGACGGGCGTTTGCTTCTTCGAGGGTGGAAAGACTTCAGTGAACCAAGGGGCATGGGCCGAGGCTGCGGGGGCTGTTGCCTAGTGGTTCACCGCTGGGGTGGCGCGGTATCTACGTCGTCCTGATGTAGGATCACTGTTGGCCTAGAGGGGGGTGAATAGGCCTATCAAAATAAATACTCAAACTTTTATCAAATTCACCTGCTAAGGCTCTGCGCGCTAGAAATCTTGACACTATCGGAGACCAGTTGAAAGCGGGGTGCACACCACTAGCTCGGGGACATACACCTTGAACAATTTGAGTCATAGTTCAAAATCCATGAATGAAAACTTAGATCAGAGAAATTTCCTAGCTTACTGCAGGTATGATAATCACAGATCAAGGGCTAGAAGTGGTAGAAACACCACACACAAGTAGATCGACTAAAAACCCTAGAAATCACCTCAACCACAAATATGTCATGCAAGTAATATAAATCAAGCACAACTGCCACAATGATTTATCCCATGGTTCGGCTTACCACCAAGGCTTGCTTACCTCCATGTTGTTGAGGTTAGCCACTAAGGCTTAGAGCTTTCTAGCCCTTCCTCGTTCTCTACCCTATACCCTTACTCGGGCTAAGCTTGGGTTATTCTGGATCGATAAGTCAAGAGACTTAACTCTTAAAGAGACTTAACTCTTAAGATGAGGGGTGAGTTTACTAGCTTCAAGAGATGGTTACAAACCTCCGCCCATATGGCAAGGCTGCCACACAAGTTCATTGACATAAGCAATACAAATCGACGCTGGCGTCAACTGGATAACGCCTAGCCATCTTGCGCCACCGTCTGTTTGGGCCAAGCTTAAGAGTAACAAATACAACCGCCGGACAAAACGTGAACCAAGTGTTCTTTAGAGTTGGGAAATCCATGGAGCTGCTCTCTAATCGAGTTTGGGACCCTTTTTCCTCCAGGATTGATAGGGAAATCAATGGATTTGCTTGAGGACTTAAGGTCAACAATGGAGGGAGAGAGAGAGAGCTCCTGTTCTCCTTTGGACGTGCTCAAGTGAGGAAGAAGAGGCAGGTTACCGTTGGGAAGGAAGGAAAAGGTATATATATACCCCCCAGCCCCTAACGGTCACTTAAATCGTAGATAGCCGTTGGAGAGGTAAGGGAAAGGTATATATACCCCCAGCCCTCAACGGTCACCGCACACAAGGGGTCAGGTGAGATGAAGCCCGTACCCTCGAGGTTGGGCGAGGCGGAGCCTGTGGCCTAGAGGTTGGGTGATACGGAGCCCGCGACTTTGGGGTCAGGCGTGACGGAGCCCATGACCTTGGGGTCAGGCAAGACAGATCCCGCGACCTTGGGGTCAGGCGAGATGGATCCCACGACCTTAGGGTCGGGCGAGACGGAGCCCGCACCAAGGGGTCGGATGAGACGGATCCCGCAACCTTGGGGTTGGGTGAGACGGATCCCGCACCCAAAGGGTCGGGTGAGACCGTTTAATATGTCATGAGCCATCCGATGAAGTCAGCGTGGGTGCTAACTCCTTGTGCCGCGACTCAAGTGTATCAGTGCCTCTCTTCAGGTGCGACAGCGCTGCACCGCGCAAGACAGCAAGGGTAATAGTGAAGTGAGGACTGTCTTAGCTATGAATCTGAGGATGCTTATGGTTGTTTGAGCACTTGGTAGCACATATTAGCTGAAGCATTGTGTCTTCCTTTATAGTATGGCTTTTCCTATACTCAAATTCAAGATATAAAAGAATCTTAAACCTCTTTTGAGTTTGAAGCCATCTATATTTGTAATTGGAGGGTCCTCCATTTTGTGTAACATCCTTGAATATAAATTCCCTGCTTGTCATCTCAATAAATCTCATTAGTTCTCTAATTACGTGGTCATTATCACCAAAACCCACAATTAAGGCTTGATTGCACTTTCACCTAAGCCTATGGTCAGGCTGGTCGTGGTGCTCTTCGGATGGCTTGGGTTGCTGTGGATGGCACCAATCTCTTGGCTGCAGCCGGGAGATCTCTACCTCTTCTCAATGCGCTCCGACCCTTCTACGGGCGGCTTGTCGAGCTTCTGGGCTTGAGGGCCCTGACCTCCTCTTTCGGCCTCGATTGAAGGCCGACCTTCTAAAGGAGGTGGGGTCACTTGCATGGCCGGTCGCCGGCAGGCTTTCCTCGACGCCCAGCTGCGACGCCGGAAGTCTGCATCCTATCGCAGTTGTTGCCGCCGCATATTGTAGTCGGGTCATTCCCAATTAATGAAATGAAATTACTTTCATTTGTAATCCCATTTGCTCTTGAGTCATGCTTAGAGACTTAGTCCCTCATTGGGATGGGCCAAGATCATCATGTCCATGCTACTAACGGGTAAGTCTGTGAGAACCCTGGTTTAATGGTTGTTCCATGCCCTTGTCATGTCCCCCAGAGGGGAGATCCTCGGCTTCCCGGCCAAGCCACTCGTATAGTTCTCGAGATCGCCTATCGGTGCTTGGGGGCTCACTGCCTCCCTCGTTGGGTCGCCACGAGCAGTTCTAAGTCAGTACTCGAACATTGTTCATCCAAATGGTCGGGACGTGTCTGGGCACCCTGGCTACAGCTGCGTGGGCTCATCTTCTAAATGTACCTCACACTTTTAGTTACTTCGGGTGGCCTTAAAGCCCAGTGGGCTGGCCTTAGAACCCTCAAACCATCATGCGGTGGGGTGGCACTATCCGATGAAGGATCGGGAGATAGGCAGATACCTACAAAGAAAACAAAATGGACATAAGAGAAGGGAGAGATGACATAGCTGGTAATGTGGCGATCGAGGCCATTCTGTTAGTGCGTTGCCGATCCTTTGCTCGGTTCTCCTGCCTCGTCCGTCCCATCCTCGCCTCGCTCGGGGGCCTTCTACGGCGGTCCTTCTTCTAAAAGGTCAGCAGGTGGTTACCTTGGTCGATCCTTAGGTGCAGCCGAGCTACCACTGGGGTGGCTTGGGTTAAGGGAGACAACTATAGAAATAAGCGAAGCAAGAGGGTCGAGAAGACGGGACTTATCTTGGTTTTTGTTGTTGGAGAGGTAGGCCGGTGAAGGAGGTCAGCAGGCGGGCCATGGCTCGGGAGATGACGCTTCTAGGAGGATGGCTCGACGATGGCCTTCCCTTATGGGGAAAGGTCAGAACTGACCTCGATTGGGTCAACCCCTTCTAGGGAGCCAAGCGCCTGGATGGAGGGGCTAGCCTAGCCACCGCTACCGCCAGGAGTGTTGGCCGCCTCGCCGATGCTATGTCGATCGAGCACTGCCGCTGCCTTGGTTGTTTCCTCTGACGGTGCCCTTTGTGTGTCACGGCGTGGGCCATTGGGAGCGCAGGGGGCGACGAGTGCGGCCACCTGGGCGACGTAGACTTGCTCGTAGTAGTAGGCTTGCTCAAAGTTGCCCTTGATGGTGATGACCCCCCTCGGGCCGGGCATCTTGAGCTTCAGGTAGGTGTAGTTGGGGACGGCCATGAACTTGGCGAAGCACGGTCGACCAAGGACAGCATGGTAGATGCCGGGGAAGTTGACCACCTCAAAGTTGTCCGGTTGGCCAAAGGTGACATTGAGCCAGATGCGCCCAAGGGGCATGACTTCCTTTCCCGGCATGATCCCATATAATGGCACCTTTCTGGGGCGTAGGCTATTCTGAGGGATGACCATCTTGTCAAGGGTGCTGGCGTAGAGTATGTTGAGGCCGCTGCCCCCATCCATCAGCACCTTGGTGAGGCGCGCGGTGCCCATGATCAGGCTAACCACGAGCGGGTAGCGCCTCGGATGAGGGACGTGATTGGGGTGATCCTCTTGATCGAAGGTGATGGCTGTCTAGGACCATCGGAGCCATGTCGGGGTAGCGAGGGTGTGAACAACGTTCACCTCCTGCTCGGTGATGCGGCGCTGCCGGTGGGACTCATACGCCTGGGAGCCCCAGTAAATCCTGAGGCAGCGCTCGGCCTCGGGGAACTCGTTGTTTTCTTCTTGGGCGCCGTCCGTCAGGACGCCGGCCTTTGGGGCAGGCTTCTGGGACTTTCCCTATTGGCCGAGGGTGCTACGGATGTAGCCCTTCATGGTAGCGCAGTCCTTGAGGAGATGCTTCGCTTGCCCCCCGTGGAAGGGACAGGGGGCCTCAAGCGCCTTCTCAAAGTGCTCCAGGCATGTGCCACGACCGCGAGGCTGAGGTCTGGTGGTGCAGTCAGCCACAGCCACCATCTCCTCCCCACAGCGCTTCCGGCCCTCGTTCCGCTTGTCGCGGCATCACTGGGACAAGGTGGGATTGTCGCCACCGTCGCCACCACTAAGGTGGCCGGTGGCTTTGGATTTCCCACTAAAGTTGGCCAGGACCGCCTCCTCGCCAGTGGCGTACCAGGTGGTGACATCAAGGAGGTCCTACATCGTGCGTGGGATCTCACGGCCAAGCGTGTGGGCGAGCGCCTCGCTGGTCGTGCCGCAGATGAAGGCGTTGATCACGTCGACGTTGGTTATATTGGGGATCTCATTGCGCTTCTTGGAGAAGCGCTAAATGTACTCCTAGAGGGTCTCGTCGGCTCTCTGCCTATAGTTAAGGAGGTCCTAGGAGTTCCCAGGGCAGGTGTAGGTACCCTAGAAGTGGTCGATGAAGACAGAACGAAGATCGCCCCAACAACGGATGCTATCGGGCTTGAGCTGCTCGAGGCAAGCTCTGGTCGGGCTTGACTAGAGCAGGGAAAGGTACTGGACGACGAAGTCATCATCTGACCCCCTGGCCTTCATGGGTAGGCGGTAGTCCTCTAGTCCATGGTTCGGGTTACTCTCATCGTCGTACTTGGAGATGTGCATCGGCGACCGGAATCGCTACCCCGAACGCCAGGGGGCCGAAGTGATCTGGGGTGACGCCACCGCCTTGATGCTCAGGGGTGCGGGACTACACCTGAGCGTGGCATCTAGCCTCAATGGTGTCGCGGATGTCGTGGTCGTTGCCGATCCGGTGGCATGCAGGGGGGCACGAGGAGAAAGGTTGTGCCTTCGCTCCTACCGAGGCTTGGCACCCTAGGTCCATGGCTGGTCGGAGCTGTTGCCGGAGGTGTTGCTGCTGCTTCCCCCATCAATGGGGCGTGAGCGTTGGAGTAGTCCTCGTTGGTGGTGGCCATCGTCTGGGATGGCCAGGAGAGCGCAGTGTGGCGCCGGGTGGCTGAACTCTTGGCCTGCTGCTCGAGGGCGACACGAAGGAGCCGCTTTGCCTCATTCAGCCGCTCGTTGGTCTTCGGGTCCGACATGTTAGAGATGTCTTCCAAGCGGCAGGCGGTGGCCACCATGGTGTACGTCATGCGGGAGAAATGGAGGTCATTGGGAGCCCCCATGTGAGCGTCGTCGTTGCCACGCAAAGTCCTGCCTTTGGTGCTCGAGCTTTGCCTCGGCGGCCTCCAAATCCACCTGCCGAGCTTGCAAGTGGTCCACCTTCTCCTGAAGGTAAGGCGCGCGTCTGTGGGGGCTTTGGTCCATCGGCGTGAGCCCGGGTGCCTCCTCGCTAGGATGCTCGCTGTCGATGAGGTAGCATATATGTGGTGGGGCATTGTAGTCGATGTCGTTGGAGTCATGCTCTGGGCCGTTCCTCGAGAGGATCTGGAGGAAGGCATGAAGCGAGGGAATGTTGGCCCCTGCTGCGCCGGAGAGGATGACACTCCGTGGCACCTCATGGCTGACGAGGTGCTCTAGCTCCAGTTCAAAGGACGCGGCCATGTTTTGTATCCCAAAAGGCAGGTCCAAGAGGTAGTACCATAAGCAGTCAGGCGGTGGGAGCACCTCACCAGTGGCGATCTAGTGGTGAACATTGGCCAACATGTAGAACATCTGGTAATGGTCTGACAAGGTGGGGTTCAGGCCTAGACCGCGTCGGATCTAGCGGGCCAGAACCTCGAGATCTGCTCCCAAAAGTCCTGGCGGAGGGGGCGACGCTAGGGGCTCGTTGGCTGTCGGCGTAGCCTCGTGGAGTGGGTGAAGCTCGCCGCAGTAGTCGATGACGTAGGCTAGGCTCCCAAAGTTGAGGACCTAGCCTAGAGCGAAGGTGTCGACCATGACGGAGAACTCGCCGGGGAAGCGAACACCGCCGTATAGGGTGGTGCCGCTTGCTTCGACGATGAGGCGGCTGGCTCCAGCCACCATAGAGCCAGAATCACACTTTTACGCTACCCCATACTGAAAGGGTCGAGATGGCGGACTAGAGGGGGGTGAATAGTCTTTTCTAAAATTAATCGTGTCGGCTAACCGATATAAATGCGGAATTAAAACAATCGGTCTAACCAAGACTACACCCCTCTATATATATTCACTAGCACCTTGCTAAGATACCAATTATACAACAAAGGTGCCGGGCTAGCTAGAGCTCTCCTAAACAATTCTAAGAGCAAGGTTACACAAACCTATGCCACTAGTATTTTAAGCAACAAGAGAGCTCCTACACATGCTAGTAAGCAAAAGCACAAAGCTAACTATGCTCACTAGCAATGCTCAATAACAAGGCAACCAATGCCTAATTAGAGGGCGCAAGTACTTAGCTACACAAACTAAGCAATGTGACTAACAAGGTTACTAAAACCAAAATAGCCACGCAAGGGAGCTACTTCTATGCTACACAAGCAAGAAGGTAATTAGCAAGCAACACAAGCTATCTAATTACAAGAGCAACTACACAAGCTTAATATGTATAAAAGTAATTGCAAGCTTGTGTAATGGGGATGCAAACCAACGGGAAGAACAAGGTTGACACGATGATTTTTCTCCCAAGGTTCACGTGTTTGCCAACACGCTAGTCCCCGTTGTGTCGACCGCTCACTTGGTGGTTCGGTGGCTAATTAGCATCACCCGCTAAGCCCGTATGTCGGGCGCCGCAAGAACCTACCCCTTGAGTGAGGGTAGCTCAATGACACGTTTTACTAAAGTTGCTCTTCGCGGCTCCCGCGGGGCGAGCACAATGCCCCTCACAAAGCTCTTCTCCGGAGCCCCACACAAGCTTCTTGCGGGCTTCGACGGAGACCACCACCAAGCCGTCTAGGAGGTGGCAACCTCCAAGAGTAACAAGCACCACCGGCTTGCAACTCAATCACCTAGTGCCACTCGATGCAACCTCATGATGCAATCGCACTAGAATCGCTCACTCACACAATCGGATGATCACTATCAAGTATGTGTGAGATGGAGGGCTCCCAAGCACTCACAAGTATGGACACTAAGTCCCCTTAGGTGCTCGACTCCAGCCATGGCCGAGGGCCACTTCTATTTATAGCCCCAAGGGCTAAACTAGCCGTTACCCCTCCACTGGGCAAAAGTTGGGACGACCGGACGCTCTAGTTCGATCGACCGAACGCTAGACCTCAGCGTCCGGTCACGTGATACTCACCACGTGTCCCCTCATTCAAACGCTATTCACTGGATCTCAACGGTCATCTGTCGACCGGACGCTCCAGCATGAACTGACCGGACACAGCAACCCCAGCGTCCGGTTGTTTCCAGTAAGATTCCCGAAACGACATTTCACGACCGGACGCGTCCGGTCGATCGCGATAGGACGCAGCACCCACGTCCGGTCACTCTCCAGCTTCTGCTCTGCCTGCGTCACCATACGTTAGCTCTGACCGGACGCTCACAGCCAGAGTCCGGTGCTTTCAGACCCAGCGTCCGGTCGTTAGACCGACGCCAGCGTCTTCGCGATAAACTCGTTTTCACTTCTAACTTCTTCACCCTTGCTCCAATGTGCCAACCACAAGAATTTGCATCCAGCGCAATAGAAAATAGGCATTCCATTTTCCCAAAAATGCCGAATCCCGCCGAAACCCATCTCAACCCTGCAAACACCACCTCCTTTGTAAATGTGCCAACACCACCAAGTGTACACCACCATGTGTATGTGTGTTAGCATTTTCACAATCATTTCCCAAAGGATTAGCCACTCAACTTGCCACGCCACTCGATCCTAGCAACAATGCAAAGTTAGATCACTCGAGTGGCACTAGATGACCGATATGCAAACAGGTTTGCCCCTCTTGATAGTACGGCCATCTATCCTAAATTCGGTTATACCTTTGCCTTGCGCATTCCATTCCATCTCCTCCAACGTCGATGCAACACATGCACCAACACGATCAATAATGATATGATCCACTTCATATCATCACGTGATCATATTGGTTCATCGATCTTGACTTCACTTGCTCTTCACCGTTGCCATTGTCCATCGGCGCCAAGTCTTGCTTAAACTTCACCGCCACGCGGTCCATCACTCCAAAGCCTCCGACTTGCCCTTCACGCTTGCAACCGGTCCATCAAGCCAAGTCTTGCCTTGATCTTCTCCACCTTGATCACATGACTCAATGTCATATCTCATGTGCAATGAGCTCCTTCATCATCACATGTGTGAGCTTTGCAACATCTCCAAGCCATTTACACCTTCATGGCATATGTTGCTCACACACATGTTCCTGTGGACTAATCACATGTGTATCTCACATAAACACAATTAGTCCACCTAGGTTGTCACTCAATTACCAAAACCAAAC
The DNA here is from genome assembly GCA_904845875.1 of Miscanthus lutarioriparius. NCBI lineage: Eukaryota > Viridiplantae > Streptophyta > Magnoliopsida > Poales > Poaceae > Miscanthus > Miscanthus lutarioriparius. The sequence continues at coordinate 128,048,005 of CAJGYO010000001.1, forward strand.
AAGGACCTTTCACCTACCTGGCGCGCTAGGTGTCGCTGGGTCAAAACCACGACAAGCATTGTTGTTCAAGTCGGTGTCAGAGTACGGGTCTCTGGTGGCTCGGGTGGACTCAGGAACACAAGAATCACGTAGAGAAGACACAACGGTTTATCCCGGTTTGGGCTGATTCGGTCCCTACGTCCAGCAGCTAATGATCCTTATACTTAAGAGCACCCAAAATCGGGGGGTTACAACAGAGTGTAGAGAGAGAGATTTTGTAGGGGGTTGGCTCGGTGCTAATCCTAAGGTTGCCTTGCCACCGGTGGAGCCTTCCCCCTCGTCGGAGAGAAGGAAGACGATGGAAAGCAGAGGAGGAGCTCCCGGTGCGCCTCTTCGGGTTGCCTTGTTCCCTGTGCGGAGTGGAGGTGGATGGATTGGAATGGAGTGTCTGGTGATCGATCTGGGATCCACCCCCCTCCTAGGTCCGACCTTATCCCTCATATAACGAGATAGGTCGGGTATATGGCGGTTTGGGGGAACTAGTCTACGATCTACGTGCATCGGAGTCTGGGAGGGTCTTGTAGCTGTGCGCCATGGACCGTGGCGATGTCTTGGTGCCGAAGAAGTCTTGGACGTCGTTCGACTGCTCTGTTCTAACACTCTGCGTGTCAGGTTATGTTGGCTTGGACCGGCCCTCCCCGGGTGGACCTTCTGGAATCTTCTTGGTGGTGAAGGAGGTCAGCTCCAGGGTTTGACGTGCGGGCCCAAAGCCCCTGAGCCCCCAAGAGGCCGAGGGAGAGCTTTGTCTTCTTGTGTCACGTCCTGGATGTGACCCTGTCGGGGGAGCAGTTGGTAGGGCCATGCCTAGGGAGTGGCGCCTGGGAGCCCCCAAGCATATGCAGCCTAGGGCTTGTCTTCTTGCGCCCGGGCCTTGGCTGGCGTTGTTAGGTGGGTAGGAGCCAAGGGCCAGGCCTAGATGCGCCATAGATCGGGTGCCTAGGGCTCGGACGAGCCCCCGAGCCCCAAGCGGCGGTCGTGGCCAAGTTAGGCTTGGCCGGGTCTCTTTGCTAGAGGGTGCGCACGAGCGTGCCCGATGGGCATAGCCCGCAATCCCCCTGGGCGATCTTGAAGGGGTTGGTCGGGGGGGTCTTCTTCGGTCAGGAAACATTGGACCCGAGGCTTAACATACCCATATGCTAGGATCTCGTCATAAGGAATTCAAGAGAGCTTGGGCAAAATAAGTTTCTTGTGATGCGTGATAGCGTGAAGCCGTTGTGGCGCCCCTCCACTTTGACTTGTTTCTCTGTACTGGGCCTTTGGTCCGAATGTGCATGTTGTGGGGGAGCCCGGGCAGCGGCTTAGGGTGGTCAGGCCTTGGCGCCGCCCCTGGTTTTGGGGTTAGGACTACCCTTGTGGCGTGTGTTGGCTTGTTGCGCATCACGCCAAAACAGCACGCTAAACTTGCAACAAGATTAGGAAGTGACCAAACACAAGGCTAAACTTTTGTGGTGAGTCATGGCAAATTCATATAGTGATCCAAAGAGACCCCTGGTCGAGTGCGTATTGTCAGTGTTTTGTCATCGACAATATGACTATGGGGCGTCATGGGCAAGATGAAATTATATGGTAGCATGAGGCACAAAGATTCATATAGATTTAGCCCCTCGCTTGGAGGTAATACCTTGCATCATGTTTTGGTGGATTGTATTGATTGTTCTCATAGATGAATAGTATAGTATTGGGGCCTTGTTTAGATTACCTCAAAATTCTAAGTTTTTTCACTCTCTCTCCATCACATCAATTTTTGGACGTACGCATGGAGCATTAAATGTAGGTAAAAAAATAACTAATTACACAGTTTGGTTGTAAATCATGAGACGAATCTTTTGAGCCTAGTTAGTTCATGATCGGACAAAGTTTGTCAAATACAAACGAAACGTGCTACAGTGTCCAGATTATAAAAATTTGCAATCTAAACAAGGCCTGGATACCAAACCAAGGCTCCCTACCCCCATCTTATCTAGCATATGGGTAGGTTACAGAAGCAGGGTAGTCCTCGGTCAGTTGGCAAATATGTTTCAGTCAATTACAACGATATCTCAGGTATATCTAAGATGCAGGCTATCACGAACTGTGTGCAGTAGGCATGTCCTACCTTATTATGTCCAGGGGGACAGATATGCACGTCATGGTAGCATTGTGGGCCCTATCGCCCACAATAGCCCCCGATTCCTTCGCTGCCAAGTTTTTGAGATCATGATGGTGTCCATGGCTTACCCTTGACATGCTAGATTAGTTAGCAAATATGTTTCATAGTTGATTACAACAATACCTCTAGAATATCCGAGATAGAGGCTTTCACGAACTATGTGTTTGTCGTCGTGTGAGAGCCCTATATTTGGCTTTGGTAACCGAGACAACTAAGGCCCCGTTTAGTTCCAAGCCAAAAATCAAAAAATTTCAAGATTTCTCGTCACATCAAATCTTGCGGCACATGCATGGAGTACTAAATGTAGATGAAAAAAAACTAATTACACAGTTAGCCGAGAAATCGTGAGACGAATCTTTTAAGCCTAAATAGTCCATAATTGGACAATTTTTGCCAAATAAAAACGAAAGTGCTACAGTAGCTAAAATTCAAAAAAATTCGAAACTAAACGGGGCCTAAGTGGACTAACATCTCTCCTTGTGCTGTGTATGAGATAGTTTAGGTCCACACCAAGGTTGAGCAAGAATGACAATCAATGGAGGTGATGATGGTGCCACAAATGGTGATCAAGTGCTCAAACTCTTGAAAAAGAAGAAAGAGAGAAAAATAAAATGCAAAGGCTCAAGACAAAGGAATAAACTATGTCATTTTGTTTTGCCGATCAATACACAAAAGAGTGCATGTCCGGCAATGGTGGAGCTAGGATTTTGCAGTTGGGTATTCCACATACATAAAATTTTCAAAGCAAATATGCAACATATTAGATTACAGTGTTTCACTGTAGATTTCACCAATCAAGATTATTTCAATTTTTTATAAACTAGAAGAAAATGAAATACGTATCTGGAAGCTTGCTAGAGTCTGGACTTGAGAATAGATCTGGAAGAGGGAGACGCCGAGTCGAGCAGTGCTGGGAAGGGGGCCAAGCCGTTGAGGGAGAGGGATGCTACCCGCCCTGTTCGTTTGACTTATAAGCCTACTTTTCTAACCAACGAACAATATTTTTCTCTCACAACAAATCAGCTAGCCAAGCGGCAGCCGTGCCTACTCCTGTTGACTGTAGTGACTGCCAATGGCTTCAACGCAGTCCACCAACGGCTTCAACCCATGTAAATTCGTTGAACAGGAGAGTGGAGACAAGATGCAGTTTCTAGTGACTTCTTAGACTAGTAGTAAGTCTATTGTGCTTATGGACCAATTTACAACGTACTCTATAATTATACATATATATATATACCTTTATACATATATTGGTTTCAAGTGACTTCGTGGGCTAGTAGTAGGTCTATTGTACTCATAGATCAATTTACAACATACTCCCTCTGTTTCCAAATATTTGTGTTTCTAATTATACATATATATAAACCAATATATATATATATATATATATATATATATATATATAATGATGTTTCTGCCCCTGTAAATGAAGTAGAAACAGTAGCAGCGGCGACGGGAACCATCGAGAGACGGAGGTAACAGACAAGGCTAAGCGTCCGTTTTCAATTTTTAAGTAATAAATCGATGAATGGTCTGCTTCCCGTCGGACTTTGTGTCATACTGTCTCTGCGTCCGGCTATCTCGGCCATTATTTTGGGAAATTTTTTGAATTGGATACGTGCAAATATTACTGTACAATTATACATATATTTGTTTTTTTTAAACATGTGTATTTTATGGAACTAGTATAATACCCGTGTTAACGCTACGGCAGAACATAGTCAAACAAATCAAGAAACTAAAAGGCTAAATCCACCATTGCCCTCAAGCTCAAAATACAACTACTGAAAAGAGTCACAGACTTGTTTGCTGCCATTACACAATATATCAAGTACTTGCTTCATTTAAACGTTGTACGCTGCGATAATATCAACAACTGAAGAGAATCAACTAATCATTTATCAACTACCGTAATCTAATCACAATGAAGTGAATAATTTTTTTCTTCCTCTCGCGCTAGGAAAGGAGAGGGCGAGGCAACCGCACGCACATCGTCCCACGCGCCCGCTCCTCTCACTGGCTCAAGCTGGACCACCAGGGGACTGCACTCCTCTTGCTAGACCGCCCCGTGCCGGCCCCTGAGCCAGGGACCGCGCCGGCCGGCTGAGCAAGCTAATCTATTGATTCTATAAAGAAATTTTCATATGCGATATTGTGAAAATATAGTGAGAAGCAATGAATCATACCATAGGTTCTATCATTTCACAAGGCAAACAGCAATGCCCTTTAGCCAAGAAGTAACCTCACATAGTATTAAAATCAGAAATTCAACATCCCTAGCAACATAGAGTATGAACAATTGAAAGTAGATATCATCAAAGCGACCTTAGTTCATAATCCACAAAATATTGCAAGCCTTGCCGGAAGGAACGGGGCCTGATAATGACTATATCAGGAGGGGATATACATTTGCTTTTTTGACTCGTTCCTTGCCAACTACGAAACCAAATCAACAAGTTTATGATCCTCCTTCCTGCAACAGAGCACAACTGTTTATTTTAGACGCAACCAACTCTGTTTAGAGAAAAATTTGCAAACTGATGGTCAAATTACTAAAGATTGGAAATAGAGGTTAGTGCTACAATACTCAGTTTAAATGGTCATGGTTACTTTACTACTATTCAACCAGAGGCACAATGAGGCAGTTATGCATGCATGAGTATATAAGCAGTCAATCTTTTTAAAAAAAATGATAAACAACCATTCTAATTCATTGTTCAAGTTAATCCAACGAAGGATGCCATTTAGCTCCAACCAACTGTAGCTTCACTGGCAATATTGTAATGCACTAAAAATAGAACCAAATAGGAATGATTAGCACTGGTTTTAGTCTCAGTACAAACACAAGATGCATTCACATTGTTAGCACGGTCATCATATATTGCACAAATCTGCCATAATATAGGTGTGATGTTATCTACCAATTAATCCACAAACATGTGCTAGAATATATTTTTTCAATGCTACATTTTTCCCAACATATTAACATATGCAATAAAAAAGAATGGTAATGTCATATGCATAAGTGTACATATACACAGAAAGAGAGTAGTGTGGACTACATGATAACGAGTCACGACCTAGAGTCCAAAAATACAGGCTTGGTTTCCACGTACTGGTACAAGAACCTGATATGCTCCAATCCCTTGTGTTATACCACCAGCTTCAAATGCCAACACCTGTAAGGAACTTGGGTTAGATCAATAATTGTGAGAACAGGAATTTTATTCAAAAGACATAAAAAAACTTCCATATATCTTTAGAATCAGATGGCATAATCTTCGATAAATGCAGGGGCCAACAGAAATATACCACATTACTTACCTGATATTCTGTAACTCTTAGATTGATAAATGTCAGATTAATTATCTGAAACTCATAGTCATGGCTGAACCATGTGTCATGATGGTTATCTAATACTCATAGCCATAGCATTAGTTACTGCACAGTTCATGGCTGAAACATGGCTGAACCATGTGTCGATGATGAGCCGGGCTCGTTAATTAGAGGATCATTAACCACATCCTCCTCCAAAGCCTTCCGGCGCAATTGCTAGGCCATGTTGGTGGTTCAGAACAAACGTCACTACAAGGTTCAGAACAAATGTCACTACAGCTTTACCAGCCTTGCATGCTGTCTCCATCCAAGGAAGTGCATTGGCTAAATCCTTAAACATCATATTCACATTACGCACTACCCATGGTGAATAAAAACTATGTTTATGGACCTAGGAAAACATAATTCAAATTTTTTAAAGATTAAAAGCAAAATAGTTTTTAGCTTCTATAATTATTTACTTGTAATGAAAAGAAGATGACAAAGTATAAAATCACTGCGTACCATGTATTTATAACTCGCGCTAGGTCCTGCTCCACGTTTCTCTTGCATGCATCTAGAAGAGTGGTTCTTGCCTTCTCACTTGATGGCCATTTGTATCCCATAGGTGCTCTGTTTATGGCTGCTACCATTTCAGACCACTGGAGACTTCTCAACACGCTGAATGGAATTCCAATAGCACACACACATGTTCAGTCAGTCAGTGAAAAATCCTGAAGAGAAAAAATTCAAAATATTCAAGCAAGAAAATCTAAAGATACTAAAGTCTATATGCCACTGATCCACCTATTTTGCCATAGCAATTGCGTGGACCTGTGGATAAGCTTTTGCACATTTGCAGTTTCTCACAATTATACAGGTGTATAGGATGCGTGTGAATGGTACTTTTAACGAATAATCCACAAAACAACATTCAGGTATATACATACTAAAACTAAAATATATGCATACTAAAACAACCAAATTACATTGTAGAAAAAAGGCAATATAATTGTTTTAGGTAAGAAAAAACATTATACATGTCAATTTTCTAGGAGTATTACGGCTGCTGCTAGATTAGTTCATTAGAACTTAGAGATTGTATTAACCAACGATAGAGAATGTTCAGTCAACTATAATTAAACAAATCTTCATAGGCCACACCATTCTACACGGCCCTAAGCAGATGTAGCTCTTGGATCTTCACCATAGGGATGCTACTGAAAAAGGAGGAAAAAAACTAAAATTCTAAACCACAAGGAGAACCCAATGTAAATCAGTCTGAGTCGAGATCTTAAATGAGTACATGATAAATGAGCTCATGAGCTGGACCAGCTAATACAGGAAGCTTGATTGATAGAGACAAAAGGCAAGAATCCGCTATAGGAAATATTCAGAAGATGACATTTTAAGGAACAGCTCGCGGGCGTCTCGAATCCCTTTTGGGGGTGGTCAGGGAAACAAGCAGGCTTTGGGAATGCAAGACGAATCAATAGAGAGGGTGAGCAATATTTAGAGCCAAGTCGAAGATTCTAGTGATCCAAGCATTTAATTTGCAAAGACTGGAATTTTGGGCAAAAACAAGTCGATGTTCCTCTCCGCGTACCTGAGAACTCGCCGAGCAAGAGGAACCGAGTCTAGGTTCTTGAGCTCATCCCTGCATGCTCAAGGTGCCGAGGAGAAGTCAATGCCTGATTGAGGATCGGCACAAACAAAATTGGGACTTGGCTGGCTTTTACTTACCTGCCGGTGTCAGGACTGTGGTGCCCTGTCCCTCGAGCTGCAACTCCGCACGGACCTTCTTGACCATGGCACTGGGCTTCTCGAATGGTGAGAATTTTCTAGGGGCAGCCGGAGAGGAGGAAGAGCAAGCAAGCAAGCCTGCGACTGGCCGAAGTGCATCCATCCAGCCCAGCAGCGCTGAGCCCGCGCGACGCGGCGGCGTCCGCGGCTCTGCTGCCCGGTCTGGCGGCCGACGGCCCTAGCGCTCGGGGCTACCCATGGATTGTTTGTCCACGCTGCGACCGGGCCTGCCGCCGCCGGATTCAGAGGCCTGCTCCTCGTTGCCCGAAACCCTAACCCTAGCCGCCGCCGGCGGCGGCGGAGGAGCGGATGCCGCTGAAGCGTTCGTGGTCGGCAGCGAGGACTTCTTCTCATCTCGGGCCGCACCGGGCGGCCTTGGTTGCCGCGGTGCCTGGCGGCCGGCGGCCTGGTGGGAGAGGAGAGTGACGAGTCACGCTCGCGTGGGGGGTGGAGGAGCCGCGTCTGTGGGAGAGGGAGGGGCGTGCGGGATGCGGGGAGGAGCGAGGGCGCGGCGTCGACGTGCGGGGTGTGGATGCGTGAGAAGCCTGGCATCCCACATCGAATCTTGGCCATCGGATTTGATTTAGGTGTTTTATTAGCTCTTTATTTTAATGGAGATGAATTCCTTTGTGCATTTTCCTGGGTGCATAATGGTTAGAAGCTCTCAGCGGGGGACGTTTTCCTGGGGAGACCTAGTATAATTTTGATTGGTCCATTATAGTAAAGAATATATGAGCATATCCCTGGCTCTGTTCACATTGAGGGCCTGTTCGTTTGATCCTTTAGCCTAGGGGATTGGGAGGGATTGAGGAGGATTAAATCCCCTGCATGGCAAAATCCCCCTCAAGCCTCTCCAATCCCTTTGGATCCATTTGATTCCAAGAACAAACGAACAAAACGACCGGGTTTAGAATAGGTAATCGTATTATTAAGAGGGAACATAAAGTGGTTATCTATAATTTGTTTGGGAAGGCTTGAGATGCCTATAGATGTGAGCTATGTTTGTTTGCACTATTTCAACAGTACTTTTTAGCGAACGAATAGTATTTTTCTCTCGCAACAAATCAGCAAAAGCATTAGCATAAACTAAATTTCAGCGAAACAAACAGATTGGTAGTTTTCCGACGAATTCTGTTTGATGAAGAGCAGAAAGAAAAAAAACGTCAACCGACTTCCCCACTGCCATCACATGACTTTTCAACTGTAGGACTTGCTGCTGAATCCAGACACCAAACCAATGGCACATTGCAGCATCAAGCTATAGATGTCGTCTATCTATCTGTCTTCACGACGATCCAATCCATGGATGGCAATGTCCGACCAGGATGTGTTACGATGCCGCGTGAGGGAATCGACGTGCTCCGCGGCAGCCGCGCAAATGCATGGGCTTGGACTTGGACGGGGCACCCGCGGGGCGCGCTGCGCGCCCGAAGCCTGCCCGCCGCCTCGCGCGGCCGGCCGCGGCAACGGTAGGAGTACACGCAGGCCAGACCGGCCGCCGCCAGAGGCCACGACCACGCGCGTGGAAAATCTCATGGCCTTGTCGAATGCGCCGCTCTGCTATTGCTCTTCCGAAAAATTATCGCAGCTGGCACCAAAAGTTACAGCCGGGTTACAGCCTAGCGGCCGCTAGACGCCGCGCACACAGTCACATGCCATGCCATGCCATCTCACACGCGCTCTCACCTCTTCCCATGCAGCAGCAGCATGCATGCCTAAAGTTTTAGTCACTAAAGTACGGAAAACCCTACTAAAGTTTAGGTATCACTCAAGTTTGGTGGCTTTTAGTTACCGAATCATAGCTAAAAGTAACTAAATTATATATGAAACAGCTATTTTAATGCTATTTAGTCACTATAGTTAAACAGGAAGTCACCAAACTCTAGAGAGATCGCTAACCTGAAGGCCTAATAAACTAGAGTGCGGAACCAAACAGGCCCGCCTCTGACCGATGTCGTCTTAGATGCTGCGTCATCTCTGATTCGTCTCCTCTCCTCGCACGGCCAGCCGTGTGTGGGCGACTGTAAAAAGCGGTAAAACGAGACCCGGTTTTCACCTTTTTGCCGAGTTACCACTTTACGGCTGCCTCCGGGTGGTACGTGCGGTAAAAAGCCTTCAGCCAAAATATCTTGCCTTCATCATTGACACGCATGCAGTGCTGGTAGTTTTGCTTTTCTTTCTCTTCCTCTTCGGTTTTCGTGGTCTGTGTATAGTACAGTAGGTGCAACAAACACGTCCGAAACACAAGGACGATGCGTGCGACGCAAAGTAAAAAGGCTGTTAGCAGCCGCAGCAGCAGCAGTCGTCGTGGTAGGAGCATGACTTCCAGTTCCACTACTGTCACGGGCTGAACAACTCGAGACAACATCGTCCCGCCTGCGTTTCATTTCAAACGTGCAATCATCCGCCGCGCCGCTGCCGGGGCGCACGTCGCGCTGCACCGAGCTGAAACCCCCACGACGGCGGGTCGGTCGAGCGAGCATGCGAGCGGCCACGAGCCGTGGCCGGCCGCCACTGCCAACATCCGACGGGCAAGAGCAGCCGAGGTGGCGGTGGTGGTGGATCCGGCGCCGGGCAGCCGGGCCTCGATCACTCTGATGGATGAATGGATCCAGCTGAAAGGGACGTTGCGCCTAGGTTGCGATGGTCCCTGCCCTGCCGGCGCGAGGGGGCACCGCGGGCGGGGGCCTTTTGACCGTCCGACCGTCCGATCGATCAATCGCCCACCAAACAGCGGGCGGTGGTTACCAAGTTCAATCACAAAAAAGCAGAGCTATCGTACAGGTCCCTAATCCCATGATCGGGACCAAACGAAAGCTATAGCTGCTGCTGGACCAGATGTTTAGGCCCTTTTGAATTCCATAATAAGGCCTTTTTTAGTTTCTCACCTTAAAGTTTACTCCATATCCTATCGAATGTTTGACACATGCATAAAGTATTAAATATAGACTAAAAAATAACTAATTGCACAGTTTACGACTTTGCGTGACGAATCTTTTAAGCCTAATTAGTCCATGATTTGACAATGGTTGCTACAATACATATGTGCTAATGACCGGTTAATTAGGCTTAATAAATTTGTCTCGCGGATTACTGATGGATTCTGTGATTTGTGTTTTTATTAGGATCCGAATAACCCATACGACACCCCATATGACATCCAATATGACACCCTTAGACTTTACACCTTAGATTTAACACAAGACCTAAGCTAATAGTGGTAATTCACTCTCTTAGTTCTAAAATATGTATAGTTGCACATTTTATTTCTGATATAATAAGTCAACCTTTTTCAAAATTGAGAGTAAATATATATATTAATAATATAAGAAAACTCGACCTACGAGGTAAGACAACCTGGGTATTATGCTCAAGAAGAAGACCTTCTCACTTACATAATAAATATTATTCAACCTGTTCGTTTAATTGTATCAGCTATGATATAGTATTTTTCTCTCACAATAAAACAACATCAACCGACTTATAAACCACGTAAACGATCAAGGATTAGGGTGATTAAGTTAATAATAAAATAGAATAGATTTTATGATAGCTATAGAGCTATTAGGAGAATGATATTTTTTTTATAAATCTAGTCTGAGTAGCCACCATGTGATGTGACAACTGACAATGAATGCCTGTAGGGCTTTTATATGGCCATCATTCGACTGGACGGCTGGCTGGGTTGCTCAGGCAGTAGTCAGGCCAGACCACCAGCAGACTGAGCGCCTGGTGACCACGTTTTAATTGGAGCGTGTGACCATTGTTGTGCAGTGAAGGACTAGGTTAGATTGGGTTAATAATTAGTATTAGGCACTGTAACACTTTTATTTGTATTTAATAATTATTATATAATTATGGTCTAACTAGCTTCAAAAGATTCGTCTCGTAATTTATAATCAAACTGTGTAATTAGTTATTTTTTTATCTACATTTAATACTTCATGTATATATTCAAAGATTTGATGTGATGGAGAGAGAGTAAAAATACTTGCAATCTAAACAGACTGAGACGTTCAGGTAGCTTCCAGGTGTATGATGATGGCCTTTTAAAACATCATCCGGTTCGCGCGTTTAGTTCCTCAAAGTTAGATTTTGGGTTACGGTAGCATGTTTGTTTTTATTTGGCAAATAGTGTTCAATTATGGACTAATTAGGCTTAAAACGTTTGTCTCGTAATTTCTCACTAAACTGTGCAATTAATTTTTTTTATCTATATTTAATGCTCCATACACAAGTCATAAACATTCAATGTGACAGATACTATAACAACTTTTTAGAATTTAAGATCCAACTAAATAAGGACTCATTTGTGTCATCATAAACAAGTGAAGAATCTCTACTCCTCCGGCGTGACCGCGTGGGAGAGCATTTAAACCAAGCTCCGGATGGCGCCGAGCCCAAGCGGCATCATCATACATCCGGAGGACTACTAGAGGAGGGAGCTGAGATGAGGAGGTCTGGCGTGAGGCTGACCGGCTGACCTGACCCTGACTGAAAAAAAGTTGCTAGGGTCTTGTTTAGATTGAAAGAAATTTCAACCTGATAAATAGTAGCACTTTCGTCTTATTTGGTAAATATTATCCAATCGTGGACCAACTAAGTTCAAAAGATTCATCTCGTGATTTCCAACTAAACTGTGCAATTAATTATTTTTTTTACCTACATTTAATGCTCTATGCAAACGACTAAAAATTAATGTGATGTAGAAAAAGTGAAAAAAATTGGAATTTTGAGGGTAACTAAACAAGGCCTAGCACGAGAGGAGGAGGGGGGCTCAGGGTCAGGGCTACGGGCTACTCCTACCTCTGCTCTCAGAACTGCGCTATCTCTGCACTACTCGTACGCTGGACCACTGACTGCCACTGCATGCGTAGGAGGACATGAGCTGACGGGGGCAATGGCTATGGCATGGTATGGCACGCAGCAGCAGGTGCAGACTGCGGCGGCCAGAGAGGCAGTGCGTCGCGAGGCCGCGCCTGAAAACACGAGACCGAATCTTTGACCGACCTCGCTCCGGCGCGTGCCCCACCCACCTCCACCTCGGCACGACGAGACGACGACGACGATGGCCGCTCCACGGCCGTACTCCTACGGTAGCGCCACAGCTCGCTGCCCTGCCCTGCCGCGCGGCATGCCGATCACGGAGCAAAAGCGCGCCATCATCCTAGCTCCGGCCTTGTTTAAATTGACGGTGTGAAGTTTTGTGCGTCGCATCGGGTGTTAGATGAAGCGTCGCCCAGGTGTTTTGATACTAATAAAAAAAAATCACAGAATCTGTTAGTGATTCACGAGACTAATTTATTAAGGTTAATTAATCCATCATTAGCATATGTGTTATCGTAGCACCACGTTATCAAATTATGGACTAATTAGTCTTAAAATATTCGTCTTGCAAATTAGTCATAAACTATGTAATTAGTTATTTTTTAGTCTATATTTAATACTCAATGTATATATTTAAATATTTGATGGGATATAGAGTAATTTTTTTAGATGGAACTAAACAAGTCCTAAACAAGGCCTAAACCTACTACTAGGGGTCTAGTAGGGGTTAGCTAGGGCTAAGACTATCTCGAACCGAGCGTACCCAAATCGAAGACCCATTCGATATTTTGAGTCATGCACAGTGAAAAGGTCCCGAACCCAAACCTCGCGTTCTCCAACAATGACATAAAAGAGCCATCCGTTACCAGCGTTGTTGACGAGGGCGCCCACGTCGCTGCCCTCCACGACGGCCGCCACCCTCGCCACCCCACGCCGCGCCGCTGTCGCCCCCGGTGACGACGAGGTCGAACACCACGCCCGCCGCACGGCAGCCGGGCCGGAAACCGGAGGAGGAGGAGGCGAAGGGAAGAGGCGAACCGGAGGGGAAGGGATGGAGTAAGGCGGAAAGCACGGCGAGCGGCGGCGACCTTGCCGGACGCAGTGGAGGTGCTCCGGCTGCTTTGGTGCGGATCCGCTGCTAGCCACCGAGATCCGGGAGGAGGATGAGGAAGAGAGGGCGCTGCTCCTGCAGGGTCACCGGAACCTCCCTGCACCGCCGGGATCCGGCTCGCCGCCGCTTAGAGGACCTCGGCCAGGCCGGATCTGATGGAGAAGAGTGTTGCCACCGGATCTGAGGGATGAGGTTCGCCGTAGCCGTGCTTCGGGCGGATCCCATGCGCCGCTGTTGTCGTGAGGCCGCCCCTGCACCTGCGCCCGTCAAGGATGCACCGCCGCCGCCGGGAGCGTCCCCGCGCGTGGTCGTTGTGAGGATCCACCGCAGGCTTGTGAGATTGAGCTCGAGCTCCCGACGGCATACTGCCAAGGCCTGGCTCGGCTCGTCTTTGTCTTGTGGCCAGCGGGCCGAGGTGGTGCTCCTAAAGTAGGCGAGAGGAAGCTAAGCTCGGCCATTCCTTTCATGAGGCGAGCTCACGGAGAATGCGTGAGCGAGAGAGAGAGGGAGGCATTTTTGTGTTGCCTTTGGGCTGGTAGCCAAACTACGTCGTGGGAATGGTTTATCCGTTGGAGCCGGTATACGATAGGCAAAGGCACTGTGCAAGACTTATTTTTGCATTTGGGTAGTATCATTGGAGTCAGTTTAAGCGGCTTGGGAGCAGCAGCAGCCGTAGCGGTATGTTCCGGCCTGGCGGTTCTTGGGCTTGCAAGCCCATACCAACCTAGCCTAGCCTAGCCCAGCGTAACCACTAGCCAGGCATGCATAACGGAAATGGGCAACTGATCACTGCATGCGCAACGGCTCGCCGGCCACTGCACGGGGCCAGACCCCTGACCCTGAGGCTCTGACCTCTGCTCGCCTGTCAGCGTCATGTGTCAAGTCACGTCCTGCATTGCTCACCGTGCATGTATAGGCGTGAGCTGCGAGCGGTTCATGCAATGCATTTCGAGAAAGCAGGTCCTTTGCCTACGGTAAAGCGATCGGCAAAAGCGGTTTTCTGTCGGCAAAGGCTTTGCCGACCGTTTCTCCACGTGGTGTCGGCAAAGATCCGCCGGCTAAAAAAGAATTAGTCGGCAATGACTTCTTGCCGCGACGACGTCAATCAAGGTATCGGCAAAGCCTTTGCCGACAACCACCGGTATCTGATCGACAAACGCCGACGGCCATCAACCGGCGACGAAGGCTTTAAGCGATACGACCTCTACGGTCGTTAAGAAAGACTTTGCCGGCCGACGGATGATGGTCGTCGGCAAAAGCCTTCTGATGACACCGTCGGTCGTAATTGTCGGCAAAGCTTTGGTCATTTTGCCGACGCCTGTAATCAGAATCCCGGCAAAATTTGGAATCCGTGGTCGAGAAACCCGACTTTGCCATTGTTTCTGTCGGCAAAGCTGGGAACCAATTTTTTCAATTTTTTTTCCTCATTTGGTTGCATTTTAACCACATTTAAGCCATATTGCATACACATCACATTTGAACACGAGTAATTCACAATAATATCACCAAGCAGTAGCATTTAACAATAAAATTCAGTTTTCACATGAATCCATACATAAAGGTCCCGAAATACAACGATACATGTCCAAAACGAATCCATACAAGTCCAACATGCACATAACATGGTTCAAACATGACGCCGGGGGGAAGATTGAGGGGGATCACGAACACGGGCCAACAAGTGTACGGGGCCGCCATCATTCCAAACGGGTTGAACCCATCTGTTGCTAGTGCTACGCGTACATTCCGAGCTTCTAGAGCCTTCCCAGGATTCATGTTATCGAAGTGTCTCCATGCATCACCATCGGCTGGGTGCACCATCTTGTCAGTGTATCTTTTGCCATTCTTGTGCCACGTCATCTGTTTCGCGGTCTCCTCTGTCATGTACATCCGTTGTAGCCTAGGTATGAAAGGAAGGTGTCGTATGACCATCTCGGGTATCTTAGACTGATTTTTGTTGCCATCTTTGCCTTCTACCTCCACATACCTAGAGGCTTTGCACTTTGGACAGTGTGTTGCTTTCTCGTGGTCTCCCCTGAACAGTACGCACCCCTTCGGACAAGCTTGGATCCCTCGTACGGCATCTTCAGTGCACGAAGGAGCCTCTGTGACTCGTGACGTGTTCTTGGCAGGATGTGATCCCGGAAGTAAAGTGTGCCAACAAGCATCAACACGAGATCGAAAAACCGTCTCGACTAATGCCCGGTTGTGATTTCAACGCTATTAGGCGTGAAATGGCATCCGATTCATGCAGTTGTCTTCTCGTGGAGAGGCACGTGCCGACTCCAAAGCATGGTGTAGAACGCCTTTGCGGTTTCCTCCGGATCATCCTCTACCTCCACTCCTTGGCAAACCGTCCTTCGTGATAGTCTACCATCATATACGCCATCCCGGCATCGCATCACACTCCTCGAGGAGAGGATCTCACCACCTCCTCCCTAATACGATCGCGTTCACCATGGTAGATCCAGTGGTATAGTTTGGAACGAACCCGTTCTTGTAAAGATCTTTCCACACCGGCTCTTTTGTTTCTTTTTCTTGTTCTTGCACTTGCCGCACGGACACCAAGATCCGACATGACCCTCTAGCAGTGCGCCAAAAGCAAGCTCTAGGAAAGGATTGACACACCCTCACCCGATCCACCGCTCTTACTTGCAAAGCCGTGTACATCCAGCGACGGTCAGCCATCCTCCATCATGCGCCAATGTGTGGTAGAAATAAAACCAGCATTTGCATCTACAAAGCGTTCCCGCCATCTAATAGGTGAAGGATAGGTCTAATCCCACCGAGGATGCGTAGATAAGGTTAGGTTCCATATTACTGCTCCGTCAGAGTCAAAATTTGGCAGCACCTCCCGTTGTTCTCCGGATACACGTCCTTTTCGGAGAGTGTGTATCCGAAGAACAACGGGGAGGTGGTGCTTGAAACTCCATTTCAGACGAGAGCGGAACATGGAACCTAACCTTATCTACGATTCTCAGCCGTCTAAAAAAGCGTGGACAATCCAGAAGAGAGATCCGTCAGAGATATGCGATTGATCCGCATACCTCGAACCATATCTGTTTGAGCGGGAGACGCCTAAGCTGGGGTACCACGATCGATCTACGGCAATGATACGAGAGAGAGTATGTATACCTAGGGTGGCGAAGAGAGTCGAGCTAGCGGCAGAGGCGGCGGCGAGTCATGCAGCGGTGAAAGGCGACGCGGTGCAAAGGCTTCACCGGCTTTTGGGCGGAGCAGTGTTGCTCAACCTATCAAAGCATTTATTTAGGCGAGTGAATAAAATGAAGTATTGCTAGTAAATTAAGAAGCGGTGATTAGTTATGAGGAGCTCCAATAGAGAGTCGGCCCAAGCACGAAATCACATGGTAGTGTTTGGGATTATTGCATTGAACCATGGCACATGCATGTTTAGTTGTCCCTATGGATCGCTCTCCAAGATCCACTTGTAATATTCATGACATAAAATTAGTATGTCTATATACACCATGAAATATATTTTTCTAGCATATTTATTCATTCATGAATTTGGTCAAACTTATAAACTACGGAGCCTAACCATTCTAGCGTGGGTGACCTACCGAGGGCTTGGCACGAGCTTTCACGGATATAGATAGATAGGTCAAGTATGAACAAGTGGCGATATGATAGAGTATAAGCAACAAATATGAAATGAAAGCGAGAGGTCTTGTCGGCGTAGAGAATGGCGTCTGGGTTCGAACTTAGACCTTGGGGCGGTGATTGACTACGGCTTTGAGGAGGTCAGATCTGGGCAACCCCCCGGCTAGTAGATGTGCCGCATGTTCCTGCCGCTTTTGTGCCTCTCTGCGGTGGCCGTCGTGGCCAGGTTCATTCTTGGTGCTGCTGACCATACCAGCCTACCTGCCTCTCACATTGGGTCATGTGGTGCTCAGGCCGGTCAAGGGGCCGGCCGAGGTGGTCATGTGGGCCAGTGTGGTCGCAGGCCGGCGGGCACCGCAGCAGTGGCCGGGCTGGTCGGAAGAGCCGCCGGCGTTCTCAGCACGTGTAACCTACCCGAGCGGAGCGAGGGTGGAGAGGCAGTGGCAGGGGTGGGAATGGAGTGGGTGGCCAGTGTGGCATGCATGGGGAGCCACTGCGAGGGGGGGGATGGGGGATGGCAAGGCGGGGGCACTGGAGTGCTCTTGGCCCCAGGGTGGCTGTGTGGTGGCCGGGCACGATCGGGATCTGGCCGGGGTGATGGGGGGACGCCGTGGAGGAGGGCTCGGTCTGGGGCCACTGCACGGAGGGCGGCGTGGTGGCAGAGCCACGGCAGGAGGGCCTGAGGCCAGTGGGAGGGGGGGGGGAGGGGCGGGAGGCTCTGACGGCATGGTGGCCGTGGGCTGCAGTGTGAGGATGTGTCAGTGGTTCAGTATGGGTCAGGCTGGCAGGAGGTGGCTGGAGCGGGCGTAAGGTTGGTGGAGAAGCGGCAGGAGACGGCTGCAAGCTGTGTGGTCATGGCCATGGCAGGGATTGGGAGGAAAGAGGAGGGATATAATTTGGTGGGCGACTTGCTTTTTAGGGTTGGCTCTTTGCCGATAGCAGAGACGTGAGCAGTCGAAAGCGACTCTTTGCCTTATGCTAATCGGCAGCGATCAACAAAGTCTTCTTTTGTAGCGCCACAAGCGATCGGCAAAGTTTTCTTTTTTTTGGTTGTTTTCCTATCTAATATTTTTGTACGTTCTTCCAACATTAAATACGTCACAAATTCAATTGCGTAATTCAATTTTGAATTGTAGGTGCATGAAAAAACGAAACATGGGCATTCGAAAATGATATTCATGTTGGACAATGTATTTTGAGATTTGTGTGCATAAACTCACCGAAAAGTTTGAAGTCCTTGCCCACAAAATAAGAACATCTCGAGAGATAAGTTTTAATTACAAGTGCTTTTAAATTATATAAAATCCAAACAACGTCGAAAAATCACGAAATTTTGAAACGTCGTGTTATCGCATGTGGAGTTTAAAATTTGAGAAAATTTGGAGCAAGTTCAAACCTATAGTGTTCAAATCGGATAAACTATTTGGTGTCCTCTTATCACATGTGGAGATCTCTCGGTTTGAACACTCATTTGATTAAACTTGCTCCAAACTTTCTCAAATTTTTATCGTAGCCTCTAATGCGATAACACGACACATCCACAATTTTTGTGATTACGCCGCTTGGATTTTATATAATTTAAAACATTTCTACCGCTGCTTGGATGTGCTTATTCTGAGCAAGGACTTCAAGTTTTTCGTGAGTTTATGCAACACATTTCAAAATATGCTCTCTAACATGAATATCATCTTTCAATCACTAAGTTTCGTTATTTCATGCACTGCAGCTCAAATTTGAATTAGGAAAATGAAATAAATTACGAAATATAGCGTAAAACTTTCAAAAATCCTCCAAATTTCAACATAGACTTGTAAACAATATAGTAAGGTCACACAAAAGTCTTAATTCAAAATTCAAAAAAAAATAAAAATTTTGCCGACAAACATGTCCCGGTTGTTTTAAAAAAACTTCTGCCTTTGAAACGATTCGGCAAAGCCGACAGCGTCTCGTCACCGATTACCCCGGAGGACGCGATTTGCCGATCGATACTGGTCGACAGTCGACAAAGCGACTTCCATGATCTATCGGCGATCGGCAAAAGCTATGCCGAACGCCTTTGGTGGTCGTTCAAAGAGGGTCTTTGCCGACAGGGATATTCCATCCTGTCGGCAAAGCCCAGGGCTGTCGGCAAAGCCCCGTTTTCCTGTAGTGACGTATAGTTCTAAGGGGGTGTTTGGTTGCATTACTAATTTTTAGTCTCTGTCGTATCGGATGTTTGACCTTAATTTGGAGTATTAAATATATATTCTAATTATAAAATTAACTATACAGATTGAGATTAATTTGCGAGACGAATCTATTAAACCTAATTAGTGCATGATTTGACAATGTGGTGCTACAGTAAATATGCGCTAATGATAGATTAATTAGGCATAATAGATTTGTCTCGTAAATTAGTCTCCATCTGTGTAATTAATTTTATAATTAACTCATATTTAGTCCTCCTAATTAACATTCGAACGTCCGATGTGATAGGGACTTAAAAATTAGTCCATGTAACCAAACACCCCCTCAGGTTCGGCTAGGCTGGCTTGTTCGTTGCTTATTCGTGAGGAAGTACTGCTTGCTGGTTTATATGAAAGAAAAATACTTTTGTAACTGAAAGACACTTTTCATGTGAACAATACCCGCGTAAGAGGGCTGGCCAGCACCAGCCAGCCCAGCCGTATGGCTGCGATGGAGATTCGTAGCAGCTACTGTAGTAGACAGTAGTACAGTTGAAAGCTCTTTCCCGCGTTTAGCACACTGTGGCGTGCGGTGCATGCAGCACGGGCCCGGTCCCTGAGGGCAGGGCAGACCGGACGAGGCCGAGAAGTTGTGGATGACACTGCTGTGCGGGGTGCGGCTATGCCTTCAATTGCGCGTCACACGTTTCTATGAGGTATCCTACTCGTACATGCCTGTTCAGTACACAGGACGACAATCGACGACAGGACGTACGGGGTACGGCCACTAGCAACCCCATACGGATTACATGTACTGCACGCACTACTGTAGAAGGTAGGCCATTACCGCCGGCGACGGTCTGTTCCATTCCACCAGCGCTAGCTCGGGCGATCCAACTGGTTTTGTGTATCGCCGAGTATGATTTCGTCATGTACTCTCTGTGCGACGTCCACCGCAATGCGTGCGCCCATGGCGTCCAGGTCGGGGGGGCCACATGCCCACATGTTTGTGAAGACCGCCGAACAGCGAACATGTGGCTAGCCACGTGTACTTCAGCCTTGCTCCTATCACGTTCGAGTACCCACTACCCACCGCACCAGCAATTGCCCCCAGCACGCCGCACGCACGAGCGCGTACAGTGCAGTGCAGGCTAGTAGCAAATTGGTGTCAACCCAAGAAGAATCAAAGAAGCCGAGTCGTTGTCTGCAGATGCTCAGAAAAGTAATCGGTAATCAGTAGTCGCCGTCTGCCACGGAAACGTTTTCGTGATTCGATCTTACTAGGTGGCGAAGGTAACAAATATATGGCTGCATGCATGCAGATTCCGCGAAAATTTGCATGGAAGTTTGACGAAAAACTCGTCCAAGTCATCAGGAACTTGCCACTACTACTGGATGAAGCCTCAAATCGACGGCAATTGGATCTCACGTCTTCCATGCGACTAACGCGTCCCGTCCGCATATGTGGGACTTTTGTACAAAATTCTTCGTATTTTGATTTGTCTGTATACGCCTTGCTAGGCGCAGCACAATTACACGGTCCATACATGACGCTCGAGCTAGCACGCACAGCGCTGAGCTCCTGCTCCTGCTGAGCGTGAACTACTCGGCGCCACTTGTCCGTACGGCGTGGTGTCGCGCGCGCTACCGAGGCAATTCCCACTCGGTTCAGTGCACACAGACCAATTCCCAGTTCGACAAAATTCCAGACCCCATGCCACGGTAAATCAGCCAATAGTATTTTTAACCATAGCTTATCAGCCAAATGAACAGGGCATTTATCAGCACAATAAAATGTGCACCATACTCCGGAGTAATAATTCAGTAAAGTATGGTTTGCTTAATTATTACCAGTTCCACTATCAGTTTTCTTCATTCATGTTTGTGTGTGTATATATATATATATATATATATATATATAATCTTATATACTCTAGGAGTAGTTACTCCCATAATCAATAAATCACATTACGTATATGTATATACTCATTTATCAGTTTGAGTATGTTGACATACTAATATTAAGATACTCCATATTTTTACTATGTGATTTTTTTTTCAAAAGAGCACATATTTTTTTAATATATTATATAATACTATGATAGTAACATATAAAATAAGTATAACCATATACTCTAAGTATACATACATACTTGCCATACATAGTACCCTAGATGGTCTATTATGATGATATACTTCATCTACATACACTTCGTCGGGCCATATATGCTCTAAATCTAGAGATATATATACGGGAGTAACTATTCACTTCGAGTAGAAAATAATATATATATATATATATATATATATATATATATATATATATATATATATATATATATATATATATATATATATAAAAGTCCACATGGAATGTGAATGTTGATGGGCGTCACCGAGGCACCAACCACGTGGACGCGCTGAGTCAGTGTCGCCGCTAGAGTCTCCAAGCACGCTGTTCGTGCGTGTGCTCTCACATAACTCCCGAGAAATTCCTCTCGAAGTTGCTGTGCGCCATGCATGACACGGGATACTAGCTGATAGCATAGCATCACCGATCCATCACATCTCGAGGTTCCAGGCAAAGAGCCAAACAGGTAAAAAAAACAAGGGAAATTTCCATCTGCAAATCAGCCCTCGATTAGTTCGCAAAAAGTTTTCCCAAAAAGTGTTACAGTACTCATCATATTGAATCTTGTGATATGTGCATGGAGTATTAAATGTAGACGAAAAAAAACTAATTGCACAGTTTGATTGGAAATTACGAGACAAACGTTTTGAGCTTAATTAGTCCATGATTAAATGTTAATTACCAAATAAAAACGAAAGTGCTACCGTAACCAAATTTCCAACTTTTCACCAACTAAACACGGGCTGCTCAGAAGAACTACTAGTATAAGTACAGCAAAAAAAAAAAACGGTTTAAGGACATGATGACATCGAGAAAAGATCTTCACAGGTTGCTACTGCCGTTGGACAGTCCATCTTGCTGTTTGCATGCCAATGCCATTCAGATTCATGTAGAAGAATGTAAATCTTGTTTTTCAAAATAAAATGAGTGTAGATGTAAAATTACGTATTTATATCTCATCCATCATTCTCCTCACATATAAAAACTAAAAAATAATCATTGTATTTTAGAATATTGTTCTCATAGTGTCGGGTATCGATATTAGAGATACCCAAAACAAGGAAGTTAGCACACACACTGACTTTCCCGGATGGCTCGAGACATATTAAAAGGTCTCGCACGACTTTAAGGCCACGGGCTCCGTCTTGCTCGACCTCAAGCTCACGGGCTCCGTCTCGCCCGACCCCTTGGGTGCGGGTTCCGTCTCGTCCGACCCCAAGACCGCGGGCTCCGTCTAGCCCAACCTCAAGGCCGCGGGCTCCGTCTCGCCCGACCATAAGGATGCGGGCTCTGTCTCGCCCGACCTCGAGGCCGCGGGCTCCGTCTCGTCCGATGGAGACCCATACCGCCGCCAACCACTCCTAGTCCAAGCGTATGGGCCTGGGTCAAAACTCTGATGCTAGGACAGAGGTTGGCACGCCTCGATGTAATCCGTGGCCATGACGGGCCATACCTAGGGATTTATATCTAGAACAGTGTCGGACGTGCCGGTGCTGTTCTGCCTAATCCTCGTACGGACACTGACAGGCGCGTCAGTTCACCACGACAACCGCCGGGACGGAGTGGAACGCCATGACCGGTAGATAACGCCTCCGCATGGCGCCAGTGATGAACAGGGCCACGACATGAAGCCGTCCCTGTTGACATCCACAGGATCAGCGGGACCCGCATGAAGGAGAAGGACCCAGGAACCCTGGAAGCCTTATTCTCTCTCGTTCTTCTACTTTTCCTCCTCTGTAACCCGCGCTTTCCCTTCGTCTATAAAAGGGGAAGCAGGGCGCCCCATGGAGGTCGGGGGATCGGAACACAAGAGCACGACACGAGCACATGGCTGAGCAGCAAACGAGCAGCACCCGTTCACTCCTTCCACCAGAGACCTGGGATCCTCTCCCTCTCTCGTCTGTTTGTAACCCCTACTGCAAACCAAGTGCCGATAACACGAGCAGCAGCGAAGTGGACATAGGGATGTTCTGCCCGAATCAGTATAAACCCTTGTGCCCTTCGAGCACACCATCGAGCCAGACGCGTAAATACAAATTTACTCGTCGGTGGTCCGAAAACATCGACAGTTGGCGCGCCAGGTAGGGGCTTTTTGCGTGTCTCGACGTCTACATCAGGCCTCAGATGGCTAATCACGATGTCAGCTAGGTCCTAGGCACGCACGTGCGCTTCGAAAACCTGGACTTCATCATTACGACGGAGGGAGAGTTGGCACCGAGGTGCTTAAGGAGTTGCAGCTGCACGCACCGGAGGCCCGCACCCCTAGGAGCGACCAGCTTCTCGGCTTGGATTACAGGAGGCTAGAGCGCCAGCTCGATGCCTTCCTGGGACCCGGACCGTCCCGGGAGGACCTAGGCCGCCTCACCTTCTCGTCCGCCAACGTCATAACATAGCTTGCCGGAGGAGAACCGCTCTCCCTGGAATACCTCATCCGGAGTGCCCCGACTGCACTCCCGTTCAGTCAACGCAACACCGTAGAGACCATTAGCCACCTTCTGGCGCAGCGCACGCCCCCATCCCCTACGAACGATGAGTTCATGGGGATGACTGAATATGTCGTGGAACCTTTCCATGACTTTCTTGTGGGAGAATCGGAGTCGCCCTCTGACTCTGACTCTAGTAGGGGGAGCCATCATCGCTCGCGAGAATGTTTTATGGCAGGTACCTCCGAGGGATACATCGAAAGGATCTATGAGGGAGGGGCTACCCCAACAGATGACCTCGACGACGAGGTCGAGGGGGATGCGGGTAGAGCAGCTAAGGGCGTGGAACCAAGAGCTCGAAGAAGCATGACTCTAGCTCGAGCAGGAACACACAGAGCTCGAGCGAGAGATTGAGCGCCATGGAGACGGTGGGCATGCGCATGCCGCGGCCCATGACGTGAACCAGAGGATCATCGAGGATGACGAAGCCCTCCCACACTTCACCCGGGCAAGCCAGAACATCATTGCCGTGATGGCCTTGCTTCGGGGGCTTCCGAGGCCCGTGACGCCCGAGGACCGTCGGGCTCATCGTGAGATTCGAACACTACTCGAGCGTGCAGCGACGCAGCAAGCCGAGAGCTCGCTGTCCCAACATCGCGAGCTCGGACCTAGGCAACGCGCGCCCTTAGAACGACCTAACAGGCGTGCCCACGGCGATGAGAGGGAGGAGGCCAGTCGCAGCTACCACCCTTATCGTGGCGGATGCTACGACAACGACGAGGACCAAAGCCCGAGCCCCGACTTGCCGGGACCTCAGGCCTTTGGCTGACACATCCTCAACGCCGTCTTCCCACCATGGTACTGACCGCCGACCAACATCCTAAAATACTCTAGGAAACAAACCCCGGACTATGGCTCGAGGATTATCGGCTTGCTTGTCAAGTCCGGAGAAACTCTTCGTGGGTACATGTGGCGCTTCTCCCGGCAGTGCAACGAGCCGCCCGACATCATCGACACCGACGTCATAGGAGCTTTCCTGTTCGGGACCACCTATGAGTCCTTGGTTCACAAGCTGGGATGTAAGGGCCCCTGAACCACCATGGGGGTCCTCGACATCGCCACCAGCCACACCTCGGGCAAGGAGGGGGTCGGGGCGATTCTCGACCACCCGAAGGGCAAGGCAAAGCCGAACAAGGACGTCGATAAAGGCGCCTCAAACCGCCCTAGGAAGAAGAAGAAGAAGCAGCGGCGGGAGGGCTCGCTCATGGCCACTTTCAACCGCAAGGCGGGTCAGAAGCCCGCCGAAGGTACCCCGGACCAGTTCGAGAAGCTGCTCGAAGGGCCATGCCCGAACCATGCTTTCCCCATCAAGCACCTATACAAGGACTGCGTCCTCATGAAGCGGTTCTTGTCCGAAGGCTCCAACAAGGGGGAGCATATGAAGGAGCCCAAGCCGGCTGCTGACAACGCCGAGGGGAAGGACGGTGGATTTCCGATGCTGTATGGCTGCCTCATGATCTTCGGAGGGTCGGCGGCCTATGATTCTAAGCGCCGCTAGAAGCTTGCACGCTACGAGGTCTATACGGCCGAGCCGGCCGCGCCTTCCTTACTCCGATGGTCGGAGTCCGCCATAACCTTTGATCGGACCGACCACCCGGAAAGCGTCCCTCAGCCAGGAAGATCCCTCGCTCATGGTCGACCCGATCATCGGCATGAAGTGGCTCACCAAGGTGCTGATGGATGGAGACAACGGGCTCAACATCATGTACGCTGAAATGCTCGACGGCATTGGCATCGATCGATCGCGCATCCGGCCGACCGTGGTGCCTTTCCACGGCATCGTACCTGGAAGGCAGGCCGTGCCACTTGGGCAGATCGATCTGCCCGTCACCTTTGGGAATCCGACCAATTATAGGACGGAGACTCTTACCTTCGAGGTGGTCAAGTTCCACGGAACCTACCACGCCATCCTGGGACGTCCATGCTACGCGAACTTCATGGTCGTCCCCAACTACACCGATCTGAAGTTGAAGATGCCGGGTCCATTGTAACACCCTCGGTGTTACACTGTAAATTTTTGCTAAAACACTACATGGGTATCATGTTTATGTAATAGTGTATGTAAAATAGTGTGTTAATTAATTTCTATAACTCAAAACGATCGACGGAAACGCGAAACAAAAGTTACATTTCAATGTCGCGTTACATCACTTAGGGTTTTAAATTAATTTTTATTAAGCGAAAATGCTATAGAACGTATATACAGAATTTTAATAAAGTTTGTCGTACAAACTTCATAGGTGATGATGAAATACTTGAGGTCGCGAAAGGAATTCACTAGCTAGCGTACTGAATAGCATGGAAATCGAATTCGACGCAAATCCGATCGAGACTTAGTCGAATTTCCTAAGTCGAGAAACGCTTCGACGAAGCTAAGTTCGGCAATTCTTGTAGAAGAATCGGGTTAAGTAGTGGTATGGTCCTAGGGCTCGTTTTAGTAGCCTAACATGCCATCTCGAGTGTAAAATAGGTAGTTTAGCAATTGAAGCATCGAGTTGGATTTTTGGGGCGCTTTAAAAATCGTGCATGGCACGTTACCGACGGTTTCAGTGTCTGGGCCTGGTCATCATGCCTCGGCCGGTGTCGCCGCTCATCCATGTGCGCACACAAGTGCACCACCACATGGGCTCCGTATCACTGCTGCCACGCTCACGCGCGCGCCAACGCACGTGCCCACGCACGCGACTCACGCGCGCACTCACGCGCACGCCACGCTTGGCGGGACACTGGGGGCCGGCGAGCCTGGCTGCTCTACCACCGCCACTGCCATCATCGCCAGCACGTGCACGTGCCTCTACATCGCGTTGTCACCTCACGTGCGCTCACATCACTTGCGTCGCGTCGTCGCTGTTGCTGTTGCGCGCGCCTGCTGCGCCGTCACTTGGCCTAGCCACCGTTGTTTTGCGAGTCAAAGCGCTATGGTCACACGTTGTTGTGCCGGCCTCGTACGCGCATTCGTCCCCAACTACACCTGTCTGAAGTTGAAGATGTCGGGTCCAGTGTTACAATGTAAATTTTTGCTAAAACACTGCATGGGCACCATATTTATGTGATAGTGTATGTAAAATAGTGTGTTAATTAATTTCTGTAACTCGAAATGATCGACGGAAACACAAAACAAAAGTTACATTTCAAAGTCGCGTTACATCTCTTAGGGTTTTAAATTAATTTTTATTATGCAAAAATGCTATAGAACGTATATACAGAATTTTAATAAAGTTTGTAGTACAAACTTCATAGGTGACGATGAAATACTTGAGGTCGCGAAAGGAATTCACTAGCTAGCGTACCGAATAGCTTGGAAATCGAATTCGACGCAAATCCGATCGAGACTTAGTCAAATTTCCTAAGTTGGGAAACGCTTTGACGAAGCTAAGTTCAGCAATTCTTGTAGAAGAATCGGGTTAAGTAGTGGTATGGTCATAGGGCTCGTTTTAGTAGCCTAACATGCCATCTCGAGTGTAAAATAGGTGGTTTAGCAATTCAAGCATCGAGTTAGATTTATTATCCCGAGCACATACTTGGGTATGGGCGCAGGGAAGGCTTGTTGCTCTCTTGTCGTGGGTTCCGGCTCTTTCTGGACCTATTGATTGGAGACGGGGATGGTGGAGGTCTAAGCACTGCACTAAGTCTGGGACTCATGAGCGGAGGCTTGGAGTCCAAGTTTGGATGGGGACCTGGACCCCTTGCAAGGAGAGTGGTGGGTTGGTCCTGCTTGTGCCTAGGGTACAAGCGGGGCGTATGTTTTG